>JALAZF010000384.1:4225000-5425000 GCA_022829125.1 Lathyrus tuberosus
TTGAGTTTGGACGTGTGGATTGTGTGTATTTTGAGATTTAAGTTTTTGGATCTAAACTTATTGTCTTCGATTTGGCTTATTCGTGCATAATCTATTGATTTAAATGTGATATTTGAGATCCTCATGAAAAACTGAGTGGAACTGTACCCTTATTGTTGATTTCTGGAAATTTTTATGTTGGATCTCCGTTGAGGCTACCGGAGCCCTAGCTCTGGCGTCTGGTTTATTTTCAGGTGATGCAGGGTTTAAGTGGAGAAGATGAAATCACATTCGTCCAAGGGTTAGATCTGATAGTTCAGATCTTGCCACTTCATTTATTTTTCTGATGTTTTATTTAATATGCGTGTGTGTCTTTCCATGTTAACTATTGTGCACGCGCAGATCTAGGCCTTTCATCTTACATACTTGCTTGATCTGTTGACTTGATCTGGTGTGTTAGATTAATCCAATGAACCTGATTATGCCAACACATTAAAATGCCACATGCCTATCACGTGTTTTATTTTTTATTTCTGAATGATTTAATGTGTGTGCGCGCATCATTCTTAGCATGTGCATGTGGATCTGTACCTTTCATCATGGCTACCTATTGATTTGTTTGACTTGATATGGAGCGTTGGATCAATCAGTTGGCTTATGTGAGTCCTATTATTAGATTAAGTTCTATGTGGGGTGTGTTGACTTCGCTGATGGGTCTTTTGACCTGGGCTTGATATCCACACCTCCGCCTTTGAGCACAGTTTGGGTTCCAACGTGATTTTATTGCTTGTTGCACCCCCTGGGTTTTCTTTTATTCTTTTTTTTAATTTCATTTAATTGTTTTGCATTTTATTTTTTTTAAATTAGATTAATGCATCCAAAAATTACCAAAAATTCATGAAGTATATTTAGGGTTTTATAAAATTTTGGCAAATTTTATTTTCCATTTTTATTTTATTTTGTGCATCTGAATTAATTGTTTAATTAATTTCTTTTTGGATTGCTTCACTTATGCACACCCTGCCTTGTTGATTTTTGGTCTCATCATCTATACATGATTTGCATCTCATTCTTTTTGCATCTGTTAGAGGACATGTTGAGGTTCCTAAAAATATTTTTCTCATATTTTTAAACTCTTTTTCAAATTACATTTTAGTCCCTCTCCTTTGCATATTGATTTATGGTTCCAATGTGATCTTTGCTTAATTGTTTGAGGTGTTAAACTTGTGAATTTTTGTGAGATCTTTTGACATGTGATTGGCTTCTGACTTAGGTCATTTGAGTTTTAATTTCACAATTTTTTGATGTCATTTGATATATGTTTACTTATTTGTGGTTAAATGACTTATGCATGACTATATCTTGACACCTATTTACACAAGTTGACTTGCCATGCCTATTTGATTGAGTTTCTTTGTGATTATTTGCATGAAATTTTGGTATGATGTTTACCCCTGGTTGAGGTCCCTTGCGACCAATTTTTTCCATTTGTGGATCATGCTTGAATCATGTTTGGTTTGTGTTAAGTAATTGGACTTTGAGTTTCCATTTGTGGATTACTTTGGTGCATGTCTTGAAGGTGTTGCTTGATAATTAACCTTGTGTGACTTAAGTTTGGTTTGTATGATATTGATGCATATGCTACTTCCCCTTGAGTTCCTTACTTGGTTTTCATTTCACTTGAGCATAGTTAAATGCATTTGACTTGAATTATATGATGAATATCATTACCTTTCCTTTTGTGGACTTCTTTGGATCATAATGCTTCATGATATGAATCACTTTTGAATATGTGAATTGTTGATGATAATATGATCTTGGTTCTGACTTGCACTCATCTTCATCTTATCTTTCTCATTTCATTTTGATATGAAGTCCATGTATGCTTAATTGTGCATTCCATACAAGTATGCTTGCATTCTTTCATGTTTATCTTTGCATGCTTACTTGAATTGTTTTGCAATGATCTTTGAAACATTTTGATGATTTGAGTTGGACATTTATGATGTGATGTGCTTGCTTCCCTTTATTGTATCTCATCTTCTCCTTCTCTTTCTCATTCCTTCTCTTTCACTCTCTTCCTCCCATGAATCTCAAGACTTGTTTAAGTCTTGGATTCTCTCCCTTTAGAGCTAACTAGTCCAACTTAATTTTTGATTAAGCTTGGAGTAGGATTAGCATTAGGTTTTAGGTAGTTGTCCTTCCTAAGCCTCACTAACCATAGGTCATCCATGCATGATAACATTAGGACTCTTAGTTTCCCTTTAGAGTTTCCTTTGTGTCTTCTCTCTTCTCATCTCAAAACTTCTTGAAAACACTTAATAAATATAAAGTGTATTGCATACGAGCCTTAAGCGTGGGGAATGAGAAATGAGGGGCTTCCTCTCATCTTTCTAGAGTGCTTAGCGAGCGTCCTGTCTTGGGACGATCCGTTAAGTATTCGTCCCTGTGCCCTAGACTTTGGTGCAATGCAAGTTATGAACTAACTCAAAAAACACTTCTATCTAAAAAGCACAAAAACAAATTCAAATCTTTTTATCCTTCGGGATTGTTTGGTTCCAGACCATTTTCAGAAAAGAGCACGTTACCTTCCGTCTGAGTCATAAACAGGGATCGACCCTAACTGCCGGACGCGAATCTAACGTCGCTCATAAAAAACACTTACCCATCAGTGGTCATACCCACGAACTACATTAGCTCTGATTCCTCTCTCTCGTCCGATTGAGGATATGTAGGCACAAGACAGCAATTGTCTTGGCGAGCAACCTTCCCCCACAGTTCCCGTCCGAACTACGTTGACTCTGACTTTCCCATTGCACTGAGGGAGTACGTAGTCCTAGGGCATCAAATATGTCCTACCGAGTCCGTCTTAGTCACCCCATCCCCATTTTATTTTGTTCAGCCATAGATAGTAGGATAACTCACCCTCCGTTTAGACAACAAGCGTGGATCCCATCGAGTACGATGGATGCGTGGGGTGCTAACACCTTCCCCTCGCATAACCGACTCCCGAACCCAGACTATGGTTGCGATGACTATGTTTTTCCCCCTTTCTCTTTAGGTTTATGCAGTGGTTCCTTTCCCTCTCTCGGGATAAATACACATTGCTGGCGACTCTGTGTTTTCTGCGCCACTCTCGCGTTTGTACCGTTGGATGCTAATCTTTCGGGAGCGACACTAGGGCCTGTAGGGAGATGAGTTATCGTGTTCGATCTTGAACTCAGCAAATAAATCTTTCATCATCTTGTTGTTCAGGTCAGATCCATTATCAGTAATGATCTGGCTCGGAACACCATAACTGCAGATGAAATTGTTTTTGATAAAGTGGACCACCACTTGTCGGGTTACATTGGCGTATGATGCTGCTTCAACCCACTTGGTGAAGTAGTCAATGGCTACTAGAATGAAACGATGTCCGTTTGATGCTTTGGGTTCGATCATGCCAATCATGTCGATTCCCCATATGGAAAAAGGCCACGGGGAAGAGAGAACTTTGAGATGTGTTGGCGGTACCTGGATTTTGTCTGAGTATATATGACGCTTGTAACATCTTCTCATGTACTTGTAGTAGTCGGATTCCATGGTCAACCAATAGTACCCTGCCCTCATAATTTTCTCGCCATTGTGTGTCCATTGGCATAAGTGCCAAAGGATCCTTCTTGAATTTCTTTTATCATCATGATTGCTTCTGGTCTGTTTACGCATCGGAGCAAGACCATGTCAAAGTTTCTCTTATAGAGTGTGTCGCCGCTCAGGAAGAAGTTGCCTGCCAGTCTTCTGAGGGTCTTTCTGTCTTTTTTGGTTGTCCCGGGTGGGTACTCTTGTTTTTTAAGGAAGCATTTGATATCATGATACCAAGGTTTGTCGTTTATGACTGCTTCAATTGTGAAGATGTAAGCGGGCCTTTATAGGCGCATTATGTTAATTTTAGGTATGTCGTTCCATTGACCGACACTAATCATGGAGGAGAGAATGGCTAATGCATCAGCCATGTAATTCTCTTCATGAGGGATATGGTGAAACTCAATCCTGTTGAAGAATGGTAACAACCTTCTCGTGTAATCTTTGTAAGGAATCAGTCCTGATTGGTATGTGTTCCAAACTCCTTTGATCTGATTGATAACCAGGGCTGAGTCTCTATACACATCCAAGTTCTTGATCCTTAAGTCGATTGCTTCTTCGAGACCCATGATACAAGATTCGTATTCGGCCTCGTTGTTTGTGCACTTGAATGTCAGTCGGGCGATGAAAGGAATGTGGGTACCCTGAGGTGTTATGATGATTGCCCGAATTCCATTTTCGTAATTGTTGACAGCTCCGTCAAATATTAGTCCCCATTGGGAGCTTGGTTCTGGCCCTTCACTGGGTAGCGGTTCATCGCAATCTTTCATTTTCAAGTACATGACATCTTCGTCTGGGAAGTCAAACCCGACTGATTCTTGATGGTCAATCGGTTGATGAACCAAATGATCGTCTAAAATACTTCCTTTGACAGTTTTCTGAGCATGGTACTCGATGTCGTATTCTGATAACAACATCTGCCACCGGGTGATCCTTCCCATGAGAGCAGGCTTTTCAAAGACTTACTTGATTGGATCCATTTCAGAGATTAACCAAGTAGTGTGACGAATCATGTACTGGCGAAGACGTTTGGCGGCCAAGCTATAGCACAACATGTTTTCTCAAGCATAGTATACCGAGCTTCACAGTCGGTAAACTTCTTGATCGAATAGTATATGGCGGACTCCTTTCATTTTGTTTCGTCTTGTTGGCCAAGTACATAGCGCATGGAGTCTTCCAAGACTGTTAAATAGATGATCAGCGGTCTTCCCTCTACTGGAGGTGATAGGATAGGTGGGTTCAACAGGTATTCTTTGATACTGTCGAAGGCGGTTTAGCAGTCTTTTGTCCATACGCAGTCCTGGTTCTTTTTTAGTAATTTGAAGATTGGCGCGCGTATCGCGGTCATGAGGAATTTAAATCTGGAAATGTAATTCAAACGTCCCATGAATCCTCTGACTTGTTTTTCAGTCTTTGGAGAAGGCATTTCTTGAATAGCCTTAACTTTTTCAAGATCAACCTCAATTCCTTTCTGGCTTATGATGCACCCTAGCAGTTTTCCTGAGCGGACACCGAACGTGCACTTGTTGGGATTCAAGCGGAGTTTGTGCTTTCTCAAACGCTCGAATAGTTTTGGAAGGTGGGTCACATGCTCCTCTTCTGTTTTAGATTTGGCAATCATATCATCGACATATACCTCGATTTCTTTATGCATCATGTCATGAAAAAGAGTAGTCATGGCCCTTTGATAGGTTGCCCCGGCGTTCTTCAAACCGAACGACATTACCTTGTAACAAAATGTTCCCCATGGGGTGATGAATGAAGTTTTCTCCATGTCTTTCGGCACCATTTTGATGGAGAAGACTTTGAACTTTGTTGTACTGTCTACCAGCATGTTAATGTGTGGCAGCGGGAAGTCGTCCTTTGGACTTGCTTTGTTTAGATCTCCTGTAGTCTACACACATTTTGACTTTTCCGTCCTTTTTCGGAACTGGCACTATGTGAAGGTGTGAGAAAGACACAAGAAAGGGGGGGTTTGAATTGTGTTTTAACTATTTAACAACTTTTTTGCAAACTTATCGTTCTCGTGCTTATAGAAAATCAGAGTTGCGTTGAGAGACTCTGACTTTGCGATGCGTCATTCAGATTGTGCTATGCATGAAGCATAAGTGACAGGGAGAATCTGAATAAGTGATGTTTAAATCAGAATTGCAATGCGGAAGCTTATCAGAGATATGTTGCAAGGTTCTGACTTGCCATACAAGGTTCTGATAACAGATACAGAACATAAACAATAATTCAAAGCATAAGCAAGAGTAAAGAACATACGATATATCCTGGTTCACTTGAGCCATTCCCAAGCTAGTCTAGTCCACCATTCCAAGGTGATTTCGCCTTGAACACAAGGACTTAATCCCCTATAATCAAAACCGATTAGAGATGCACGGGCAACAGCTGGTGACTAACATCCTTCACAACCTCAGCTGTGACTAACCCACAATGAACCGTTCAGGGATTCAACTTAATGAATATAATAAACATTGACCTAATAGGTTCCAATCTCGCAAGATCTACTATCAGGATTTCATAACTAAACGTTCAGGGATTCAAATTAACGAATATAACGTTTACTGACCATTCTTCCAGGATTTTCAATGAGTTCCATCAGTGATCTCATAAGAGTCTGACTCTTAACTGGTCCTCTTTGAGATATGACTATCATTGACCATATTTCAGGATTTCCACAACGACACCAAGCCATTGTCTTCTCAAGTCTCCGATCACACTGATCACTTGAGGAATCCTAATTCACATAGAATTAGTTGTTTTGGAGATTACATAAATTGCTTCTACATAAGCAGATAACTCCTAAATTTAAGTACAAAAGAACACTCAGTGTAAACTACATGATTTTAACAAGATGTACATGTTTTGACAGTATATAACATCTTGAGAATTCTTCATCTTCTTTGTTGAGGAAGCTTTGAGCTACAACTCCCTTGCTACTAATCTTTGATCTTAACAGATGATGTAGTTGGTTGATGACTTGACTGAATTGGAATGTTCTCTTGTTCATCAACAACTTATGATCCAATTTATTGTTGTTGTGTTGAATTATGATCTTTGAGCTTCAACAACAATGGTCGTGTATTAATGGTGATAACTTTGAATATTTAGTGTAACAACGATAACTTATCGTTGCGGCTATCATCATATCAACACCTTCAGAAGCGCATACTCCTTTCCTTTAAATAGCCAAGTAAAATAAAGCCGCAATAGAGCCGTTTGCTGTTTGAAAAGAGTCGTTATACAATGATGAACGTTGTACTGTCATATCTTCTTTTTACTGTAGAATAAGTGATGGGATAGTTCTTTTAGTTCGGTGTACAGTCATTGCTAACGGTAACTGTAACACCCCAATTTGTTTAATTGTATTTATTTATTTCATTTATGTGAATTTTGTGAAATGTGTGAATTTATTGTATTTTACCTGCTAATTGAGTTAATTGGTTAATTTCTCTGATAGGTAAAATATTTGCAATAAATTATAATTTCTTTTCAACTTTTATTTCCCGAAATATATTTCATCGCTGTTTAAGTTTTATCGCATTTTGAGAGCGTTTGGGAGATATTTGAGCATAAGGGCAAAATGGTCATTTGGAGAGGTTAGATATTTTAGAAAAAGTAGATATTTTATAAATAGAAATAGAAAGAGAGAAATAGTAAGAAAAAGAAAGAGAAAGAGAAGAGAAGAGAAAAAGAGAAAGAAGGAGAAAAGAAGAGAAAACTTGAGAAAAGAAGAAAATCATCAAATCAAAAGCTTGGTCTTCGATTAATCAGGTAAGGGTGCGAAACTCGGTTATTATATCATTGTGTACGATTATATCCGTTTGTTTTTGAATTGTTTGGATTGTGTAGGAAAATATTGAGTTTAGGTTAGTTTTTGACATAATCGATAAAATCGGGAGTTTTTACGGATGAAATTCGAAACAAATTGTGTAGTTTAGTCGTGTGAGGTGAGGCCGACATTATAGGAACTCGTTTCGTCGAAATCGGTTGATGATTGAAGTTTTCACGTTTTTGGCTTTTGAAAGTGTGAGGTTTTCGTGAAAAATAAAAGACGAGTAATCGGGTTTTTCTTGATTGCAATATGTCCGTATGCATTTATGTGATATTACCGCGTGTTTTGTTTGAGGGAATTCTGAGAATCGGTCGGGTTTTGAGGGGTTTCGCGCGGCTGGCAGCAGCTGCCCCAAAATTCTGGTTTTTGTGCGCGTCGTACGGACGCGTGCTGTAGGTGAAAATTCTGTTTTCGTGTAATTTTCGGAAATTCATATCTTTTGATCCGTAAGTCGGTTTTAACCCCCGTTCGAAGCGTTGGAAAGCTAACGAGATATTCTTTCTAGGAAAAATAGTTTTGAGGTCTGAACCTCGTCCAATCGGTACAGTATTTTCGAACCGTTTCGTAGTGTCGGGCGTCCGGTTTATGTTTTTTTTCTCGTTATTTTGAAATATCGATAACATGTTCGTTGTTTATCGGATTTAAGAGTTCTTTATACCGAATCGAAGGTCTTGAGGAGTACTTTTTGATGACGATGGAAAATATTATTTTTTTGACCGACTTTTAGCCGACTTTTCCGAGAAACCGTAAAATGGAATTTTTGAGTTATTTCCTATATTGTGCGATAGGATATGATATGTAACTTATGACTTGTGTGAGGGATGTTTGATGGGTATATGATGTTGTGGTGAAGGTTTGTGGCCGTTTGGAAATTATGTGCATTGTATTATATGTACTTGAAATGCATGATTTAATGTATGAGCCTTGATTGCCATGGGTCATTATATGACATGCATCAGGTTGTAGACATTGTAGATCCTTTCGTGGGTGTAAACAATGAATGTAGACATTGTAGATCCCTTCGTGGGTGTAAACAATGCATGTAGACATTGTAGATCCCTTTGTGGGTGTAAACAATGCATGTAGACATTGTAGATCCCTTCGTGGGTGTAAACAATGCATGTTGAATTGTAGATCCCTTATGGGTGTAAGCAATTGTTGTATTGATCGTGTGCCTATTATAAAGGACTAAAAACGATCCATAACGTCGTATGCTTGTTGATAAGTGGTAGCGACGGGGAACATCGTATGCCCGACGGGGAGTTACCCTAAGTAACGAGCGATGATTCCAAGAGTTCCTAGGGGACTAATGGTACCGCATGCATAGAGTCGTTGTGTCGGTCTCTGTGCATTTGTATAATTTATTACATGAATGTTTATGTGTTGAATTTTGAGAAGGATTTGTTATGCATTGTGTTAATGTATATGCTTATGTGATTGATGTGTGAAATGGGTTTAATATGTCTTGTGTTGTTTACAAGTATCGTATCTGTGTGGTGAGAATAATTGTGCATATTTTGCTAAGTGTTTATAATATTATGCAATTGTATTATAATCCTGTTTCTCACCCTTCTGCTGTGGTTTAATGCTGTAATGGCATTGCAGATTAGATGCTGGAGTCTTTTTACGAAGATTAGGTCTTCGTCTTTTGTCGTTCCGTCAGCTCTGATATGTAACACGGGTAGTCGGGGTTCGAGTGTTTATATGTAAACTTTTGGCATGTGTATAGTTGTGTGTATGAATATGAATATGACAAACTTATCACTTGTGATAACATCAGTTATGGATGTTCCGCTTTAATTCTGTAATTGAATGCTGATATTTTGGAACGGAGTTCCTTTGTTTATAAAAACTATCCAGGTGTTATATATCTTTATGAGCAGGTTGTTTTTAGTTCACGTTGATGTGACATCTCTGTTTATATCTAAATGACTTAATCTTTGCTCTGATGTTTTATTATAAGATTATTTTTTATTCCGTTTTTGTACCGGGTATAGAAGGGGTGTTACATTAGTGGTATCAGAGCAGGTCGGTCCGTCCGGCCAAGTTGTTGAGTCTGTTGGCATGACAGTTGAATACTGTCGATGTTGTTTGTTCCGTAGTACATGATATGTGTGGGAAACACTGTCAGTACTTTCTGGTTTTTCTAGTCCTTTGTCTGCAGGATTTAGATTGAGATAAGTGGGGGAGAAGCTAGTACTTCTCCAAGTTGCTTCAGGTGTGGAGCGTTGGCTCAGTGTGTTGTGAATTGCAAGATTGTAAGTGCTCTTTGGACGGTGTTGTTCCCGATTCTGGAGGGAATGCGAAGGTAAGGTTTATGTCGGCTAAGGATTGATGCCTTAGTTAGTTTTGTGCATGAGATGTAAGGAATGCTATTATAGTTTGGTAAAGATGGTTTATGCCCCATCATGATTGTCGGCTGTCTATTGGCAAATTGAGGAACTGATCACCCTTAATCTCTTGTTGATAGCAGACGGGAATTATGTTGGATGGAATAGACGTGTCTTTCCAGCTTTGATAGTGTGTGCAATGAATTATTTGGAATTAAGGAAATGGTTACAAATTATTTTGTTGAGTCGATGAAGATTCTTATATCTGAAGGTGAGGCGGATTAGAGGTTTTGGTATGTTGGTTAAGTTGGGAAGTCATTGAGAGCGAATGATTGGGTATTATTAATGGTTGCTTCTCAGAGAGTAGAAAGTGAACTTAAATTGGACGAAGGTGAATAGTTGAGGTTAAATCTGCTAAGTAAGTAGAAAACTCATAGTAGATGAGACTAAGATGTTTGTTTTGTCTGTGATGATAGTGTTCAGGAAATTGGCAGAAAGGCCACAGTGATGGGATGTTAGTTGTGCGTGATTTTCAGATGTATTTCCGGATGGAATATTAGATGTTAGCATTAGAAGTACTCGGACTGATAGAGCAGTTGGAAGATTTACTGGAAAGGAGAATGGTGAGGCCAAGTGTGTCGTCTTGGAGAGCTTCAGTATTGTTGGTAACAAAAAGGAAGGATGATTGAACGAAATAACAAGCATGATGCGTATAATGGTATTGAGGCTATGGAAAGTAAAACTTAGAGTTCTTGTGAGGTTTGGAGTCTTTGAAGTTTTAGGGCATTAATGGAAATCTTGAGGAAACCCTTAGGTGTGGATGTAATATTTGAGAGTTCTTTTTGGTTGGTTGTTGCTACATGTGGGGATTTACAGAATTTGGACTGTTAAGAGAAGAAATTGTGTATGGATTACTGACGATTGAATAAGGTAACGATTGAGAATAAGTGTCCACTTTCGGGAATAGATGATTGGAATGGTTTGGTTGAGTTTGATTGAAATTACAATCGTTTGGAATGTTTGATAAGAGTGGTGAATTTGTGTGAGCTGAGGCTTGGGTCGATTTGATGTGACTGGTTATGTTTGTTATCATCGGGATAGGCTGTTATTTACTCGGTTAAGCTTGTATGGGAGTAACCAGTTACCTAGTGGAAAGTTTTGCAAAAGTTTTAAGAATTTATATCTTTTGGATTTTGGTTGGGAATTACAAAGTACAGTGATGTTATTTGGTGTTAGTAATGCGGCTGGAGTGTTTGTGGAGTGGATGAATCGTATCGTCCATATTTAATTGGATAAGTTCGTAGTGGTTTTGATTGAGGATATTAGGATCTGTTATAAAACTCAGAGGAAGAACAGGTAGAGTGTTTGAGATTTGAACTACAAGTGTTGAAAAGAGATGAAGTTTTATGCTAAGTTATTCAAGTGAGAATTTGGGTTGAAAAAGGTTAGTTTTCTTGGATATGTTATTTAAGAGGAGAGTATGGTAAATGATTCATCGGAAGTAGATGTAGTTCTACATTGAGAGATTCCGAAGTTGGTTAAGGAGATTAGAAACTTTTGGGCTCAGTTGGTTATTACCGGAGGTTATGGAAGACTGTGCTAAGTTCGTACTTCTGTTACCTCAGTTGACTTGCATAAGGTAAGTCGTTTGTTTGGGATGTTCGTTGTGAGGAAATTTTAAGAGGGTTAAAGTAGAATTTATCTACGGCTTCAATTTTGATTCTGTGTGATCCTACCAAACCGTTGGCGAGGTATTGCGAGGTGTCTTTGATGAGTTTAGTCAGGGTGTTAATGCAAGATGGTTAAGTCGTGGCTTACGCTTTACGACAATTGAGGATTCATAGAAGGGTCTATACTATTCTGGATTTGGAATTGGTTGCGGTTGTATTGTGTTGGAATAATTGGAGGTATTATCTTTATGGTTCTAGGTTCGCGATGTTTGGTAATCACAAGAGTTTAGAGTATTTGTTTGGTCTGAAGGAATAAAGTATGAGACAACGAGGATGGTTAGAATTCGTGACGAGTTATGAATTTGGATTGGATTATCCTTCGGGAAAAGCTAAGGTTGTGCCTGATGAGTTAAGTCAAAAGTTTTGATACATGGTTGTTTTGATGGTCAGAGAATTAGAATTATTTGAGCAGTTCAGAGACTGGTGTCTGGTGTGTGAGATAACACAGTAGAGTGTGAAGTTGGGTATATTAAAAGTGAACAATGATTTTTGGCGAATATGAGAAAGAGTTAGACTTTGGATGTGAAATTGATAGTTTTGATGGTTACGAGTAATCAAAGGGTGCAACGGAAGCGTGAGGTGGCATAATTCATATATGAGTGTGTGACTTGTAAGAGTTCGTAGGTTGAATGTTGGAAATATATAAGAATGACGGAACCATTGGACGTTTCAGAATGGAAGTGATAGGTGAAAGGTTTAGCTATTATTCATGGGCTACTATGTAGATGGATGTCTTGGTTATATGGTCGATTGGGGAATCGTAGAATTGTTGTAATAATGTGGCGTGACAAGGATGTTGGTATTATGGTTGTGTGGAGGTTGTTTAATCGATGTTGTGTCGTGGAACTTGTGTTCTTGTTTGTGTTGTTGCCTCATTTCCATCGTGTTGGTTCGAGTGCGAGTAGCTAATTCCGGTGTGTGTTCGTAACTTGTGTATTCTTTGAGTCGTGAGTTGGTCGTTAAGTGCATTGTATGGGCTTTGCATCTTGTCGTTGTAGTTGTCATCATTGTCGTGTCGTTGTGGTAGCTGTTGTTAGCAAGGTGGGTTGTTAGTTTGTGTTATTCGTGGTGTGCCTTTGGTAGGCCTGATAGTTTGTTGGTCGGATGCGAGGGTCGTATCCGGAGTGGTTCGTCTCAGTTATATTTTCGAGGACGAAAATGTCTAAGTGGGGGAGAGTTGTAACGCCCCAATTTGTTTAATTGTATTTATTTATTTCATTTATGTGAATTTTGTGAAATGTGTGAATTTATTGTATTTTACCTGCTAATTGAGTTAATTGGTTAATTTCTCTGATAGGTAAAATATTTGCAATAAATTATAATTTCTTTTCAACTTTTATTTCCCGAAATATATTTCATCGCTGTTTAAGTTTTATCGCATTTTGAGAGCGTTTGGGAGATATTTGAGCGTAAGGGCAAAATGGTCATTTGGAGAGGTTAGATATTTTAGAAAAAGTAGATATTTTATAAATAGAAATAGAAAGAGAGAAATAGTAAGAAAAAGAAAGAGAAAGAGAAGAGAAGAGAAAAAGAGAAAGAAGGAGAAAAGAAGAGAAAACTTGAGAAAAGAAGAAAATCATCATATCAAAAGCTTGGTCTTCGATTAATCAGGTAAGGGTGCGAAACTCGGTTATTATATCATTGTGTACGATTATATCCGTTTGTTTTTGAATTGTTTGGATTGTGTAGGAAAATATTGAGTTTAGGTTAGTTTTTGACATAATCGATAAAATCGGGAGTTTTTACGGATGAAATTCGAAACAAATTGTGTAGTTTAGTCGTGTGAGGTGAGGCCGACATTATAGGAACTCGTTTCGTCGAAATCGGTTGATGATTGAAGTTTTCACGTTTTTGGCTTTTGAAAGTGTGAGGTTTTCGTGAAAAATAAAAGACGAGTAATCGGGATTTTCTTGATTGCAATATGTCCGTATGCATTTATGTGATATTACCGCGTGTTTTGTTTGAGGGAATTCTGAGAATCGGTCGGGTTTTGAGGGGTTTCGCGCGGCTGGCAGCAGCTGCCCCAAAATTCTGGCTTTTGTGCGCGTCGTACGGACGTGTGCTGTAGGTGAAAATTCTGTTTTCGTGTAATTTTCGGAAATTCATATCTTTTGATCCGTAAGTCGGTTTTAACCCCCGTTCGAAGCGTTGGAAAGCTAACGGGATGTTCTTTCTAGGAAAAATAGTTTTGAGGTCTGAACCTCGTCCAATCGGTACAGTATTTTTGAACCGTTTCGTAGTGTCGGGCGTCCGGTTTATGTTTTTTTTTTCGTTATTTTGAAATATCGATAACATGTTCGTTGTTTATCGGATTTAAGAGTTCTTTATACCGAATCGAAGGTCTTGAGGAGTACTTTTTGATGACGATGGAAAATATTATTTTTTTGACCGACTTTTAGCCGACTTTTTCGAGAAACCGTAAAATGGAATTTTTGAGTTATTTTCTATATTGTGCGATAGGATATGATATGTAACGTATGACTTGTGTGAGGGATGTTTGATGGGTATATCATGTTGTGGTGAAGGTTTGTGGCCGTTTGGCAATTATGTGCATTGTATTATATGTACTTGAAATGCATGATTTAATGTATGAGCCTTGATTGCCATGGGTCATTATATGACATGCATCAGGTTGTAGACATTGTAGATCCTTTCGTGGGTGTAAACAATGAATGTAGACATTGTAGATCCCTTCGTGGGTGTAAACAATGCATGTAGACATTGTAGATCCCTTTGTGGGTGTAAACAATGCATGTAGACATTGTAGATCCCTTCGTGGGTGTAAACAATGCATGTTGAATTGTAGATCCCTTATGGGTGTAAGCAATTGTTGTATTGATCGTGTGCCTATTATAAAGGACTAAAAACGATCCATAACGTCGTATGCTTATTGATAAGTGGTAGCGACGGGGAACATCGTATGCCCGACGGGGAGTTACCCTAAGTAACGAGCGATGATTCCAAGAGTTCCTAGGGGACTAATGGTACCGCATGCATAGAGTCGTTGTGTCGGTCTCTGTGCATTTGCATAATTTATTACATGAATGTTTATGTGTTGAATTTTGAGAAGGATTTGTTATGCATTGTGTTAATGTATATGCTTATGTGATTGATGTGTGAAATGAGTTTAATATGTCTTGTGTTGTTTACAAGTATCGTATCTGTGTGGTGAGAATAATTGTGCATATTTTGCTAAGTGTTTATAATATTATGCAATTGTATTATAATCCTGTTTCTCACCCTTCTGCTGTGGTTTAATGCTGTAATGGCATTGCAGATTAGATGCTGGAGTCTTTTTACGAAGATTAGGTCTTCGTCTTTTGTCGTTCCGTCGGCTCTGATATGTAACACGGGTAGTCGGGGTTCGAGTGTTTATATGTAAACTTTTGGCATGTGTATAGTTGTGTGTATGAATATGAATATGACAAACTTATCACTTGTGATAACATCAGTTATGGATGTTCCGCTTTAATTCTATAACTGAATGCTGATATTTTGGAACGGAGTTCCTTTGTTTATAAAAACTATCCAGGTGTTATATATCTTTATGAGCAGGTTGTTTTTAGTTCACGTTGATGTGACATCTCTGTTTATATCTAAATGACTTAATCTTTGCTCTGATGTTTTATTATAAGATTATTTTTTATTCCGTTTTTGTACGGGGTATAGAAGGGGTGTTACAGTAACATTTGTCTTTAAATCTTCAGAGGCTTCTGATGGTAATTAATTGAAGCATGAGTAGAGACTTTCTAACTGGGTCTTCAGAAACTTCAAGTCTTGAGTCTTCAGAACTTGTCCATTAGGAATCTATCTTCAGAGCTTCAACACTTGTCTTGAAACCCGTTATCTTCACTGCTTCAAGTCTTCAGAATCTTCAGAACCTTGTTCACTCAGAACACTGTCTTCAGAGTCTTCAGCACTTGACCTTTAGAACCATAACCTTCAGAACACTTCAGTCTTCAGAATCTTTCTGCACTTGGTCTTCGGAGCCTTCAGTGTAACACCCCACTTTCCCATTTAACAAATTACTTAAATAATAAGCAAGTAATCAGAGTTCACAACACAGCAGGATGTCACATCAAGTAAAAACCACAATTAAGTCTCAATTACTTTGTTTACTTTATTATTAAAAAAATAGTTTTTACAGCGGAATCATAATTAAATTCAATCCATGGCACTAAGGCCTTCACCACAATACTCTCCACATAATAAGTGGTCTCATAAAAGGTTAATACATAAGATACGTAACAAAATACAATGGTATATAACATAACAAATCCCCAACATCCCGTGTTACGTATCAGAGCGACTCCTACGAATCGATCGAGCAACTCAAGCTCCACGTACTACTCAGGTACCTGCTTGTCTGTACTCCCCAAGGAGCACAGACGCTGTAAAACAACAAAGGGGTGATAATTATGTTCAATAATTTAACGGTGAAAAAAATACATGCTAAGGAGTAGTATAACACACCAATCAGCATAACAACACACAGTCACGACGCTACTTGTCATTTTCAATCACCCATTAATCAACATACATAAATGCAATGCGGCTCAACAACTGACACAATGCATGTGGTACCAATACACCATGGTTCATTCAATCGAACTCGATTCATAATAGAATCCGGATAGATCACATACACCCCTACATGGCAATGATCTATCCCCACCATACTCCACATTGGAGTTCGGATGAATCACATACACTCCTCCTGAGCAATGATTCATCACCACCGACACACCATGAATTCATGACAAGAATATGCATACAGTACATGTATAATAATAATTATACATCTTCACGATCCTCCTGATCACACGTGAGTTAGACACACCGTAATTCCCACTGGAATTACCCACCTGTAACACAACATCATCACACACAAATTATGCACAAGAGACTATCATCAAGCATACTACACGACCCTCATTGATCCCACGTGAGTCATACACTCACCGTAATTCACCAAGGATTACCTCTGCTATCCCAAGACAGCTCGTACCACACACAAACAGTGCCACACAAACACATTTTGCACGCCCCACAAGGCACTCGTCCAATAATTAGCTAAATTGCTAATTAATTCACTAAAATTTCTAAATTAATTATTTTCATCACCAATTGCACATCTCTCAGGTTCTGGAATCTATACCCAACCTCTCAAACCAAAAGAAACCGCTTCGGACGCGAAAACGGGAAAGAAATCGCGAAACAAAAAATTTATGCGTCTCTGCTGGCCTTACGCGTAATGCCTTAGGCCTTACGCGTAATGCCTGCTCACTCACCAGCCCATACGCACACAACGCGTAATACTCCATCTGCACACCTCATTACACGTATTGCCTCACTTGTTACGGGTAATGACTTAGTCCCTTACGCGTCTCTTACGTGTTCCAGTAGAGGGTCGTACCAAGACCTCCTTTTGGCCCTCCATTACGCGTATTGACCACGTATTGGCCCAGAATTACGCGTAACGCCTTGCCTGTTACGCGTATGGCGAGATCTGTTACGTAAACGAAATTTCTCCACACCAGTCCATGTTCTGCTACGGAATCCTCACTTTTTCACTCCAATTCAGTCCTAAACTTGTTTCTACATCAGTTTTAGGTCCTATTTTTCATCTTACCTCTTTCACCTATCATTACTAATCAAAATTACAGGTCTTAGCTCTAATTTCGTTCTCTCAACCTGCACACAAACCAGTTCTGCAACATATACATTCATACAGCAACAACAATATCAAAATATCACGCAATTCAGAACCGCAACAATTCGATTCACACAGTTTTCATCACAGATTCATTTATACACAACAGATTCATAAAACAACATATATTCATACGAATTCCTACGGGGTTAAGGACTCCCCACTACCCTCTCATGATCATATCACCAATATTAAACCCATTCTCCCCCCTTACCTCGAAATTGCTCAGAAAATTCCTGCAAAAATTGGTTCTTCAAAGTCTTAGTTCTTCCTTGTTCTTCCTCTCTCTAGCCTTTCTCTTTGTGAAAATCTGATTATGACTAACCCTACTCACTGGTTCTCACTAATCTCAACTTAATGACCAAACTATCCTTATTTTTCTCCACTAACCCATACTATTATTAAATCTGTCTTTTAATTATTAAAAATAATAATAAAAATGATATTAATAATATTTGATACTTAGGATAATAATATTAATAAGAAAAATAGTCATACTAATATTAATAACCATGATAATACTAAAAACAACAATAATAATAATAATAAAATATATTACTATTACTACCCATACCCTAAGAATTACTTCCGACACTTCTACTCTACCCATCCCACTAAGGCCCACACGCCTACGTGCTCAACCACACACACCGTTAACCAGGCCAACAACGGAAAAATAACACGACGATCAAATAATTTAAATTGGGATGTTACAACTCTCCCCCACTTAAATTATTTTCGTCCTCGAAAAAGTACCTGATGGAAATAGCTCCGGATACGACTCCCGCATCCTGCTCTCCTGCTCCCAGGTCACACTTCTTCCAGCAGCTCCTCCCCAAGCTACTCTCACCAAAGGAATCTCCCTACCTCTGAGTTGTCTCATCTTGCAATCCTCGATCCTAATTGGCATCGCCTTCATAGTAAGATTATCCCGAATTGGAACCTCACCCTTCTGGATGACACGAGATGGATCCAACACATACTTCCGAAGTTGCGACCCATGGAATACGTCATGCAAGTTCAAAAGCTCAGGTGGCAACGCCAACTTATATGCCACTATACCCACTCTCTATAAATGTGACATGGTCCAATGAACTTAGGATCCAGCTTCTTCGACTTCAAAGCACGTCCTACACCAGTCACTGGGTAAACCTTCAAAAACACATGATCACCTTCGCTGAATTATAAATCCTTTCTTCGATTATCATGGTAACTCTTTTGTCTACTCTGAGACGCTTTCATCTTCTCACGGATCATCTGAATCATCTCAGTAGTCTATCGCACAATCTCAGGTCCAAGCACAAGGTTCTCACCGGTTCCATACCAACACAAAGGTGTCCTACACCTTCTACCATACAAAGCTTCGAAAGGTGCCATTCCAATACTAGAATGGTAGCTATTGTTGTACGTGGACTCAATCAATGGCAAATGAGTATCCCACGCACCACCTTGCTCCAACACACAAGTTCTCAACAAGTCCCCCAACGACTAAATAGTCCTCTCCGACTGACCATTTATCCACCGGCGATAAGCCGAGCTCAACTTCAACTTAGAACCCCATGCAACTTCACAATCACTCTGATGTAAATCTCCGCCAACTTCGACAACGGAAAACTGATGTTAATTGGTATAAAATGTGCGGATTTCGTAAGACGATCCATAACCACCCAAATAGCGTCAAATCCTCTCGCTGTATTCGGCAAACCTGCAACAAAGTCCATAGTGATACTATCCCACTTCCATCCTGGAATCTCCAACGGTTGCATCAATCCCGAAGGTTTCTGATGCTCCACTTTCGACTTCTGACACGTCAAGCAAGCTTAAACAAACTGAGCTATTTCTCTCTTTATACCGGACCACCAAAATAGCTTCTTCAAGTCTTGATACATTTTCGTCGCTCCCGGATGAATACTTAAGCTACTCCGGTGACTTTCTTCCAAACTCGCTTTTCTCAACTCTTCATTACCCGGCACACAAATTCTGCTCCGGAATCTCAAAACACCCACATTATCCACTTTAAAGTGACTATCAGGATTGTATCCTCCTGTAGGTATCAAATCCACTAACTTCACATCAAGTCTCTGATTCTCTTTAATTACATCCAAAAAGTCATTATTTATCTTCATCATACCCAATCTAACACTCTCAGGTGTCGTCTCACACGCCATACTGAAATCTCTAAACTGCTCAATCAACTCCGTTCCTTTCACCATTAATGCTGACATATGAATTATTTTCCGACTCAAAGCATCCGCTACAACATTATCTTTTCCTGGATGATAACTCAAATTAAAGTCATAATCTTTCAAGAACTCCAACCCTCTTCTCTGCCTCATATTCAATTCTTTTTGGTCAAATAGATACTTAAAACTCTTGTGATCACTAAACACTTCAAATCTTAATCCATACAGATAATGTCTCCAAATCTTCAGTACAAAAACAACCGCAGTTAATTCAAGACCATGAGTAGGATAATTCCCTTCATGCACCCTCAATTGCCGCGAAGCATAAGCCACTACCTTTCCATCTCGCATCAATACTCCGCCTAATCAAGTCTTAGACACATCACAATATACCACAAACGGTTCACTTGGATTCGGTAAAATCAACACTGGCGCTGAAGTCAATCTCTTCTTTAATTCCTCGAAACTTTCCTCACACGCCGCATCCCACACAAAAGCTTGACTCTTCCTAGCCAACTGAGTCAACGGTAAAGCCAAATTAGAAAACCCTTCAATGAATCTCCTGTAATAACCTACTAACCCAAAAAGCTTCTAATCTCAGTCACCATCCTTGGAGGTTCCCACTGAAGCACTGCACTTACTTTAGACAGACCCACAGCTACCCCATTATTAGGATTAACATGTCTCTCGCAACTCACACTTTGGAACTTCGTAACCCACTTGTTATTATTCAGTGCTTGCAATGAAATTCTCAGGTGCCCTACACGATCTTCCTCTACTCGGAATAGATCCATCAAAACGTCATCAATAATTGCCACACAACTGAATCTAGATAAGCATGAGAGACGTAATTCACGTACTCCCTACCTACATCCGGCGTATTATCCGTTCCAAAAAGCATCATTGCATACATACAATGTCCGCAACGAGTTCTGAACACCGTCTTCCAACTCTCATCCTCTTTCACTTGAATGTGACGATATCCCGATCTCAAATCACCTTTACTAATAACACGAACTCCCACAAGGTAATCCATCAAGTCTCCACTCCTTGGAATGGATGCTTATTCTTACTGGTCACTTAATTCCATTCGCGGTAATCAATGCACATACACACACTATCATCCCTCGTCTCATCCAAAACACGGGCGTAGCCCACCAAGAAAACACTTGGTCGAGTACCCCTCTCCTCAAGTAATTCTTCCAATTATCTCTTCACATAACCTTGGGTCTACTCCCTGTACAGAGTCATTGACATCAAACTTACACCAAGTGCTAAGTGGATAGCCAATCCCACTCCACACTATGTCTACAACCCACTAATGTCATCTGGAACACATCCAAAAATTCACAAATGACAGTTAGCTCAACGCCTGTAACTTCACTATCAATTTGTCACAACGCGAATGTTAAAACCTTGAGGCTTTGCCTACTAAAAGCTTATTTATTCGCTTCACACTCAATGACATCCGTCCTCTACTATCACCCAACTCAAATCCACACCCCGCGAGGACATCAGGGATTACACACCACCGGCCTATCTCCAGCCGTCGCCCTGCTCTCGAACCACTAAGACGCAGTCATCAACAATACCCGATCGTCCTTCCTCAGAGATGTCTCCCAACTCAACTGACCAACAAGTGCATCTCCTCTACATCATCTTCAGTTATAAGAATCTATACCGACTCACCACTACCATTCGTAAGCACTTGGCTTGACATCCAAACAATCCACAACACATGCTATCTTAACTGTCAAGGCACATCTATCCATCCATCTTGATCCCTGACTACTGTCAACAAGAGATTAAGGGTGATCAGTTCCCAAATTTGTTAATAGACAGCCGACTATCATGACGAAGTATAGACCTTCCTTACCAACTATGATAGCGCTCCACTATGCACCAATCCATTCTTCTATAGTGGGAGCATCCTGGAGAAGCACCAGCTTCTCCCCCACTTATTTCATTCCCAACTCCTGCAACCAAATAGTTAGAAAATAAACACGTACCTACCATGTTCTACACACGTGTCATATACCAAGACACAAGCCATACTAGAAAACCTGGCCGGACGGACCGACCTGCTCTGATACCAATTGTAACACCCCACTTTCCCATTTACCAAAATACGTAAATAATAATCAAGTAATCAGAGTTCACAACACAGTAGGATATCACATCAAGTAAAAACCACAATTAAGTCTCAATTACTTCGTTCACTTTATTATTCAAAAAAACTAGTTTTTACAGCGGAATCATAATTAAATTCAATCCATGGCACTAAGGCCTTCACCACAATACTCTCCACATAATAAGTGGTCTCATAAAAGGTTAATACATAAGATACGTAACAAAATACAATGGTATATAACATAACAAATCCCCAACATCCCGTGTTACGTATCAGAGCGACTCCTACGAATCGATCGAGCAACTCAAGCTCCACGTACTACTCAGGTACCTGCTTGTCTGTACTCCCCAAGGAGCACAGACGCTGTAAAACAACAAAGGGGTGATAATTATGTTCAATAATTTAACGGTGAAAAAAATACATGCTAAGGAGTAGTATAACACACCAATCAGCATAACAACACACAGTCACGACGCTACTTGTCATTTTCAATCACCCATTAATCAACATACATAAATGCAATGCGGCTCAACAACTGACACAATGCATGTGGTACCAATACACCATGGTTCATTCAATCGAACTCGATTCATAATAGAATCCGGATAGATCACATACACCCCTACATGGCAATGATCTATCCCCACCATACTCCACATTGGAGTTCGGATGAATCACATACACTCCTCCTGAGTAATGATTCATCACCACCGACACACCATGAATTCATGACAAGAATATGCATACAGTACATGTATAATAATAATTATACATCTTCACGATCCTCCTGATCACACGTGAGTTAGACACACCGTAATTCCCACTGGAATTACCCACCTGTAACACAACATCATCACACACAAATTATGCACAAGAGACTATCATCAAGCATACTACACGACCCTCATTGATCCCACGTGAGTCATACACTCACCGTAATTCACCAAGGATTACCTCTGCTGTCCCAAGACAGCTCGTACCACACACAAACAGTGCCACACAAACACATTTTGCACGCCCCACAAGGCACTCGTCCAATAATTAGCTAAATTGCTAATTAATTCACTAAAATTTCTAAATTAATTATTTTCATCACCAATTGCACATCTCTCAGGTTCTGGAATTTATACCCAACCTCTCAAACCAAAAGAAACCGCTTCGGACGCGAAAACGGGAAAGAAATCGCGAAACGACAAATTTCTGCATCTCTGCTGGCCTTACATGTAATGCCCTAGGCCTTACGCGTAATGCCTGCTCACTCACTAGCCCATACGCACACAACGCGTAATACTCCATCTGCACACCTCATTACGCATATTACCTCACTTGTTACGCGTAATGACTTAGTCCCTTACGTGTCTCTTACGTGTTCCAGCAGAGGGCCGTACCAAGACCTCCTTTTGGCCCTCCATTACGCGTATTGACCACGTATTGGCCCAGAATTACGCGTAACGCCTTTCCTGTTACACGTATGGCCAGATCTCTTATGCAAACATAATTTCTCCACACCAGTCCATGTTCTGCTACGGGATCCTCACTTTTTCACTCCAATTCAGTCCTAAACTTGTTTCTACATCAGTTTAGGTCCTATTTTTCATCTTACCTCTTTCACCTATCATTACTAATCAAAATTACAGGTCTTATCTCTAATTTCGTTCTCTCAACTTGTACAAAAACCAGTTTTGCAACATATACATTCATACAGCAGCAACAACATCAAAATATCACACAATTCAGAACCGCAATAATTCGATTCACACAGTTTTCATCACAGATTCATTTATGTACAACAGATTCATAAAACAACATATATTCATATGAATTCCTACGGGGTTAAGGACTCCCCACTACCCTCTCATGATCATATCACCCATATTAAACCCATTCTCCCCCTACCTCGAAATTGCTCAGAAAATTCCTGCGAAAATTGGTTGTTCAAAGTCTTAGTTCTTCCTTGTTCTTCCTCTCTCTAGCCTTTATTTTTGTGAAAATCTGATTATGACAAACCCTACTCACTGGTTCTCACTAATCTCAGCTTAATGACCAAACTGTCCTTATTTTTCTCCACTAACCCATACTATTATTAAATATGTCTTTTAATTATTAAAAATAATAATAAAAATGATATTAATAATATTTGATACTTAGGATAATAATATTAATAAGAAAAATAGTCATACTAATATTAATAACCATGATAATACTAAAAATAACAATAATAATAATAATAATAATAATAAAAAAATATATTACTATTACTACCCATACACCAAGAATTACTTCCGACACTTCTACTCTACCCGTCCCACTAAGGACCACACGCATACGTGCTCAACCACACACACCCTTAACCAGGCCAACAACGGAAAAATAACACGACGATCAAATAATTTAAATTGGGGTGTTACATTCAGCCTTCAGAACTTTAAGTCATGAGAATCTTTAGCACTTCGGTTCTCCATAAGATTATCTCTTCAGAATCATAACCACTTTCAGAGAGCATCCACAAGAGCATTGCAACAGCAATATCGGCATCCTTGGATCTATTTGATTATGATCAGATATAGAAGCATACTTGCTTCTTGCAACTTGTGTTACACATAGCAACTCGCATATGATCATTTACGCATATCTTGCTGGTGTTTGTTGGATCTGATATCTTCTATGATTATGATCTGCACACAACACACATTAGAACATAAAATAGTTCTTTCCCAAATACCCATTGTTATCATCAAAACATAGAGATGACTTGCAGAGACAACTCTTGCTCTAACAATCTCCCCCTTTTTGATGATGACAAAACTATGTATTTTGATTGAACATTTTATATAAGGTATTCACCAAATCATAACATATTCAGAGTCTGGAACAACAGCTCCCCCTGAATGTGTTAACCCCAAAATTTTATTTGTGATTATCTAGAATCTTATCTAATCCAAAGACTCACAGAATAACAATTTGAGTTGTCAGAACATATAATAGAGAAGGACTACTTCCCTATCATGTCTTTAGGAGACAAAAGTCTTCATCATCTGGACTTGTTCATTAGAACTTCTGTCTTCATATCTTTAGAACTTAGTTCCTTTAGTCATCGTATCAGAGCTCATAATCTTCAGAATCTTCTGAAGCAATTTCTACTTTTCAACAGAATCATTTTAGCACAGAAATAGAACAATTATCTTCTAATAACTTAGCCACGCTATTTATCAGAATTGAACTTGTCTTTTGACGTAAGAAACTCCCCCTGAGTTTCAGACTTGATGATCTTCAGATTCTTGATTTGGTCATTTTGGTTCTGATCATCATTTAATATCTTGACTTTTCAGAGTTTGACTAGATAACAGGCCTTCATCTCAGAACCATGTTTCTATTAGAACTCGTTGGAAGATCACAGCTTGATTCTTGATCTGATTTAGAAATATTTTTGTGACCAATCGAAGCTTGATTCTGAATCTGATACCAACGTATTTTTGATTCTTAGTCAGCTGAGTTTGATATCAATTGTAGATTTAGTTTGATGGTAAATCATTTTCTTCTGAGTTTAAATCTTGGTTTATCAGAGCTTCTTCTTCTTGGATCTTTTACCCGTATCTTCAGACAGTCTTCGACTTTTGATTTGCTCAGTTTTTCTGAAAAAGCATCTTGGATTGTAGACTTTGTCTTGACTGCTTTCAGGAAGTTTTCTTCTTCTGCTTCTTATGTTCTGAATATCATATTCTTAGACAGCTTACAACTTCTGAACAACGTGAAACAAGAATCACGATAACTTTGACTTTCAGAAAGTTCTCAAATTCTGAACAATACTGGGTAAATCTGACTTCGAGAATATGAACAAACATTTCATAAGAACTTTAATTAGAGTTCTTTCAGTTTAACCTGTTCTAAGAATGCCTAGTTAACTTGTCCAGAGTTCCTCGATTTAAACATCAAACAACAAACGTTAGTGGTAAACGAATTTTATACCATTGATTTACTTGTTTGAGTTTTGCATATTATCAAAATCATATTTCTTTTTCTCCCCCTTTTTGACATCATCAAAAAGTCAGAGTGTTTAAGCAATTTGATGTGATCAAGATGATAATGAATCTTAATGAGAATTCAGAGTTAATTTTATTCAATACAAAAGATAGAGCAGTGCAGATATAAGTAAAGAATAGTTCAAAAATAGAACATAAAACAACACATACTTCATTAATCATAGATAAACAAACATTATAAACTAATAAGTAAGCCTAATTCTAACAAAAATCATCTTATTTTATGAGAACCATCTGCTGTCGAAGGTTTCACAAAATTTTCTATCAAGAGCAGTGTCTGGACCGCCCCTAACTCTGCAAATCATTTGCACGATTCCTGCTTTGAAAAGGACTTCAGATAAGACTCTTCCATAGGGAGTAAATGACTTGCTCATAGTTCTTGATAGAAGGATTGACTCTTTAAGATGGTCAAAGATTATTTGGGACAGATCTATAGTGGTTGCCTTAAGAAGACTCATGATGAGAAGCTTATCATCATGATACATAAATCTTTGTTAATATTGCAAGGACGAAGATTTGTCAGAATGAACTTAAACCATCCTTTTGCAACAGACAGAAGTTTTTCTGGATTTGTAGGTTCAAAAGTAGAGCCTTTGTCAAATAAGTGATGTAGTTCAGTATTTGAAGTGCATCGAATGGAGTCGTGATGGGTTGTGATACCCTCTTTAGGACAGTCAATGGCTTCAGCAATGTTTGTAGAGTTGAAAGAAACTGGAAGACCATAGATGTTTGAAGAGATAGACAGACCATCACTACTGACAGAGGCATTGATCCAAAAGGATTTTAAGATGTTGGTATATATTGAACCTCTTAACATGGACAGGTATCCATTCCAATTTTGAAGATGAATCCCAAGAAGAAAATCTTGGTTAGCATCTGCTGGATTTAGTCGTTTTTCATTTATAACCTCTAAGAGATCATCGTTGCCATGAAAGGTTCTTGGAGTTATTCTTGGTGTATTTCAGATTCTGAGATAGTTTTGAATAAAAGACATTGACGAAATATAGGAATGAGATATGACTTTAAATAGGCAACGGAAGAGACTAGTGTGAGTGGGTTAATAACCGAGAGTGATTTGAAAAGACCGATTCATTATTACCTAGATATAAGAGTAGGTATGAATAGTGTAAAAGACAAGGATAAGCACAAAGTATAACAGTCTTTTAATCAAAGGATCACGTATACGATTTCTTTATCTACATTTTGACTGAAGTCAAAACTTACAATAAATGCATACTGGTGAGTGGTACTTGATTATTTGTGTGAAGTCACAATAGAGAACTTATTGCTTACGAGAAAGCACATAGATATAGGATTGAGCATATGTGTTCCTATTCTTATTTAGTCAGTTCATAACTACGCAATGGTTAGTAGTTGATGTACAATCATTATGATGCGTATTAATCAACTTTGATGACACGTTTCTTTCCATGGTCAGGTCAAGTAGGAATACTTATTAGAGTATGATAATGCAATTCTTCTTAAGAATAAAATCCTAAAGTAAAACCATTCATGATTTTAGATTCAAAGGAAATTTCATTCATAATTTTGAAGATAATACATAATGCAAAAGATAAGGCAACAAAACAGAAAACAAAATAACCGTAACCCTATTCTATGATCCTTCAGGGATTCCCAGAGAATTCCACATAATTCATAGGTGAACATTCTTCAGTTGCTCCAATGTTTTCTAACCTAGTGATCACATCTTGAATCTCAAGGACACGAGATATGACTCTTCCATAAGGAATACTAGAGGAGGACTTATCTTTAGATAAGAGGATTTGTTCTTGCAAGTAATTGAACATGGTTTGAGGAAGGTTTATTCTTCTTCTATATGTCAGAAGGAAAATAATCGGTCCGAGTGGGACAATAATCCTTCTCCTATTTCTCTAGGTCATAAGTTTGTTACCATAATCTTGTGCCAGACTTTAGCTGATGGAGTGAGTTATTAAATGCTTGTGACTCCAAACGACAGGTTCATTATATCCTATACCTCAGACAAGATATGAGTAGGGTAGAGGAAGGATACTAGTACTAAGTCTAACAGTTTCTCAGTCTTTGAAAAACCAAGAGATCACGCATAGAATTTCTAATTAATTCTTGACAGGAGTCACAATAAATTCATATGTACGAGTGGCTTTGGAAAACATTAACTAGGAGTGAAAACAGGGAGGCACATTGCCTAGTTTCAAGAAGATATATCTAATAAGTGCGCAAACATAGAGGTAATCAAGGATCAATTTACTATTAATAAGGCAAATCTTAGTCTGTCATTTTATAATCACGCTTGGTTAGTAGATGCGAATAATTTAAGGCAAAATCGAGGTTACATGCATTGGAGATCCTATTATTTATATATCACAAATATTCAAGATTAGCAATTATGACTGAGGTACGTTGAGTGCAAGCATATTATCCAGAGATTTGATCAAAAGATTTTTCTTGAAAGAGAGAATAGTTTAGATCATTAATATTTTTACCTACCAGACAATTTTCAGTTTAGACTTGCACTATTATTTAATTAGTCATAGTTAAGAAGAAGCATACCTTAGAGATTCTGAAATCTTTTTCACAGTGATTCTATATCTGAGTGTATTCCATTTTGACATGAGTTGTCTTGTGTTTAAGCTACTGACTTTTCTAAGATTCCCTTCATTATGGTTTCTCTTGAGTCTGATAGGAGCATTCCATAATAAGGCTTCTAATTGTCATAGTTATGCATCTGCTTTCTTCAGAGTGATCTATCAACCATTTGCTGACATCTGAATTCTTCAGAAATTCTTTGTATTCTAACGTTGAAGAATATCGATATCTCTGAACTCGGATCTCTGGTCTGAGAACTAGACTCAATCTTCTCTTCAGATGATCTTTTCCCTTTTTTGTTTAGAAACATTCATCTGATTTCTGAGAGCATCCTTCAGAGATTCTGATCTTTATTATCAGAACATCTATCTTTCATCAAGCTTTCATTTCATTACATCTTCCGACTCTGTTACTTCGACCAGATGCAGAGCTTGTTCAGAAACGAGTATCATCGAACACGTGTGTAACACATAACATATCTTGCATGGCACTCTTGTTCTAGCAGTGCTGATCTGACTTGTTTAGAGTTAGTCCATCAGGGATTAACTGTATATCTGCTTCTGAAAGGAATGTCTACTGATTTCTTCATTGAAAAAAAATCAGAGACTTAAATCCTTTTTGGCTTTGAGTAGATGACCATTGTCTTAGCATCTAGTCAAGCATCTTTATGATTTCCATCTGAACCTCTGACAGGAATACCAGATAACATTCCAACAAATTTCCGTTGATTCAACTGAGATAGAATCATAAGTTAACAAAACTTAATTGTCTATGTTATTACAATCAATGCTTAGGAATTATCCTGACTCAGATTCCTGAAGAATTACTAGATTCCCTTTTTCTGAAAATTCTTCAGTTTTCTGCAAAGTTCCTTAGGGAAACAATATTCAATTCTCCATTAAATCTTACAACTGCTTGGTCAGTTAAGCATCAGATTTTGAATCACTTCTAAGAGTTTGGATCCTTGAGCTTTCTGTTTTCTTCTGCAGACTCCATTTTGAAGTTCAAAATCATAGAACAACAATCATTCTTCTTTACATGAAGAATTTCTTAATGAGCTCTAATTGAGAAAGTCAAGGGTGGACTAATCCGTTTCTTGAAAACATCTCAGAAACTCATAAGGAAATAAACTTCAGCAAACAAGATTTCTTATTTTCTGATGATTGAATCTTGAGTAAGTACGTTGTTTATCCAAACGTATTTTCTACGATAGGCATTCAACGGATACTACTTCTTATCTGATGAATCTATATTATCAGTTGATTCTTCAATCTTCTTCAAGGCTTTGATGAGGAAGATCTTGTAGTTGGCAACAACAAAACTTCAAGAATCAGTGATTTTCTCCGTTAATCCGTTTGATTTCAATTTAGTACACAGTCATCTTCTGAACTGATACTAAAATTGTAAGTGGATTGAAATCTTACTCAGAGTATTTCTACACAC
The DNA here is from genome assembly GCA_022829125.1 of Lathyrus tuberosus. Taxonomy (NCBI): domain Eukaryota; kingdom Viridiplantae; phylum Streptophyta; class Magnoliopsida; order Fabales; family Fabaceae; genus Lathyrus; species Lathyrus tuberosus. The sequence goes on from JALAZF010000384.1 coordinate 4,254,598, forward strand.
CAAATCTATATCTTTTCTAACACTGTTAAGTGTTTAATATCCATCAATGACAGAACCGGAGCTCTGATACCAATTGAAGGTGTGAGAAAGACACAAGAAAGGGGGGGTTTGAATTGTGTTTTAACTATTTAACAACTTTTTTGCAAACTTATCGTTCTCGCGCTTATAAAAAATCAGAGTTGCTTTGAGAGACTCTGACTTTGCGATGCGTCATTCAGATTGTGTTATGCATGAAGCATAAGTTACAGGGAGAATCTGAATAAGTGATGCTTAAATCAGAATTGCAATGCGGAAGCTTATCAAAGATATGTTGCAAGGTTCTGACTTGCCATACAAGGTTCTGATAACAGATACAGAACATAAACAATAATTCAAAGCATAAGCAAGAGTAAAGGACACACGATATATCCTGGTTCACTTGAGCCATTCCCAAGCTAGTCCAGTCCACCCTTCCAAGGTGATTTCTCCTTGAACACAAGGACTTAAACCACTATAATCAAAACCGATTACAGATACACGGGCAACAACCGGTGACTAACATCCTGCACAACTTCAGCTGTGACTAACCCACAATGAACCGTTCAGGGATTCAACTTAATGAATATAACGAACATTGACCTAATAGGTTCCAATCTCGCAAGATCTACTATCAGAATTTCACAACTAAACGTTCAGGGATCCGACTTAACGAATATAACGTTTACTGACCATCCTTCCAGGATTTTCAATGAGTTCCATCAGTGATCTCATAAGAGTCTGACTCTTAACTGATCCTCTTTGAGATATGACTATCATTGACCATATTTCAGGATTTCCACAACGACACCAAGCCATTGTCTTCTCAAGTCTTCGATCACACTGATCACTTGAGGAATCCTAATTCACATAGAATTACATGTTTTGGAGATTAAATAAATTGCTTCTACAGAAGCAGAAAACTCCTAAATTTAAGTACAAAAGAACACTCAGTGTTCTAGCAAGATCTGAGCAATAGCTCCATGTAAAGTACATGATTCTAACAAGATGTACATGTTTTGACAGTTGAATAACATCTTGAGAATTCTTCATCTTCATTGTTGAGCAAGCTTTGAGCAACAACTCCCTTGCTACTAATCTTTGATCTTCATAGATGATGTAGTTGGTAGATGACTTGACTGATTTGGAATGTTGTCTTGTTCATCAACAACTTCTGATCCAATTTATTGTTGTTGTGTTGAATGATGATCTTTGAGTTTCAACAACAATGGTCATGTATTACTGGTGATAGCTTTGAATATTTAGTGTAACAACGCTAACTGATCGTTGTGGCTATCATCATATCGACACCTTCAAAAGCGTATTCTCTTTTCCTTTAAATAGCCAAGTAAAATATAGCCGTTATAGAACCGTTGGCTGTTTGAAAAGAGTCGTTATGCAATGATGAAAGTTGTACTACCATATGTTCTTTTTACTGTAGAAGAAGTGATGGCATAGATCTTTTAGATCGGTGTACAGTCATTACTAACGGTAACATTTGTATTCAAATCTTCAGAGGCTTCTGATGGTAATTAATTGAAGCATGAGTAGAGACTTTCTAACAAGGTCTTCAGAAACTTTAAGTCTTCAGTCTTCAGAACTTGTCCATTAGGAATCTGTCTTCAGAGCTTCAGCACTTGTCTTGAAACCCATTATCTTCATTGCTTCAAGTCTTCAGAATCTTCAGAACCTTGTTCACTCAGAACGCTGTCTTCAGAGTCTTCAGCACTTGACCTTTAGAACCATAACCTTCAGAACACTTCAGTCTTCAGAATCTTTCTGCACTTGGTCTTCGAAGCCTTAAGCCTTCAGAACTTCAAGTCATGTGAATCTTCAGCACTTCGGTTCTCCATAAGATTATCTCTTCAAAAGCTTCACTATCTTCAGAATCATAACCAGTTTCAGAGAGCATCCACAAGAGCATTGTAACAGCAATATCGGCATCCTCGGATCTATCTGATTATGATCATATACATAACCATACTTGCTTCTTGCGACTTGTGTTACACATAGTAACTCACATATGATCATTTACGCATATCTTGCTGGTGTTTGTTGGATCTGATATCTTCTGTGATTATGATCTGCACACAACACACATTAGAATATAAAATAGTTCTTTCACAAATACCCATTGTTATCATGAAAACATAGAGATGACTTGCAGAGACAACTCTTGCTCTAACAATCTCCCCCTTTTTTATGATGACAAAACCATGTATTTTTATTGAACATTTTATATAAGATAATCACCAAAGCATAACATATTCAGAGTCTGGTACAACAGCTCCCCCTGAATGTGTTAACCCTAAAATTTTATTTGTGATCATCTAGAATCTTATCTGATCCAAAGACTCACAAAATAACAATTTGAGTTGTCAGAACATAGAATATAGAAGGACTATTTCCCTATCATGTCTTTAGGAGACAAAAGTCTTCAGCATCTGGACTTCTATCTTCAGATCTTTAGAACTTAGTTCCTTTGTTCATTGTATCAGAGCTTATAATCTTCAGAATCATCTGAAGCAATTTCTTCTTTTCCGCAGAATCATTTTAGCACATAAATAGAACAATTCTCTTCTAATAACTTAGCCACGCTATTTATCAGAATTGAACTTGTCTTTTGACGTAAGAAACTCCCCCTGAGTTTCAGACTTAATGATCTTCAGATTCTTGATTTGGTCATACTGGTTCTGATCATCATTTAATATCTTGACTTTTTAGAGTTTGACTAGACAACATGCCTTCATCTCAGAACCATGTTTCTATCTGAACTCGTTGGAAGATCACAACTTGATTCTTGATCTGATTGAGAAATATTTTTGTGATATATCGAAGCTTGATTCTGGATCTGATACCAACATATTTTTGATTCTTAGTCTGCTGAGTTTGATATCAATTATAGATTTAGTGTGATGCTAAATCATTTTCTTCTGAGTTTAAATCTTGGCTTATCAAAACTTCTACTTCTTGGATCTTTTATCTGTATCTTCAGACAGTTTTCGACTTCTAATTTGCTCAGTTTTTCTGAAAAGCATCTTGGATTGTAGACTTTGTCTTGACTGCTTTCGGGAAGTTTTCTTCTTCTACTTCTTATGTTCTGAATATCATATTCTTAGACAGCTTACAGCTTCTGAACAACGTGAAACAAGAATCACGATAACTTTGACTTTCAGAAAGTTCTCAACTTCTAAACAGTACTGTGTAAATCTAATTCTGAACACATGTTCACGAAGTGTAAAACTTTGACAATATGAAAAAACATTTCATAAGAACTTTAATCGGAGTTCTTTCAGTTTAACCTGTTCTAAGAATGTCTAGTGAACTTGTCCGGAGTTCCTCGGTTTAAACATCAAACAACAAACGGTAGTGGTAAACACATTTTATATCATTGATTTACTTGTTTGAGTTTTACATATTATCAAAATCATATTTCTCTTTCTCCCCATTTTTGACATCATCAAAAAGTCAGAGTGTTTAAGCATTTTGATGTGATCAATATGATAATGAATCTTAATGAGAATTCAGAGTTAATTTCATTCAATACAAAAGATAGAGCAGTGCAGATATGAGTAAAGAATAGTTCAAAAATAGAACAGAAGACAACACATACTTCATTAATCATAGATAAACAAACATTACAAACTGATAACTAAGCCTAATTCTAACAACAATCATCTTATTTTATGAAAACCATCTGCTGTCGAAGGTTTCACAAAATCTTCTATCAAGAGCATTATCTGGACAACCCCTAACTCTGCAAATCATTTGCACGATTCCTGCTTTGAGGAGGACTTCAAATAAGACTCTTCCATAGGGAGTAAATGACTTGCTCATAGTTCTTGACAAAAGGATTGACTCTTTAAGATGGTCAAAGATTATTTGGGATAGATCTATAGTGGTTGGCTTAAGATGACTCATGATGAGAAGCTTATCATCATGATACAGGAAATCTTTGTTAATATTGCGAGGACGAAGATTTGTCAAAATGAACTTAAACCATCCTTTTGTAACAAGCAGAAGTTTTTTTGGATTTATAGGTTCAAAAGCAGAGCCTTTGTCAAACAAGTGATGTAGTACAACATTGGAAGTACATCGAATGGAGTCGTGATAGGTTGTGATACCCTCTTTAGGACAGTCAATGGTTTCAGCAATGTTTGTAGAGTTGAAAGAAACTGGAAGACCATAGATGTTTGAAGAGAGAGACAGACCATCACTACTTACAGTGTGTCATACCCCAAATTTTGACCACTAAGATTTCCCATCATTGTGAAAACCATCATCACAATATGGATGACCTTTCATACTCATTAGTCTTCCCCAAAGATGGATGAGCATGCACTACAATCAACTTAGGGTTTCAAGCCCTCTCACAGCCTTAGACAAAAGATCAATCAAGAATTGACATGATCTTCAACTTGTCTAAACCTCTCAAAAATCCACATAGGATCAAGAGGACTCCCACAACAAGAATTAAGCACAAGGTTGCAACATTCCAAGTGGATCAAGCCTCAAGATCACCAGTGTCACCAAATTAGGGTTTTGGTCGACCAGTGCCTCCAGATGGAAATTTTCCTCTGGACATGAGCCAATGCTTCAAAGCATAACCTAATATGCTCCATGGGACATCATGGACCCAATCATCAAGTCAATTTTGACCTCAGGGGATGCATTCATCTAAAATCATGAATTAGGGTTTCTTGACCTAATTCACCCCTAAGTTAAATTTTGGGACAAATCAGGAGCCAAGACCTCAAGAAAGGATTTGAGGGTCTCTAATAAACTACATTGATCCATTTGCAACAATGGATTGATCCAAGAAGCTTGATTCACAAGTTTCAGTTTCATCTAAACCACAATTAGGGTTTTGAGGAAAAAAGTCAACTGTGCCTTTGACTTTTGACTAGGACATGCTCCCAAACCCTAGGACATGATTCAATACACCCTATAACACCTATGAAATCAATCCATCAAGTTTGATTTAGGTCAAGGACTTGATTTTATAGAGGATCGCACAGTTTGGAATTCATTTGACAAAAAGTCAATTGTGCACAAAAGTCAACTTTGACTTTTTGAGATTTTTCACAATTATGGTTCTTTGAGCCTAAAATGATGTTAATGTGTGATTTGAATCAACATTCATCAAGAAAAATCAAGAAAAGTGGGATAACTTGTAAAATGGGTAACCATAAAAAACTTAGAAATTTTTCTAAGTTATGGAACAAAGTGGCTAGGGTACCTACTTTGGAGGATCATATCTCCTAAACCACAAGGTCATTTTTCCCCCATTCAAAGCTAGATTTGTAGCTCTCATGGCCCTCTTCAAAAGCTTCAAACACAACTCATTCCAATTCCTCATGGATTTTAAGTTATGGAATGATAAAAATCACAAAAAGTGAAAATGTCACTTTTTTCCAACATTTAGTGAAATTTTCACTAAGTCAGGATCTGCCTTCACTTTTTTCCAAATGTAGGGGCATTTTTCACTTGGATCCAAAAGTATCAAAACTAACTATGATCAAACAGTTGTTGTATCATATGAGGGATTTCTAAAATGTCCAAGAACTCCATCAAAGTCCACTTGAGCCATGAGATATGACAATGCCAATATGCCTTGCTGCAAACTGTCATGGCAAGGCAGATTTGGGAGTTTTGCTCGATTTGCTCAAATTTTGCAAAGGGCAAGAAAATCTATCCATCTGAACACCTAAAGGGGGGACCAAGGAGGGACAAACACTGATCCATAAGCCTCCCAAGTCTTTGGAACCAAAAGTAGCATGCCAAACTAGAAATGCCTAAAAGAGGGACAAGACTCCAATTTTGGTTTGGAGCATTTAATGGATGCACCAAGGTGGCATGGACTGAGCCATTTCCAACTGAATTCAGTCAAGACTTATCCAACAACTAGGGAACCAACAGCCTGTGCCCTAACCTCTAGTCAATGGCTAGAGGAGACTTGGATTCTCATTGTTCAACATTGGGAAAACCTCTGCTACAGTTGCCATTCACTATTGCAGCCAAAACAAACTTGCTCTACTATAAATAGAGCTCAATTGTGTTCAGTTTGAGTACACCAAAGCACTACAACACTTGTTTTCCTCAAAATCTCTTTCTCTAGGCAAAAATACCTTCTTTAGCAAGGTAACTCTGAGTTTTTGAGTTAGAGAGCAATTCCACCACAGCTCATGATCCAAACACATCCAATATGTCATATCTAAGCTGTCCAAACTCTCACAAGTGACCTGTAACACCAAAATCACAAAGTCACCTCTCAAAACCTCAAAATAGGACTTTTGTGCATTTTTCAAGCCATGTCTTGATTCAGTCACTTTCCAAACCAGATAAAACCTCAAACGCACTCCAAATATCATCCTTGAACTATCCTAAATGGTTCCACACATCTGGAATACCATTTGAGAGAGTTGCTACTTTGGCCACTTTTGCCCCTTTTGCAAGAAAGAGCTCAAACTTGTTCCTGAGGTTTCCAGCTGATTCCAACCATCCTAAAAGCTTCTAAGAGATCATTTGAGGGTGTCCAAAGCATCAAATCATTTCTGGGACAAAGTACTTGGCAGATTGCACAAAAGCTCCAAAAAGAGGTAAGCATCACAACTTGGAATCTTTGAATCATGCTTTCTTTTGATGTCCACTAATCATGCATCTCTTATACATGCTATATGTGTTGTGTTTGCACCAATTTATCATGTAATTCATGCTTGTACCAAGAGATAGCACATAAAATGCAAATCATGGCCTATTTCAAAATCACTATCAGGTTTTTCAATAGGAGCATGATCTGAAAAAAAAAACACCACCACCATTGGATTCCTTGTGAAATTCTAGGTAGGATAGACCTAAATTTTGACCCAATCCATGGAGAAATGAGAAAGTTATGGCCTTTACGTTTTCAACCAAAATCTTGCCTTGCCTTGCCTTGGGCCAGGCCAAAAACAAGGCAAGCCTTGTATATTTGTGGTTGTGTTTCAATCAATGGATGTATCACCACCCTAGTGGTAAGGCGCGCACCCTATACACAAGAGGTCTGGGGTTCGAATCCCCCTCGCCCCAGATCCTCTTTTTACTATTTTTTCCACTTTTTATTGTTTTTCTTATTATTTTTAATGATTTGAAAAATTAATAACTCCCTCAATTTTAATTATTTTTGATTGGTTCTTTTTGCAAAAAATCACAAAAATGTTGAAATATTATATTCCACAAAAAATTCAAATTTATATTAGTTATTTAATATAATTAGTATTTTTGTGAATAAATTCATTTTTAATTGTTTTTAAACATTTAAAAGTGAATATTTACTTCGAAAATCAAAACCAAATGAGTTTTAATTTATCTTGTGATTAAAACCTCATTTTTCAAACCTTAAACAAAAATCACAAGTGGTTTATTCAAACTTATTAGGTGTTTTTATCATTTTTATTTGATTTTCTTTAAATATTTACTTTTAAAGGAAAACAAAATTAGGGTTTCTTTGATTTTCACCCTCACAAATCATTTTCAAATACTCATGGGCCTCTATTAGAGTGTAAGACCCAACCCCTTTGTAAATACAAAACCTTTTTGGGCCTCAGTCATTGTATAAGTCCCACTGTATTTTCAAAAACAACGGCGCGATCGTCGCCTTTTTTAGCAAAACCAAATGGGCCTACCCTCGTGTTATAAGTGTCATACCCCAAATTTGTCCTACCTGTGTTTGAATTTCATCTGTACATCCATCCACTAACCATATTCAGAAAATTCAAAAAAAAATGTTGTTTCTGGTTGTTGAAGTGATTGAAGGGTTTGTTTCAAGATCGAGGCCAGGGTGTGTATAATACAGGTGGTGTGTGTCGGGGTTTTCGTGCAGTGAAGTTCATCAAGGTTGATTTGTGGTTCAAAGTTTTAGAGGATGAGATTGATTCATAGTTTCTCGAGGACCATCCATTCATTTCCATGTTCATTTTTCTGATACCATTTACCCATATTCATTATCCAATTTCCAAATGCCCATTTTCTAATCATTCACAATTTTATCCATATCCGTCTCAACCTCATGTCCATTTTTTCACTTACCTAATTCCATTATCATTTGTAGTTATTCGCGATATCCAGTTTCACTTGTAATATACATTTCAAAACTGTGACTTTCCATTTTGTATCCATGGCTATCCATTCACTTTTTTCTCTCAATTAAACCACATCCATTTGTCCATATTTGAATTTAAACCCGATTACCTATCCGAGTTTCAATCCACTCATAATCCATTTCAAGTTTATTCAAATTCATTTAATCATTTTTTCCATATCCATTGTCATGTTAATATCCACTTTTTGAAAACCATTACACTTCATAAACCATCTTTGTTAAATTACAAGAAAAATAACCAAAACCCATGATGCAAAGATTATTTGAGTTCCAAAAAAATAAACAAAAAAGCCCATTAACATTTTCCGGCCCATCATCAATTGTACAAAAAATGAGAGTCAAAAGTAAACACTGCTACACTACACAACATCAAAACTCTGTTACTGCACTCAACCATATGCCTGCTCCTACAACTGCAGAAGTCCTCAGTCAAACCCACTACACACGCATTGCCTTAAGTTTGCTAGCAAGAAAATCTGCACACGAAAGTATTCTCGGCAACAAGCTTCAAAACCATGCGCGTGCGACAACCCTCCAAAGATAACTTGCAATACCTGAACAAAACCTGCAACATGAAAGTGACAGGGCATCAATAAACAGCCCAAAATTCAAAACTAAAACCTGTATAATGAAAGTAAAAACAACAACACAACAAGAGAAAACAAAATTAGGTTCCCATAAGTTTGAACAGGTTAAAAAGGAGGAGCAGCAACAATTCCCTGGGATGGAGAGGAGAAAATTACATACCTCAAAACAAATCCTTCTGCTTGAAACCACCTGCCCAATTTCTTCAATCCCATACAGAATTAACAACACAAAACCTCTCTCTTTTTCATACTTCTTCTAACCTGGCGACACCAACACCCAGACTTTCAACTCACCTCAACAACCTTGCTGCGACCTCCAAAACTCAACCATTTCCCAACCTTCGTTTCTCTCCTCACACCGCGGCTGCTCCGTCAATACCCACCAAAATCACCGTCCAAATACAACAATAACATAGCCACTTCATCACCGTAAAACAAAAACAACAAGTTCTTTCACAAATCAAAACCTCCTTCAAATCCTTTTCACTCGAATCTTCAAAACACAACTCCCAACATATAACTCATCTCCACTCTGCTCCCTTCCACCTCAAAAGCTACGTCACTCATAACTTCAAACATAACATCAACAACATCCATTCAAATCCAACCCAGTACCCAAAACCAAAACCCAAATCGTGCTCACAAACCAGAAAATCAGAAAGAGAAGAAGAGAACTGAGACAACTCGACAAACCCTACAACCACCATTTCTGACTCAAAATAGTCGTACCACTTTTCAGCCTTGATCCAAACCACTTCAAAACCTCGCCACAAACCATCCAACCTCGTAACTACCCTTTAAACCCAAACTGATTCCAAACAAACCCAGAAATCGAAGCAGAAAAGAGAAGATGAAGAGAGTCTGAAAGCAAACAAAATCGAAATCATGCAAACCTGATACGAGATCAAAGCGTGTGAACAAATCTGAAATTACGATCAAACCACGCAAATCCAAGACGAACTAATTCGAGCATGGAAACCGTGGACGAACCATGATGACGAATTGGGAAAAAGGCTGAGACGAATCAATTTGGCTTTTGACTTTTTTTTAGGATAAATTGTTTTGCTCTGAATTTGTTTGATGGTAACATTCTCATCTGTGTGTTGTTGTTTTTGCTTTTCCATTTGACTGCGTTTTGAGATTAGGAGGATGTTGATTTGTTTTGATTTCTTTCTCAAACCTTGCCTTTATTTTAAAAAAGAGGCATTTTAAGTGTTCTTGGGCTCTTTGAAGCCCGTTCTGTTTTCTTCATACACCTTGAATAATCCAGTTCCACCCCTATATAACTTTTTACGCCTCCAGTTTTTCTTTTCGACGCGTTTATCTTAATGGGATGGTGAGCTTTGGCTCACGTGATACCATGTAACACATCCCTTCTCTTTCTATACTTCTATTCTTTTTTTCTTTCTTAAAAAAACATTTTGTTTTGTTTATTTTAATGAAAACAAGTTTTACTATTTATTTTTATTTGAGGTTTTTTCTTGGGGATTTTCATTTCCATTTTTGATTTCAATCCTTTTATGATTTCATTTTTGATTCTATTTTCTTTTCAATCTTGGTCAATGAAAGTCTTTAATATCATGAATGTTGGTTATCGAGGTTGTTTAACCTTCATTATCTCAAATCTGTAGTGAATGATCATCGAGATCACTTTCTATACTTTGGGATCGTGATAGGTTACCTTCGATTAATCGACGAAAGTTTGTGATTAAGACGAGATCTTCACCTTTTCTTTTCGTGTGGCACGATTCCATTGGAGAATGATCCTCAATATCATTTCTCTATCGTGTTTTAGCACAAAGATCAAATTGCGCATCCTCCTATAGTATGATCTTCGTCATAAATTGTGCTACGATGGCTCAGCGCTACATTGGACCTGATTCATCCGATTAACCGCTAACAATTAACTTTACTTTCCGTCAATATTATCTTGATTTACTTTTATGTCAATATTATATCTTGTTCATATTATCTTGCTTATATCTTGTTCACATTATTATTCATATTATTTATATTATTCATACTTGTTCATCTAACCATTTTCTTTGTTCATACACTATTTAAAACACACTAATAAATATCGAAATGCCTAAATACTTAATTCGATTAAAACACTTAACACACATATTCAAATCATTTTTTTTAATTAAATCGCGAAAGAATTGAGCTCTTGAGGTCTAGCACTTTTTGGGTTCTTGAATGACTGCTCTTGGTGCGCACGCCTTGAGTTGTGGGTTGTTCGACCTTTCGTTCTTAAAATACCTAACTATTGGACAAAGAAATGCCATTGGAGTCTAGCATTCCACGTGGTACTTTCGTCGTCCAACAAACAATATTTCATATATCAATCGAATGAAAAAGGTGTCGTTGGGATCTAGCATCCCAATAATGCCCCGATTAATTGGTTGCGAGGCCGACGTCTCGTTTATCGAATAATCATCATTCTCCCTAAAACACTTAACAAATCAAACCATTTCCAAACCAATTCTCGACTCGTCGTCGAGCCACTCTTCAAAACATTCTCGTAAGTCGAGTGCCTTTTTCCTCGTCGTCAAATGCACACTTGCACATTTCGTAGGTTTCGTTACTAGGAGCACCCCTAGGGACTAGTATCGATCCTCACGTCTTTTCGCAATCCATCCGATTCGACCTTTTTCAAACTGTTTTTCTAATCAACTAACGAAAGGAGGAGATTCTTGGAATCTAGCATTCCTCGGGTTTTCGAATGAATGGCTCTTGAGGCACACCCTTGGGTTGTTATTCATTCACCCTTTCGTCTTAAAACACTTAACCATTATCAAACATTTTCGCAATCAACTCACGAAAGAACTGAGTTCTTGGAGTCTAGCATTCCTTGGATTCTTGAGTGACTGCTCTCGAGGCACGCCCCTTGGGTTGTATGTCATTCAATCTTTCATCTCCTAAAATTCGAACCCTAACCCTTTTTTTCGTGGGCGTACCACGAACTACGACTGCTCTGATTCTTTATTCTCGTCCGAATAAAGATACGTAGACACAAGATTGCGATGATCTTGGCGAGCTACCTTCCCTCCATTTTCCGTGTTCCCTTTAACCTTTCTGTAGTCGAACTACGATTGCTCTAATTACTCATTCTCGTCCGAATGAGCATACGTAGGCACAAGATTGCAATGATCTTGCCAAGCACCCTATCCTAAAAACCACCCCATTTCCCTTTTATCATATCATTTCGCATTTATCGTTGAGAAGAAAACAAACAAGCTTAGCTAACGCTCATCACAATTCAAACTAAGAGGTTCCCGTTGAGTACAACGGACGTGAGGGGGTACGCGTACCTTCCCCTCACGTAACTGACTCCCGAACCCAGAATGTGGTTGCGACGACCATGTTCTTATCTCCTCCTAAAAGGTTTTCTCGATATTTTCCTTTCCCTCTTTTGGGATAAATAAAGTTCGGTGGCGACTCTGTCAAACCGTTTTCTGCACCTTTTGTGCGAGGGTCGTGTCTTTGATTAAGCAATTTTTTGAGGTACGATAATAAGCCCCATGTCTTTTCTTTGGGCCTCTATTAGAGTGTAAGACCCAACCCTTTTTGAAAACCAAAACCTTTTTGGGCCTCAGTCATTGTATAGGACCCACTGCGTTTTCGAAAATCTCGGCGCAATCGCCATTTCAAAACAAAATCCTCTGGGACTACCCTCGTGTTATAAGCCCCATTCCTTTTCTTTAAAACCTTTGGGCCTCTTGAGAGAGTGTAAGACCCATCCCTTTGTACAGAAAACCTTTTTGGGCCTCAGTCACTTGTATAAGTCTCTGTACAATTTCAAAACAACAGTGAAATCACTGATGAATCCTTGGGCCTCTCCTTGAGCTGTAAGCCCCAACAATATTTTCAAAGCACTTTTTCCTTTAATTTTGAATATAATATTGTTATCAAAGCTTTGTTTGTTAAACAACTAACACAACAGCATGGAAGCTCTACAACCGAGTAAGTGTTTACCCGCTTTCTTTATCCGCTTTCATATATATATATATATATATAACTGTATTGTGGGGCTGCTCAGTGTAAGTCTTCTTTCAGAAAATTTTATATACTTGTCCAATATCAACTGTGTAATACTAGTATAGTTATTCAGAGTTTTCTCCGACAACTACGTCTAGTACTAGGTAAAGCCCTGTTGGTCACTCTTAAATACAAACAAAACTAGATCCCCATATGATTACCAAACACAGTCTTCCCTCCTCTTGGGGTTAAATAATATGGAGACGTGAAAGGCAGCATTCTCGGTGAACCCTTTCTTAGACTGCCACCCTTAGAAATTGTCAAAGAGACGCTACTCCCCAGAGATGATCTTTTCTCCGTAAATGCATCTCTTGAGTTTCTTCCAAATTCTCAGACTTTCCTGGCTTGATCTATTCTCGGTGAATAGCATGTCTTGAACTTCTCAGGGTTTGGGGACCCACAGGCTTCTTAAAGCATCCCCGCCTCCTCTTGAGCATTGTACAAGGACCCTTCGGCTTCTTAAAAGCTCTCATGCCTTCTCTTGGGCTTAGTACAAGGACCCAGAGACCTCTACAGGTATAGGAACAGAACCTAGTCATCGATTTGCTAGAGCTGTCTTTCTGAGTCAAGTGTCAGACTAGTTAACGGGTTGACCTTCATCCCTTAACATACCAGCCTTCTCTTGGGCATCATACAAAGATCATTCACTAGTTGAGAATTGATTTCTCAAAACACCAGTAGACTTGGACAGTCTCAATACCCTTTGGATTTCCCATTTCCTTAAAGAACAGGAAATAACCCTGATCCTCTGATCAGTACCAAAGCACAACCTTACCTTTAACCGTTCCCTTTATAAGAACTGATTTTCTCTCTTATCCAACAGACTGGACCTATCACTAAACTGAAACAGTTACCAGCACAGTTAGCCTCCTCTTAGGCTTTGTATAATGATCCTTCCTCAGCAAAGTTGGCCTCCTCTTGGGATTTGTACAATGATTCTCCCCAGCGGAGCTAACATTTTCACACTCTCTTATTGAGTATAAAATATTCTCTTGTTGAGTCAAACCTATTTAGCCTCCATCTCGGGCTTCGTACGAGATACCAAAACACTCTCTTGTTGAGTATAAAAGACTCTCTTGTTGAGTCAAACCCTGTTTAGCCTCCATCTCGGGCTTCATACGAGAGACAAAAACACTCTCTTGTTGAGTATAAAAGACTCTCTTGTTGAGTAAAACCTTTTATCCTCCGTCTTGGGCTTCGTACAAGACACATAAAAGCACTCTCTTGTTGAGTCAACCCTTTTAGCCTCTCTCTCGGGCTTCGTACGAGACACATAAAAACACCCTCTTGTTGGGTCAATAGCCTTCTCTTAGGCTTTGTATAAGAAAACCCTGGTTGATTCAATAAACCTTTTAGCATCAAAAATATGTGCCTTGCTCACAGTATACAAACATCAACAACTCCTTTTCCTTCATCTAAAAAGATGTAAGCGGTAAGCCTCTGGATTATTTACATCCACGCCACTGTCAGTCTTTTAGCATGAGAAATTTCTAAGGAAAGATAGCATTGCTCTACACTGAGTTAAAGTCTTCTCCTTCAGGTTATAAATCACCTATAAAGGAAATTATGGCATTGGTGGATTCACATATCCCAGTTAAAGTAATTCTCCTTTATAACCAGTCACGCAACAATTCTGATAAACAGACCAAATACCCCTCTTTAGAGATGACAAATTCTCTCTAAAGTCAAAACCCTTCAGCTTCACGTCTTGGGCTTCGAACAAGATATAAATAGACCCTTCAACTTCACATCTTGGGCTTTGAACAAGATACAAGCCACATTTAGCTTCACGTCTTGGGCTTTGAACAAGACACCAAAATAACTTTTTTCCTCCCATAGAATAGGAGGAACTACGATCGCTCTGATTTCCCTGTTTCATCAAACGGGAATACGTAGGCATAAGATTGAAAAAATCTTAGCGAGCACACTAATCAAAAACCAAAAATTCTGCATCTCCACCAAATCAACCCAGAAGCATCAAATCTAAACACAACATCAAAAACCTCACAAATAATCCAGACATTATGTTCTCAAGCGAAATAATCAAAGATTGGGCCTCACCTCCACATAGCATCTGTGACCTAACAGACCGCTGTTCAAACTCAGTATGCAAGCATGGTTAATTAGAGACATCTATTTCCCTTCCTTAGTCAGCTCAATAGGATAGAAAATGAATCGAACTGTAGTACCCGTGCGATCGTGACTCAGGACCACAAAAATCGCGCTACAGAAAAAATGGCGCCCACCGTGGGGCCCGATTCTTAAAATCTTCGATAGAAAATGGAGTTATCAAAATATCACAAAAATGGCGACTCTGCTGGGGAGTCATTATCTGTATAGGATCATAAGACTAGAGGTCTAGGATGATTAAGACAAATATATATATATATATATATATATATATATATATATATATATATATATATCGCTTTTCCTAATTTATATCTGTGTTTATTTTTCTGCTAATGGGAATGCGTGTGATGCCGCATGTGGAAAGATTGAGTATACACCTAAGATAGGTGATGACAATGCGGGTAATCTTACTGGGAGTGAATTCCAGTTAAGAGTCCCAGATCGACCATCAAACTCAGTGGAGACTCTCTTTGCAGATACATTGCCTATACGGCTTCGGTTGTTGAATGTAGTGTGGTCGACTGGGTTATCTGAGAAGCTGAGGTTTTTAGTAGGCTGAAACCATTTTGTAGTGCGGAAGCTATCGGAAATAGTTGTCACGCGATACTACCCTCATCTGAGATCGCTCTAGGATACATCAGCTCGCTAGCGATACGCTTGATGTCGTCATCCCAAGAGGGGTCAATGATTTTGCTGACAGGTACAAAAAATCACCAGTATAAACCTTTTGGGGGGGGGGGGGGGTAGAGCCTTGACTTCTTGACACCGACCCTTTGACCCCATGTTTTTTCTATGTTTTTGTGTGCTGCATTCATACATTCATTTAAAAAAACATAAAAACATTCAAAAACAAAATTCTTCTCTTCTAGTCTCTCTTTTTCAAATTAAACTAAGACAATGATTGCAAATGTCTGAGAAAGGAGATTGCGCTGATGGATTTCGGTAGAAGGAAAACTCATAAGTATACCTTCAAGGTTCCAAAGTTAGAGGATTTGAGAGGTTTGGCGAGAATGATCACCAACCACGAGGCTTTCAGAGCCAAGTATGGAGGACTTTTGTCCTTGTTAAGGGTCCACGTAATTGAAGGAATCCTGTCCACATTAATCCAGTTCTACGATCCAGTTTATCACTATTTCTCATTCCCAGATTATTAGCTTGCACCAACACTAGAGGAGTATTCTCACCTGACTGATCTGCATATCACTGATCAAGCTCCCTTTTCTGGAATGGAAGAAATTCCAAAGGGTCAAACCATTGCAAGGGCAATTTATTTGGACGAGTCAGAAGTCAGGACTCACATGACCACTAAGGGTGGCATCCAAGGTTTGCCATCCCAGTTCTTGATAAAGAAAGCTCTGTACTTTTCTAGTATAGGGAACGTGGCCGCTTTCAAGAGCATCTTTGTTTTGCTCACCTACGGGTTATTTTTGTTTCCCAACATCGATAACTTTGTAGATATCAACGCCATTAATATTTTCCTGATCGAAAACCCTGTACCAACCTTACTCGCAGATGCGTATCATTCGGTACACTTAAGGAACTTATACAGCATAGGAATGATGACATGCTGTGTACCCCTGCTGTACAAATGGTTTATTTCCCATTTGCCCAAGTCTGCTACATTTTGGGATCAAAAGAATACTTTACGTTGGTCGCAGAGAATCATGTCTCTTACCAACTCTGACATCGATTGGTACAATCGAATCTACGACAGGATCAAATCATTGACCGTTGTGGAAATTTCCCAAATGTACCCCTTATAGGAACTAAGGGAGGAATCAACTATCATCCAGTGTTAGTTCGTTGTCAATTTGGATACCCGATGAGGCATGTCCAGCGTAATGCTCATCTGGAAGGTCTTTTCTTCAAGGAAGGAGAAAATGACAGAGCACTAAAGACAGAAATAGTGCATGCTTGGAAACACGTTCATAGGAAAGGAAGAGAGTCTCTAGGAAAACCAGACTGTGTCTCGGTGGAGCCTTATCTCCACTGGGTATAAACTAGAGCTCTCAAGCTGAGGATGCCTTACCCTCGCCAGGAAGTTCTTCAATTAAGGGACTATGTCCTTTATTTTATATCTGGGACGGAAAAGCTTCAGGTTGCCCTCAGCAAAGTTCAGCAGGAGAAGAGGTCTTGAAGGAACAAGTATCGTATTCTCAATTTGGAGTGTAAGAAAATACAGCAGCTATTAAGAGAAAGAGATGCTCTGATTGAGATTTTAGAGCAACATGCTGTAGAAAATCAGTATGACCAAAGGAATTTGATCGCTCCTTTCACTTGGCAAAGGAATGACAACCTGACAACGT
Source organism: Lathyrus tuberosus (assembly GCA_022829125.1). Classification (NCBI taxonomy): domain Eukaryota; kingdom Viridiplantae; phylum Streptophyta; class Magnoliopsida; order Fabales; family Fabaceae; genus Lathyrus; species Lathyrus tuberosus. Next base: position 4,271,820 of record JALAZF010000384.1, read on the forward strand.
CCCAAGAGCCCCGGTCAAAGAAAAGGAAAATACCAGAACCAGCACCTGAGCTCTTCTCAGAGAGGACTCAGGATCCATTAGTTTATATTTCCTTTTTCAGCACTTTGTAATCTACTGTATTTCTGTTTCCGCAATCCTTTGAATTCAATAAAACGGGGTTTCCCCACTGTTTGATATTTGCAATCCAATTGTCGAAGTTTACTTTGAATAAACAAAAAAAATTAATAAACATTGCATTCATCATTCTCACTTAGCGCATTCTTCTTACCTACAAATCTCACGTTTGCGTCTCGATTCTAGAGTCAAACTGTCTCATTCGTACAATACTCGGGCCAATCGTCAGAAAAAGATGGATGATCTCGAGGAAGAGAATAGAGAGTTGAGGGAAGAGATCGACACTCTGAAAAAGGATCTGAGAAAGCTTCATAACGACATGCAAGCTCTAGCAGAAGCTCAGATACAATAACAACAGACTGTGATCTCAGAGATCACATCTACGCCCATAGTGGAGAAGTATGATCCTAGGTATAAAATACCAAAAGATCGTCCCTGGGGCATGCCAGTTAACTATATCCCAGAAGGATATATTCCTCCGATCGCTGAGGATCAAGGAACCGCAGCAGGAACCGCTGGACCTGAAGGTTACAGACTTCGGGAAAGCAAAGATGCCAAGGGCATGACAGCAACTCCTGAAGGTTACAAACTTCGGGAGGCACCGAGAGTCTCGGCCATAATGACTATACCACCACCTGTGGTACACACTGTCCCAGAAGGACAGATTCCACAAATACCTTCTGGTGGAAGCGACAGCATGTTCGACAAAATTAATTAATTCCAGGAACAATTCCTGGAAATGTAGAAAGAACTGCAAGCCATTCACGGTCAAGATTTATTTGGAAAGGACGCCGCGGACCTCTGCTTGGTCCCCAATGTGAAAGTTCCACACAAGTTCCAGATACCCGACTTTGAAAAGTACAAGGATAATTCTTGCCCTCAAAGCCATTTAGTGATGTACGCTCGACAAATGTCAGCTCAGACAAAGAATCAGGAGCTACTAATTCACTACTTTCACGATAGTTTGAACGGTGCCGCATTAAAATGGTACATGGGTTTAAGCCGCCCTACAATCGGCACGTTCAGAGATCTTGGCGCTTCCTTCGTTCAATAATATAAATACAATTTGGACATGGCACCGGACAGAGATCAACTCAGGTCGATGTCAGAAAAGGACAAGGAAACCTTTAAGGAGTACGCTCAGAGATGGCGTGAAATTGCCGCCCAGATTTTTCCACCTCTTGAGGAAAAAGAGATGACAAAGATCTTTTTAAAGACCTTGACCTCATTTTACTACGACCGAATGGTCGCCAGTGCGCCCAGTGATTTCACCGAGATGGTGGGCATGGGAGTTCGTCTTGAGGAAGCCGTCCGAGAAGGACGTTTGGTTAAAGGCGTTGGATCATCAAGTAGTACAAAATGATACGGTAGTGCTCTCCCTAAGAAAAAAGAGCAAGATATTGGGAATATCTCTCTCGGAAAGCAAAGGCGACGATACCAACCAGTAGCAGCTGTAACTCCTGCTATCAATCCCGCGCCTGTTTCTAGGTATCAACCTCGGGTTGCACAAAGCCAACCTAATCAACAGCAATATCAGCAAAGGACACAACAGCCTCTTCAGCAGGCTCGTCCTCAATATAGCAACAACCGTACAACGTGACCACCAGGGTTCGACCCTATACCCATGTTGTACGTAGAACTGTTTCCATTACTACTGGTCAAGGGGCACGTCCAAACTAAGTCTCCTCTTATAGTACCGGAAAATCCGCCTTTTTGGTTCAAAACGGATCAGACTTGTCCTTACCATCAAGGAGGACCAGGGCATAACATAGAGAACTGTCTCAGTTTCAAATCTGACGTACAAAAGCTTGTTAGGAGCGGGGTCTTATCTTTTAAAGATATGAATCCGAATGTTCTCACGAACCCGTTGCCTCAACACGAAAAAGCTGCAGTCAATTTGATAGAAGGAGTGTCTAACGACAGCTATCAAATTCAATGATGTACTCTTATTGAGGACCAATCTGGTCAAGATGCATTGTAGACAGAGCGGATATGGCCATATGCCACCTCATAATTATCACCAGTGAGATATCTGCTCTAAAAACAATCAGGGATGTTCTGTGGTGCAATCAACTCTACAGGAACCATTGGATCTCGGGTGGATCCAAGAACACTGAGTTCGAGTAGTCAACATGACCTATACGAATTCCAACATCATTCAGAACCACGACATCCATGCAATGAATGTCAACTTGGTGGTGATGCACTCAAGGCAAAGCAAATATCATAATCTGCCGCGGCACGATTACAATTCCTGTCTAACTTGCGCGGTAAACAAACAGGGGTGCTCTTTTGTACAAGAGGCCCTCCACCGTCAGATGGATCTTGGATGGATCCAGGACTACCATGACAGAAATCCTTATCAGATCAACATGATTTAAATCTTTGATATTCGTCTGATGAATACCAGCTTGGTGGAGTTACATGCCAAGCAAGTCCAACTCGGTTTTCTCACTTCACATGATTATCAGAACTGTAAAGTATGTTGTGAGAGTAATTAAGGGTGCGCTTTCGTTCAGAGAACTTTACAACACTTGTTAAACCACTGGTGGCTTCCAATCTATCTGGATGAAGACACGCAACAAATCAGTGTGCTTAATGGAAACCCTACTCGGCGTCAAAGTCAGGATGTCCGATCTATGGAAACAAACCTGGTAAGGTTGCACTGCATTCAAAGCGGGCTTGGTAAAGTGCCACCACATAACTACGAGCGCTGTAGAGTCTGCTCGGAGAATAACCAAGGATTCTACCTTGTGCGGGCAGCCCTTCAAGGTCAGTTGGATCGTAAAGAGATTCACCCGTGTCCTAGTCCCGAGCCAATCAACTGGACGCCGGACTACTTCGCTGATTAAATCAGAGACGTTGTCATAATCTATGATCATCAACAGAACAAGGATGTTTGTACCACCATCCCTCTACTGGACGAATCAAAGGTTTTTAGCCAAGAACTGATTGAAGTTACTTACGATAGTCAGAAAAATCATAAGGCTCCTGTAGTTATCTATCTGCCGGGATAATTACCGTATGAATCAGCTAAGGCGATCCCTTACAAATACGGTGCAACAATAATTGAGAATGGAAAGGAAAGTCCATTACCCTCCATCGTGAATATTGCAGACATTAGTCGTGTAACACGGAGCGGTCGAATCTTCAATCGAGGAGTTGGAGAACCTAACAAAGAAAAGGAACTTCAGACAGAAGCTCCTAATCCACCATTCGGTCAGTCCAGTGATCCCGACCTTTCAAGAAACAATGATGAGATGCTGAAGCTCATCCAAAGGAGTGAATACAACATTGTTGATCAACTCTTACAAACTCCTTCAAAGATCTCAGTGCTATCACTTTTACTCAGTTCTGAAGCCCACAGAGAGGCTCTACAGAAAGTCTTAGAGCAGGCCTTTGTGGAACAGGATGTGTCAATACGAGAGTTCGATAGCATCATCTCTAACATCACTTCCTGCAACAACTTAGGATTCAGTGATGAGGATTTTCCAAAGGGGAGCAAAAGTCACAACATGGCGCTCAATATTACAGTCAACTGCCAGGACAATGCTTTAGCCAGCGTAGTGGTAGACACAGGATCGGCCATCAACGTTATGCCGAAGTCCACTCTAATGCGACTATCATTCAAAGGGTCCCTGATGAGGGGAAGTGATGTTGTCGTCAAAGCATTTGACGGATCTCGGAAAGCAGTTATCGGCGAAGTCGACCTTCCCATAACTATCGGTCCTCACACTTTCCTAATCACTTTCCAGGCCATGGACGTCTGGGTAGCGTACAACTGTTTATTAGGAAGACCTTGGATACACCAGGATGGGGCAGTCACTTTGACGCTGCACCAAAAGCTGAAGTTCGTCAAGAACGATCAACTCGTCACGGTCTGTGGAGAACAAGCCTTGATCGTGAGTAACTTATAATCGTCTACTTGTGTAGAACCTGAGGTGGTTGTTGGAACTCAGTTCCAAGCACTATCGGTGAGCAATGAGAATCAATCAGAGAAAGGAACCTCGATTTCCTCGTACAAAGATGCTCTCGAGGCAATTGATAGTAACAACACAAAAGGATGGGGACAGCTTGTTATTCCTACTAATAACAAAACAAAGAAGGGTCTTGGTTTTTCCTCAACCTATACCCAGACAGCTGCTAACGATGAAAGTCTTCATCCCATTCAAGACTTCTTCCATGGTGGAGGTTTTCTTCACCCAGTGCCTCAAGCAGACCATACCATCAACGAGGAAGATTCCTCCGATACGGATGAGGAATGGAAGTCCTATCTTAACGAGGACGGTTATATGTCTCAGGAAGAGGTGCCTACGCCTTTTTACTATCCAGCATAGAGTCCGGGATTTATACCAAGGTCAGAAGTCAACATGATGTACGGAGATTGTGATCCGGAAGGATGCCGTGCTCCACCAAACTCATTAGAGGAGGACACTCTAATGAAAGACAACTTTGACCACGACTATTATGGCCCAATGGATGGCCTGCCTATCTGGCAGCCGTATCCAGGAGACTTGGGGCAAGAAAATCAGCCGAACAATGAAAATCAGCTAAACATCATTGAAAGGAATACCTACGTCCCCACCATGTCATGGGATCAACACTCAGGTCATTCAGAAAACGTCCAGCGTGATGATGAATTCGCAAAGTTTACAGGGCTAGAATTCATCAACTATGCTTTTCCTGAGGTTAACGTCATCGAGAGGGATGAATCCTCCAGTGCCAAAGAAGTGTGGGACACCTTGGGACAACTGGGTGGAAGATACGACTTCATGGTCAAATACACCGCTTCTGAAAGCTCTCGTATCAGGCTCGAAGACATCCAGCCAACTGGATGGGGAGATTTGCCTGAGAACACAAATACTCTGCAAAATACAACTGAGGAATCCTCCTGCAGCGACTCTGCCTGGGAGACAGATTCTAATGATCCTGCTCCGCCAGAAATCAGCGTTATTTCTGAAGACAAATCAAGGAAGGTACCAGACTTTGTAATTCACCGAGGAGTTCGCCGCCAATGGGTTGCTGTTGATGTTCCAAAGATTGTTCATAAGTCAAAGCAATTGCCGTCTTTAACCTTTCACCCTGCCCAGGTGAAACGGATGTTTTGATAGGGCTCGCTTTCTATAAATATCCCTCTTTGCTTCGCCCAAAGCGACAAAGTTTTGTTTTATAGGGCTGTAGTTTCAAGAATCGACTTATTCATAAATAAAATAACGTCGTTCTGTAATCTCCGTATTAATTTCTATTTTCTCTTTTCGCTTTTCTAAGAAAATGGTAATCCTAAAAAACAATTCAAAATAAACAAGCAGTTTTTCAAAAGAAAATACACTGCACACACACTTTTGTTTTCTCTATCTCTTCTAAACACAAATCATACCGTCATGCAGATTGCTTGTTTTAAACCCCATTGAAACAAACGATTCGATGCCTTCTCCCGACTTTGAGTTCCCGGTATTTGGGGCTGAAGAAGAAGTTGACGACGAAATTCCAGAAGAGATCTCCCGACTACTCAAACAAGAGGAAAGGTCCATCGAACCTTACAAAGAGCCGTTGGAAACGGTAAACTTGGGTTCAAAACAGAAAAGAAAAGAAGTCAGGATTAGGGCACTACTCAGTCCAACTGCCAAAGAAAGCTTGATAAAGTTTCTTAAAGAGTTTCCCGATGTAATCGCTTGGTCATATCAGGACATGCCAGGGTTGGATACCAGCATCGTGGAACATCACTTACCGTTGAGGTCAGAATGTCTGCCAGTAAAACAAAGGTTGAGACGGACTCACCCGGATATGGCCATCAAAATCAAAGAGGAGGCACAAAAACAGATTGACGCAGGTTTCCTCGCCACATCAGAATATCCTCAATGGTTAGCCAAATCGTACCCGTTCCAAAAAAGGACGGAAAGGTCAAAATGTGTGTAGACTACAGGGATCTGACAAGGCTAGTCCAAAGGACGACTTTCCCTTGCCGTACATTGACATGCTGGTGGACAGTACAATAAAGTTCAAAGTTTTCTCCTTCATGGATGGATTCTCGGGCTATAATCAGATTAAAATGGCGCCGAAAGACATGGAGAAAACTTCGTTCATTACCCCATGGGGTACCTTTTGTTACAAGGTAATGTCGTTCTGTTTAAAGAATGTCGGGGCAACCTATCAAAGGGCCATGACTACTCTATTTCATGACATGATACACAAAGAAGTCGAGGTATATGTCGATTATATGATTCCAAAATCTAAGACAGAGGAGGAGCATGTGACCCACCTGTCAAAGTTATTCGAGCGGTTGAGAAAATACAAACTCCGCTTGAATCCCAACAAGTGCACCTTCGGTGTCCGTTCAGGGAAACTTTTAGGGTTCATCGTCAGCCAGAAAGGAATTGAGGTTGATCTTGACAAGGTCAAGGCCATTCAAGAAATGCCTTCTCCAAAAACTGAGAAACAAGTCAGAGGATTCCTGGGACGCTTGAACTACATCTCCATATTCATATTCCTCATGACCGCGACATGTGCGCCGATCTTCAAATTACTCAAAAAGAACCAGGACTGCGTTTGGACAGAGGACTATCAAACCGCCTTCGACAGTATTAAGCAATACCTATTGAACCCGCTGATTCTCTCACCTCCAGTGTAAGAAAGACCACTGATCATCTACCTCACAGTCTTGGAAGACTTCATGTGTTGTGTACTTGGCTAACAAGACGAAACAAAAAGGAAAGAGTATGCCATCTACTATCTGAGCAAGAAATTCACTGAGTGTGAAACTCGGTACACTATGCTTGAGAAAACTTGCTGCGCTCTGGCTTGGGCAACCAAACGTCTTCACCAGTATATGATTCGTCACACTACTTGGTTGATCTCAGAAATGGATCCAATCAAGTATGTTTTTGAAAAACCTGCTCTCACGGGGAGGATTGCCAGTTGGAGGATGTTGTTATCAGAATACGACATAGAGTACCACGCTCAGAAAGCCGTTAAAGGAAGTATTGTAGCCGATCATTTGGCTCATCAACCGATTGAGGATCAAGAATCAATCGGGTTTGACTTCCCAGACGAAGATGTCATGTATCTAAAAATGAAAGACTGCGATGAACCGCTACCCAGTGAAGGGCCAGAATGAGGTTCCCAATGGGGATTAATCTTTGACGGAGCTGTCAATCATTACGGAAACGGAATTGGGGCAATCATCATAACACCTCAGGGTACCCACATTCCTTTCACTGCCAGACTTACATTCAAATGTACAAACAACGAGGCCGAATACGAAGCTTGTATTATGGGTCTCGAGGAAGCGATCGACTTAAGGATCAAGAACTTGGATGTATATGGCGACTCAGCCCTGGTTATCAATCAGGTCAAAGGAGATTGGAACACATACCAATCAGGAATGATTCCTTACAAAGATTATGCAAGAAGGTTGTTACCTTTCTTCAACAGAATCGAGTTTCATCACATCCCTCGTGATGAGAATCACATGGCTGATGCGTTAGCCACTCTCTCTTCCATGATTAGTGTAGGTAAATGGAACGACTTACCTAAGATCGACATAATGCGCCTTGAATGGCCCGCTTACATCTTCGCGATTGAAGCAGTCATAGACGATAAACCTTGGTATCATGATATCAAATGCTTCCTTCAGAAACAAGAGTACCCACCTGGGGCACTAAGGAAGGACAGGAAAACCCTCAGAAGGCTGGCAGGCAGTTTCTTCCTGAGCGGTGATACACTCTATAAGAGAAATTTTGACATGGTCTTTCTCCGATGTGTAGACAGACCAGAAGCAGACATGCTGATAAAAGAAATTCACGAAGGATCCTTTGGCACACATGCCAACGGACACACAATGGCGAGAAAAGTTCTTAGAGCAGGGTATTATTAGTTGACCATTGAATCCGAATGCTACAAGTACATGAAGAGGTGTCACAAGTGTTAGATATACTCAGACAAAATCCATGTACCGCCAACGCATCTCAAAGTTCTCTCTTCCCCATGGCCTTTTTCCATATGGGGAATCGACATGATTGGCATAATTGAACCCAAGGCTTCAAACGGACATCGGTTCATCCTAGTAGCCATTGACTATTTCACCAAGTGGGTCGAAGCAGCATCATACGCCAATGTAACCCGACAAGTGGTGGTCCGATTTATCAAAAACAATATCATCTGCCGTTATGATGTCCCGAGCCAGATCATTACTGACAATGGATCAAACTTGAACAATAAGATGATAAAACAGTTGTGTACTGAGTTCAAGATCGAACACCATAACTCATCTCCCTACCGACCCAAGATGAACGGGGCGGTAGAAGCGGCTAACAAGAACATCAAGAAGATTGTTTAGAAAATGGTTGTAACCTACAAAGATTGGTGCGAGATGTTGCCCTATGCTCTTCACAGTTATCGTACATCTGTCCGTACTTCAACAGGGGTAACCTCTTTCTCTCTAGTATATGGCATAGAAGCAGTGCTCCCCATAGAAGTAGAGATCCCATCAATCCGGGTATTGATGGGAGCTAAGTTAACAGAGGCTGAATGGTGTCAAAGTCGACACGACGAACTGAACCTGATCGAAGAGAAGCGAATCACGACACTATGCCACGGTTAGTTGTATCAACAGAGAATGAAGAGGGCGTTCGACAAAAAGGTTTGACCTCGCGTCTTCAGGAAAGGAGACCTTATGCTTAAAAATATATAATCCTTTCTCACTGATTCTCGGGGCAAATGGACTCTGAATTACGACGGCCCCTATGTGGTCAAGAAAGCATTCTCAGGCGGTGCCCTGAGACTTGCAACCATGGACGAAGAGGAATTTGCCTACCCCACAAATGTTGATGTAGTCAAGAAATACTTCGTCTAAACTAAAAAAAAACGTCTCGGTGGATTGAAAACCCGAAAGGGCGGTCCAGGCAAAAATTAGAGACATAATTGAAAATCATCCCGGTGGATTGGAAACATCACAGTACAATCTAGGCAAAAGTTAGGGATAATGGCAAGTAACTACGTCCAACTGGGGCAAATCCCTCAACATCAGTTACACCATCCATCGAAAGAAAACTCCAGTCAAGGTCATCTTCGCCAGAAGCTCAGGATGCCCAGAATTCAAAGTTGGTAGAAGGATAGTGGTCGTTATGTTTTAATTTAGCCCTTTTCCCTTAAATTACCATTTTCTAACTTTGTAAATACTCTATGGAATCACGCGCTTGGCTGATTTCCATCCTATCAATAAAATTTGAGCCCTTGTGCTTTTGTTTGCAATTCTTATTTGTTTTAGCTTTACAGAACGACATTTTAACATGATCAGCGGTTCTTGAAATAAAACAAAAATGAATTTACTTGTTAAAACTTTTCTGCTTTAAAATAAAGATGGCAATTTCTTTTGACTGTTGAACATCGAAAGAACATCAATTGCGTCTCCAAGGGTGTTCGAGCCTCAAAGTGCAGAATCAAAGTACTCCTTCTAAACCAGCACGCCTGAATGAAGGATCAGCTGTGTCAGATGCGAATGTTCCGTTTGACACCCCTCGGCAGAGTTCTTACCTCCTAAGCCCGACCAACGGTTTCTCCCCGCAAGGAATATCTCTCCTAAGCAAGGCAGAATTGCTATCTTGAACCAGTGGTACTTCTTCGTCCCCCACTGTGACCGAGTATCCAGTCGTGTTCATCTACAAGTCTGTATGTCGCGTCAGTTTCGTCAGCATGAACATACATACATCATGCATTATTGATTTACATTCGCATTCATATTGCATCACTATCACTCTAGTCGGTCTTATCCGCTAGTGATAACGGTTCTCTCAATCGAGTTGTCAATTCTTTCCTCGTCAGGAAATGTTGCGTCTGAACAATCTCTCCCCTCCAGTTTATTTCTGGATTGGAGTTGGCCCTTGACCACTTTGATAACTTAAACCTCTGAAGAACAAGAAAATGTTCGACAAATGTCACTCTTCGCCATTGAAGATGATATCTTCGCTTTCCCGGATTAAGAAAAATCCCCAGAGAAAGCCTCACAACTAAAGACTTTCAGCAACACATTGATTTTGCTCTCCGGAGAGTCGATGTTACTGAAGTCATCAGCACCTCAAAATTGGATCACATCATATGGCATTTCTCTGAGAAGATCTCCGAGAAAAGTATGATGTAATATCTCCAAGTGAAAGTAGTCTCTCAAGAGACTTATTTTCCCCAGTAGATTCGACAAATGGCGTCTCCAAATAGAGAAATTTTCAGCGAGAAGTTTGAGGAAAACTGCTACGTATAGCGTCCCTTGTCAAGAAGTTTATTGACAAAAGAAACTGAGACCAGTTCCTTGGTAGGAAACCAGGATCGAGGGGAAGTTTATTTCAGAAACTCAGACTAGTTCCTTGGTAGGAAACCAGGATCGAGGGGAGGTTTATTTTAGAAACTAAGACCAGTTCCTTGGTAGGAAACTAGGATCGAGGGGAAGTTTACCCTTTTCTAAGCATCAGTGCTTAGCAAAAGAAGAAGGATGCGTGAACTACCATTCTTAACAAACCATCAAAATTTTGGGTATTCTGATTTTTAATCCTCTTGCACCCCAAATGTCCAAACACCTTCGCCATTCACACCTTCGGGTCCAAGAAGATTAAATAGGGGCATCTGTCATACCCCAAATTTTGACCACTAAGATTTCCCATCATTGTGAAAACCATCGTCTCAATATGGATGACCTTTCATACTCATTAGTCTTCCCCAAAGATGGGTGAGCATGCACTACAATCAACTTAGGGTTTCAAGCCCTCTCAGAGCCTTAGACAAAAGATCAATCCAGAATTGACATGATCTTTAACTTGTCTAAACCTCTCAAACATCCACAGAGGATCAAGAGGACTCCCACAGCAAGAATTAAGCATAAGGCTGCAACATTCCAAGTGCATCAAGCCTCAAGATCACCAGTGTCACCAAATTAGGGTTTTCGTCGACTAGGGCCTCTAGATGGAAATTTTCCTCTGGACATGAGCCAATGCTTCAAAGCATAACCTAATATGCTCCATGGGACATCGTGGACCCAATCATCAATTCAATTTTGACCTCAGGGGATGCATTCATCAAAAATCAGGAATTAGGGTTTCTTGACCTAATTCACCCCTAAGTTGACTTTTGGGACAAATCATGAGCCAAGACCTCAAGAGAGGATTTGAGGGTCTCTAATAAACTACATTGATCTATTTGCAACAATGGATTGATCCAACAAGCTTGATTCACAAGTTTCAGTTTCATCTGAACCACAATTAGGGTTTTGAGGAAAAAAAGTCAACTGTGTCTTTGACTTTTGACTAGGACGTGCTCCCAAACCCTAGGGCATGATTCAATACACCCTATAACACCTATGAAATCAATCCATCAAGTTTGATTTAGGTCAAGGACTTGATTTCATAGAGGATCGCACAGTTTGGAATTCATTTGACAAAAAGTCAACTGTGCACAAAAGTTAACTTTGACTTTTTGAGATTTTTCACAATTATGGTTCTTTGACCCTAAAATGATGTTAATGTGTGATTTGAATCAACATTCATCAAGAAAAATCAAGAAAAGTGGGATAACTTGTAAAAGGGGTAACCATAAAAAACTTAGAAATTTTTCTAAGTTATGGAACAAAGTGGCTACGGTACCAACTTTGGAGGATCATATCTTCTAAACCACAAGGCCATTTTTTCCCATTCAAAGCTGGATTTGTAGCTCTCATGGCCCTCTACAAAAGCTTCAAACACAACTCATTCCAATTCCTCATGGATTTTAAGTTATGGAATGATCAAAATCACAAAAAGTGAAAATCTCACTTTTTTCCAACACAGTGAAATTTTCACTAAGTCAGAATCTGCCTTCACTTTTTTCCAAATGTAAGGGAATTTTTCACTTGGATCCAAAAGGTATCAAAACCAACTATGATCAAACAATTGTTGTATCATATGAGGGCTTTCCAAAATGGCCAAGAACTCCATCAAAGTCCACTTGACCCATGAGATATTGCCTTGCTGCAAACTGTCATGGCAAGGAAGATTTGGGAGTTTTGCTCGATTTGCTCAAATTTTGCAAAGGGCAAGCAAATCTATCCATCTGAACACCTAAAGGGGGACCAAGGAGGGACAAACACTGATCCATAGGCCTCCCAAGTCTTTGGAACCAAAAGTAGCATGCCAAACCTAGAAATGCCTAAAAGAGGGACAAGACTCCAATTTTGGTTTGGAGCATTTAATGGATGCAGCAAGGTGGCATGGGCTGAGCAATTTCCAACTGAATTCAGTCAAGACTTATCCAACATTGGCCAACTGAATTCAGTCAAGACTTATCCAACTGAATTCAGTAGCCTGTGCCCTAACCTCTAGTCAATGGCTAGAGGAGACTTGGATTCTCATTGCTCAACATTGGCCAAACCTCTGCTGCAGTTGCCATTCACTATTGCAGCCAAAAAAAACTTGCTCTACTATAAATAGAGCTCAATTGTGTTCAGTTTGAGTACACCAAAGCACTACAACACTTGCTTTCCTCAAAATCTCTTTCTCTAGGCAAAAATACCTTCTTTAGCAAGGTAACTTTGATTTTTTGAGTTAGAGAGCAATTCCACCACAACTCATGATCCAAACACATCCAATATGTCATATCTAAGCTGTCCAAACTCTCACAAGTGACCTGTAACACCAAAATCACAAAGTCACCTCTCAAAACCTCAAAATAGGACTTTTGTGCATTTTTCAAGCCATGTCTTGATTCAGTCACTTTCCAAACCAGATAAAACCTCAAACACACTCCAAATATCATCCTTGAACTGTCCCAAATGGTTCCACACATCTGGAACACCATTTGAGAGAGTTGCTATTTTGGCCACTTTTGCCCCTTTTGCAAGAAAGAGCTCAAACTTGTTCCTGAGGTTTCCAGCTGATTCCAACCATCCTAAAATCTTCTAAGAGATCATTTGAGGGTGTCCAAAGCATCAAATCATTTCTGGAACAAAGTACTTGGCATTTTGCACAAAAGCTCCAAAAAGAGGTAAGCATCACAACTTGGATTCTTTGAATCATGCTTTCTTTTGATGTCCACTAATCACGCATCTCTTATACATGTTATATGTGTTGTTTTTGCACCAATTTATCATGTAATTCATGCTTGTACTAAGACATAGCATAGAAAATGCAAATCATGGCCTATTTCAAAACCATTATCGGGTTTTTCAATAGGAGCATGATTTGAAAAAAACACCACCACCATTGGATTCCTTGTGAAATTCTAGGCAGGATAGACCTAAATTTTGTCCCAATCCATGGAGAAATGAGAAAGTTATGGCCTTCATGTTTTCAACCAAAATCTTGCCTTGCCTTGCCTTGGGCCAGGCCAAAAACAAGGCAAGCCTTGTATATTTGTGGTTGTGTTTCAATCAACGGATGTATCACCACCCTAGTGGTAAGGCGCGTGCCCTATACACAAGAGGTCTGGGGTTCGAATCCCCCTCGCCCCATATCCTCTTTTTGCTATTTTTTCCACTTTTTATTATTTTTCTTATTATTTTTAATGATTTGAAAAATTAATAACTCCCTCAATTTTAATTATTTTTTATTGGTTCTTTTTTTAAAAAATCCCAAAAATATTGAAATATTTTATTCCCCAAAAAAATCAAATTTATATTAGTTATTTAATATAATTAGTATTTTTGTGAATAAATTCATTTTTAATTGTTTTTAAACATTTAAAAGTGAATATTTACTTTGAAAATCAAAACCAAATGAGTTTTAATTCATCTTGTGATTAAAACCTCTTTTTTAAAACCTTAAACAAAAATCACAAGTGGTTTATTCAAACTTATTTGGTATTTTTATCATTTTTATTTGATTTTCTTTAAATATTTACTTTTAAAGGAAAACAAAATTAGGGTTTCTTTGATTTTCACCCTCACAAATCATTTTCAAACACTCATGGGCCTCTATTAGAGTGTAAGACCCAACCCCTTTGTAAATACAAAACCTTTTTGGGCCTCAATCATTGTATAAGTCCCACTGTATTTTAAAAAACAACGGCGCGATCGTCGCCTTTTTTAGCAAAACCAAATGGGCCTACCCTCGTGTTATAAGCCCCATGTATTTTCTTTGGGCCTCTATTAGAGTGTAAGACCCAACCCCTTTTGAAAACCAAAACCTTTTTGGGCCTCGGTCATTGTATAAGACCCACTGCATTTTTGAAAATCTCGGCGCGATCGCCATTTCAAAACAAAATCCTCTGGGCCTACCCTCGTGTTATAAGCCCCATTCCTTTTCTTTAAAACCTTTGGGCCTCTTGAGAGAGTGTAAGACCCATCCCTTTGTACAGAAAACCTTTTTGGGCCTCAGTCACTTGTTTAAGTCCTTGTACAATTTCTAAACAACAGTGCAATCACTGATGAATCCTTGGGCCTCTCCTTGAGCTGTAAGCCCCAACAATCTTTTCAAAGCACTTTCTCCTTTGATTTTGAATATAATATTGTTATCAAAGCTTTCTTTGTTGAACAACTAACACAACAGCATGGAAGCTCTACAACTGAGTAAGTGTTTACCCGCTTTCTTTATCCGCTTTCATATATATATATATATATATATATATATATATATATATATATATATATATATATATATATATATATATATATATATATATATAACGGTATTGTGGGGCTGGTCACTGTAAGTCTTCTTTCACAAACTTTTATATATTTGTCCAATATCAACTGTGTAATACTAGTATAGTTATTCAGAGTTTTCCCCGACAACTACGTCTAGCACTAGGTAAAGCCCTGTTGGTCACTCTTAAATACAAACAAAACTAGATCCCCATAGGATTACCAGACACAATCTTCCCTCCTCTTGGGGTTAAACAATATGGAGACGTGAAAGGCAGCATTCTCGGTGAACCCTTTCTTAGACTGTCACCCTTAGAAATTGTCAAAGAGACTCTAATCCCCATAGATGATATTTTCTCCGTGAATGGCATCTCTTGAGTTTCTTCCAAATTCTCGGAGTTTCCTGGTTTGATCTATTCTCGGTGAATAGCATGTCTTGAACTTCTCGGGGTTTGGGGACCCATAGGCTTCTTAAAAGCATCCCCGCCTCCTCTTGGGCGTTGTACAAGGACCCTTCGGCTTCTTAAAACCTCTCATGCCTTCTCTTGGGCTTAGTACAAGGACCCTGAGACCTCTACAGGTATAGAAATAGAACCTAGTCATCGATTTGCTAGAGTTGTCTTTCTGAGTCAAGTGTCAAACCAGTTAACGGGTTGACCTTCATCCCTTAATATACCAGCCTTCTCTTGGGCATCATACAAAGATCATTCACTACCTGAGAATCGATTTCCCAAAACACCAGTAGACTTGGACAGTCTCAATACCCTTTGGATTTCCCATTTCCTTAAAGAACAGGAAATAACCCTGATCCTCTGATCAGTACCAAAGCACAACCTTACCTTTAATTGTTCCATTTATAAGAACTGATTTTCTCTCTTATCCAACAAACTGGACCTATCACTAAACTGAAACAGTTACGAGCACAGTTAGCCTCCACTTAGGCTTTGTATAATGATCCTTCCTCAGCGAAGTTAGCCTACTCTTGGGCTTTGTACAATGATTCTCCCCAACGGAGCTAACATTTTCACACTCTCTTGTTGAGCATAAAAGATTCTATTGTTGAGTCAAACCTATTTAGCCTCCATCTCGGGCTTCGTACGAGATACCAAAACACTCTCTTGTTGAGTATAAAAGACTCTCTTGTTGAGTCAAACCCTGTTTAGCCTCCATCTCGGGCTTCATACGAGATACAAAAACACTCTCTTGTTGAGTATAAAAGACTATCTTGTTAAGTCAAACCTTTTAGCCTCCATCTTGGGCTTCTTACAAGACACATAAAATCACTCTCTTGTCGAGTCAACCCTTTTAGCCTCTCTCCCGGGCTTCGTACGAGACACATAAAAACACCCTCTTGTTGGGTCAATAGCCTCCTCTTAGGCTTTGTATAAGAAAACCCCGGTTGAGTCAATCAACCTTTTAGCCTCAAAATTCTGTGCCTTGCTCACAGTATACAAAAATCAACAACTTCTTTTCCTTCATCTTAAAAGCTATAAGCAGCAAGCCTATGGATTATTTACATCCACGCCACTGTCCTTATTTTAGCATGAGAAATTCCTAAGGAAAGATAACATTGCTCTACACTGAGTTAAAGTCTTCTCCTTCAGGTTAAAAATCCCCTATAAAGGAAATTATGGCATTTATGGATTCACATATCCCAGTTAAAGTAATTCTCCTTTATAACCAGTCACACAAAAGTTGTGATAAACAGGTCAAATACCCCTCTTTAGAGACGACAAATTCTCTCTAAAGTCAAAACCCTTCAGCTTCACATCTTGGGCTTCGAACAAGATACAAATAGACCCTTCAGCTTCACATCTTGGGCTTTGAACAAGATACAAGCCACATTTAGCTTCACATCTTGGGCTTTGAACAAGACACCAAAATAACTTTTTTCCTCCCATAGAATAGGAGGAACTACGGTCACTCTGATTTCCCTGTTTCATCAAACGGGAATATGTAGGCATAAGATTGAAAAAATCTTAGCGAGCACACTAATCAAAAACCCAAAATTCAGCATCTCCACCAAATCAACCCAAAAACATCAAATATAAACACAACATCAAAAACCGCACAAATAATCCACACATTATGTTCTCAAGCGAAATAATCAAAGATTGGGCCTCACCTCCACATAGCATCTGTGACCTAACAGACCGCTGTTCAAACTTAGTATGCAAGCAGGGTTAATTGGAGACATCTATTTTCTTTCCTTAGTCAGCTCAATAGGATAAAAAATGAATCGAACTGTAGTACCCATGCGATCGTGACTCAGGCCCACAAAAACCGCGCTACACAGAGGCATTGATCCAAATGGATTTTAAGATGTTGGTATATATTGAACCTCTTAACATGGACAGGTATCCATTCCAATTTTGAAGTTGAATCCCAAGAAGAAAATCTTGGTTAGCATCTGCTGGATTTGGTCGTTTTTCATTGATAACCTCTAAGAGATCATCGTTGCCATGAAAGGTTCTTGGAGTCATTCTTGGTGTATTTTAGATTCTGAGAAGGTTTTGAACAAAAGACATTGACGAAATACAGGAATGAGATATGACTTTAAATAGGCAACGGAAGAGACTAGAGTGAGTGGGTTAATAAACGAGAGTGATTTGAAAAGACTGATTCATTATTACCTAGATACAAGAGTTGGTATAAATAGTGTAAAAGACAAGGATAAGCACAAAGTATAACAGTCTTTTAATCAAATGATCACGCATACGATCCTTCAGGGATTCCCAGAGAATTCCACATAATTCATAGGTGAACATTCTTCAGTTGCTCCAACGTTTTCTAACCTAGTGATTACATCTTGAATTTCAAGGACACGAGATATGACTCTTCCATAAGGAATACTAGAGGAGGACTTATCTTTAGATAAGAGGGTTTGTTCTTGCAAGTAATTGAACATGGTTTGAGGAAGGTTTATTCTTCTTCTATATGTCAGAAGGAAAATAATCGGTCTGAGTGGGACAGTAATCCTGCTCCAATTTCTCTAGGTGGTAAGTTTGTTACCATAATCTTGTGCCAGACTTTAGCTGATGGAGTGAGTTATTAAATGCTTGTGACTCCAAACGACAGGTTCATCATATCCTATACCTTAGACAAGATATGAGTAGGGTAGAGGACGGATACTAGCACTAAGTCTAACAGTTTCTCTGTCTTTGAAAAACCAAGAGATCACGCATAGAATTTTCTAATTAATTCTTGACAAGAGTCACAATAAATGCATATGTACGAGTGGCTTTGGAAAACATTAACTAGGAGTGAAAACAGGGAGGCACATTGCCTAGTTTCAAGAAGATATATCTAATAAGTGCGCAAACATAGAGGTAATCAAGGATTAATTTACTATTAAGAAGGCAAATCTTAGTTTTTAGTTTATAATCACGCTTGGTTAGTAGATGCGAATAATTTAAGGCAAAACCAAGGTTACATGCATTGGAGATCCTATTATTTAGATATCACAAATATTCAAGATTAGCAATTATGACTGAGGTACTTTGAGTGCAAGCATATTATCCAGAGATTTGATCAAAAGATTTTTCTTGAAAGAGAGAATAGTTTAGATCATTAATATTTTTACCTACCAGACAATTTTCAGTTTGGACTTGCACAATTATTTAATTAGTCATAGTTAAGAAGAAGAATACCTTAGAGATTCTGAAATCTTTTTCACAGCTATTCTATATCTGAGTGTATTCCATTTTGACATGAGCTGTCTTGTGTTTAAGCTTCTGACTTTTCTCAGATTCTCTTCATTATGGTTTCTCTTGAGTCTGATAGGAGCGTTCTATAATAAGGCTTCTAATTGTCATAGTTATGCATCTGCTTTCTTCAGAGTGATCTATCAACCATTTGCTGACATCTGAATTCTTTAGAAATTCTTTGTATTCTGACGTTGAAGAATATCGATATCTCTGAACTCGGATCTCTAGTCTGAGAACTAGACTCAATCTTCTCTTCATATGATCTTTTCCCTTTTTCGTTTAGAAACATTCATCTGACTTCTGAGAGCATCCTTCAGAGATTCTGATCTTTATTATTAGAACGTATATCTTTCATCAAGCTTTCATTTCATTACATCTTCTGACTCTGTTTCTTGGACCAGATGCAGAGCTTTTTCAGAAACGAGTATCATCGAACATGTGTGTAACACATAACATATCTTGCATGACACTTTTGTTCTAGCAGTGCTGATCTGACTTGTTTAGAGTTAGTCCATCAGGGATTAATAGTATATCTGCTTCTGAAAGGAATGTCTATTGATTTCATCATTTGAAAAACATCAGAGACTTAAATCCTTTTTGGCTTTGAGTAGATGACCATTGTCTTAGCATCTAGTCAAGCATCTTTATGATTTCCATCTGAACCTCTAACAGGAATACCAGATAACATTCCAACAAATTTTTGTTGATTCAACTGAGATAGAATCATAAGTTAACAAAATTTAATTGTCTATTTTATTACAATCAATGCTTAGGAATCATCCTGACTCAGATTCCTAAAGAATTACTAGATTCCCTTTTTCTGGAAATTCTTCAGTTTTCTACAATGTTCCATAGGGAAACAATATTCAATTCTCCATTAAATCTTACAACTGCTTGGTTAGTTAAGCATCAGATGTTGAATCACTTCTAAGAGTTTGGATCCTTCAGCTTAGTGGTTTCTTCTGCAGACTTCATTCTGTAGTTCAAAATCATAGAACAACAATTTTTCTTCTTTACATAAAGAATTTCTTAATGAGCTCTAATTGAGAAAGTCAAGGGTGGACTAATTCGTTTCTTGAAAACATCTCAGAAACTCATAAGGAAATAAACTTCAGCAAATAAGATTTCTTGTTTTCTGATGATTCAATCTTGAGTAAGTACGTTGTTTATCCAAACGTATTTTCTACGATAGGCATTCAACAGATACTACTTCTTATCTGATGAATCTATCTAATCAGCTGATTCTTCAATCTTCTTCAAGGCTTTGATGAGGAAGATCTTGTAGTTGGCAACAGCAAAACTTCAAGAATCAGTTATTTGCTCCGTTAATCTGTTTGATTTCAGATTAGTACACAGTCATCTTCTGAACTGATACTAAAATTGTAAGTGGATTGAAATCTTACTCAGAGTATTTCTACACACCAAATCTGGATCTTTTTCTGACACTGTTAAGTGTTTGATATCCATCAATGACAGAATCAGAGCTCTGATACCAATTAAAGGTGCGAGAAAGACACAAGAAATGGGGGGCTTGAATTGTGTTTTAACTATTTAACAACTTTTTTGCAAACTTATCGTTCTCGTGCTTATAGAATATCAGAGTTGCGTTGAGAGACTCTGACTTTACGATGCGTCATTCAGATTGTGCTAGGCATGAAGCATAAGCGACAGGGAGAATCTGAATAAGTGATGCTTAAATCAAAATTGCAATGCAGAAGCTTATCAGAGATATGTTGCAAGGTTCTGACTTGCCATACAAGGTTCTGATAATAGATACAGAACATAAACAATAATTCAAAGCATAAGCAAGAGTAAAGAACACACGATATATCCTGGTTCACTTGAGCCATTCCCAAGCTAGTCCAGTCCACCCTTCCAAGGTGATTTCGCCTTGAACACAAGGACTTAATCCACTATAGTCAAAACCGATTACAAATGCACGGGTGTAACACCTCAAAATTTTCCCTCATGTTTTTAACTTTAATTGGCTTATGTTTCATTTCATTCTTTGCATTATCATCTTTGCATATCATTAGTTCTTAGCATGGGATCAAAGTATATGAGCCAACTCAAGGGAAGAAGATGTTTCCCAGAACTTCAAGCAAAGATCATGCATATTGTTCAAGATGTGAAGAATAGAAAAAATCCATGATACTATCAATAATTGAGCCATAAGGGAGCTCAAGGTATTTTATTGATCCAACACCTCATCATGTGATCAATCTTGGCAAGAAATCTCAAGTGAATCATAGTCTCCTAACTAGTACAAAATTAGGGTTTTGGTGAAAAGTCAGTGAAAGTATGTTTTTGAGCCAAGGCTTGATCTCAATGCTTTCTATATGCTCTTAATTGTCTAAGGAGGGAGTATTGTCCATTGGTTCATTTCAGAAGATCTTCAATTGATCAATTGGTTGAGAATTAATCAGATTGGGGAAAAGTCAACTGTGCAGAGGAAAAAGTCAACTCTTGACTTTTTGAGGTCAAATTCATGTTCGTCATCTCAAATATGTCCATTGATGAAGATTTGATCAAGAAATGTCAAGAGATTCACAAGAAATCAAAAGATATGAAAAGTTGCTAAAAATAGAAACTAGGGTTTCTAAATTTAGTAAGTTTTGGCAAGGTGAACCACCATCTTTGGAGCTCTCTTTCTCCACAATGCAAGCTTCAAATTGAAAATTTCAAGAGGCCTAATTAAAGTTCACATCATAAGCTTCAAAATCATAGTACGAACTCCTTCATTGGATCAAAATTGAAGGAGTTGTGATTGATTAAAGTTGGAGGTTTGTAAGGCATTTTGGGCCCGGCAGGAAGGTCATGGATGAGCTGGCTCGGAGTAATTTGATCAAACACCTTGTGTGCATGCAGTGTCCAAGTTCCAAGGCCAATTTCTCTATGAAGGAGACTTCAATTAAAAAAATGTTCAACATGAGTTTTGGTCCTCTCAATCTCCTCTACAACTTTGATGTTGGGGAATTTTTCATATGATCAACCATTTGGGAGATATGGTGAGGCAAAGTAGGGTTCCAAAATGATTCATTCACACGCATATGGGCTGGGCACGAACCAAGGCAGGTTGGCCTGCCAACTCAGTCATAACCAAGCATTTTCATGAGCAATCTTAAGCATGTTAAAGGATTCTAGTGTGGTTGTTCTCAACACCAATCTTGTTCTCCACCATGAGCCCTTTCCAAAGAGCCAAAAATCTTGTAATTTCACCCATTATTCTTGCAATTATTCTTCATCAAAGTCATCACCATGAGTGTATGTAATCAAGTGAGGAATTCTTGATATGTAATTCCAATCCAAAGAGACACTATGTTGCATTGTGTTTGCTTCTATTTCCAGCCACGTGCATGTCACCATTCATTGCCATTTCAAGCCATGCAATCCTTTACACGCATACATACTCATGCACACTTTTTCCTCATTTGTACAAACCAAGAGAAAAGAAACTTGTTGAATAAGTTATTGTGCTGCTATGCTTCATCACCACCTTCCATTTAATCCATACCATAAGCCTTCATACTCTCTCCACACGTGAACTATGACCTAAGTTTCACCGTTAACCTCACTCACTCTACATTTTCAATTCACTTTAACTTCACTCACTTCTCTTAACTCAACCACACTTCTAACTGTAAACCACAGTGGTTAGAAGTTAACTCACCAATATATAAACAAAACTCTAATTGAATTGCAAAGGTACTTTCATTCTACACACTCTTTACTTCAGATTTAAATCTCTCTCTCTCTCTCGATTGTTCTCTTTGATACTTCTTCAACTTTCTGCTTCAGCATTCATCATCATCATCCATAGATCCTTGAACTGGTAGCATTGGATCTTTAATTTCAACTTCTTCCTCAAGCTTTTTCACTCGAACTTCATTGATTCAAAGTATTTCTTAAGCCTTTATTTGGCTCAGTCTCAAGTTCAAGGAGAAAGGATTCTCCTCTCTGGTATTCGTTCACTTGAAAAAGCTTCAAAACAACAGGTTTCTTCTTCAACTTTACTCTACATTTTCACTTGATTTAAGCTTGATTCCATTTGTTTTTGAAGCTCAATTGGAGCTATTATGATCTGGCTAGTTGATAGGCTCCATAAGAGCATATATCTTGAAATTAGGGCAAAAAGTTTTCCTTCGATTCGCTCTGTGTGTGCATTGTATGTGATTTTTGAGGCAAGATTTGGAATTTGCATAACATAAGGAGTAGAATGGAATAGGTTTTGTTAATTTCTAAGGACCTGTAAGCTTGACCACGGCGGAGTGTGGCCGGAGAAGACGATCGGAGTCTTCTCTGGCCGGTGACCTTCATCAGATGTTCATCACCTAGGGTTTCAGTCCAGAACATATCGTGTCCGTTAGATCTCGTTCATCCAACGCGGTAGAATGCGCCAACGCATTAATGAGAGGTGTAGTGTGTCACGTGATAATTTTTTGCATATTTTTGAATTCTGATGATGGCGTATGTGTGCATCATTGCATGTTATCATGAGCTTTCATCTAGACCATTCATCTTGCATAATTATGTGATCATCTGATGTTGACTCTATCCAATGGCTCAGGATGAGTCAACTTGTTGACTAACATCCATTGCATAAACCCTCGTCTGAACGTGTGTTAATGGATTGGGTTTTTCTTGCTATCCATACCCCTCCTTTTGAGCCAAAATGCCTTTGAACTGAGCTTTTGCTATCAATGCACCCACTGGCCCTTTTTCATTGTTTTATTTCTTTTTTCCTACTTGTTTTCATTTCATTTTATTAAAAATACTTATGCACACTTATAAATTCCAAATAAATTCATGGATCATCCTTACACATTTAACTAATTTTTTACATTTTTATTTTTCATTTTTGGATTATTTTGCTATTTTTTGTGAATTTTCCATTGTGATGCATTTTGTATGAACTTTATTCATGATGCATGCTATATTGATGAATTGTTTGAGGTACTTATGAGTTGAATTTTGACATGAAACTTGATACATGCTTGTTTGACATATTGAGTCACTTTATGTATTTTTTGTGGATTTTTAAAATCATTTTTGATTGATGTTTGAATGTCATATTTATGCATAATCCTTGTGTAAATTGTGTGAACTTGTGAAGCATGTTTAGTCATGGTCCTTAATGAGTTTTGGTCCTTTATTTTGAGGCATGTTTGCTTACTGTTGCACTTCAATATACTTGCTTCTTCCAATTTTCATGTCCTCTTAACATGTTCTTTGGGAATTCATAAATGCATCTTTGTTTGATATGCATTGTATGCAATACTCTTTGATACTTGTTGAGACCTCTTGATACATGTTGTGTGAACATTATAGGTCATTTTTCTCATATTATAGGTCATGTTTGATATGCATTGTACAATTTCACACAAGAATTAATAAAGACAAGTTATCAAAGTCATTTTTCTCATATTATAGGTCAAACTTGAATTGTTTTGTGGACTTGTGCTTATCTTCTTACATGTCTTTGATAACTTGTCTTTATTAATGCTTGTGTGATATTGTACATCCATGAAAACATGATTCACATTCTGTTTGTGATCATCCTCATTCATATAACATGACTTCTAATTACATCTTGCATCTTGCATAAGTTCATGAACATTTGAATACTTGTTTTACTTTACTTGTGCATGTTTGCATATACTTTTGAACTTGCATTAACATGAGACTTATGTGTACTTTGTGTGCTCATCCTTTCATTTTAAATGTAATCTCACATGTCATATGCTACTGACTTGCATTCATTTCCAAGTATGTTCATCTTGCATCTTCATTCTTTACTTGTGTTACAAGTATGCATAAATGTATGAACTTGTATGGTGTTTGCTTTCACTTCTTCTTGCTTAATTATTCTCCATGCTTGCATTCATGATTCACATGCCATATTAATTACATCTACATACATTTATAAATGTCATTTACTTCTGACTTTAATGTTTGCATGTGCATTTATTCATGTTCATGAACCATATGCATTCATCTTGCATAGTTAATGCATAACTTGCATCTGTATGATCTTTTGATGCATAGTTTGACATTGGTTGCTTTCTCTTGGCATGCTAACCTTAGTAGGATACCTTGACCTATACCTACTGACCTTGGATGGTCCTTAACTCTTAGGACTCTTTTCTTTTAGTTTAAACCTTGTTTGCTTCTTAAGTTGTCTTCTTAGGACAACTAGCTTTATTTGGTTTACTTTTTGTCATCTATATTCAATACTTGTGTTGATTTGGTACTAACCTTTTATGTAGGGGTAGAGATGCTTATCCATGCTCATTCCTCCTTTCATCTCATCTCTTTTACTTCTCTTTTATGTGTGGATTACATGATATAATGCTTGATTGTGTAGAACTTCTTCACATCCCTGTGGGATCCTAGCTCATCCTTAATTTTTGATTAAGGTGAGGTAGGATAAGCATTAGGTAGTGTTATCCCTCTCTCTTCTTTAGAGTTAGGTTGTTTCTAAACCTCCCCTTAGGGCTATCTTTTGCATGATAACTCTAGGATAGAATTCCCCTTAGTGTTTTCTTTTCTTTGAGTCTTCTCTTCTCATCTTATAATCCTTCTAAAAAACTTAACAAAGGTTAACGGGTATTGTGCATGAGCCTTATATGTGGGAAGTGAGGAATGGGGGGTCTCCC
Organism: Lathyrus tuberosus; assembly: GCA_022829125.1. Lineage (NCBI taxonomy): Eukaryota > Viridiplantae > Streptophyta > Magnoliopsida > Fabales > Fabaceae > Lathyrus > Lathyrus tuberosus. The sequence continues at coordinate 4,296,893 of JALAZF010000384.1, forward strand.
TTCATTTTTCTAGGATGTTTAGTGTACGTCCTGTTGGGGACGATATGCGATGCATTCGTTCCTATGTTGTAGACTTGGGTGCAATGTAAGTTACAAACTAACTTCAATCCATTTTTGTCTAAAAAACACAAAAACAAACTCAAACCTTTTTCTTCCTTCGGGATTGTTAAGTCTCAAATCATTTTCAGAAAATGGCACGTTACATCCATCTCGTCGCAAACAGGCTTCGACCCTAACTGCCAGACGCGAACTTAACGTCGCTCATAAAAAACACTAAGACCTCGTTAGGTCGAACAATGACTGCTATGACTTCCTCTCTCTAGTCCGATTGAGGATACGTAGGCACGAGACGGCGATGTCTTGGCGAGCAACTTCCCCCCTTAGTTCGTGTCCAAACTACGTTGACTCTGACTTTCCCATTGCGTGAGGGAATACGTAGGCATAGTGTAATACCCCAAAATTTGCCCTCTCATTTCTTCATATCATTTAGGATGAGCTTTCATTTCATTGCATTGCATTCAAGCATAGAAAAACAAAACATAGAGCATTGCATGGCATCTTGCATAAGGGCATGGGATCAGTGATTCTCAAAGGTGTTGATCATCCAAAGCAAGGGAACAAGAGCCAAGGGTATTCAGATAATCCTCAAGGGTCTCTTATGTCATATATCATCTCAGTTGATCCCACAAGGCATGGGAAGAGGAGAATTCATCAAGAAGATTGGGCAGTGCATAACCTCCTACACAAGGCAGTCAAAAATTGGGATCTGACCCTCAAATGGGCAAGCTCTTTGAGTTTTTATCATCTCCAAATAGCATATCTCATCATTGTTTGAGAGGATATACATCATATTCAGAGGAATTTGGATTTGGAGGATGTGTTATTTCCTCTTAACTAGAGGGTGCCAAAATTAGGGTTTGACCTAAAGTCAGTTTATCTCTGATTTTTTGGCCAAGACTTGATCTCATGGTATTCCTTATGTTCTTAAGTGTATATGGATGGAAAATTGCTCATCAATTGGTCTTAGAAGGGTCTCAATTGATCAGTTGCTTGATAATCAAGAGATGGGGGAAAAAGTCAACTGAGCAGTGAAAAAAGTCAACTCCTGACTTTTTAAGGTCAAATTCATGAAAGTCATGTTACATATGTTCAATGGACAAATTTTGAGCAAGAAATGATGAAGGAATAATGAAAAACCAAGAAATCACAAAACTGCCAAAAATAGAAACTCTAGGGTTTCCAAAAATGGCAAGTTTGGACCATTTTGCACCCTACTTTGAGGCTCTCTTTCTTCAAGATAAAAGTTCCAAACCTCAGGCCCAAGTTGAGCCAATTAAAGTTCATGTTTTAAGCTTCAAATCCGTATAAAGAACATCTCCATTGGATCAATATTAAGAGAGTTCTGGTTGATCAAAGTTTGAGAAAACTAGGTCACAAATCAAGTCATGACCAAGCGTGACCAAGCCCACCGGCCATCATTTTGACAAACACATGGTGTGCCAAATGTATACCCATTTTTCTCAATGATGGAGGCTCCAAATGAAAAACTTTTCAACATCAAAGTTGTTCCTTGCCATGCCCTCTTCAATGTTGATGTTGGACAAATTTTGATTTGATCAAGTTATGAGATGGTTATGATGGTCTCAAGTTAGTATGTTCATGCTGAAATTTCATGTGCCATCCTTGCCACGCCATGCCAAGTTCACACGCCCACCAACCAGTTTGGAACCATTGTGTTCATAATCATTTTTAAGTGTGTTTGAGGCTTCATTTCAATCCATAACTAACATCAAACTTGTTCTCCCATATTCCCTCTTTTATTTGACATCAAAAGCTCACTAAATCATCTACCATGCATGGAGAAATTCACCACCAAACCACCATGTTTCCATTGGAACCAAGCTGTCACAAAACCAGAAAATGATATTGTTGTTGTTGTTAGTTTACACCAGCCCCACGCATACACCCTATGTTCATTTCCACTTTAAGCCAAACACCTCTTACAAGCACGTGCTATCCATGCTACTCCATACATGGAAATGGAAAAGAATAACCAAACTTGTGGAACAAGTTTCTCTGCTGCAGCTCATCTCTATCACACGAGTTCCTCACCACTGATTTACCTCCACTCCACCATAACATCCTAAACATACTACACCCTATCACAGCCAAGCCAACTCTCCCTAACTAACTTGACTCAGTTAGTTAGAGGCCACTCATTTAACCAAGCATTGACTCACCTAACTCACTCATTTGACCACGGGTTAACACACTAAACCACACATATAAATTCACATTTCACTCACAATTTCAGTTTCAACTCTCATTTTTCCCACAAACACTCTCAAACTCTCTCTACTCTCTCACTCAGATCTCACACGATTTCACTATTTCTTCTCAATCATCTTCATCATTTGGTGAATATCAATCAAGAACATTCAAGAACCAATTCATCTCTCCAAACTCAGCATCATTGCAGCTGTTGTTTTCTTCTCTGCATTCTCCAAATCAACAGGCATTTATTTTGCTTAAACTTGAAGTTCTACAAGCTCAAGATATCAAGTTCTCTGGTTTTCTCAAGTACTTCAAAGTTCTTCATAGTTTCAGGTTTTTTTCCCTCAACCTTTTTCTACTAAATTCAGCTTGTTTTCATGGTGTCTATAGCTTATTAGAAGCTGCGTGCGTCCTGGCTAGTTGATAGGCCTCTTAGAGGCGTAGTTTCAAAACCTAGGGCACCTTTAATCTCTTCGATTCTCTTTGTACGTGTATGATATGTGAAAACTAAGCCTATATTTGTGATCTACTCAACTTCAGCTTCATTTCTATGTGCATGTTGAGCATTTCAGTGAAAATTGATGACTGTGTTTGGTGGTTGCTCGCCGGAGAAGATGATCGGAGGTCCTTCTCTGGCCGGTGGTTTGATGTTAGGGTTTTTGTTATTTTAAATCATGACCATTGGATTACCATCATCGTGTGGTTGTAGCATTGCCAACGCATTAAAATCATTTTATAACCTGAGTGCTTGAGTGCATGTATTCCATGATTATTATTGTGTGCTTTCAGTATGATTCGTTCATCATGTGTGATTGATCCTATCAAAATTGATCCAATGGTTAGTGTGTTACCAACGCATTAATGAAGTCATGTGCATCACGCGTGCAATTTATTTTTAATCTGAGTATTCTTGTGAGTGCATGTGCATGGTTGCTTTGGTGTGCATGATATGTGGTGCGTTAGATCATGTGATTTGATTCACTGTATGGTTATGATTGCATCCTCATGGTGAATGATTGTACACTGCATCACAGGTGCACATTTTTGTAATTGGACTGAACTCAAATTGATATCTGCACCCCCAGTGTCTGAGCCCAATGTATTTTTTTAACATGTTTTTACTTACTTTGCACCCTCTCCCCATTATTGTCATTTTATTTTCATTTTTATTTCACATTTGTTTAGTTTCCTTATTTTAAAAATACCAAAACATCATGAAAAATTCTACAAAATTTCATGTGATATCTTAACATGTTTAAATAATTTTATATTATTTTTAATTTTGATTTTGTGAATATTTGCATATCAGTCCATAATTTTCTTTTATTTCTTTTGAAACTTGTTTCTATGTTCATATCTTCATTTCAAAGATTTATTTCTCATATCTCCTTAAACATTTTTTCATCCATATTTTTGTATCCATTCAGTAATATCCAAAACTTCATGAAAATATTTTTGTTTCATTTTTATAACTTTCTTTTATTGCATTTAGGTCCCCCATATTTGCACTTTGGTTCATAATTCATAAGTGACTATTGCTTGATTGTTTGAGGTCCTTCCTTTCTGATTTTTTGTATAGGATTTTGATATGTGATTAGTCACTGGTTAAGGTCATTTAAATTCTAATTCCATAATTTTTGAATGCACTTTGACATATGTTGTGTGCTTGTGTTTGAAGGAAGTTTTGCTTGAACTTTAGGTGCCTTTCTTTAACCTTCATTGCATGAGGCATTTATGCCATTATTTGAGGCCTTTTTTTTGGGTTTAGGTAACATGTTTAGACTCTTAGAAGCTTTGGTTGATTATTGTTAAGTCCATTTGGCTTGTGTTGATCCTTTGTTTTATATGATGCATCTTATGAGACTTTTTGACCTAAGTTTTCTTATGTCTTCATCTTATGCTCTTCATGTTTGGTTGTCTGCTTCTAGTATGATCATGTTATCATCTCACTTGCATTTTAATCCATGATTTGCTACTTACTTATCCATAAGCATTCATACTTGTATGCCATTTTGTATCTTTTGCATTTCTTTCCAAGTATGAGGCATTCATTCTTTTATATGACTTCTTCTTGCATGTTTGCTAAGTTGTATGGACTTGATCGTTATGTGCTTTTGCCATGATCATTTGTGCATCTTTAACATGTCATATTACTTCTGACTTTGATACTTGAGTGTCATCTTGAACTTTTTTTTAGGTTTGACTTATGCCTTAAGTGATTTCTTTCCATGTTAAATTCATGTTCATATCTTCTCAATTCTTCTCCTAATCACTCTTAATGCTTGGATGCTTGATTGTATGCCTCATATGACATTTGTACATCATGTTTAGGCACATGTTTAGGTCATCCACATTCTGACTTTGATATTACTTGAAGCATTAATGCATGACCACTTTGCATATCCACTCATTCTTCATCTACTTCTTTCATAATGCATTTCTTTGTGGTTTAAGGCTTTGTTAGTGTGCATTTGATTTGTGTTTGCTCTCATATTATTGGAGAATATTCTTATGATGTGCATTCTGACCTTGTGCTTCCTTTAACCTTTAAGATGTTTTTACTTTGGTTATTGAATTTGTGTAAGTCTTACTTGTTCATCTTAATTGGTTTTTTTCATTTGTAAATGTTTGCACTAATCATTTCAGGGGCCAAGGGTAAGTCACTTGAGTGTGGATATGCATCCACATTCTAATTTCTTCCTTCATCTTTTAATCATTCAATTTGTGTTGTTTAAGCATTTAATAATGCTTTGTCTTCATAATCTTTTTTCTCCCCTCTTAGAAACAACTTAACTTCCATCTGGGAAGTAAGTTGTTTTCTTTCTTCTTCTTCTCCTTTCTTCTAAGATTATGTTTCTTAAACCTCATTAACCTTAGGATCACCATGTATGATAACATTAAGATTGAGTCTTAGTCTCCCTCATTAGATTTTCACCTTGGATCTGCTTTTGAGTCTTTCTTCTCTCATCTTAAAACAAAAGTAAAAAACACTTAATAAAGGCATAACACCTATTGTATTTAGGCCTTTCATGTGGGAACAAGGAGGTGTGGGGTCTTCTCTCACTTTCTTAGAATGTGTAGTATGCGTCCCGTCTTGGGCCGATATGCGAGGCATTCGATCCTACATGAAGGACTTAAATACAATATATGTTACAAAGCACAAAACAATCAAAACACTTCTTGCTTAAAAGACAAAAAAACAAATAATAACGTCTTTCCTTCGGGAATTCTTTTCTCATCTTACTCATTCCCAACGTACGAACGCGCTTCTTCTCATTCTCTTGCAAGATGGTAACGCACTCGGCGCAGCGAGCCCGCAACACCTGAGCTAGAACGTTAGTCGTTCTCTAAAAAACACAAACAATCCATCCCTAGTGAGGGGAACTACGTCGCTCTGATTCTCATGTTCCCGATGAGATACGTAGGCAGTGGGGTAGGGCCCATTCGAGCACTTCTTTTATTTTCCCTACATTTGTTTCTCTTTCTCTCTCCTTTCCTTTTCCAGTTCCCATTTAGCAGTTCCTTTTCCAGCATCATTTCCTTACACCCTTTGATCGAGACAAGTAAGCGTGGATCCCATCGGGTACGATGGACGCGTGGGGGTGCTAATACCTTCCCTTCGTGTAACCGACTCCCGAACCCAGTTCTCCTGGTCGCAAGACCATGCTCTATCCTTCCCTCAGGTTTATGCAGTGTTTCCTTTCCCTCTCTTGGGATAAATACACATTGCTGGCGACTCTGTTTCGGTGTCACTTTCGCGTTTGTAGTTGGATGAAAATCCCGGGAGCGACAGCTGGCGACTCTGCTGGGGATCGAACTCAGAATCTCTGGTTTCCTAAGAGAGTCAATCCTAGCACTTGTCTGTTTTTATTTCATTGGGTGTTTACTTTTTTGCTGTATTTATAGTTATACTATATTGCTATTTACTATTACTGCTTTACTGTATATTACTGTATTTACCACATTTTAGCATTTTCATTTCATATGCTATATTATATTATACTGGACTGTGCTGTGCTGGTTTTTTTGTTTGGCGGGATGGGGTATTCTGAGAGATAAGCCCATTACACAGGCTTGAGTACATACATAGGACTAGAGTGGACGGTAGTGTGGCCTGCGTAGCATCTTGTTATGTATAGTTTACACGAAATCCACAACCAGACGAGGTTTTCTTGGGAGATGTTCTGATTTGCGCGTCTTGTACATTTCAGGGTGTTGACCCAGGGAGCTGTCGACTCTGGTGACCATTCCTGAGGACTCAGTTGCGGCACTCCTCCTGAGATGTGACAGTGGCAGACCACATTATGTGGCAAACCCATTGCACAATCTCGATCCGAGGACCCAATGCTGAGAACTTGCTATAGGATGACCTTTTTGGGGGAATCAGTGGATGACCTCTTTGTTTGGCTATAGCATTGTATCCTACGGGCTGAATGTGCTATTGCTTCTCAAATCGAGAATTCGAAACTGAGGAACCGCTGTTCTCGTACCTACATGTGAGTATGGGCAGGTGTTTACAGGTTTGCAGGTAACCATGCTTCCTACATACCCTGATATTCTGATATGTTCACAGACAGATGATGTAAATTGTTACAGTCAGTGGGTTTCTATCTGTAGTATTATTCTCAGACTTGTACAGACACCATGCACACAGTCCAGCACAGACACAAAGCACTGATACCAGGCCTTTTGCATTGCATTGTCATAACATAACATTCATGTTTGTCATTTCCAGGTGCTTATTTTACCTCTGATTCCAGTCAATGGGTTCGACAGAGACAGATGCTAAGAGAAAGAATAATGTTGCTTACAAGTTCCCAGAGCCAACGTTGGATCCGCTTCACAAAATGATAGCCATGGCTGACCCAGGTGTTCTTATCACTTTCTAGAAGAAATATGGGAGATTGGAGAAAATGGTCCGTAACATTACAAAGTATGAGCATGATGCCCTCCACACTCTACTGCAGTTCTATGAGCCGTCGCTGAGATGCTTTGTCTTTTCGGGGTATATCTTGATGCCTACACTGGAGGAGCTTTCATTAATCTTGGGTATTTCAGTCAAATCAAATGTGCCCTTCTTTTCTGGAGATCATCCTAGCATAGAAGAAATTGCAACGGTTCTACAGGTGGAACAGTCAGTGCTGAAGAGAAATGTTGCCAGTAAGAGTGGAGTCAAAGGTTTTCACTTGGATTTTCTTGCAGATCAAGCTTAGGAATTTGCCAACACCAAGAATTGGACAGTATATAACTCTATCTGGCCTTGTGTATCTACGGCATCGTTCTATTTCCCAACCAACCTCACTTTGTGGATATGCATGCTGTGAGGGTTTTTATCCGGAAAAATCCCGTTCCCACTTTGTTAGGTGATTTCTACCACTCGGTGCATTTCAAAAATGAGAAAAGAAGATGGGGCCCTGTCAACTGCTGTTCTCCACTTTTGGCTGATTGGTTTCTGAAACATTTGCCTCAATCTGGTGCGTTTGTGGACACTAGGGATTCTCTAAAGTGGTCTAAACGGATAATGGGGTTGATTTCTGATAACATTGTTTGGTTTGACCATCATTTGCAAGGAGTGAAGATCATTACCAGCTGCGGAAACTTCTCGAATCTGCCTCTGATAGGCAGGAAAGTGGGAATTAACTACAACCCAATCCTGGCTATCAGACAATTTGGGTATGCGTCAAGGAACCCTCCTGAAGACCAACACACAGAAGAGTCTTTGTTCTTCAATGGGGATGAAGATACAGAAGTGTTAAGAAGGGTTGTGCATGCTTGGGGGCACCTACACAAGACTGGGAAGACTATCTTTGGAAAAGGTGATTGTAGAGCCTATCCACAGTATACAGAATGGATTCAAAGAAGGGTTGAAGAAGTTTTTTTGCCCTTTTCAAGAGAGCCACCTCTGTATCCAGCAATTCCGAAACAACCTACCACCGTTCCCATGGAGGAGTTTAACAAGCTGCAAGCTACAGTGAATGAACTTCGGGTGGAAAATTCAGATTTGAGTAGTCTTCTTCATAATGCCCTACATGCCAACAGAGAGCTGGAGCAGAGAGCTCAAGACGCGGAACGAATCTTAGCAGCAAAAGAAAGGGACTTTGCTGAAAGAGCCCAACACTTCCAAAAGATTAGTAAAAGTGCTGATGCTGCTACTCAAGCTCACAAGAAGACCAAACAGGACTTAGTGTAGAACAAAGAGAAGTTAGCCAAGATTCAGCAAGCCTGGGATGAGGTCAGACTCGAAAATGCAGAGTTACAGGAACAGTTAAAGGCTAAAGATGATGAGCTTCTTAGAGCACATGAACAACGACGAAAGCATAGGGAAGACTTTGCAAAGAGCCAGGAGCAGCTAGAAGTTGTTAATGATGAATTGGAAAGGTCCAAGAAAAAGCTTGAAGATACCAGGGTGGAGATGGGAAGACTCAAAATACAAGCTGGGGTGAAAAGGTTCAAGGAGGTGAGCACTGATGAAGCTCTCTTGATGCAAGCAGATTCATTGACCGAAGCTCTGAAGAAGAGAGACATTTTGATCAAAGAGTTGATCGAAAGGCCGGGTCATCAGCGCACTAGAATCCTTTTTGAAGAAATCAAGCATTCTAGTGAGAAATTGGAAAATTTGGAGTTAGATGTGTGATCTTACTTTCCCCTCTTTTAATGTATTTTTGTTGATGCATTGTTGACTACCATCAGGCTTGTTGATGGAGTCATTTCTTTAATGTACTTCCCATGTATGAACTCATTGTAAAATGTTTTGGCTCTTATTAGATTTCTGTTCAATGAATGGATTATTCAAATGGGTTTCTTCGGCTTCACGTTGTTCACCGGCACCTTATCACAGCGCAGTTATGCATATTTCTCTCTCAATATTGTGTGACTACCATTGAGATTCTTGTGATTAAGACTGGAATCAGAGGGTGTAAAACGCCCTGGCAGTGATAAACATGGCATTTCATTGCATATCATTTTGCATGTTTTTTACTTGCTTTGCAGGTACTTGTTGCAGGAGATCTCTAACCTTTATTTGGTTTCAGGCATTATCGCTGAGAATCACGTACACCGATACTCAACTCGAAGAAATCAAGCAAGGATAATGGATCAAATGCATAATGATTTGGCTGAAATGAGGGCACGCATGGACCAGTTCATGCCTCTCATGACTGGTATGGCACAGGCTCAGGAAAGATTGAGGCTTTTGGTCGAGCGTCCAGAAACCACGCTTGAAGGTAATCAAGTTGACAATCTACAGACAAAGGTCACTCCTCCTCCTGGTGGCAATCCTCCTCCTGTTGGTAATCTGGGAACTGGAAATGTCAGAAATGCTGGTGTTATTCAAGAAGATGTTATGGAAGACCAATTTACCCTACTAGAGGCTGATATGGGTGCTCCTAATGACAAAAGGTACGATGAGTTGGCTGAGAAGATAAGGGAAATAGAGTGCAAGAATTCTATGGGTATTGATGTTACTAGTTTGGGGCTAGGCGCAGGAGTCAGAATTCCTCCAAAGTTCAAGCCGCCCACTTTTGATAAATATCAGGGCAATACATGTCCCCAGACACATATCCAAGCTTATTTTGGGAAGATCTCAGCCCATACGGATGATGAGAAGTTATGGATGCATTACTTTTAAGACAGTATGGCTGGAGCTCCTTTGACCTGGTATATGAAATTGAACAGAGATGCCGTGAGAAGTTGGAAAGATCTGGCAAAAGCATTCCTAAAGCAATATCGGTACAATATCGACATGGCGCCCAACCGCACCCAATTGCAAGGGTTGTCACAGAATGCTAAGGAAAGTTTCAAGGAATACGCTCAAAGGTGGAGGGAGATGGCTGCACAGGTTCAACCTCCTTTGTTGGATAGAGAAATGGCAGATATGTTTATGGGCACCCTGCAAGGGGCATTTCTTGAAAGATTGGCTGCGTGTCCATCAACCGGATTTGCTGATATCGTGATTGCTGGAGAAAGAATAGAGAGTCTGTTGAAACTTGGGAGGATCCAAGATGTAAGTGGGGCTAGCTCTTCTGGAACGAAGAAACCATTTGCTAGTGGTCAGAAAAGAAGAGAAGGTGATACAAACGTTGTGTATAAAGGACGAGGAAGAGGACGTTCCCAAGCTTATCACCAAGTAGGTGCAGTGACAATCCCAGCACCATCTGTTCAACAACAACAACCACAACAGCAAGCTCAGCAGCAACAGCAGCAACCTCCTTTCCAACAGAGGTCTAGGTAGAGGGACCGTAAAATTGACCCTCTCCCTATGACCTACTCAGCACTGTTGCCACAGTTACTCAAGTTAAAGTTGGTTGAACTTCGTACATTGAGACCTCCTGCTGCTGGAAACTTGCCACCTAATTTCGATGTTAACGCTCGTTGTGATTTCCACTCAGGTGCTCAGGGGCACACCATTGAAAAATGTTGGGCGTTTCATCATAAGGTGCAAGATTTGATAGATGCTAAAGCAATCAATTTCTCTCTACCTCCTAATGTTCTCCAGAACCCCATGCCTGATCATGGTGTGGCAGATGTGCATGCTATTGAAGACGGAAAGAGATTGAACTTGGTAGCAGATATCAGTCGGGTGGAGACTCCCTTGTTGGTTGTAAAAGATCATTTGTTGAAGGGACATGTGTTCCCGGGTTGTGATCAAGATTGTTCTGAGTGTATGGATCAAGAGAATGGCTGTGATAAGTTGAAAGTTGGTCTGCAGAATCTGATCAATGATGGCCATCTGCAGTTTGACCGGGTTGTGAAAGAAACTGATGAGGTGTCAATTATGACCATCTATTATACTCCTGCTAAGATTCAGGTGCCTGCAAGTACAGCTCCTGTAGCAAGTGTTGTGCCAGAAAAATCCAGTCCTGTTACCATCACGGTGCCAGGACCAGTTCCATTTACATCTACGAAGGCAATCCCATGGCACTATGGGGCAGACGTGTATTATGAAGGGAAAAAGCAGGAAGTCGGGACATCAGCCAGTTCAAATATTGATAATGTGGGTGGTGTAGGTGGCTTTACTAGGAGCGAAAGGTTGTTTGCTCCCCAAACTTTGCGCAGTGATCAAGAAGTTGAGGCCGCGGCAAAGGCTAAAGGAAAACAGGTGGTTGAGAGCGTGTCTGTGTCTGATACAGAGACCAAGATTACCTTTGACAACGAGGTAGAAGAGTTCATGAGGATAATAAAGAAAAGTGATTATAAGATTGTCGATCAATTGAATCAGACCCCCTCAAAGATTTCAATTTTGTCATTGTTGATGTGTTATAACGCGCACCGAGAGGCTCTGTTGAAAGTGTTAAAGAGAGCATATGTTCCACAGGAAATCACTGTCAGTCAGCTTGAGGGTGTAATTTCTAACGTCAATGTCAGCCATGGTTTGGGCTTCACAAGTAGGGATTTGACTTCTGAAGGAAGAAACCATAACAAAGCATTGCACATTACAATGGAGTGTAAGGGTGCAGTGTTGTCTCACGTGCTGGTAGACACTGGTTCCTCCCTCAATGTCTTGCCTAAGAAGGCGCTAATGAAGCTAGAAGTTGATGGATTGATATTAAGGCTAAGTGAGTTGGTTGTTAGAGCGTTCGATGGGACGAAAAGATCTGTGTTTGGAGAAGTGGAATTACCCGTGCAAATTGGACCTCAGGTGTTCAAATCTACATTCCACGTGATGGATATACAGCCTGCTTATAGCTGCTTATTAGGTCGCCCATGGATTCATGCGGCCAGGGCTGTTACATCCACCTTACACCAGAAGTTGAAGTACGAGTTCGAGGGACAAGTTGTGACGGTGTGTGGTGAAGAAGACATTTTTGTTAGCCACTTGTCCATGTTCAAGTATGTTGAGATGGATGGGGAAATCCACGAAATGATTTGCCAGTCGTTTGAAGCGGTAAATATTGACAACATCCCTGAATCTTCCCTTGCACCAGATAGAGCCGGTACATCCATTTCGTCCTATAAGCAAGCTGTCGAGGTCGTCAGAGCACGCAATGCCCAAGGCTGGGGCAAGCTGATAGAGACACCAATGAAGGAGGACAAGTTTGGTATTGGATATCATCCCTCTATGACTTCAGTTGCAGAGAACAGTGGACCAATCACTTTCAACAGTGGTGGAATCATTTACTCAGACCAGTCTTGTGTGGCTACAGAAGATGGCGTTGATAGTGACTGCGACTTGGACAACTGGGTACGCCCACGTGCTCCGGGACAACCATTGCAGAATTGGTCCGTTGAAGAGATCATCCAAGTTACTCTTCAAACAGAGTAATTTTCTTTATTTTTCTAACCATAATGCATGTTAAAATCTTGTGCTCTGCCCAAGGCGCATAGATTCATTTGTAGGGCCACCCTGTTTGCATTTGCAATTTTAATCATCAATAAAGGACGTTTTGCACTCAAATTTTGTTCTCTGTCTTTCTTTCTTTATTTTAGCACAAAAATAATAAAATGGCAATGTTTCGTTTCTTTTTGTTTAAAAATAAATTCTAAAATAAAGCATGAACCCGTTCGTGCAGACTTGATGCTCCGGATTTCATTGATAACGGTTCTGCTATGGCTATGTATGACTTTGACAAACCAATTTATCAAGCCGAAGAAGGGGATGGGAAGGGTTGTGAACTCCCTGAGGAACTAGCCAGATTGTTAAAACAAGAGGAAAGGGCCATCTTGCCTTATCAGGAGACCATAGAGATCATCAATATCAGCACCGAGGAGGCTAAGAAAGAGATCAAGATTGGTGCTAGTCTACAAACAGATGTGAAGAAAGCTTTGACCGAGATGTTGTGTGAATATGTTGATATCTTCGCCTGGTCGTATCAAGACATGCCAGGGTTGGATACTGATATTGTTGTACATAGGCTGCCGTTGAGAGAAGAATGCCCGCCAGTCAAGCAGAAACTTCATCGGACTCATCCTGACATGGCCATAAAGATCAAAGAAGAAGTTCAGAAGCAGTGGGATGCAAGGTTTCTTGCTGTGACCAACTATCCTCCTTGGGTTGCCAACATCGTGCCGGTACCAAAGAAAGACGGAAAGGTGAGAATGTGTGTGGATTATCGAGATCTTAACAAAGCTAGTCCGAAAGATGATTTTCCACTGCCCCACATCGATGTACTGGTTGACAATATAGCTCAGTTTTCAGTGTTCTCATTTATGGTTGAAAAACGCAGGGGCAACGTACCAGCGGGCAATGGTAACTTTGTTTCACGACTTGATTCACAAAGAGATTGAATGTTATGTGGATGACATGATTGCCAAGTCGAGAACAGAAGAAGAGCATCTGATAAACTTGAAAAAGTTATTTGAAAGGTTGAGAAAGTTCCATTTGAGGTTGAATCCAAACAAGTGCACTTTTGGGGTGCGTTCTGGAAAGCTGCTGGATTTCATTGTGAGCGAAAAAGGGATTGAGGTTGATCCTGCCAAAGTGAAAGCAATACAAGATATGCCTGAACCGAGAACAGAAAAAGAGGTTCGTGGATTCCTGGGTAGATTGAATTACATTGCAAGGTTCATATCTCACCTAACAGCCACATGCGAACCAATATTCAAACTGCTAAGAAAAGATCAAACGGTCAGGTGGAATGGCGATTGCCAATTGGCATTCGATAAAATAAAAGAATACTTGCAGGAACCTCTAATTCTCATGCCTCCAGTTTCAGGAAGGCCTTTGATAATGTATTTGACAGTGCTTGAAGGTTCTATGGGTTGTGTTCTCGGTTAACACGACGAGACAGGTAGGAAGGAGCATGCTATCTACTACCTGATCAAAAAGTTTAATGACTGTGAGTCCCGATACTCAATGCTTGAGAAGACATGTTGTGCACTTGCATGGGCTGCTAAGCGATTGAGGCAGTATATGATCAGGCACACAACTTTGTTGATTTCAAAAATGGATCCTATCAAATACATTTTCGAGAGACCAGCACTAACAGGCAGAGTTGCACGGTGGCAAATGGTTTTGACAGAGTATGATATCCAGTATACTTCCCAAAAGGCCATCAAAGGAAGTATCTTGTCAGACTATCTTGCGCAATAGCCAATTGATGATTACCAACCCATGAAATTTGATTTCCCTGATGAGGACATCATGTTTCTCAAAGTTAAAGACTGCGAGGAACCACTCCCGGAGGAGGGGCCAGACCCTGAATCCAAATGGAGTTTGATGTTTGATGGGGTCATCAATATGAATGGATGCAGAGTTGGAGCAGTTCTTATCACGCCGGAGGGTGTTCATATGCCTTTCACTGCCCGAATAACTTTCGGATGCACCAATAATGAAGCAGAATATGAAGCCTATATAATGGGGATTGAGGAGGCGATTAATTTGTGAATTAAGACCCTTAATATCTTCGGTGATTCGGTTTTGGTAATCAATCAAGTGAAAGGGAGTTGGTACACGCACCAGGCGAATCTAGTTTCGTATAGAGATTATACGAGTAGATTGCTGACATTTTTCACAACAGTGAAGTTGTACCATATTCCTCGAGATGAGAATAAGTTTGCTGATGCCCTGGCCACGTTATCTTCCATGATCAAAGTGCAAAGGTGGAACCATGTACCTAAGATTGAAGTGTCTCGTCTTGACAGATCTGCATTTGTGTTTGTTGTTGATGCAACATCTGATGACAAGCCATGGTTTCATGACATCAAGTGTTTCTTGAAAAGTCAAGAGTACCCGCCAGGGGCATCTACTAAAGATAAGAAGACGTTGAGAAGGTTGTCTAGTAGCTTCTTCTTGAATCAAGATGACGTGCTGTACAAATGGAATTTTGACATGGTTCTGCTCAGATGCGTGGATAGACACGAAGCAGACCTGTTAATGCAGGAAGTGCATGAAGGCTCTTTCGGTACCCATGCCGGAGGACATGCAATGGCTAACAAACTATTGAGGTCGGGGTATTATTAGTTGACAATGGAAGCGGACTGTTACAAGTATGCCCGCAAGTATCACAAATGCCAGATTTATGCAGACAAAGTGCACGTTCCTCCAAATCCGTTGAGTGTCATGTCCTCTCCGTGGCCCTTTGCCATGTGGGGCATTGACATGATCGGAAAGATTGAGCCTACTGCTTCAAACGGCCATCGTGTCATCTTGGTCGCCATTGATTATTTCACTAAATGGGTTGAAGCAGCATCTTATGCCAATGTCACTAAGCAGGTGGTAGCTCGTTTCCTGAAACGGGATATCATTTGTCGCTATGGAGTGCCCGAGAGAATCATTACTGATAATGGTTCTAATTTGAACAACAAAATGATGGCTGAGCTGTGCCGGGACTTCAAAATTGAACATCACAATTCTTCTCTGTATCGCCTGAAGATGAATGGCGTTGTGGAGGCGGCTAACAAGAATATTAAGAAGATTGTGCAGAAGATGGTTGTCACATATAAAGATTGGCATGAGATGCTACCGTTCGCCTTGCATGGGTACCGAACGTCAGTACGGACGTCCATTGGGGCAACACCATTCTCACTTGTATACGGTATGGAGGCAGTACTACCGGTCAAAGTTGAAATTCCATCCCTAAGAGTCATGATGGATGTCAAGTTAGACGAAGTGGAATGGGTTCGTGCCAGATTTAATTAGTTGAGCCTTATTGAGGAGAAACGACTGGCAGCTGTGTGTCATGGGCAATTATACCAGCGGAGGATGAAATAAGCATTCGACCAAAAGGTGCGTCCTCGGGTTTACAAAGTGGGAGATGTGGTACTCAAAAGGATCCTTCCTCCTAGTACAGATCACAGGGGCAAATGGACTCCCAACTATGAAGGTCCATTCGTGGTTAAGAAGGTCTTCTCGGGCGGAGCCTTATTACTTACAACCATGGACGGCGAAGACTTTTCATCCCCTGTCAACTCAGACGTAGTCAAAAAATACTTCTCATGAATAGACCCGCTGGACAAAAAAAAGAAAAGTCCAGGCAAAAAAGGGCATCCCGGCGAACCACAAAAAACAGAATAAAAAGGTTCGGGCAAAAATTAGGGGTAATAAATAAAAAGGTTGTATACCTGGTGAGTTGAAAATCCGCAAGGATAACTCAGGCAAAAAAGGGTATCCCGGTGGATTGAAAACCCGAAAGGGCGGTCCACGCAAAAGAGGGATTTAAGCGAACGACTACGGTCTGAGTTATCTGTACTCTATCACCGTTTCAGCAACTGATATTCCAAAGGGTAGGAATCAGTCTACTCATTCCTCAGAAGGCAAGGTCGGGGAGTTTTGAAGACATACTGGCCATAGCAGAATCGAAACTCAGTGGAATACCATTTTCACATTGCCATTAGGATAGTTTCTTTTCTCAATTTTCAGCAATCACCTCTTTCCAGGGGTTGCCTCCTGATGAACTTGCCTATTCTGGGCTTTTCAATCAATAAATTGAATTTCAGTCAATAGCTTCTTATTTTGTTTTTACTGCTTTGTTTGCAAAAACGTCCTAATTTTTTATAAAACATTGCATTTGAAAACACTGTGGCCTTACAAATAACATGCGCAGAAAAGCATTTAAAATCACTTTGAATGTTAAGTAATCCTGGATGGTGGGTTCAAACCATGCAATATTCCGGGGCATGTGCGCGTATTCTTTTGTTGCAGGTGACAGATCCAGATGATTCCAAGCACAAGAGGCATCTCTCCTAGACGAGTAATCACTTATTCCCACGCAGAAGACTGGGGCAATCATGCTCAAGGAAGGGTTCACTTGTCACCCTTTTTGTCACAACGTTTACTGATTGAGTCCATCATTCGGTCGGCGGTCGGTCACAACGATTTGATATTGGTGAATTGAGTTCAACTGGGTATTGTTGTATCTTATTAAGTCGATTCTCTCATTCAGTACTTCCAGTAGCTACAAGCTTTTCTGTGTCGATAACGGTTGCGAATTCCCCAGTAAAGTTGCTTCGCAAACACCGAAGTTGATGGTCAATCCCCAGTGAAATCGCCAGGAGTTTGAAGATGCTTAATCTTCTGTAAAATCCTCTTATGACGTTTCTTCAGGTAAGTCTTGTATCCGGGAGCAAGAAGCAAGTGGTTGACTTTCCCCAAGCATGGGGCATTTTGAATTTCCCCAGCAGGAGATGTTCCAGATCTATTATCCTCAGTAGAGTTTGAGGACGTTTGGTCTTCTGTAAAATCTTCTCAAGAGACGTTCCCCAGCACGAGACGCTTTAAAGCAGTTGGCCCCAGTAGAGTTTGTTATAAACTCATCATCCCCCAACAGAATCGTCAAACGGAAAATTCGCCTAACATGGGGGATTGTAATACTTATCCTAAGCTCGACAGTCTTATTCCTCAACAGACTACTGTGGAGTTATCTGAGGTTTCCCCGGCAGATCCCTAGGGACTCTTTCTCAACATGTTGCAACAGAGTGTCTTCTAACCAGGATTTGTACATCCCCGGCAGAGTAGCCCTAATCCCCAGCAAGATTGTATCTCTGGTAATGGTATCCCCACAGAGTTCATCATCAAATCTTGTCAACAATATTCCCCAACTGAGTTGTTGTTTTTCTCCCCGCAAGAGGCTTATTGATCAACAGAATCTATTCCTCAGCAAAGTGTTAGTACATTCTTTCCCCAGCCAGTTAGAAGGCTGATAGTCCCCGCAAAGGATCTCAGGTTTGGTAGATCCTCAAGCAGAGTTTTAACAACATTTCTTCCCCAGCAGAACTTCATTAAAAAATTCTCATCCCCAACGGAGTTGCTGTGACCAGAATTCATACCCAAATAGATGAAGTAATTCCTGGCAGAATCATCACTCCCCTCATATCTCAAAGTCCAATTTATTTTTGGCAGCTGTAATGATTCGAAGCAGATGGATTGTTCATTCATTCTCCAGCAGAGATATTATCCTTTCAGGAGTCTCTAAAATCAAATTATTGATCATTGTTCCTCAGCAGAGTCAGCAGAGATGTCTGATATGGATGCAGAGCGTAATCCAATGTTAAAATTTTAAAGTCCAACCGTAGATTGGCAAAAGACCATCCAAGGGTGGAAAAGCAAAGCAAAGTCCAACCGTAGATTGGAAAAAGGTCCATCCAAGGGTGGCAAATTCTTAAAGTCCAACCGTAGATTGGCAAAAGGTCCATCCAAGGGTGACAAATTCTTAAAGTCCAACCGTAGATTGGCAAAAGGTCCATCCAAGGGTGGCAAATTCTTAAAGTCCAACCGTAGATTGGCAAAAGACCATCCAAGGGTGGCAAAGCAAGGCAAAGTCCAACCGTAGATTGGCAAAAGGTCCATCCAAGGGTGGCAAAGCAAGGCAAAATCCAACCGTTGATTGGCAAAAGTCCACCCGTAGTGTGGCAAGTCAGTAGTCGTCTGACTCCCTTTAAAAGACCACAGCTAAGTCCAACCATAGATTGGTAAAAGTCCATCCAAGGGTGGCAAATCATCAGCAAGTCCAACCGTAGATTGGCAAAAGTCCACCCGCAGTGTGGCAATTCAGCTGCAAAGTTCAACCATAGATTGGTGAAAGTCCACCCGCAGTGTGGCAAGTCAGTAGTCTTCTGACTCCATTCAAAAAGACAGTCCACCCGCAGTGTGGCAAGTCAGTAGTCTTCTGACTCCATTCAAAAAGACAGTCCACCCGCAGTGTGGCAAGCCAGTAGTCGTCTGGCGTTGTACAAAAGACATTGTTAAAGTCCACCCGCAGTGTGGCAAGCTAGTAGTCGTCTGGCATTGTACAAAAGACGTTGTTAAAGTCCACCCGCAGCGTGGCAAGCCAGTAGTCATCTGGCATTGTACAAAACATGTCTGTTCAGTGTAATTCTTCCCATCATAGTTTTCTTCAAGAAGAGTTCATTTGGTTGGGTGTATACCCCTTTTCTTCTTCTCCACATAGTGCAAATTTTCTAGTTATTTTCGGTATTCAATCCCTTCATACCTTAAAAGTCTGAAAGCAATCGCTATCATACATTCAGGTCTATGGTGATTGAATAGGGGCAGCTGTAATACCCCAAAGTTTGCCCTCTCATTTCTTCATATCATTTAGCATGAGCTTTCATTTCATTGCATTGCATTCAAGCATAGAAAAACAAAACATAGAGCATTGCATGGCATCTTGCATAAGGGCATGGGATCAGTGATTCTCAAAGGTGTTGATCATCCAAAGCAAGGGAACAAGAGCCAAGGGTCTTCAGATAATCCTCAAGGGTCTCTTATGTCATATATCATCTCAGTTAATCCCACAAGGCATGGGAAGAGGAGAATTCATCAAGAAGATTGGGCAGTGCATAACCTCCTACACAAGGCAGTCAAAAATTGGGATCTGACCCTCAAATGGGCAAGCTCTTTGAGTTTTTATCATCTCCAAATGGCATATCTCATCATTGTTTGAGAGGATATACATCATATTCATAGGAATTTGGATTTGAAGGATGTGCTATTTCCTCCTAACCAAAGGGTGCCAAAATTAGGGTTTGACCTAAAGTCAATTTATCTCTGATTTTTTGGGCAAGACTCGATCTCATGGTATTCGTTATGTTCTTAAGTGTATATGGATGGAAAATTGCTCATCAATTGGCCTTAGAAGGGTCTCAATTGATCAGTTGCTTGATAATCAAGAGATTGGGGAAAAAGTCAACTGAGCAGTGAAAAAAGTTAATCTTGACTTTTTAAGGTCAAATTCATGAAAGTCATGTTACATATGTTCAATGGACAAATTTTGAGCAAGAAATGATGAAGGAATAATGAAAAACCAAGAAATCACAAAACTGCCAAAAATAGAAACTCTAGGGTTTCCAAAAATGGCAAGTTTGGACCATTTTGCACCCTACTTTGAGGCTCTCTTTCTTCAAGATAAAAGTTCCAAACCTCAGGCCCAAGTTGAGCCAATTAAAGTTCATGTTCTAAGCTTCAAATCCATATAAAGAACATCTCCATTGGATCAATATTGAGAGAGTTATGGTTGATCAAAGCTTGAGAAAACTAGGTCACAAATCAAGTCATGACCAAGCGTGACCAAGCCCACCGGCCATCATTTTGACAAACACATGGTGTGCCAAATGTCTACCCATTTTTCTCAATGATGGAGGCTCCAAATGAAAAACTTTTCAACATCAAAGTTGTTCCTTGCCATGCCCTCTTCAGTGTTGATGTTGGACAAATTTTGATTTGATCAAGTTATGAGATGGTTATGATGGTCTCAAGTTAGTATGTTCATGCTGAAATTTCATGTGCCATCCTTGCCACGCCATACCAAATTCACACGCCCACCAACCAGTTTGGAACCATTGTGTTCATAGTCATTTTTAAGTGTGTTTGAGGCTTCATTTCAATCCATAACTAACATCAAACTTGTTCTCCCATATTCCCTCTTTTATTTGACATCAAAAGCTCACTAAATCATCTACCATACATGGAGAAATTCACCACCAAACCACCATGTTTCTGTGCCACTTTCGCGTTTGTACTTGGATGAAAATCCCGGGAGTGACAATGGGCAACAGTCGGTGACTAACATCGTGCACAACCTCAGCTATGACTAACCCACAATGAACCGTTCAGGGATTTAACTTAATGAATATAACGAACATTGACCTAATAGGTTCCAATCTCGCAAGATCTACTATCAGGATTTCACAGCTAAACGTTCAGGGATTCGACTTAACGAATATAACGTTTACTGACTATTCTTTTAGGATTTTTAATGAGTTCCATCAGTGATCTCACAAGAGTCTGACTCTTAACTGGTCCTCTTTGAGATATGACTATCATTGACCATATTTCAGGATTTCCACAATGACACCAAGCCATTGTCTTCTCAAGTCTCAGATCACACTGATCACTTGAGGAATCCTAATTCACATAGAATTAGTTTTTTTGGAGATTACATAAATTGCTTCTACATAAGCAGATAACTCCTAAATTTAAGTACAAAAGAACACTCAGTGTTCTAGCAAGATCTGAGCAACAGCTCCTTGCAAACTACATGATTCTAACAAGATGTACATGTTTTGACAGTTGAATAACATCTTGAGAATTCTTCATCTTCTTTGTTGAGCAAGCTTTAAGAAACAACTCCCTTGCTACTAATCTTTGATCTTCATAGATGATGTAGTTGGTTGATGACTTGACTGATTTGGAATGTTGTCTTGTTCATCAACAACTTCTGATCCAATTTATTGTTGTTGTGTTGAATGATGATCTTTGAGCTTCAACAATAATGGTCGTGTATTAATGGTGATAGCTTTGAATATTTAGTGTAACAACGATAACTGATCGTTGCGGCTATCATCATATCGACACCTTCAGAAGTGCATACTCCTTTCCTTTAAATAGCCAAGTAAAATATAGCCATTATAGAGTCGTTGGCTGTTTGAAAAGAGTCATTATGCAATGATGAAAGTTGTACTGACATATCTTCTTTTTACTGTAGAAGAAGTGATGGGATAGATCTTTTAGATCGGTGTACAGTCATTGCTAATGGTAACATTTGTCTTCAAATCTTTAGAGGCTTCTGATGGTAATTAATTGAAGCATGAGTAGAGACTTTCTAACTGGGTCTTCAAAATCTTCAAGTCTTCAGTCTTCAGAACTTGTCCATTAGGAATCTGTCTTCAGAGCTTCAGCACTTGTCTTGAATCCCGTTATCTTCACTGCTTCAAGTCTTCAGAATCTTCAGAACCTTGTTCACTCAGAACGCTGTCTTCAGAGTCTTCAGCACTTGACCTTTAGAACCATAACCTTCAGAACACTTCAGTCTTCAGAATCTTTCTGCACTTGGTCTTCGGAGCATTCAGCCTTCAGAACTTCAAGTAATGAGAATCTTCAGCACTTCGGTTCTCCATAAGATTATCTCTTCAGAAGCTTCGCTATCTTCAGAATCATAACCACTTTCAGAGAGCATCCACAAGAGCATTGCAACAGCAATATCGACATCCTCGGATCTATCCGATTATGATCAGATACAGAAGCATACTTGCTTCTTGCGACTTATGTTATACATAGTAACTCGCATATGATCATTTACGCACATCTTGCTGGTGTTTGTTGGATCTGATATCTTCTATAATTATGATCTGCACACAACACACATTAGAACCTAAAATAGTTCTTTCACAAATACCCATTGTTATCATCAAAACATAGAGATAACTTGCAGAGGCAGCTCTTGCTCTAACACTATATTGGCTAGCCATTGAGGATATTCTGAGGTGGCGAGGAAATCCGCGTCAATCTGTTTCTATACTTCGTCTTTGATTTTGATGGCCATGTCTGGAAGAGTTCATCTCAGTCTTTGTTTTACCTGCAGACATTCTGATTTTAATGGTAGATGATGTTCCACGATGCTGGTGTCCAACCCTGGCATGTCCTGATAGGACCAAGCAAATACATCGGGGAACTCTTTGAGAAGTTCTATCAAGTTTTCTTTGACAGTCAGACTGAGCAGTGCCCCAATCTTGACTTCTTTCCTCTCTTCTTCTGAACTTAAGTTGACCGCTTCCAACGGTTATTTGTGAGGTTCAATGGACCTTTCCTCTTGTCTGAGTAATCGGGAGATCTCTTCTGGAATTCCTTCGTCTTCTTCTACTTCAGCTTCAAATACCGGGAATTCAAAGTTGGGAGAAGGCATTGGATCGTATGTTTTAATCGGGTTTAAACCAAGCAATCTGCATGACATGATGATTTATTTTTAGAAGAGATAGAGAGAATGCAAGAGTGTGTGCAGTGTATTTTTCTGAAAAATGCTTGTTTTTATTTTTGAGTTGTTTTGTAGGATTACCATTTTCTGAAAAATGAAAAGTGAAAACAACAATAAAATGCGGAAATTACATAATGACTTTGTTTATTTAAGATTTAGTCGATTCTTTAAACTACATCCCTATAAAACAAAACTTTGTCACTTTTATGCGAAGCAAAGAGAGACGTTTACAGAAAAGTGAGCCCTATAAAAACATCTGTTTCACCTGGTGATCCGCTGTCGCGCACGGATCAAAACGAGTGATTTTTAAACTGTAGTTTAGCGACAATGGTTCGAGTCGTATCGCAAGGATTTTTGTTCAATTTAACCAAAAGGAATCGAATGGGGGGTTATGATTTTTAGGTTGATTTAAAATGACAGAGCAATTAAGCGATTAAAATAAGTCATTATGCAAATAAGCTAAACGATTTATCTATTGTTTCGGTTTCCCAACTTATCATTGATTCACATAATTTCCATACCTAAGCGGATCCTAATCCCTTTTCGATAATAGTATCAATTAAGAAGCACAAATGACCCTATAAGACTTATATTCCTAAATTCCGAATTAAGCAAACGGATTAAATCTTTCGTGAATTAAGCAAACACGTTCAACAAACGCGGATTAAGCAAACGCGATAAAGTAAAGGAATATTAGGTGCAATCAAAATTAATCAATATTTGTTATATATAATTGAATAAAGCAAACACGATATATAGCATAATATTGAAAGGGAAAAGCAATTTGATATAAAATTATAGAACCTCAAGGTTGTGGTGGAAACCAATTACAGTAAATGAATCTAGTGATTAGTTCTCCATGGAATTTGTCAAAAGCCTAAAGATTTTTTTTTGTGAATAGAAGGTTCTTATTTTTAGTAACATGCTTCCCTCATTATACATGAAACGAGGAAATCGGGTCATAACCCAACTGGGTCAAAAACAAGAAAAGAACCGGCCCAAAAATGGTCCAAAACTAATTGTTTCTTATGACTGAAACTTCAACGAATTTTCCGAGGCATCTATATTCCGAATCAGTTTTTTCGTCCAACATAAAAGTTGTATATATTTTTCTTAGCTTTTCGACGAATGGTAGAATGCCTCAATCCGATTCCTGTAGCTCCAGTTATGAATTTTTTATTAAAATTTGCTAATGCTAAAAATAACAAACGAAAATCAAATAAGGTTGAAAATAAATTAAATTATACAAACATCATAAAATAGAAAAATAAACAAACCAAACCATAGAAATGCTTAATTCTAAGCATAGAGGAATGTGCATCAAAATGTACTGATCAAATTCCCCCACACTTGAACTTTTGCACTCCGAGCAAAATCAAGAATTTAAAACAGAAACTTCAAAGCAAAAACCAAACAGAGCATGCAAATTCAAAGGTTCTCTGGATACAAAGTGTAAGCAAACTTATAATTCTAAGCTTCAAGAATATGACATTAGTGAGTAACTCTTTTGTGACATTCAAAGTATATATGAAAAGCAGATTACCAAAAAGTACATCATAAGCATTAAGATCCTCACAAGATAAACTGTTTTCACTCAACTCTCAAGTGTTTAGGTTACTGTTTACACTCAAAGCACAACATGAGAGTTAGTACTACCATAAGCTTGAAAAGTCTCTAAATCCACACTTGAAATACACGCACACAAAGATCAAAAGGACTTTTATTCAGGTTGTAACGTGACCAAGGTAAGGGTAGGATAAATCCTAAGGGGTACTAGGCTAAAACTCAAAGGGTCAAAAGAGACTAGAAAGAAATTGCGGGCATTGAATTACCAAAGATTTATTCACTTCAACAACAACTCTATATCAATTGCTTTTTCTTCTTTCTTTTTTTCTTTTTTTTCGGAAGGATTATGTATTGACATCCTTCTCTATTTTTCATTTTTTTTCTTTTCTGCCAACATCATAACAAAATTACAACAATAATTCAAAAATAATGCTCAACCCCACACAACTCCATACAAGACTCTCTTAACCCTTTGAATAGGGTTATTCCATTGTTTTTCACTTTTCGGCTTGTAATGAGTTTTAAACAAAAAAAAATGATAATAGGCTCAAAAGGGCTTGAAAACAAGGGGTAATATTATCACGGTTGGCTTTTTGGCTAACTGGCTAAAAATAAAACAAAACAACATGCCTTTATCATTTCAGTGTGCACAAGTTAATAAAAAGCTTCAACAAGAGTCAATTCAAGTTCTAGAGACTAACAAACATGAGTGAAATCACACAAGAAAGAAAGAGATGGATTTTTTTTTATGTATATCCATTATTAGGCTCAAAATCTCACAAGGTTTAATGATCTACCACCAATGATGTACAATTCAGAGATAAGTCCTACATATTACACTAAGAATGCACAAAAAGAATCAATGACATCACACCACAAGTCTTTTGTCAAAGAACATAGAGAAAACTCGCAATTGTAACAAAATAACCAACGAAAAAGCATGCAATTTAAATTTTTTTTAAAGGAAAAAAAAACAAAAACAAAGAAAACAAAACGAAAACAAATGGTTCCCTCCCCCACACTTAAAACAAACATTGTCCTCAATGAAAGGAACTCAATTATAAAGTAAGAGTGAGAGAAAGGAAAGGGTGCTCCCTGGTCAAGTTGCAGTGTAGTTAGGCGCTTCCAAAGAAAACTCTTTTATGGTAGCATCTTCAGGCACTGAACTTTCATGGAATAGCTTCAGGCGCTGCCCATTGACCTTGAAAACCTTGTTAGTACCTGCACTTTTAATTTCTACTGCGCCATGAGGGAAGACATTAGTAACAATAAAAGGGCCAATCCATTTGGATCGAAGTTTCCCAGCCATAAGCTTAAGGCGGGAGTTAAACAGTAAAACTTGTTGGCCCATAGAGAATTCCTTCCTAGAAATCATTTTATCATGGAAGTGTTTGGTTTTCTCTTTATAAATTCTAGAGCTTTCATAAGCTTCTAGCCTAAGCTCTTCAAGCTGTTGTAATTGGAGTTTTCTTTCAATACCTGCTTGTTGCATCTCCAAATTACAACTCTTTACCGCCCAATAAGCACGGTGTTCTATCTCAATAGGAAGGTGACATGCCTTACCAAAAACAAGTCGATAGGGAGACATCCCTATTGGTATCTTGAAAGCTGTTCTTTGAACCCATAGTGCGTCTTCTAGACGACGGCTCCAATCTTTCCTGTTTGGTTGCACCATTTTCTCTAAAATATGTTTGATCTCCCTGTTAGAGATCTCAGCTTGCCCATTAGTTTGTGGATGATATGCAGTAGAGACTTTATGCACAACTCCATACTTTCGGAGCAAAACTTCCATGGTGCGGTTATAGAAATGAGTGCCTTGGTCACTTATGATAGCTCAAAGTATTCCAAACCTGCAAAAGATATTAGACCTGACAAAATCTGCAACAACTCTAGAATCATTAGTCCTAGTGGGGATAGCTTCCACCTACTTTGAAACATAATCAACAGCAAGTAAAATATAGAGAAAACCAAATGATACAGGAAAGGGACCCATGAAGTCAAGTCCCCATACATCAAATACCTCACAGAAAAGCATAGGTTGCCGAGGCATTTCACTCTTACGAGTGATGGTTGTACCTGTTATCTGGCACTCTTTATAACTGCGGTAAGTCTCATAAGCATCCTTAAAAATAGTGGGCCAATAGAAACCTGAGTCAAGGACTTTTCTTGCAGTCCTTTGCGGACCAAAGTGTCCCCTTACTTGAGAGGCATGAGAAAAATTCAAAATAGATTCAATCTCATAGTCGGGGACACATCTCCTAATCACTTGATGACTACCAAACTTCCAAAGATATGGATCATCCCAAACATAATATTTGGCATCACTCTTGAGTTTGTGAATTTGTGTCTTTGATGAACCAGCATGAAAAACACCAGCAACAAGATAGTTAACAATATCAGCAAACCAAGGAGTAACCCCATGCAAAAGTAAAAGTTGTTCATCATGAAAGTCATCCTGAATTGGAAAAGGATCTTCATCACTCTTTATCCTGCTCAAGTGATCAGCCACCAAGTTCTCAGCTCCACTCTTATCTTTAATCTCCACATTAAACTCTTGGAGCAATAACATCCACCGTATCAACCTCGGTTTTGCTTCCGGCTTCTTCAAAAAGTACATTAAAGCTGCATGGTCAGTAAAAACAACAACCTTGGAACCTAGCAAATACGATATGAATTTATGAAGAGCAAAAACAATAGATAGAAGTTCCTTTTCAGTGGTGTTGTAATTGGATTGTGCAGAATCTAAAGTTCTAGAAGCATAATAAATAACATAGGCAGCCTTGTCAACTCTTTGTGCAAGGACCGCTCCAACAGCATAGTTGGAAGCATCACACATAATCTCAAAAGGGAGGGTCCAGTCAGGGGGCTGAATGATGGGAGCAGAGGTTAATGCTTTCTTCAAGACATCAAATGCCTTTTTCCAATTTTCATCGAAGTTGAAAATGACGTCGTTCTTCAACAAGTTTGAGAGCGGAAGAGCTATCTTGCTGAAGTCCTTTATGAAGCGCCTGTAAAAACTTGCATGACCAAGAAAAGAACGAATCTCCCGAATGCAAGAGGGGTAAGGCAGTGTAGAAATTACATCAATCTTGGCAGGATCTACAGAAATTCCTTTTTCAGAAATAATGTGACCCAAAACAATTCCCTGCTCAACCATAAAATGGCATTTTTCATAATTTAAAACAAGGTCATTTTCGATGCATCTCTCTAAAACCATATTCAAACTGTTCAAACATGCATCAAAAGAAGAACCATAAACAGTTAAATCATCCATAAACACTTCCATGCAATTTTCAATAAAATCGGGAAAAAAATGCTAATTATGCATTGCTGG
The DNA here is from genome assembly GCA_022829125.1 of Lathyrus tuberosus. NCBI lineage: Eukaryota > Viridiplantae > Streptophyta > Magnoliopsida > Fabales > Fabaceae > Lathyrus > Lathyrus tuberosus. The sequence continues at coordinate 4,324,691 of JALAZF010000384.1, forward strand.
AAAGTGCCAGGAGCATTGCAAAGACCAAAAGGCATCCTCATGTAAGAAAATGTACCGAAGGGACACGTGAAAGTGGTCTTGTCTTGATCTTCAGGTGCAATATGAATCTGAAAGTAACTTGAAAAACCATCAAGAAAACAATAATGTGATTTACCAGCTAGCCGTTCAAGCATTTGGTCAATGAAGGGTAAAGGAAAGTGATCCTTTCTAGTAGCCTGGTTCATTCTCCTGTAATCAATGCAAACTCTCCAGCTATTCTGAACTCTAGTGGGAACAAGTTCATTCTTTTCATTTTTTATCATAGTGAGTCCAGATTTATTTGGTACAACCTGCATTGGACTTACCCAGTTGCTGTCAGAGATAGGATATATGATACCTGCTTGTAACAGCTTGGTTACCTCTTTCTTCACCACATCAAGAATTAATGGATTAAGCCTCCTTTGGGGATGCCTTACTGTTTTAGCACCATCCTCAAGTAGAATCCGATGCATGCACATGGAAGGGTTAATACCGGGAATGTCCGCCAAGGTCCACCCAATTGCCTTTTTGTGCCTCTTTAAAACCTGCAAAAGCCTACTTTTTTGATCAAAATCAAGGTTAGATGAAATAATAACAGGAAGCTTATCATTTATATCTAAGTAGGCATATTTGAAATTTTCTGGGAGAGGTTTGAGGTCTAAAGAAGGAGGTTGCTCAATGGATGGAATGGTCGGGGCAGCAGGGAAGTCCAGAGCATCAGCTGCATAAACAGCTTCATTGACAACAACTTCACCTGTAGTAAACATGTCACCTTGCAAGGCAACATCAATCTCAACACATACAACATAAATGTTAGTGTCAGTACAATCAGAAGATGAGTAGACATCATCAAAACCAGATAAAGATTGAAAATCAAGTGAAAACAATTCAGAACAAGTGTTATCAACTAATTCAGAGATTAATTCAATATGAAAAACGGAATGTTCCTCCATGGGGTGTTTCATGGCATCGAAAATGTTAAATTTTACGACAATGTCACAAAATTCCATAGACATGGTTCCATCGTCAAAATCAATTTTTGTTTTCTCCGTTTTCATGAACGGTCTGCCTAAAATAATGGGAGCCTTGTTTGGCTTAGGTTCTCCTTCCATGTCCAGAATGTAGAAATCTGCAGGAAAAATCAAATCGTTAACTTGAACAAGGACATCTTCCACTACTCCAGCAGGGTGGCCGTTGCTTCTGTTCGCCAGTTGAATGATTAAACTTGTATGCTGTAAAGGTTTGCTGCATAAGCTTGAGGCAACTCAATAATCGATTCATCTTGCAAAATGGGACAAGTATCGGTTGGGTGTTCAGAAGTACAAATACACACAGGTTTGTTTCTTGAGTATTACCTACTGCCAATTATTTCACTAAAGAGGTGAGCTCGTCATTTCTAGTTTCTAAAGCTTTGTTGGAAGAAACGTGAATTTCATTCACACCCTTGGTTTGAACATAATTGTTTCTGGTTGTGAACTGTTGGGAGTTAAGAGACATATTTTCAATCAAAGCTTTAGCAGCAGCTGGAGTTTTATCAACGAGGGCTCCACCGCTAGCAACATCAAGAATGTTTCTATCCATCGATAGCAAACCCTCATAAAAGTACTGAATCAACAACTGCTCGATGATCTGGTGCTGAGGACAACTAGACACTAATTTCTTGAATCTTTCCCATTACTCAGCAAGTGACTCGTTGTCTTGTCTAATACCACATATCTCTTTTCAGATTAAAGTAGCTCTGGAGGCAGGAAAGTATCTCTCAAAGAACACTCTTTTCAGAACATTCCAGCTTATGATGGAATTCGGTTCAAGGTAATATATCCAATCTTTTGCTGCACCTTCCAATGAGAATGGAAAAGCTCTGAGTTTGATGTGATCTTTAGTGATTCCTTCAGGCCTCAATGGTGTGGAACATACAACCTGAAACTCTTTCAAATGTTTATGCGAATCCTCACCTGCAAGACCATTAAATTTTGGCAACAAGTGTATCAAACCAGATTTTAATTCAAAAGGTGCATCAACTTCAGGATACTCAATGCATAAACCATTATAATTTACATCAGGGGCAGCCAACTGGCTTAAAGTTCTTTGGTCAGCCATGTCAAAAACAATTTCAGAATCCGAGTCAAACAAGTTATTAAAATAATCCGAATCAGAATCAATTGTGGGTGGTGAACTATTGCTCGCCTGGACTGCTCTACGACGTGTGTGCAAAGTTCTTTCTACCTCAGGGTCGAAATTCAAAAAATTAGAACACGAAGACCTAGTAGCCAAGACTAAAGCACAACAATGCAGCAACAATTGTGTAAATGCCAACAATGTCCCTAATAGACAAAAACAAACAGAATGATGGAAAACGATTAAAGCAAATTCAGAAAAATATAAAAACACCAAAATTAATCTAATGAAGTAAAATAAGAATTTTGATAATTTTTTTGGATTTTTTCGAAACAGCAAAAACAGTAAAAAATTAATTAAAAATAGAAAAAAAAGGAATTTGGCGATTTGAGGCCGAAATCCCTGTAGCGAGCGATTTTGGACGCCGTTCTTAAGCGCGGTCGCTCTCTGGAGTCAGTTTACTATAGGTCGATTCATTTTTTATCCTATTGTGAGCTGAATAAGGAAGGGAAATAGATGTCTCCAATTAACCCTGCTTGCATACTGAGTTTAAACAGCGGTCTGTTAGGTTACAGATACGATCAATGTGGTGGGGCCTTTCTTGTGTTATTTTGACAGACAGGTTTCTGGCGGGGAACAAGGATTAGGATGTTAGGACTGATGCTTTTTGATAGATACATGAGAGTATGGGATTTTGGGTTTTTGTTTAGTGTGCTCGCTAAGATCTTTTCTTTCGAAACAGGGAAATCAGAGCGTTTGTAGTTCCTCCTATTCTATGGGAGGAAATGGGTGTTTTTGGTGTCTTGTTCAAAGCCCAAGACGTGAAGCGAAAAGGTAGTTTGTATCTTGTTCAAAGCCCAAGATGTGAAGCTGAAGAGTATATTTGTACCTTGTTCAAAGCCCAAGATGTGAAGCTGAAAGGTGTTGTCTTTAGAGAGAATTTGTCATCTCTAAAGAGGGGGTTGTATGTCACAACTGTTTATAAAGGAGAATTACTTTAACCGGGATATGTGAATCCGGCAATGCCATAATTTCCTTTATAGGGGAGTTCCAACCTGAAGGAGAAGACTTTAACTCAGTGTAGAGCAATGCCATCTTTCCTTAGGAATTTTTCATGCTAAAAGAGGGACAGTGGCATGGATGTAGATGATCCAGAGGCTTGCCGCTTACAGCAATTAGATGAAAGGAGTTATTGATGTTTGTGTACTGTGAACGAGGCACAACTTTGATGCTAAAAGGTTGATTGGACCAACCAGTGGTTTTCTTATACAAAGCCTAGGAGGAGGCTATTATGTGTCTCCTACAAAGCCCGAGAGAGAGGCTAAAAGGTTTTTTGACTTGACGATAGAGTCTTTTGGTATCTCGTATAAAGCCCGAGATGGAGGCTATTTGATTCAACAAGAGAGTTTTTGTATCTCGTACAAAGCCCGAGATGGAGGCAAAAATTTGTTTGGCTCAATAAGAACCTTTTTGTATCTTGTACAAAGCCCGAGATGGAGGCAAAAATTTGTTTGGCTCAATAAGAACCTTTTTGTATCTCGTATAAAGCCCGAGAGAGAGGCGAAAGGGGTGATTGACTCAACGAGGGAGTCTCTTATGTGTCTCGTATAAAGCCCGAGAGAGAGAGGCTAATCGTTGTTTGACTCCGCTAGGGAGAGTCATTGTACAAAGCCCAAGAGGAGGCTATTGTAACTGTTTCAGTTGAGTGACATGTCCAGTATGCTGATTTAAAGAGAAAATCAGTTCTTATATGAGTAACACTGTACTCAAGGATTTGATTCGAGGATCCGGGTTATTCCTGTTCTTTAAGGAAGTGTGAACTCTGAAGGGTATTGAGACTGTCTGAGTCTACGGGTTTTCTTCCTATTTAACGAAGGGGTCACTTGAGAATGTCTTTGAGACTCAAGGAAATTAGACTGTCCAAGTCTAGAGTTTCATTATACGAAGCCTTAAGAGGAGGCTGTGAATACTTCTAAGAAGCCGAGAGGTCCTTGTACTAAGTCCAAGAGGAAGCGGGGTTGCTTTTAGGAAGCCTGTGGGTCCTTGTACGATGCCCAACAGGAGGCCGATGCTTTTAAGAAGCCCGTGGGTCCCCAAACCCCGAGAAATTCATGATAGGCTATTCACGAGGAATAGATCAAGCCAGGAAAGTTCGAGAATTTGGAAGAAACTCAAGAGATGCCATTCACGGAGAAAAGATCATCCCTGGGGAGTAGAGTTTCTTGACAAGTGCTTTTAAGAAGCCTGTGGGTCCCCAAACCCCGAGAAGTTCAAGACATGCCATTCACCGAGAATAGATCAAGCCAGGAAAGTCAGAGAATTTGGAAGAAACTCAAGAGATGCAATTCACGGAGAAGAGGTCATCTCTGGGGAGTAGAGTTTCTTTGACAACTTCTACGAGTGACAGTCTATGAAAGGGTTCACAGAGAATGCTGCCTTTCATATCTCCATATTGTTTCACCCCAAGAGGAGGGAAGACTGTGTCTGGTAATTCTATGGGGATCTAGTTTTGACTATTTAAGAGTGATCAACGGGCTTAATGCTAGACGTAGTTGCCGGGGAAACTCTAAATATCTATACTATTATTACACAGTTGATATGAGTTTATGAAAGAAGACTTACAGCGAAACAACCCCACAATACAGTTATATACATATGAAAGCGGTAAATGAAAGCATATAAACACTTACTCGGTTGTAGAGCTTCCATGCTGTTTGGTTAGTTGTTCAACAAAGATAGATTGAAAACAACAGTATATTCAAAATCAAAGGAGAAAGTGCTTTGAAAAATAAAGATTTGGGGCTTACAGCTCAAGGAGAGGCCCAGGGTTTTACCAGCGATTTCACTATTGAATTTGTACAGAGGGACTTATACAAGTGACTGTGGCCCAAAAAGGTTTTCTGTACAAAGGGATGGGTCTTACACTCTCTCAAGAGGCCCAAAAAGTTTTTAAAAGAAAAAGAGTGGGGCTTATAACACTAGGGTAGGCCCAGATGGTTTTTCCGTTTAAAATGGCGATCGCGCCGAGGTTTTCTTTTAACGCAGAGGGACTTATACAATAAGTGAGGCCCAAAATGTTTTTGGTTAAAAGGGGGTTGGGTCTTACACTCTATTTGAGGCCCAAAAGTTTTGAATGGGTCTTATAGCTCAAGGAGAGGCCCAAGGTTATTTTTCAAAAGGCGACGATCGCGCCGTTTGTTTTTGACGGTATCGGGACTTATACATTATCTGAGGCCCAAAAAATGATTTGGTAAAAAAAAGGATTGGGTCTTACACTCTATTAGAGGCCCAAAAAGTTTTAAGAAAAGAAATGGGTCTTACTACTCGAGGGTAGGCCCAGGTTTGTTTTGAAAAGGCGACGATCGCGCCGTTTGTTTTTGACGGTATCGGGACTTATACAATATACTGAGGCCAAAAATGGTTTGGTCAAAAAAGGATTGGGTCTTACACTCTATTAGAGGCCCAAGAGTGTTTGAAAAAGTTTGATGAGGGTTGAATTAATCAAAAACGCTAATTTCATTTTTTAAAGGACATTTTTCAAAGAAAAATCAAGTAAAAAATGATAAAAAATATCAAATAAAACCATTAATCATGTTATAAACAGTGATTAAGGTTTATGAAAAAGTATTTTATCCACATGAATATTTAAAATCATTTTGGTTTTAAAAATCAAGAAAAAAAATCATTTTAAAAGCATTTAAAATAATATTTTTGAATATATTAAAAATATATCAAATAATAATATTTTTTTGTGAATTTTTGGTGGATTAAAATATTATGTAGTATGAATAAGAAGTGTGTAAAACAGATTTGGAAAATGATAATTTTTGCTATGTGAAATAATTGGTTGAGTTTTGAAGATAAACTAAGAAAAAGAGGAAAGATGTCACAACATCACATTCGACATCTTTCATGAGTTTTCAACATCTTTTTTATCAAACTTCAAACACTCATAACTCTCTCAATTTTTAACGGAATTAAGATCCGGAAGAGCCTATCTTGACCAATTTTTCGCAAGGAATCCAATGGTATCACTCATACATACTGAAACTTAATGTACAGCACACACAAGGCAAAAAACCAGATCTGCACCTTAAGTTTAAACATCTTTGCTTATCAAATTTTCAAACATTCATAACTCTCTCAATTTTTAACGAAATTGAAATTCGTAAGAACCTATCTTGACCAATTTTTCGCAAGGAATCCAATGGTATTACTTATACATACTGAAACTTAATGTACAACACAGATAAGGCAAAAAACCAGATCTGCACCTTAAGTTTAAAACAACATAAACTCCACATATAAACATGTTAAAGTGCAAACAGTAGGAGGATCATAACATACACATTAAGGACTACATTTTTGCTTCAAGAATTGTTCAATATGATGCAAGTATGTGGACATCAAAGGAAAGCATGATTCAAAGAATTCAAGTTATGAATTTTACCTCTTTTTTTGGAGATTTTATGCAACCTACCAAGTGCTTTGTTCCATAAATGATTTGATGCTTTGGACACCCTCAAATGACCTCTTAGAAGCTTTTAGCATGGTTGGAATCAGCTGGTACCTGCAAAAACACAAACTGTCCCTTCCTTGCAAAAGGGGTTAAAAGTGACCAAAATAGCAACTCTCTCAAATGGTGTTCCAGATGTTGGGAACCATTTGGGATAGTTCAAGGATGATATTTGGAGTGTGTTTGAGGTTTTATTTAGTTTGGAAAGTGACTGAATCAAGACATGGCTTGAAAAATGCAAAAACGTACCATTTTGAGGTTTTGAGAAGTGACTTTGTGATTTTGTGATTACAGGTCACTTGTGATAGTTTGCACAACTTGCATATGATATATATGAGGTGTGTGTGTGATTAGTTTGAGTGGAATTGCTCTCTAACTCAAAAACTCAGAATTACTTGCTTTGGAATGCAAATTTGAGGTGAAAGAAGAGATTTTGAGGAAAGCATCTGTTTGATGGCTTTGGTGTACTCAAACTGAGCACAAATGAGCTCTATTTATAGTAGAGCAAGTTTGTTTTCGTAGCAATAGTGAATGGTGGCTGCAACAGAGGTTTGGCCAATGTTGTCCAATGAAAATCCAAGTCTCCTCTAGCCATTGACTAGAGGTTAGAGCACAAACCTTTTGTTCCCTACTTGTTGGAGGAATCTTGACTGAATTCAGTTGCAAATGTGTCAGTCCATGCCACCTCTAAGCATCTATTAAATGCTCTAATCCAAAATTGGAGTTTTGTCCCTCTTTTAGGGATTTTTAGGAATAGCATGCTACTTCTTGTTCCCAGGACTTTGGAGGCTTGGCTCAGTAATTGTCCCCTTTAGATTTGATCCTCAGAGGTGTCCAAAGTGATGACAAGGCTTGGAAATTCGTGTGGCACAAGAAATGTACAAATCTGTCCCATGAAAAATTCAGCTGCAGCAAGCCTTTTTGTAAAATCCATAACTCCCTGCTCGAGTATGCTACATGGACGTTCTAGGACTTTCTGGAAAGCTGAGATGATGTACTTCAACTTTGATGTTCAAGGTTTGGCTTGAATCAACTTGGATCATGAAGAAAAACATCCTTGAAGTTGGGACATTCTTGCTGGAAAAATATTAATGATGTCCCATGCAATGTCAGAACATCAGACATTGAACATTAATAATTCCAAACTTTAATCACTTGTATCTTTTAATCCACTATGATATTTTGAGTTGAAGTGAATTGCATCTTTGATGCTTGTCTTGCAAGGTGACAAAGCTTGAAAATTGGGTGGCACAAGAAAAGTGCGCAAAATCTATCCTAAAAAAATCTGCTCGAGCAAGGCATGTTGTGAGGTTCATAACTCTTTTCTCAAGTTGAATTAATGGGAGTTTTTATACATTTTGGAAAGCCCTAATGAAATACTTTAACTTTGATGTTTGACTTTGGTCTCGGTTCAGCTTGAAAAGTCATCAAAAATGGTCTTGAACTTGTGTAGTCAAATCTGTCCTAAAAGCTGTCATGAAAATTCTGCTTTATCAATGCTTTTTGTAAAAATCATATCTCCTTGCTCGAGTATGCTACAAGGACGTTCTACAACTTTCTGGAAAGCTGAGATAACATACTTCAACTTTGATGTTCAAGGTTTGGCTTGAATCAACTTGGATCATGGAGAAAAACATCCTTGAAGTTGGGACATTCTTGCTGGAAAAATATTAGCGATGTCATATGCAATGTCAGAACATCAGACATTAAGAATTCCAAACTTTGATCACTTATATCTTTCAATCCTTATGATATTTTGAGTTGATTCCTTCTACAATGTTGAAGTATCAAATACCCTCTTTAAAAGTAACTCTTACTCAAAATCAATGGATGCTTGGATCAATAGTTACAACCTTGAAAAGTTGTGCACTTGAACGTGATTTTAACTTAGAAAAATTTTCTAAGTTTCTTTCAATTTGATCAATTTTGCAATTTTGCATGATTTCTTGATTTAAATTTGATCAAATTAAATCATCCATCATATTTTCTTAAGTATTGGCTTGTGAAGCTCAAAGTTGACCAAAAGTCAAACTTTGACTTTCTGCGTCAGTTGACTTTATATTAGATGAACTTGAGGCTTGATCCACTTGAAATGTTGCACTCTTGTGCTTAATTCTTGATGTGGGAGTCCTCTTGATCCTTTGTGAATGTTTGAGAGGTTTAGACAAGTTGAAGATCATGTCATTCCTTGATTGATCATTTGTCTAAAGGCTCTGAGAGGGTTTGAAACCCTAGTTTGATTATAGTGAACGCTCACCCATCTTTGGGGAGACTAATGAAGTATGATGGTTCCTCCATATTGTGATGATGATTTTTACAATGATGGGAAATCTTAGTGGTCAAAATTTGGGGTATGACAATCCCGTAACTCTTCTAGAGTACGAGACAATTGATCGCACGATTTTTCTGCTCCCAGTAGGCAAAAAAGTTTTACAATCGGACACAATTTTTCCAAAAACTGATATTTTTTACTGGTTCGGCCGCGAGACGGGACGTCCGGACGCGAAAACGTGCGAAACCGCAGAAAAATTCAGAAAAATTATAGAAAATTGCAAAATATCAAAACACACAATACCTAAAACTAAACTATTGGCTAATTCAACAAGAATCCCCGGCAATGACCCCAATTTGATCCGCTGTCACGCACGGATCAAAACGAGTGATTTTTAAACTGTAGTTTAGCGACAATGGCTCGAGTCGTATCGCAAGGATTCTTGTTCAATTTAACCAAAAAGGAATCGAATGGGGGGGTTATGATTTTAAGGTCTATTTAAAATGACAGAGCAAACAAGATATATAGCATACTATTGAAATGGAAAAGCAATTTGATATAAAATTATAGAACCTCAAGGTTGTGGTGGAAACCGATTACAGTAGATGAATCTAGTGATTAGTTCTCCATGGAAAATGTCAAAAGCCTAAAGATTTTTTTTCGTGAATAGAGGTTATTCTTTTTAGTAACACGATTCCCTCATTATACATGAAACGAGGAAATCGGGTCATAACCCAACTGGGTCAAAAACAAGAAAAGAACCGGCCCAAAAATCGTCCAAAACTAATTGTTTCTTATGAATGAAACTTCAACGAATTTTCCGAGACATCTATATTCCGAATCAGCTTCTTCGTCCAACATAAAAGTTGTATATATTTTTCTTAGCTTTCTGACGAATGGTAGAACGCCTCAATCTGATTCCTGTAGCCCCAGTTATGAATTTTTTATTAAAAGCTGCTAATGCTGAAAATAACAAACGAAAATCAAATAAGGCTGAAAATAAATTAAATTATAAAAACATCATAAAATAGAAAAACAAACAAACCAAACCATAGAAATGCTTAATTCTAAGCATAGAGGAATGTGCATCAAAATGCACTGATCACCTGGGCAGGGTGAAAGGTCAAAACAAAGATGGCAATTACTTAGACTTATGGACGACTTTCGGGACACGACAGCAACCCATTGGCGACGAACTCCTCGGTGAATCACAAAGTTTGGTACCTTCTTTCTTAGTTTTCCCTCAGAAATGACGCTGATTTCTGGCGGAGCAGGATCGTTGGAGTCTTCCTCCCATGCAGAGTTTTCGTAGACGAACTCTTCTGTTGTATCTTGTAAAGTGTTTTCATCCTCAGGCAGATCTCCCCATCTAGTTAGCTGGATTTCTTCGAGCCTGATACGAGAGTTTTCAGGAGCATTGTACTTGACCAAGAAGTCGTACTTGCCACTTGGTTGTCCTAAGGTGTCCCATACTTCAGTGGAACTGGAGGAGTCATCCTTCTCGATGACGTTGACCTCGGCAAAAGCATAATTGATGAACTCTTGTCCTGCAATTTTTGTAGATTCATCATTGTGCTGGATATTTTCTGAATGCCCTGAGTAATGATCCCATGATTTGGTGGGGACGAATGTATTCTTTTCAATAATGCTCAGCTGATAAGCGTCGTTTGGCTGACTCTTTTTCCCCAAGTCTTCTGGGTACAGCTGCCAGATAGGCAAGTCATCCATTGGGTCATAATAGTCATAGTCAAAGTTGTCTTTCATCAGAGTGTCCTCCTCTAATGAGTTGGGCGGAGCACGACATCCTTCCGGATCAAAATCTCCGTATATCATCTTGAAGTCTGATCATGGTATATATCTCGGACTTTGCTTGGGATAGCAAAATGGCATGTGTGTTTCTTCCTGAGACATATAACCGTCCTCGTTGAGATAGGACTTCCACTCTTCATCTGTATCGGAGGAGTCACCATCATTGATGGTGTGTACTTCTTGAGACACTGGGTGAAGGAAACCTCCACTGTGAAAGAAGTCCTGAATGGGATGAAAACTTTCATCGTTAGTAGCAGTCTGGGTATAGGTTGAGGAAAAACCAAGACCTTTCTTTGTCTTGTTATTAGCAAGAATGACAAGCCGTCCCCATCCTTTTGCGTTGTTACTCTTGATTACTTTGAGAGCGTCTTTGTATGGGGAAATTGATGTTCCTTTTTCTGATCGATTCTCATTGCTCGCCAAAAGTGATTGGAACTGGGTTCCAACAACCTCCTCTGGTTCTACACAGGATGATGATGATAAGTTGCTCACGATTAAGGCCTGCTCTCCACAAACGGTGACTAGCTTGTCATTCTTGACGAACTTCAGATTCTGGTGAAGTGTCGAAGTGACTGCCCCAGCTTCGTGTATCCAAGGTCTTCCTAATAAACAGCTGTATTCTGCCCGAATGTCCATGACCTGGAAAGCGACTTGGAGAGTGTGAGGACCGATAGTTATGGGAAGGTCGACTTCCCCGATAACTGTTTTCCTGGATCCGTCAAAGGCTTTGACGATGACCTAACTGCCTCTCATCGGAGATCCTTGAAATGATAATCGCATCAGAGTTAATTTTGGCATAACATTTAGAGTTGATCCGGTATCTACCAGTACGCTGGCTAAAGCATCGTCCTGGAAGTTGATTGTAATGTTAAGCACCATGTTGTGATTTTTACCTTCTTCTGGCAGTTCTTCATTACTGAATCCTAAATTGTTGCAGGAAGTGATGTTAGAGATTATGCTGTCAAATTGTCTTATCGTCACATCTTGTTCCACAAAGGCTTGCTCTAAGACTTTCTGTAGAGCTTCCCTGTGAGATTCAGAACTGAGCAAGAGAGATAGCACAGAGATTCTTGACGGAGTTTGCAACAGATGGTCTACAATATTGTACTCACTTTTCTGGATGAGCTTCAGCATCTCATCGTTGTTCTTTGAAAGGTCGAAATTACTGGATTGACTGACTGGTTTATTTGGAACTTCTGTTTGAGGTTCCTTTTCTCTGGTGGGTTCTCCAACTCCTCTGTTGAAGATCCGGCCGCTCCGTGTTACTCGACTGATGTCTGCAATGTTCACGACGGAGGGTAATGGAGTTTCCTTTTCATTCTTGATTGTTGCTGCATCGTACTTGTAAGGGATAGCCTTATCGGATTCGTACGATATTGGTCCTGGCAGATAGATAACCACACGAGCCTTTTGATTTTTCTGACCATCGTAGCCGGCCTCAATTGGTTCAAGGTTGAGAATCTTTCTACTATCAAGAGAAACTCTTGATTCATGGAGTAAAGGGATTATAGCGCATACATCTTTGGCTACTTCCTGTTTAGGGATCAAGATAATGTATTTTCTTTGATCAAGAAGATAGTCTTGCATTACGTTGATTGAACCAGAACTTGAACATGGTTGGATCTCCTTTCGGTCTAACTGATTTTGAAGAGCTGCTCGCACAAGGTAGCATCCTTGGTTATTCTTTGAGCAAACTCTACAGAGCTCATAGTTGTGTGGTGGCACTCAGTCACGTCCGCTTTGTATGCAGTGCAACTTCACTAGATCTGTTTCCATCAAGTGAACATCCTGACTTTGATGCCTAGCAGGATTCCCGTCAGTCATACTGACTTGTTGAGTGTCTTCATCTAAGTAGATCGGAAGCCACCAGTGGTTCAACAAGTGTTGAAGTTCTCTTTGGACAAGTGCACATCCTTGGTCGTCCTTACGACACACTTTACTGCCTTGATAATCATGTGAAGCCAGAAAACTGAGCCTGGCTTGCTTAGCGTGTAATTCCACCGGATTGGTATTCATCAAGTGAATATCAAAGATTTGAATCATATTAACTTGATGGCTGCTGTCATACCCCAAATTTTGACCACTAAGAATTCCCATCATTGTGTAAATCATCATCACAATATGGATGTGCTTACATGCCTCATCAATCTCCCCAAAGATGGGTGAGCATTTACCACAAACAGGAATTAGGGTTTCAAGCCCTCTCAGAGCATTTAGACAAAGGATCAATCAAGGAATGACATGATATTCAACTTGTCTAACCTCTCAAACACTTATAAAGGATCAAGAGGACTCCCACTTCAAGGATTAAGCATAAGGTTGTAACCTTCCAAGTGGATCAAGCCTCAAGATTGCCAGTGTCACCAATTTAGGGTTTTGGTCGACTGAGGCCTCCAGCTGAAATTTTCCTCTGGGCATTAGCCAATGCTTCAAAGCATAACCTAATATACTCCAAAGGACCTCATGAACCCAATCATCAAGTCAATTTAACCTCAGGGGGTGCATTTATCAAAAATCAGGAATTAGGGTTTCTTGACCTAATTCACCCCTAAGTTGACTTCTAGAACAAAACATGAGCCAAGACCTCAAGACATGATTTGAGGGTCTCTAATACACTACATTGATCCATTTGCAACAATGGATTAATCTAAGAAGCTTGATTCACATGGTTCAATTTCATCTGAACCACAATTAGGGTTTTGAAGAAAAAGTCAACTGTATCTTTGACTTTTGACCAGGACATGCTCCCAAACCTTGGGATATGATTCAATATACCCTATATCACCTATGGAATCCATCTATTAAGTTTGATTTAGGTCAAGGACTTGATTTCATAGAGGATCGCACAGTTTGGAATTCATCTGATAAAAAGTCAACTGTGCACAAAAGTCAAAGTTTGACTTTTTGAGATTTTTCACAATTATGGTTCCTTAACCCTAAAATGATGTTAATGTGTGATTGGAATAATTATTCATCAAGAAAAACCAAAGAAAGTGAGATAACTTGTAAAAGGGGTAACCATAGAAAACTTAGAATTTTTCTAAGTTATGAAACAAAGTGGCTAGGGTACCAACTTCCATGGATCATAACTTGAGATCCAAGCAACCATTTTGGATGATCCAAAGATGGATTTGTAGCTCTCATTACACACTTTAAAAGTGTCAATTACACCTCATTCCAATTCCTCATGGATTTTAAGTTATGGAGTGACCAAAATGACAAAAACATGAAAATGCCACTTTTTCCAACACTTAGTGAAATTTTCACTAAGTCAGAATCTGTTTCACTTTTTCAAAATGTAGGGGCATTTTTCACTTGTATCTAAAAAGTGTCAAGACAAACTATGATCACACATATGTTGTATCATATGAGAGCTTTCCAAAATGGCCAAGAACTTCATCAAACTCCATCTGAGCTAAGAGTTATGACAGTTGCAACATGCCTTGCTGCAAACTGTCTTGGCAAGGCAGATTTGTGCATAAAGGCTAGAATTGCTCAAATTGTGCAATTCCAAGCATGCTTATCCATTTGCACACCTCAAGGGTGAACAACCAAGGGACAAGGACTGATCCATCAGCCTCCAAAGTCCCAAAATCTACAAGTAGCATGCCAAACCTAAAAAGTCAAAGATGCTTTAAGACTCCAATTTTGTTTTGGAGCATTCAATGGATGCTTAGAGATGGAATGTATCTGAGCTAAAATGAACACTTCAGTCAAGCCTTATCCTTGAATCAAAGAACCATAGGCCTGTGTCATACCCCAAATTTTGACCACTAAGATTTCCCATCATTGTGCAAATCAACATCACAATACGGATGAATCATTATACCTCATCAGTGTCCCCAATGATGGGTGAGCATCCACTACAATCAGAATTAGGGTTTCAAGCCCTCTCAGAGTTCTTAAACAAAGGATCAATCAAGGAATGACATGATATTCAACTTGTCTAGCCTCTCAAACATCCCCAATGGATCAAGAGGACTCCCACAGGAAGAATCAAGCACAAGGTTGCAGCATTCTGAGTGAATCAAGCCTCAAAATCAACATGTCACTAAATTAGGGTTTTGGTCGACTAGGGCCTCCAAATGGAAACTTTCCTCTGGGCATGAGCCAATGCTTCAAAGCATAACCTATGATTCTCCAAGGGACATCATGAACCCAATCATCAAGTCAATTTTTCCTCAGGGGATGCACTCATAAAAGATCAGGAATTAGGGTTTCTTGACCTAATTTACCCCTAAGTTAACTTTTGGGACAAATCATGAGCCAAGACCTCAAGAGAGGATTTGAGGGTCTCTAATAAACCACATTGATCCATTTGCAACAATGGATTGATCCAAGAAGCTTGAGCAACAAGTTTCAATTTCATCTGAACCACAATTAAGGTTTCGCGAGAAAAGTCAACTGTACCTTTGACTTTTGACCAGGACATGCTCCCAAAGCCTAGGACATGATTCAATACACCCTATAACACCTATGAAATCAATCCATCAAGTTTTATTTTGGTCAATGACTTGATTTCATAGAGGATCGCACAGTTTGGAATTCATCTGACAAAAAGTCAACTATGCACAAAAGTCAACTGTGCACAAAAGTCAACTTTGACTTTTTGAGATTTTTCACAATTATGGTTCTATAACCCTAAAATGATGTTAATGTGTGATTAGAATCATCATTCATCAAGAAAAATCAAGAAAATTGGGATAACTTGTAAAAGGGGTAACCATAAAAACTTAGAATTTTTCTAAGTTATGGAATAAAGTGGCAAGGGTACCAACTTTGAAGGATCATAACTCCTAAACCACAAGGCCATTTTTCCCCATTCAAAGCTGGATTTGTAGCCCTCATAGACCTATACAAAAGCTTCAACTACACCTCATTCCAATTCATCATGGATTTTGAGTTATGGAATGATCAAAATCACAAAAAGTGAAGATGTCACTTTTTTCCAACACTTAGTGAAAATTTCACTAAGTCAGAATCTGCCTTCACTTTTTTCCAAATGTAGGGGAATTTTCACTTGGATCCAAAAAGTATCAAAACCAATTATGATCAAATAGTTGTTGTATCATATGAGGGCTTTCCAAAATGGCCAAGAACCCCATCAAATTCCACTTGAGCCATGAGATATGACAATGGCAACATGCCTTGTAAAAAACTGTCAAACCAAGGCAGATTTGTGCATTTTGCTCGATTTGCCAAATTTGTACAAATGACAAACACACTTATCCATCTGAACACCTCAAGGGGAGACCAAGGAGGAACCAACTCTGATCTCAAGCCTCTCAAGTCTTTGGAACCAAATATAGCATGCCAAACCTAGAAATCCCTAATGAGGGGACAAGACTCCAATTTTGTTTTGGAGCATTAAATGGATGCACCAAGGTGGCATGGACTGAGCCATTTCCAACTGAATTCAGTCAAGACTTATCCAAGACCAAGGGAACCAGCAGCCTGTGCCCTAACCTCTAGTCAATGGCTAGAGGAGACTTGGATTCTCATTGATCAACATTGGCCAAACCTATGCAGTAGTTGCCATTCACCATTCCTTGCAAAACAAACTTGCTCTACTATAAATAGAGCTCATTTGTGATCAGTTTGAGTACGCCAAAGCCATCAAACAGATGCTTTCCTCAAAATCTCCTTCTTCACTCCAAAATTGCCTTCCAAAGCAAGTCGCTATCAGGTTTTGAGTTTGAGAGCTATTCCAACCAAACCAATCACACACACACACCTCGTAAACATCATATAGAAGTGATCCAAACACTCACACAACATCTGGAACACCAAAATCACAAAATCACTAGCCAATTGCTCAAGTTCTTGACAAATTTGCAGTTGGGGTATCATCTCAAGTTCCAGATCATTTCCATTCATTCCAAGCATCCAGACACACTCCATAGCACCTAGGGAAGCTGTCCATAACCTTGGAACCAAGCTGTAACACCTCTAACACAAAACACGATCACCAACTGTAAGAGGTAAGCATAAGCTCTTCTAACTCTATGATCCATGCATTTTTTGCTGCACAATAATTTGGCCATATATTCATAATCATGCATGGAGTGTTTTCCCTCAATCAATTGCATTGTTTGAATCGTGTATGGAATTTCTGAACCTTCATGCAAATTTTAGGGTTCTTGAGGATTCTCTTTGATTTCTTGTTCCATGCTTAAAATAAATGAAATTAAAGACCATAGACATGATCGTGAGGTTGAAACGAGTAGATTGATATGTAGATTGCATGATATAATCAAGTATTCAGTGAGATTGGATAGAAAATGCAAATCTGCAGAAACAGAGGGTGGCGCGTGTTCTTGCCCTTGTTCTTGGCGCCTTTTTTGAAAATTTGAATATTTGAATTTTGTGATTTTATTTAATTGATTCAAAAATTAATTTCTCTCTGAGTTTTAATGATTTTGAGTTGATTCTTTTTTTAATAATTCACAAAAATATTAAAATATTTTATTTTCCCAAAAAATCCCAAAAATATTATTTATTTCATATACTTGATATTTTGTAAAGAATTAATATTTTAATTGTTTTTGACATTTAAAATATTTTCTCTTTCTTGATTTTTCAAATTTTAGTGATTTCCAATCATTTTGTGGATCAAAACCTGATTTTTGAAACATTAATCCAAGATCACAATTTGTTTCCCACATGTTTAACAATTTTGATCATTTTAATTGAATTTTTTATTCAATTAAAATACATTTTGGAAACAAATTAGGGTTTTTGATTAATTCAACCCTCATCAAACTTTCTTCAAACACTTTGGGCCTCTAATAGAGTGTAAGACCCAATCCCCTTTTAACCAAAACAATTTTGGGCCTCATATATTATATAAGTCCCTCTGCGTTAAAAGAAAATCTCGGCGGGATCGCCAGTTCAAAAATCAAACCCTTGGGCTTACCCTCGTTTTATAAGCCTCATTCTTTAAAAAAATCATTGGGCCTCTAGTAGAGTGTGAGACCCAACCCTTTTTGAAAACCAAAATAATTTGGGCCTCGGTGTATTGTATAAGTCCCGATACCATCAAAAAGTTCGGCGCGGTCGTCGCCAGTTTAAAATTAAAATTTGGGCCTTTCCTTGAGCTGCAAGCCCCACCACTTGTATAAAAATAAACCTTTGGGCCTCTTGAGAGAGTGTAAGCCCCATCCCTTTGTACAGAAAATATTTTTGGGCCTCAGTCACTTGTATAACTCCCTCTGTACAAATTCAAAACCATAGTGCAATCACTAATAAAACTTTGGGCCTCTCCTTGAGCTGTAAGCCCCAACAATCTTTTTAAAGCACTTTCTCCTTTGATTTTGAATATAATATTGGTATCAAAGCTTTCTTTATTGAACAAGCTAACCAAAGAGCATGGAAGCTCTACAACCGAGTAAGTGTTTACCCCCTTTCTTTATCCACTTTCATATATATATATAACTGTATTGTGGGGCTGCTCACTGTAAGTCTTCTTTCACAAAATTTTATATACTTGTCAAATATCAACTGTGTAATACTAGTATAGCTATTTAGAGTTTTCCCCGACAACTACATCTAGCACTAGGTAAAGCCCTATTGGTCACTCTTTAAATACAAGCAAAACTAGATCCCCATAGGATTACCAGACACAGTCTTCCCTCCTCTTGGGGTTAAACAATATGGAGACATGAAAGGCAGCATTCTCGGTGAACCCTTTCTCAGACTGTCACCCTTAGAAATTGTCAAAGAAACTCTAACTCCCCATAGATGATCTTTTCTCCATGAATGGCATCTCTTGAGTTTCTTCCAAATTCTCGGACTTTCCTGGCTTGATCTATTCTCGGTGAATGGCATGTCTTGAACTTCTCGGGGTTTGGGGACCCACAGGCTTCTTAAAAGCATCCCCGCCTCCTCTTGGGCATTGTACAAGGACCCTTCGGCTTCTTAAAAGCTCTCACACCTTCTCTTGGGCTTAGTACAAGGACCCAGAGACCTCTACAGGTATAGGAACAGAACCTAGTCATCAATTTGCTAGAGTTGTCTTTCTGAGTCAAGTGTCAGACCTGTTAATGGGTTGACCTTCATCCCTTAACGTACCAGCCTTCTATTGGGCACCATACAAAGATCATTCACTATCCAAGAATCGACTTCTCAAAACACCCGTAGACTTGGACAGTTTCCATCCCCTTTTGGGATTTCCCATTTCCTTAAAGAACAGGAAATAACCCTGATCCTCTGATTAATCCCTAAACACAACATTACCCATATAAGAACTGATTTTCTCTTTAGCTGACATACTAGACCTGTCACTAAACTGAAACAGTCACCAGCACCCTAGCCTCCTCTTGGGCTTTGTACAATGATTATCCACAGTGGAGCTAACCTTTTCAGACTCTCTTATTGAGTCAAACACTTTCAGCCTCCATCTCGGGCTTCGTACGAGATACAAAAACATTCTCTTGTTGAGTATAAAAGACTCTCTTGTTGAGTCAAAGCCTTATAGCCTCCATCTCGGGCTTCGTACGAGATAAAAATCACTTTCTTGATGAGTATAAAAGACTCTCTTGTTGAATCAAATATTTTCAGCCTCCATCTCGGGCTTCGTACGAGGTACAAAGACTCTCTTGTTGAGTCAAACACCTTTAGCCTCCGTCTTGGGCTTCGTACAAGACACACATAAAAGCACCCTCTTGTTGGGTCAATAGTCTCCTCTTAGGCTTTATATAAGGAAAAATCCCGGTTAAGTCAATCAACCTGATAGCATCAAAATTAGTGCCTCGTTCACAGTATACAAACATCAACAAATCCTTTTCCCCATCTAATTACTGTAAGCGGCAAGCCTCTGGATTATTTACATCCACGCCACTGTCCCTCTTTTAGCATGAAAAATTCCTAAGGAAAGATAGCATTGCTCTAAAATGAGTTAAAGTCTTCTCCTTCAGGTTAAAAATCCCCTATAAAGGAGATTAATGCATTGTTGGATTCATATATTTCAGTTAAAGTAATTCTCCTTTATAACCAGTAACGCAACTGTTGTGACAAACAGACCCCCTTTAGAGATGACAAATTCTCTCTAAAGTCAAAACCCTTTAGCTTCACATCTTGGGATTTGAACAAGATACAAATAGACCCTTCAGCTTCACATCTTGGGCTTTGAACAAGATACAAACCACCTTTAGCTTCACGTCTTGGACTTTGAACAAGACACCAAAATAACCCTTCTTCCTCCCATAGAATAGGAGGAACTACGATCGCTCTGATTTCCCTGTTTCGTTAAACGGGAATACGTAGGCATAAGATTGCAAAAGAATCTTAGTGAGCACACTAATCAAAAACCCAAAATCCCGCACCTTCATACATCAATAAAAAAGCATCAGTCCTAACATCCTCACAAATAGTCCCGTCATTTCATTCTTAGCAAACTAAGCAGAGAGAGGCCCACAATCTAAACCGCATCTGTAAACCAACAGTCATCTGTTTAAACTCAGTATGCAAGCAGGGTTAATTGGAGACGTCTATTTCCCTTCCTTAGTCAGCTTAATAGGATAAAAAATGAATCGACCTGTAGTACCCCAGAGCGGCAGTGCTTAAGAACCACGTCCAAAATCGCTCGCTACAGAAAAATGGCGCCCACCGTGGGGCCATGCAGGGCATTTTGTCCCTCTTATCTCTCTGGTTGAAACCTGAGTGCTCAAAATGTCACAGAAATGACAACTCTGCTGGGGAGTCATTGTCTGTATAGGATCATAAGACTAGAGGTCTAGGATGATTAAGACAAATATATATACTGCTTTTCCTAATTTATATATGTGTTTATTTTTCTGCTAATGGGAATGCGTGTAATGCCGCATGTGGAAAGATTGAGTATACACCTAAGATTGGTGATGGCAATGCGGGTAATCTTACTGGGAGTGAATTCCAGTTAAGAACCCCTGATCGACCATCAAACTTAGTGGAGACTCCCTTTGCAGATACATTGCCTATACGACTTCGGTTGTTGAAAGTAGTGTGGTTGACTGGGTTATCTGAGAAGTTGAGGTTTTTAGTAGACTTAAACCATTTTGTAGTGCGGAAGCTATCGAAAATAGTTGTCACGCGATACTACCCTCATCTGAGATCACTCTAGGATACATCAGCTCGTTGGCAATCCGCTTGCTATTGTTATCCCAGAGGGGTCAATGATTTTGCGGACAGGTACAAAAAATCACCATTATAAACCTTTGGAGGGGGGAGGGGGGTAGAGCCTTGACTTCATGACACCGACCCTTTAACCCCATGTTTTTTCTATGTTTTTGTGTGTTGCATTCATGAATTCATTTAAAAAACATTAAAACATTCAAAAGAAAAATCTTCTCTTCTAGTCTCTCTTTTTCAAATTAAACTAAGACAATGATTGCAAATGTCAGAGAGAAAGGAGATTGCGCTAATGGATTTCGGTAGAAGGAAAACTCATAAGTACACCTTCAAGGTTCCAAAGTTAGAGGATTTAAGAGGTTTGGCGAGAATGACACCAACCACGAGGCTTTCAGAGCCAAGTATGGAGGGCTGCTATTCTTGTTAAGGGTCCATGTAATTGAAGGAATCCTGTCCACGCTAATCTAGTTCTACGATCCGGTTTATCACTGTTTCACATTCCCAGATTATCATCTTGCACCAACGCTGGAGGAGTATTCTCACCTGACTGATTTACATATTACTGATCAAGCTCCCTTTTCTGGACTGGAAGAAATTCCAAAGGATCAGACCATTGTAAGAGCAATTTATTTGGACGAGTTAGAAGTCAGGACTCACAAGACCACTAAGGGCGGAATCCAGGGTTTTTCAGCCCATTTCTTAACAAAGAAAGCCCTGTACTTTGCTAGTATAGGGAACATGGCCGCTTTCGAGAGCATCTTTGTTTTGCTTACCTACGGGTTATTTTTGTTTCCCAACATCGATAACTTTGTAGATATCAATGCCATTAAGATTTTCCTGATCGGAAACCCTGTACCGACCTTACTCGCAGATGCGTATTGTTCTGGACTGGACCAATGGCTAGAATTGGCCCAATCCGCTTCTACTCCAGAGTGGCCCAAATTGCCTAAGCCCAATCCACAGAGGGGCAAAAGTGACATTTCTGCCCCTCAAACCGAGCAAGGAACGCAACGTCCCTCCCCGGCTCTGATGCCCGTTACGTACGGCTTCCTCGCTGCCCGAACAGCAATGGCCAGGTGCCCGCAACTGCGTCTATGCCCGACATAACGGCTAGTTTGGGCAGTTGCCTATTCTTTGGGAAAAACGGCTAGTTCGCCCCAAAAATAGGACCGTTGACCATACGCTGGGGGCTCTATATAAACCCTCTCAAGTGAGAGGGTCAGGTATCACATTTTTCGGCCTAAGAATACACTTTGTACTTGCCCCTTTTTCTCTGACCCTTTCTTACTTGAGCGTCGGAGTACCTTGCAGGTACACCCCCTCCTCTCCTCATCCTTAAGCCGAGCACTTTGCACGCCTGGCGACTAGCATCCATCCAAGCACCTCACCTTCTGACGATCAGCTTACGTGGACCAGTTCGAATACTTCGAATCAGTGGCGCCGTCTGTGGGAACTCGTTGTTCTCCCCTTATTTCTTTCCTCCTCGGAAACTAAAAGATCAAAACATACTCTCTTTGATCCGCCCACACATGGCCGCTCAGAATTCATCGAAAGGTGCTGACGTTACGGTTCTCACTCCCGTCAATAAGATGGACGCCGATGGCAGTTCGGTGCTACTTTCTGATCCCCATTTCCTTCGAGATGGGGCCACTGCTTCTCCAACTCCTCCTCCCACCGAGCAAGGAGGAAAACAGTCACCATTGGGGGAACGACCAATTCCTGGCCCCCCCAGCGCTGACCTGGCCATTGCAGCCCTCCTGGAAGTTGTCAACCGCACAAACCTCCTTATCTTGCCGCAAGGAGAAAGGATAGGAGCTCTCGAGGAAGCAGCTCTTCCAAGATCCTCTCCTCCCAAGAGGAAACACCAGAAATCAAGAAGCCCGCCACCTAGGCGCCGGGAAAACCGTATGACAAGGCGTGAGCCTGAACCACAACGCGTTCGTAAGCGCGAGGAGATCTACCTGCGGGATCAGTCGCCACCAAGACACAAGAGAACAAGGCTGGACGGGCATTCTCCACTGGTCAGACCTCGCGACCGGCCACGATCACCCTCACCTCGCAGAGACCGCCGGCGCGAGCGCAGACAACGGTCACCATCGACTTCAAATTTGGACAGTGACGACGAGCCTCGCGGCCCATTATCCCGCAGGATCCTGGCCACCCGTCTCCCCAAAGGACTAGGGAAGCCTTCGTCTCTAGGGACTTATGATGGAACCACGGACCCAGACGAGCACATAGAAAACATAGATGCTCTTCTGGACTACAGGGGCGTACGAGGAGCCATCAAATGCCGCCTGTTCCCAACCACGCTCTGGAAGGGAGCAATGACCTGGTACAAATAGCTGCCAGAGGAATCCATCACATCCTGGAGGCAGCTCAGGAGAATTTTCTCCCGACACTTTACCGCATCACGACGCCATCCAAAGACTGAGGCGTCCCTCGGAGCTATCGTACAGG
The DNA here is from genome assembly GCA_022829125.1 of Lathyrus tuberosus. Taxonomy (NCBI): domain Eukaryota; kingdom Viridiplantae; phylum Streptophyta; class Magnoliopsida; order Fabales; family Fabaceae; genus Lathyrus; species Lathyrus tuberosus. The sequence continues at coordinate 4,347,988 of JALAZF010000384.1, forward strand.
GAAGAGATGGACCTCTTCAGGACTACATTGAGCGGTTCAACAAGGAAGCCGTCCAAGTGCCAACGACCGACGAGATGAAGAAATTCCTGCTCGAGCAGGGATTACATCCTGGCTCAGACTTCGCGAAAGCCATCGGCCTAGATCCACCGAGGAACCTCAACGCTTTCCTCCACCAAGCCCAATCGCATATACAGTACGAGGAGAAGGTCGCTGCCCACTCTGTCCGAGCCTCCCGTCACCAAGAAGGTGCCCGGTCATCCAGAGCTGAAGAGCCCTCGACGACCCATCGAGGAGATAAAAGACGCGACGATAGGCCTCGCTATGCACGCGAACAGGAGGGACCTTCTGGACGGTTCCATGACTATACCCCCATCACTACCTCGAGGGAGAAAATCTTGTCTGAATGTGCCAACTCAGAGTTCAAGCAGGCGGGGGTCCGTTTCCCCAAACAGCTGTCGGCCAGGCCAGGTGTAGATAAATCCAAGTATTGCCGCTTCCACAAGAGCCACGACCATACGACAGAAGAATGCATCCACCTCAGAGATGCCATAGAGATCCTCATTCGCGACGGCCACCTGAAGCAGTTCGCGAAGAAGAAAGAAGCTCCCCGGCAAGAAACCCAGGAGAGCAAGAAGGCTGCAGAAGAGACTCCGCCCTCCGATGACGCCAACGTACAGGTCGCTATGTCCATAACTCGGCCAGAAGATTTCTGTATCCCTGATAGTCTGCCCGGCTCCACGTTCCTCGGCGCTCACAGCCCGTGGGAGACCTTCCCGTCGGCCATGGTCATCTCCGGTGGTGGATTCAACAAAATCATGGTCGGTTCAGTCAAGAGGAAATTCGATCAATTAATTAGCAAAAGCTCCAATGAAGTCACCACGCTGGATACCACTCACAAAGGATCCTCTCCTATTTCCTTCTACAAGGAGGAGCTCCTCGGCGGGTCACCAAACTCAAGCATCCCGCTTCTCATCCGGGCAAGGATGGAGAACTTCGATGTTCGTAGGATACTCGTGGACCAGGGTAGTTCAGTTGATATAATGTACAACCACCTGTTCGAGACACTGCAGTTGGACGACCCTCACCTTACTCCATACATTGGATCTGACCTGCATGGATTCAACGGAGCAGTAACAAGGCCCCGAGGTTACGTAGAGCTCATCGTGACCTTCGGTTCAAGAAAGACAACCCGAGCAATCAAAGCACAGTTTCTGGTAATTGAATGCCCGTCACTATATCAGTGCATTTTTGGAAGGCCAACCCTGGCAGAGTTGATTGCAGTGCCTTCCACCGTACATCTCAAGATGAAGTACTACACTTCTGAAGGGATGGTCGCCACCCTCCACGGCGACATCGAAGCTGCCCGTCGATGCTTTGAAACAGCATCAAAAGGACTAGGTACCATCTCAGCGAGGCCGAGGACATCTGGTCGTCCTCCTCTGCCCAACAGCTCCGAGCAACCAAAGCCACTCCCCCAGGTCGAATCCATCGACTTGGACAGCCATTTCAGCGAGGAGGATCACGCCAAAGACCTGACGACTTCGAGCAGCCAGTCCCACAACAGCGGCCATCTCCTACGCCCCATCCCAGATGGCAACTTCGAGATCGTTCCGTTCGGAGAAGACCCCCAACGGGGAGTGAAGATCGGAGCAGACCTCCCCGACCTGGCCAAGAGATAACTAAAAGCGTGCCTCCAGGAGAACGCAGACTTATTCGCATGGAGCGCTGCTGAAATGCCAGGATTGGACCCCTCCGTCGCTTGCCACCAGCTTACAATTAATCCGGCCGTCAAAGCCATTGCCCAGCGCAGAAGCAAACAGTCCCCGGAGAAGATGGAAGCCGCGGAGAAAGCTGTCAAAGACCTTCTAGAAGCTAGGTTTATTTCTGAGGCCAAATACACTACATGGCCCTCAAATGTTGTACTTGTAAGAAAAAATAATGGCAAATGGAGAATGTGTGTTGATTATACCGATGTTAATAAGGCCCGTCCGAAGGACGCCTATCCCCTCCCCAATATAGATAAGCTCGTAGATAACTCAGCAGGTTTTAAGCTCTTATCGTTCCTCGACGCCTACTCGGGCTACAATCAAATCCCGATGGCCGCGAGCGATAAAACTTACACGGCCTTCATGACCGAATCGGGCAACTATTACTACAACGTAATGCCTTTCGGTCTGAAGAACGTCGGCGCTACGTACCAAAGAATGATGAACAAAGTCTTCCAAGGACAAATAGGCGACATGCTCGAGGTATATATGGACGACATGATCGTCAAGTCCCACGAGGAACTAGACCATGTCGCCCATCTTCGAAAAAATTTCGAGCAAGCAAGAAAATATCAAATGCGTTTTAACCCAGAGAAGTGCACGTTCGGCGTACGGGCAGGTAAACTCCTTGGTTTCTACTTGACGGAACGAGGAATAGAAGCTAACCCTGACAAATGCTGGGAATTCTCTGAGTTCCCAACGCCCACGTCTAAGAAGAACATCCAGTCCCTCAACGGGGTACTCACCTCGTTGTCCCGCTTCGTCGCAAAATCCGCCCAACACGCCCTTCCTTTCTTCAAGCTCTTGAGAAAAGAAGCCGCGTTTGAATGGACCGAAGAATGTGAGGCATCCCTCCTTCACTTAAAGCAAGCTCTGTCGAAACCGCCCGTGTTATCACGGCCAGATACCGGGGAAGTTTTGTTCCTATACCTCGCTGTCACCGCCGAGGCTGTGATCGCCGTTCTCATCCGCGAGAATCCCGGCGGGCAAAAGCCCGTATACTTCACGAGCAAAGCGTTGCAGAATGCGGAGTTGCGATATCAGCAGATAGAGAAGGTAGCATTGGCCCTCGTTAACGCTGCCAGACGACTGAGACACTATTTCTTGGCCCACACGATCGTAGTGAGGACGGATCAGCCCATCAAGCAGTTGCTGGGCCGTCCAGACATGGCCGGTCGAATGCTTAAGTGGTCGTTAGAGCTGTCCGAATTTGACGTCCGGTATGAAAGCAGAAAAGCTCTCAAAGCACAGGCCCTGGCTGATTTCGTGGCAGAAGTAACCTTCTCAGACTCCTCGCCCCACATAGCAAACAGATGGACCATCTACGTGGACGGAGCATCCAACTCGAGCGGTAGCGGGGCAGGAGTAATTCTGGAGAACAACCAGGCTGAGTATGAGGCCTTCCTCGCTGGGTTGCGCCTAGCTGAAGACCTAGGGGCAGAAGAAATCATCATCTGCACGGACTCTCAGCTCATAGCCCACCAGATCTCTGGGGAGTATCAGGCCAAAAAGGACAGTCTATCTGAATACCTCTCCCTAGTCAAGGAAAAGATGTCGAAGTTCAGGACGGTAGCAGTAAGACATGTCCCCGCGAACACAACGTGCGAGCAGACGTCCTGTCCAAACTAGCGAGCACCAAGAGGAAAGGCGGAAACAGGTCAGTCATCCAAGAGATACTTCCCCGGTCCAGCATCGATAAGGGGCCTCGACCCTACACGTGCACGCGATCGGAGACAGCGACTGCTGGATGACGCCCGTGTACAACTACCTCACCAGGGACGAACTTCTGGATGACCCCAAGGAAGCCAGCACCATCAGACGAAGAGCTTGCTCGTACGTCATCCCCGAAAATAAACTTTACCGAAGGGGCTTCTCCATCCCACTACTAAAGTGCATAGAGGAGGAGATTGCCCCCCACGTATTACGAGAAATCCACGAAGGCATTAACGCCCAGGACCTGGGAGGAAGGTCCTTTGCCCGCAAGGCACTCCGGGCAGGATATTACTGGCCAACTATGCAGCAAGACGCCAAGGAGCATGTGAAGAAATGCGACAAATGCCAACGGCACGGGGATATGCACCTAGCTCCACCTAACGAGCTAAAAAGCTTGACATCCCCGTGGCCATTCGCCTGGTGGGGCCTAGACATCCTAGGACCCTTCGTGACGGGGTCCAGGCAAAATAAATACCTGATAGTAGGCGTAGATTATTTCACAAAATGGAGAGAAGCAGAAGCCTTAGCGAAGATAACAACACTTAACATTCTACGCTTCTACAAGCGGAATATCCTTGCCCGTTTTGGGATTCCTCAAGCAATCGTCACGGACAATGGAACACAATTCAAGGACAAGAAGTTCCAAGACTTTGTCGCCCATCTCGGAACAAAGCAACACGTTGCTTCGGTAGATCACCCCCAGACCAACGGGCAGGCGGAAGCGGCCAACCGCGTCATCCTTTGTGGCCTCAAACGAAGACTGGATGAAACAAAGAAAGCCTGGGTCGAGGAGCTCCACAGCGTCTTATGGGCATATCGCACTACTCCCCAGTCCACCACCGGGGAAATACCTTTCTGCTTAGCATATGGCATGGAGGTTGTTTTACCCATCGAAATCCACGTACCGTCCAGAAGGACCGAATCACCTCTAGACGAGGAAATGAATAACGAAGCAATGAGAGAAGAGCTCCACCTCGTCGAGGAAATACGGACAGGAGCAGCCCTCCGCGAAGCGTCCCTTAAGCAAAAAATAGCAATCAGGCACAACGCCAAAGTCTTACGACAAGGGTTCGATGTGGGCAGCCTTGTCCTGCGAAGAAACCACAAGGACTCTCGCGAAGGCAAACTAGCGGCCAACTGGGAAGGGTCATACAGAGTCCGTGACAAAACGGGAAATGGTGCATACTTCCTCAAAAACCTTAACGGGGAGGCACTCCCTCGACCATGGAACGCTGAGAAACTTAAGCAATACTATAGCTAGAGTAACCATAAGCTTCCTCGCATCAAGAGACCACCTAGCGGTCATTATGCTCGTCCAGGTACAAACGACGCATGCACACGAAGTAGAATCCCGCTCAAATAAACGAGCCAGAACTCTACTCTTCGGCGGCCCTCGACCGAGCGCCTCCTTCGCCCAAGTACCACGATTGGCAGAACCCCAGCTCGCGATGGGACGTTCACGCCGCGACCTCAGGCCTCAATCGCGACCTGAGATCTGCAACCTCGCCAGGGCCTTCCCTGGCTATTCGACCAGTTCCCCGCACTAGTGAATTCACACACAGCGAGCTATCTTTCAAAAGAAATCTCCATTAACAGACACACCCTCCGACGGGCAGTCATACATGCACAACTAAGGTAAAGTACAACAATAATGTAAAGTACAACAAAAATTGTATAAATGAACCGAGCATTAAATAAAAAGGCCACAAGGGCCAAAAGACTGTGTGTATTACATAAAAAAAAAGGGCCATGCCCCCCCCAAAACCAAATAAATTACAAATTAATCAACGGCACGCAGGCCGGACAAAACACAACAACATCAAAACAACCTGAATCCTCATCCTTCCACATGCTCACTTGCCTCGGGCTCGGGCTCCTGCTCCTCCGCTGGCTGATCTTCGGTCTGAGCTTCGGGGGTGTCGAGAACAAGGCCTGCGGGCAAGACTATGCGATCATCCTCCACTCGTGCAAGGTAGTGGATACCATCGGTCAAAATGTCGAGCCCGGGGTTCACCACCCACAACTGGGCCACGACACTTTCAAAAGACTCCGATGCCACAGCAATGCCATCCTCCTCGGCCTGCAGTATGCTGGCGACCAACTCAGCCCTAGTTTTCAACACTTTTATCTCATCCGGTTCGTCAGCACCCGGGGCACTGGCCGCCATCAGCTCCTTGTTCAAATCCTCCGCAGCCTTCTTCTCCGCCTTCAGCCTAGTTACCTCCTCTTTCATCTTGGCCGCCTCCTTCTCGGCCTTCCTCCTAGCCTCACGAGCACCCTTGACTTCTTCCTTTAGGGACGCCTCGGGGGCCCGGGCAGTAGTGAGTTCAGCCTCAAGCACAGAGTCCCCTTCCGCATAAACAGCTGCCATTTCCAGCATCCTCACCATGGCCGAAGCATCCTGGGCCACCAGCGCCCTCTTGCTCGCTCGATCCATGCTTCCCAGGTTGAGCGATTCTGCCCGCGGAACGATCAAAGTGTTGCCCTCAAAAAATCTTCTGTCAAGGATGCACGGGGGGAGCTCAAATTTTCCCTTCTCAGGCGCCCGAGTCAGGTCCACGACATCTAACGTCCTCGGCCGCTTCGTCCGCCCGATCAGAGGCAACGGAGAATCCCGTGGTCCAGGAGAGGGAGTAGCAGAGGTTCCTGGAGCAGTTTGAGCAAGAGGAAGAACACGAGCACCACCAACAGGACGAGTCTTGGGAGGAGCCGCTCTAGCCTTGCCCCTCGCCATGGCGTTCCTCACCACACGATCACGAGCCTGAGGCATCTCACCTGCACAAATAAAGTCTAAGTCACTAAGACTACCGAGCAACTTCTCGACATCCGCGAGAGTCTTGCACTCCAGCAGAGCCTTCACGTTGATAAACCTACGCTCAACTCTCTGGCTCCCGTCATCCTCGTAGATAGGGGCACCCTTGCTCGTCCAGCAGCTCGCAAGATCAAAAGAGTTGACCCACTTCACCAGCATCTCATAGGACACAACATCCTGCCCGCGTAACGCGCTCGGCTCAAAGACGTAGGCGCTGGGCTTCTTTGAGAAGTGGTCGGGTGACCAGCGGATCGGGAACTTATATACTCTCTCCTTGATATATTTCCCTTCCTCATTAAGCAGCTCATCTCCGTTCTCATCATACTCTACCTCCCAGACATACACGCTATCCTGAGCAGCTTCGGACAAAGGCTCGACGATGTAGTACCGTCCCTTGAACGTTCGGATGGACTCCGAGAATGGCTTAAACAACTTTCTGGGCTGCTTCAAAGAGACCCATCCATACCTCTTCCCCGCCAGCTGCCGCTGTAGGTGGAAAACAGCAAAGAATAAAGGAAGAGTTGTCCCCAGAGCAAGGTGCTCGCACACCAACTCAAAAGCCCGTATGAAGGCCAACAAATTGGGGTGGAGCTGAGAAGGAGCCAACTTCAGGTGCTCAAACACCGACCGCTGGAAGTCAGTGAAGGGCAACCTCAGCCCCAATTCCTTGAAGGCATATTCGTACATCGCGAAGCAGTCCCGAAGTTCGAGCAGATCCGCTCGTCCGAATTAGGCAGAAGCACTCTCCATTCACCCGCTGGCCCTACCTCGGTAAAAGCGTCTGCCGCAGACCTGGCAAACGAGGAAATATGGTCGGAACGTTCGGCCACCTCCCACTCTTCCGGGCAGAACACATCAACGTCCTCTTCCATTACATCCTCCTATACGACCTCCAAATCCTCTCCCTCCTCAGCATCACTCGCTTCCCCCCTCGACTTCGCTCGAGGAGTTCGAAGCCGACGAGCTCGAGGACGCTGAGCTCGAGGCCGTTGCACTACTGCTCTCATCGGAGACAGTTTCCTCCTCGGATGTAACGGGGATAACTTCCCTCTCTGGCTCCATCTCCCCTAAGATCACCTGAAAAAGCAGAGAAAGACAGTGAATTCGACAGGAAATCAAATCCACCCTTCCACCGCTAAGTCAAGTGAAAGGGTGCGCAGAAGGCTAAGGACAACGTCCCCGGCCTAAGCCCTAACATCAAACGAAGAAAGAAAAAACTTCCCCGCGAGGAGATGACCGAGACATACCATCTTCCTACGAGGAACCTCCCCACGCTCGTGCCCAAATTCCGTTTGAAGCCCCACCAGAAACTGCAAAGCTCCACCAGAATCTAGAAACGTTCCATCGGAAAGTTCACCAGGCCACCAGAAGATGGTAAGACGCGGTGGTCACGACTAACAACCACGGCGTGGACCACCACGTTCACCGAACGCGCTACCTACTCCGACGAGATGCTTGGTACAGCGGATGGGCAGAACCACCACCCATCACCAACACTCGCCAGAAATCTACCTACTTTGTCACCTAAAACTAACCCTAGCCGCATGCAATCTACCATTAACAATGAGAGGAAGTAAAACAAGCTGGAAATCAGGGAACTTACTTGTTTTGAGTAGAAGAGAAAGGCTGCTCGAAACTTGGCATGGTGGTTTGTTGCTCTGAAGACGGCGACGGGCAGGAACGCTGATGACGACGAAGAAGAATCAGAAGGGAAAAAGTGCAAAATGGGACAACCTTCCCCCTTTTATACTGAGGGGCACGTGCACACACACGCCCGTAGGTAATAATGACTGCCCACTAGCCATAATTACCTATTAACTCATACACAGGGCTCGACGCACACGTGGCAGCCCAACGTTTCCCATTCTGTCTAACGCTTTATCTTCCCGAATACCGGGCAACAGGGTCACGACCATAAACATCATGAACACAGAGGGCCACTTGTACATCGAGACAATCTTCCTCGTCTCCATACGACGAATTTGCGTAACTCCCCTGGGCGACGAGCAGTCCTTAAGTCATCACTCCCATGCTCGGGAGCAACGACTTGGGGGGCTCCTGTTCTGGACTGGACCAATGGCTAGAATTGGCCCAATCCGCTTCTACTCCAGAGCGGCCCAAATTGCCTACGCCCAATCCACAGAGGGGCAAAAGTGACATTTCTACCCCTCAAACCGGGCAAGGAACGCAACGTCCCTCCCCGGCTCTGATGCCCATTACGCACGGCTTCCTCGCTGCCCGAACAGCAATGGGCAGGTGCCCGCAACTGCGTCTATGCCCGACATAACGGCTAGTTCATGGCACCCTGCCTGACATAACGGCTAGTTTGGGCAGTTGCCTATTCTTTGGGAAAAACGGCTAGTTCGTCCCGAAAATAGGACCGTTGGCCACGCGCTGGGGGCTCTATATAAACCCTCTCACTTGAAAGGGTCAGGTATCACATTTTTCGCCCTAAGAATACACTTTGTACTTGCCCCTTTTTCTCTGACCCTTTCTTACTTGAGCGTCGGAGTACCTTGCAGCTACACCCCCTCCTCTCCTCATCCTCAAGCCGAGCACGTTGCACGCCTAACGACCATCATCCATCCGAGCACCTCACCTTCTGACGATCAGCTTACGTGGACCAGTTCGAATACTTCGGATCACATATCATTCGGTACACTTAAGGAATTTATACAATGGAGGAATGATCACGTGCTGTGTACCCCTGCTTTACAAATAGTACACTTCCCACTTACCCAAGTCTGCTGTATTTTGGGATCAAAAGAATACTTTACGTTGGTCGCAGAGAATCATGTCTCTTACCAACTCTGACATCGATTGGTACAATCGAATCTACGACGAGATCAGAATTATTGACTGTTGTGGAAATTTCCCAAATGTACCCCTTATAGGAGCTAAGGGGGGAATCAACTATCATCCGATTCTCGTTCGTCGTCAATTTGGGTACCCGATGAGGCACGTCCCACGGAATGCTCATCTAGAAGGTCTTTTCTTCCAGGAAGGAGAAAATGACAGGGCACTAAAGACGAAAATAGTGCACGTTTGGAAACATGTTCACAAAAAAGAATGAGAGTCTCTAGGAAAACCAGACTGTGTCTCGATGGAGCCTTATCTCCATTGGGTACAAACTAGAGCTCTCAAGCTGAGGATGCCTTACCCTCGTCAGGAAGTTCTTCCATTAAGGGACTCAGACCTTTATTTTATGATTGAGACGGAAAAACTTCAGGTTACTCTCAGCAAAGTTCAGCAGGAGAAGAGGTCTTGGAGGAACAAGTACCGTATTCTCAATGTGGAGTCCAAGAAAATACAGCAGCTGTTAAGAGAAAAAGATGCCCTGATTGAGATATTAGAGCAACATGCTGTAGAAAATCAGGATGACCAAAGGAATTTGCTCGCTCCTTTCACTTGGCAAAGGAATGACAACCCGACAACGGCCTAAGAGCCCCGGTCAAAGAAAAGGAAAGCACTCGAACCAGCACCTGAGCTCTCTTTAGAGAGGACTCAGGATCCATTAGTTTAGATTTCCTTTTTCAGCATTTTGTAATCTACTGTATTTCCATTTCCGCAATCCTTTAAATTCAATAAAACGGGGTTTCCCCACTGTTTGATATTTGCAATCTAATTGTCGAAGTTTACTTTGAATAAACAAAAATATTTAATAATCATTGCATTCATCATTCTCATAAACACATTCTTCTTACCTACGAATCTCACATTTGCGTCTCGATTCTAGAGTCAAACTGTCTCATTCTTACAATACTCGGGCCAATCGTCAGAAAAAGATGGATGATCTCGAGGAAGAGAACAGAGAGTTGAGAGAAGAGATCGACACTCTGAAAGAGGATCTGAGAAAGCTTCATAACAACATGCATGCTCTAGTAGAAGCTCAGATGCAGCAACAAAGGACTGTGATCTTAGAGATCACATCAACGCCCATAGTGGAGAAGTATGATCCTAGGTACAAGATGCCAAAAGATCGCCCCTGGGGCATGCCTATTAACTATATCCCAGAAGGATATGTTCCGCTAATCAATGAGGATCAAGGAACCACAGCAGGAACCGCTGGGCCTGAAGGTTACAAACTTCGGGAAAGCGAAGATGCCAGGGGCATGGCAGCAACTCCTGAAGGTTACAAACTTCGGGAAACACCGAGAGTCTCGACCATAATAACTATACCACCACCCGTGGTACACACTGTCCCAAAAAGACAGATTCCCCAGATACCTTCTGGTGGAAACGAAAGCATGTTCGACAGAATGAATGAGTTCCAGGAACAGTTCCTGAAAATACAGAAGGAGCTGCAAGCCATTCGGGGTTAGGATCTATTTGGAAAGGATGCTGCAGATCTCTGCTTGGTCCCCAATGTGAAAGTTCCACACAAATTCCAGGTGCCCGATTTTGAAAATTACAAGGGTAACTCTTGCCCTCAGAGCCACTTGGTGATGTACGCTGGGCGAATGTCAGCTCAGACAAAGAACCCGGAGCTACTAATTCACTACTTTCAGGATAGTTTAACCGGTGCCACATTAAGGTGGTACATGGGTTTAAACCACGCTACGATCGGCACTTTCAGAGATCTTGGCACTGCTTTCGTTCAACAATATAAATACAATTTGGACATGGCGCCAGACAGAGATCAACTCAGATCAATGTCACAAAAGGACAAGGAAACCTTTAAAGAGTACGCTCAGAGATGGTGTGAAATTGCCGCCCAAATTTGTCCACCTCTTGAGGAAAAAGAGATGACAAAGATCTTCTTAAAGACCTTGAGCTCATTTTACTATGACAGAATGGTTGCCAGTGAGCCCAGTGACTTCACCGAGATGGTGGGTATGGGAGTTCGTCTTGAGGAAGCCGTCCGAGAAGGACGCTTAGTAAAAGACGCTGGGTCATCAAGTAGTACAAAATGATACGGTAGTGCTCTCCCTAAGAAAAAAGAGCAGGATATTGGGAATATCTCTCTCGGAAAGCAAAGGCGACGTTATCAACCGGTAGCAGCTGTAACTCCTGCTATCAATCTTGTGCCTGTTCCTATGTATCAACCTCAGGTTGCGCAGAGCCAACCTAATCAACAGCAATTTCAACAAAGGACACAATAGCCTCTTCAGCAGGCTCGTCCTCCGTACAACAACAACCGTACAATGCGACCACCAGGGTTTGACCCTATACCAAAGTTGTACACAGAACTGTTTCCATTATTACTGGTCAAGGGGCATATCCAAACCAGGTCCCCTTTTACAGTACTGGAAAATCTACCTTTTTGGTTCAAAACGGACCAGACTTGTCCTTACCATCAAGGAGGACCAGGGCATAACATAGAAAACTGTCTCAGTTTCAAATCCGATGTGCAAAAGCTTGTATTAAGGAATATCTGTTAAACCCATTGATTCTATCACCTCTAGTGGAAGGAAGGCCACTGATCATCTACTTAACAGTCTTGGAAGACTCTATGGGCTGTGTGCTTAGCCAACAAGACGAAACCAAAAGGAAAGAGTCTGCCATCTACTATTTGAGCAAGAAATTCACCGACTGCGAGACTCGGTACACTATGCTTGAGAAAACTTGCTGCGCTTTGGCTTGGGTAGCCAAACGTCTTCGCCAGTACATGATTCGTCACACCACTTGGTTAATCTCAGAGATGGATCCAATCAAGTATGTATTTGAAAAACCTGCTCTCACGGAAAGGATTGCCCGTTGGCAGATGTTGCTATCAGAATACGACATCGAATACCACGCTCAAAAAGCTGTTAAGGGAAGTAGTTTAGCCGATCATTTGGCTCATCAACCGATTGACGATCAGGAATCAATCGGGTTTGACTTCCTAGACGAATATGTCATGTATCTAAAAATGAAAGTCTGCGATAAACCGCTTCCTAGTGAAGGGCCAGAACCAGGTTCCCAATGGGGACTTATCTTTGACGGAACTGTCAATCATTACAGAAACGGAATTAGGGCAATCATTCTAACACCTCAGGGTACTCACATTCCTTTCACCACCAGACTTACGTTCAAGTGTACAAATAACGAGACCGAATACGAAGCTTGTATTAAGGGTCTCGAGGAAGCGATTGATTTGAGGATCAAGAACTTGGATGTATATGGTGACTCAGCTTTGGTCGTCAATCAGATCGAAGGAGATTGGAACACATACCAATCAGGATTGATTCCTTACAAAGACTATGCGAGAAGGTTGTTACCTTTCTTCAACAGAATCGAGTTTCATCACATCCCTCGTGAAGAGAATCACATGGCTGATGCCTTAGCCACTCTCTCTTCCATGATTAGTGTAGGTCAATGGAGCGACCTACCTAAGATCGACATGACGCGCCTTGAACATCCCGCTTACATCTTCACGATTAAAGCAGTCATAGACGACAAACCTTGGTATCACGATATCAAATGCTTCCTTCAGAAACAAGAGTACCCACCTGAGGCATCCAGAAAAGACAGAAAAACCCTCAGAAGGCTGGCTGCCAATTTCTTCCTGAGCGGTGACACACTCTATAAGAGGAACTTTGACATGGTCTTGCTCCGATGTGTAGACAGACCAGAAGCAAGCATGTTGATGAAAGAAATTCACGAAGGATCCTCTGGCACTCATGCCAACGGACACACAATGGCCAAAAAAATTTTGAGAGCAGGGTACTATTGGTTGACCATGGAATCTGACTGCTACAAGTACATGAGGAAGTGTCATAAGTGTCAAATATACTTAGACAAAATCCATGTGCCGCCAACGCATCTCAAAGTTCTCTCTTCCCCGTGGCCTTTTTCCATATGGGGAATCGACATGATTGGCATGATTAAACCCAAAGCTTCGAATGGACATCAGTTCATCTTGGTAGCCATTGATTACTTCACCAAGTGGGTCAAATCAGTGTCATACGCCAATGTAACCCGACAAGTGGTGGTTCGCTTTATCAAAAACAATCTCATCTGCCGTTATAGTGTTCCGAGCCAGATCTATACTGATAATGGATCTAACTTGAACAATAAGATGATGAAAGAGTTGTGCGCAGAGTTCAAGATCGAACACCATAACTCATCTCCCAACCGAACCAAGATGAACGGAGCGGTAGAAGCGGCTAACAAGAACATCAAGAAGATCGTTCAAAAGATGGTTGTAACTTACAAAGATTGGCACGAGATGCTACCCTTTTCCCTTCATGGTTATTGCACATCTGTCTGTACTTCAACAGGGGTAACCCCTTTCTCTCTAGTATATGGCATGGAGGCAGTGCTTCCCATAGAAGTAGAGATCCCATCAATCCGGGTATTGATGGAAGCTAAGCTTACAGAAGCTGAGTGGTGTCCGAGTCGACACGACGAGCTGAATCTGATCGAAGAAAAGCGAATAACGGCACTATGCCACGGTCAGTTGTATCAGCAAAGAATGAAGAGGGCGTTTGACAAAAAGGTCCGACCTCGCGTCTTCAGGAAAGGAGACCTCGTGCTCAAGAAGATACAATCATTTCTCACTGACTCTCGGGGCAAATGGACTCCGAATTATGATGGCCCCTATGTGGTCAAGAAAGCTTTCTCAAGCGGCGCCTTGAGACTCGCAACCATGGATGGAGAGGAATTTTCCTACCCCACAAATGTTGATTTAGTCAAGAAATACTTCACCTAAACTAAAAAAAACATCTCCGTGGATTGAAAACCCGAAAGGGCGGTCCAGACAAAAATTAGAGACATGATCAAAAATCATCCCGGTGGGTTGGAAATCTCAAATTACAATCTAGGTAAAAGTTAGGGATAATGGCAAGTAACTACATCTGATCAGTTTAGCTCCTCAGCAGTCATGCCATCCTTCAGAAAACTCCAGTCACGGTCATCTTCGACAGAAGCTCAGGATGCCCCGAATTCAAAGTTGGTAGAAGGATAGTGGTCGTTATGTTTCAATGTAGCCCTTTTCCTTTAAATTACCATTTTCTAACTTTGTAAATACTCTATGGAATCACGCGCTTGGCTGATTTCCATCCTAGCAATAAAATTTGAGCCCTTGTGCTTTTGTTTGTAATTCTTATTTGTTTTAGCTTTATAGAACGACATTTTAATATGATCAACGATTCTTGAAATAAAACAAAAATGAATTTACTTGTTAAAACTTTTTCGGCTTTTAAAATAAAGATGGCAATTTCTTTTGACTGTTGAACATCGAAAGAATATCGATTGCTTCTCCCAAAGGCGGTTAAGCTTCAAAGTGCAGAATCAAAGTACTTCTTCTAAACCAGTACACCTGAATGAAGGATCAACTGTGTCAAATGCGAATACTCCTTCTGACATCTCTGGCAGAGTTCCTACCTCCTAAGACCGATCAACGGTTGTTCCCTGCAGGGACTATTTCTCCTAAGCAAGGCAGAATTGCTATCTTGAACCAACGGTACTTCTTCGTCCCCAGCAGTGGCCGAGTATCCAGTCTGTATGTCGTGTCGGTTTTCTCAGCATAAACATGCATACATCATGCATTGTTTATCTACATTCACATTTATATTGCATCACTATCACTCTAGTCGGTCTTATCCCCTAGTGATAAAAGTCCTCTCAATCGAGTTATCAGTTCTTTCCTTGTCAGGAAACGTCATGTCTGAATAGTCTCTCCTCCAGTTTATTTCTGGATTGAAGGTCGTCCCTTGACCACTTTGATAACTTGAACCTCAGAGAAGACCAGAGAAACTTTCGACAAATGTCACTCTTCGCCATTGAAGACTATACCTTTGCTTTCCCAGATTAAGGAAAATCCCCAGAGAAAGCCTCTTAATCAGAGATTCGACAATACGGCAGTTTTTCTCCAAAAAATCCGCTGACAAAAAGGTCATCAGCACCTCAAAATTGGATCACATCATATGGCATTTCTCCGGGAAGATCCCGAGAAAAGTATGATGTAATACCCAAGCGGAAGAAGTCTCTCAAGAGACTCGTTTTCCCCAGTGGAATCAACAAATGGCGTCTCCAACAGAGAAGTTTGTGCACCTCTACAACTCAGACAACTGGGTTCCCCAGCAAGTCTGACATCAAAAGTTTTTCTATCAAATGGCATCTCCCCAGGAAAATTCGGCGAGAAGTTTGAGGAAAACCGCTACGAATAGCGTCCCTTGTCAAGAAAGTTTACTGACAAAAGAAACTGAGACCAATTCCTTGGTAGGAAACCAGGATCGAGGGGTGGTTTATTTCAGAAACCAAGACCAGTTCCTTGGTAGGAAACCAGGATAGAGGGGAAGTTTATTTCAGAAACTTAGACCAGTTCCTTGGTGAGAAACCAGGATCGAGGGGAAGTTTATTTTAGAAACTTAGACCAGTTCCTTGGTAGGAAACCAGGATCGAGGGGAAGTTTATTTCAAAAACTTAGACCAGTTCCTTGCTAAAAGACCAGGATCGAGGGGAAGTTTTTACCTTTTCTAAGCATCATTGTTTAGCAAAAGAAGAAGGATGTGTGAACTACCATTCATAACCACCATCAAAATTTCGGGTATTTCGATATTTAATCCTCTTGCACCCTGAATGCCCGAATACCTTCGCCATTCACACCTTCGGGTCCAAGAAGATTAAATAGGGGCATCTGTCATACCCCAAATTTTGACCACTAAGATTTCCCATCAGTGTACAAATCAACATCACAATATGGATGAATCATTATGCCTCATCAGTCTCCCCAAAGATGGGTGAGCATCCACTACAATTAGAATTAGGGTTTCAAGCCCTCTCAAAGTTCTTAGACAAAGGATCAATCGATGAATGACATGATCTTCAACTTTTCTAGCCTCTCAAACATCCCCAATGGATCAAGAGGACTCCCACAGCAAGAATCAAGCACAAGGTTGCAGTATTCTGAGTGAATCAAGCCTCAAAATCAACAGTGTCACCAAATTAGGGTTTTGGTCGACCAGGGCCTCCAGATGGAAACTTTCCTCTAGGCATGAGCCAATGCTTCAAAGCATAACCTATGATGCTCCAAGGGACATCATGAACCCAATCATCAAGTCAATTTTGCCTCAGGGGATGCACTCATAAAAAATCAGGAATTAGGGTTTCTTGACCTAATTTACCCCTAAGTTGACTTTTGGGACAAATCATGAGCCAAGACCTCAAGATAGGATTTGAGGGTCTCTAATAAAATACATTGATCCATTTGCAACAATGGATTGATCCAAGAAGCTTGAGCAACAAGTTTCAATTTCATCTGAACCACAATTAGGGTTTCGCGAGAAAAGTCAACTGTACCTTTGACTTTTGACCAAGACATGCTCCCAAACCCTAGGACATGATTCAATACACCCTATAACACCTATGAAATCAATCCATCAAGTTTGATTTAGGTCTAGGACTTGATTTCATAGAGGATCGCACAGTTTGGAATTCATCTGACAAAAAGTCAACTGTGCACAAAAGTCAACTTTGACTTTTTGAGATTTTTCACAATTATGGTTCTCTAACCCTAAAATGATGTTAATGTGTGATTGGAATCATCATTCATCAAGAAAAATCAAGAAAATTGGGATAACTTGTAAAAGGGGTAACCATGAAAACTTAGAAATTTTCTAAGTTATGGAATAAAGTGGCAAGGGTACCAACTTTGGAGGATCATAACTCCTAAACCACTAGGCCATTTTTCCCCATTCACTAAGTCAGAATCTGCCTTCACTTTTTTTCCAAATGTATGGGAATTTTTCACTTGGATCCAAAAAGTATCAAAACCAATTATGATCAAACAATTGTTGTATCATATGAGGGCTTTCCAAAATGGCCAAGAACCCCATCAAATTCCACTTGAGCCATGAGATATGACAATGGCAACATGCCTTGCAAAAAACTGTCAAAGTAAGGCAGATTTGTGCATTTTTCTAGATTTGCCAAATTTGTGCAAATGACAAACACACTTATCCATCTGAACACCTCAAGGGGAGACCAAGGAGGAACCAACTCTGATCCCAAGTCTTTGGAACCAAAAATAGCATGCCAAACCTAGAAATCCCTAAGGAGGGGACAAGCCTCCAATTTTTTTTTGGAGCATTCAATGGATGCACCAAGGTGGCATGGACTGAGCCATTTCCAACTGAATTCATTCAAGACTTATCCAAGACCAAGGGAACCAGCAGCCTGTGCCCTGACCTCTAGTCAATAGCTAGAGGAGACTTGGATTCTCATTGATCAACATTGGCCAAACCTATGCAGCAGTTGCCATTCACTATTCCTTGCAAAACAAACTTGCTCTACTATAAATAGAGCTCATTTGTGATCAGTTTAACTACACCAAAGCCATCAAACAGATGCTTTCCTCAAAATCTCCTTCTTCACTCCAAAATTGCCTTCCAAAGCAAGTCACTATCGGGTTTTGAGTTTGAGAGCTATTCCAACCAAACCAATCACACACACACACCCCTCATAAACATCATATAGAAGTGATCCAAGCACTCACACAACATCTGGAAGAACAAAATCACAAAATCACTAGCCAATTGCTCAAGTTCTTGACAGATTTGCAGTTGGGGTATCATTTCAAGTTCCAGATCATTTCCATTCTTTCCAAGCATCCAGACACACTCCATAGCACCTAGGGAAGATGTCCATAACCTTGGAACCAAGCTGTAATACCTCTAACACAAAACACGATCACCAGCTGCAAGAGGTAAGCATGAGCTCTTCTAACTCTGTAACACCCCGATTTTTAACAGCGGGAGTGTATATTTTTTTTTAATGCCATACATAATATTGACAACTGTCTCTCCAGGAAAAATAATAAAAATGATTAATCAGAGTACGAGCTTTCGATCTAAGTCTTTTCCATACATAGGACCAGCGTAATGCCCACTAGTATAAATATTTGTCCATAAACATAAAAATAAGCACTCAGCTTTAACAATAACAACAACAACAACATGGACAACCTCAAAACATGACCCTAAGTTGATCTTGAATTCCTAGCCCAAAGACATCGCATCTTACAAGCCTTCACGACACCTGGATACCTTAACTATCACCACTTCTAAACCTGGGTGGTTGTTAGCCACATCATAATAATAGTAGAGGGTCACAATCTAAAAACAGCATATATGGAAGAATACACACATGCCAACAGAACATGATATACATAACAACATGAATAAGATGACAATATGATATGCAGAGCAACATAAATGAGGTGACAGTATGATATATGTAACAATCACAACATTTAATTTAACACACAAATGCAATGTACAAACATCCTAAATGCAGACCTATATGAATTTGGTGGTCCCAATTCGTCGGGTACCCTCACCATGCATGAATCCCGGAATTTAACCTCTCCGCAGAGAATCATGATACCCCCTTGGGTCCTCACTAACCGTGCTGCCTCGCAGACACAAAAGTGTTGCCCTTGCAGACACCCGGTGTTGCCTCCCTCGCATTCACCTGACTCAATTTGATCTCAAAGGATCGATGACGGCTCAGTCACATCACCTGGTGCAGTAGAATTCCCTTCAGGATTAGGTGATGATTCAGAACCCATCACCCTGGCCCATTCGGCGCCAACTACCTACACGCAACTATGGTATGCATGAACCCACACATGCAAATGCAACAGTTTATATAATCACAATTCACACTTCAGTTCGTATATCTATCACAGATCATAAGAACAATTCTCGGTACCAACAGGTGGCTCAGACACACCTCGTGTTGTCCTCCTCGACATACACATCAACCGCAATTCATATATTTATCACAAATCATATGAATAATTCTCATTACCAACAGGTGGCTCGGACACACCTCGTGTTGTCCTCCTCGACATACACATCAACCGCAAATCATATATTTATCACAAATCATATGACTGCACATCACAAGTTTAGCGTCATAGCATAAACACATATCCCCAACCGGGCACACAATCATGAATATAACCACACAACCTCAACTGGCACACAATCATTCAAACATCCCCACAAGGGCACAAAGTCATGAATACAAACACACATGCATTCAATCACATATAATATCGTTAGAAAGTGCCCTTACCTGAGCAAGCTTCCAAACCAAACAACTTACGCTACGTAAGATCGATTTGTCTCTCACGATGAAATCTCGTACCCGATTCACACTTTCAACCTTATAAAATACACAAAGGACTTAAGTTAAAACCAACTCAGATACATCTACAATAAGGCTGGGTCTTGATCGCTAACCTAAACAATTTGGGCTTTAGGTTTTCACTCCCCGATTACTAACCTAATCGCTCCATAGAAAAACCCACACAATTTAAATTCATTTATTTTGAACAACAATTTGAATTCCAAAAATCTAGGATTCACGCCATTAGGCCACCCACAGTACATCATATAACAGCTCACTGACTCCACGTTATATAACAAAAGCACAACACACAGTAAAACACCGACCGCACACACTTTACGTGATAAAACCCAACACTTTTTCAAAACCACAAAAACTAAAATCATCTGTTGCCCTCCAAACCATTTTTAATAGAATGAACATTCCGTTAGCTTTCCAACGCTTCGAGCGGGGATCAAAACCGACTTACGGATCAAAAGATATGAATTTTCGAAGTTTTCACCGAAAACCCCCCTTTTGCCTTGAAAACCTACGGGTTTTGGCCTTTCCACCCGAAAATCTGACCGATTCAATTATTTTCTTCGAAATAACCACATACTCTTACTCACTTAACATATAGCAGTGAATTAGAACCATTAAACACGATTTCTACGACGTCCGTTTTCGATTCAATTCTTAAAACCCTCATTTCTCAAAAATGTCCAAAGTTACGAAATCACCCGAATTCAATTTTACAAGTTTCAATAATCACGGCCTAACATTCCTCGACTAAACTACGCAATTTATTTCGAATTTCATCCTTGAAAACATCGATTTCTATCGATTTTACCAATTTTGCTCAAATATGTAAAACCTAACATTTTCTAACCAAAACCAACCAAACAAACACCTACATATACATATACTATCGTAGGATAATCGAGTTTAGTAAACATACCCGATTTAATCGAAGATCCGGCTCCGATTCGGATGTTTTCCCCATTTTCCCTCTTTTCTCTCTTTCTCCTCTCTTTCCTCTTCTTTTCTTTCCTTTTACTTTTTTTCTCTCTAATCTCTCTATATATATAATCTAAACTTTCCACTTAATCCCCATCATATCCTTTTCTAAAATATCTAATCCGCAAGATTACCGTTTTACCCTTTCGCCTAAATATCTCCTAAACGCTCTCAAAATACGATCAAACGAAAACATCGATGAAAAAAGATATATTATAAAATAAAAGTCAAGAATAAAATTACAATATACCCGCCAAAAATATCTAATGGATATAATAATAATATATCAACAAAATATCTAATGGATTTAATAATAATAATATCTCAACAAAAAATCTAAAAGATCTTATCTTAAAAACATATAATAATAGTATAACCCAAAAATATCTAGATATTTAATGTCTCACACTTAAAAAAATGTTCTGACTCAGACGAGTCGTAACTCGCTCACGAACAACTTTTTAGGAAAACCGAAAAATTTCACCGTCGCATTTTAATTAAAACCACCCAAATTTTCGAGTAAATTTTATTCCGAATAAATTTTTGTTCCTTAACTCAGAAAGATATATTGAGATTAAATTCTCAATATCGGCGATATATAAAACTCCCATTTAAACTTTGACAACAATCGGAGTCCGTGAAAATTTAAACGACGGGTATAATTCGCCCGTTTTCCCAAAAATCGGCAGAAACACATTTTTGAAATTTCGAAAACATAGAAACATTCGGAATCCAATATAACTACCGTGCCAATAGAAAAAGTCTGATTGAATTAAAAAGAAACTACGTGGATCAATCCAGACCACAACCGAACACCCTAGAAATATCAGGTATAATCTGCTCGCTACTCCAAATTTAGTAGAAAATCAGATTAAAATGATAAAACATCATAATATCATACGGACTAAAATATACGGGTCTTACATTACTACCCACCAAAAAGGAGTTTCGTCCTCGAAACTCGAGGTAAATGTAACAACTTACCAATTTATCTCTAACACACTCACTAGAACGACCGTGCACCTATTGCAACCCTCTACAAAGTCACATTGACTCGGACTCTAGACGCAACGCTAAAACCCCACACTATCTAAGCCGGCAAGACTCATTCATTCCATTCAACACAATCTTGTCTACTATCAACAACAGATTAAGGATGATCAGTTCCTCAATTTGTCAATAAGTAGGCGACAACCATGATGGTGGAATAAATCATCATTACCTAACTACGATAGTGTCCTTCTCAACTTGTTCTCAAATATATGCGAGGCACAAGGGTCCAACAATCGCTTCAAGGTTTCCTAAATGTTTCCTCTAAACTCCTGCTACTTCACTCTCTAAAGTGAGACACAATTTCCCAAAACAAATTACGGTTTCTCTCACGCTCACTAAGCTCGGAACAACCATTGAGTATCCTCCAAAACAGTAACAGCTAAAACCCAAGTACAAATTTAACCTATTTCACTCCAACGAAGTAGTCATCTATGTAGAGAACTCCACATTTTCCCCAATGTCCATAAATCCTTAATTATTCCTTTAATCTCATAATTGTGGCGACCTGTATATGTTCACATCCATAATCATTCCCAATCACCATCTTAATACTACCATCCCAACATCTAGTCAGTGATTGAAACTCTCACAAATTCCCTTTTCCCCACTCTTAAACTATTGGATCACACTCTAACACAACTACCTCATTTTCAAATCATTACTCAGCTTACTCTCGCATGCCTTAACATAAATGATCCTCTTCGTTGGCTATCACCATTTAACACACCACGTCCTTCGTGTTATCCTACACCTGCTTCCAAGAATTCATTGAGTTTCCTTTTCCTCTTACAACTAAATTCTATTTCCCTCAAAGAGCTCATCAATCAAACCATTTTTTATTGTTCTCATATCTCATCTTCTGTTGTTAAACTGTTCTCGATGTCAACCTCTAACATCCAATATTTTCTCAATGCATATTTTCCATTATGCTACTCTACTCTTTGTCATAGCCAGTACGATGAATCCAAGTCTTACTAGTCTCCACCAAACATTTCCATTTCATACTTGATTTCGTCCTAATAGGCAAATGTTTGATCCTCTCTACTTCTGAATATGCCCAATGCACCTTTTTCTCTTAAGCATACACTTACAATCACATTTTCCAAATTGTGGGTGAGGTAATTTCTTGCACGGATTCTAAATCGACCTGATTCACATCTCTACGTTCCTCTCACACTTCATCTTGACACTTATTTCCCCATACCAATCTTTTCACTCCACCCATTTGTTCATCAATGACATAATGTACTTAACCTCGTCCAGACTTCTCATGTCTCATGTGGAATCTCCGACAGGCTTTTCACTTAGTAACTTCATCATCCTAATTCTGAATATAACCACCCATCTAGTCACTAATACACTACTCATTAACCTTGTGATATCAAAATTTCCAACCGCAGGATTATTCTCGTACCACTTATACCGCTTCTTAAATATCAACTTTACGTCCGAGCGCAGCCCCATCATCTATAGCATACACTCTTGAGGAAATGCTTAATATCCTTCCCATTTCCATTTGGGCCATATCCTTGGTAGTCCTTCCTAAGCAATGAGGTAGTCAACCTTCTTATTAAAAAATCTGTGTTACCTGAGCACTTTCTTGCTTGCATACAACCTTATTCTTCCTTTGTAACCACCTTTACGATACTGCAACTCCAAAGTCCCTTATACTAGATCCTCTTATAACATCTAGGAGTTTCCAACTTCAAAAAAAATCTTAGCAACCAAACGCCTATAGTCGTTTCCCAACCTACCATGACCTCTATCTTGTCAACTTCAACCCACATCTTTACTCTCCTTCACCCAATCTAAATATCCTTGTTCCAAATCAATGTTCGTCCTATCCAACCTACTCTTCGTTGTTCTATCTATCTTCAATTGCTTATGACCATCCAATGGTCATAATATCCTTTTATAACACAACCCAATCCTCTTTCGCATAAGTTCTTGCTAAACATCAGGACACATCCATTCACTCCTCAGTTTCTTATTCAATCCTAGTTTTTTCTAAGGTATCAACCAACATTATTACTCTACGATCTAACACTCTAAAAGAATTATCCTTCCAAAACAGACATATCTTACTCATTCATCTAGTCACTTAGCACTTATCTCAAATTTTAACGCTTGACTTTTAAAGAGCAACTACCCAATCAAAATTTCTTTGCTAACTTTTCTTTATTCTCAGGTTCGATCCCTAAATCCAAATCTAAACTTTGATCTTCACGAAATCCATATACTTGTTACACCATATAACTCCATTCATTAATTTTTCATACATGGCTCTGTGTCCTTCCAGATATTAACTTTCAGCGTCTTATCACTCTTCTAACAACCCATTGTCTACCCGCGGTATGATATTTCTAGCAAAACCATGTCCCCCATACTTGAATTGCTTTAGCACTTCTCTACTCTACTCATATGATTACTTAGATCCATGGTACTATCTTCTACCTTTTTCTCCTAGAAACTGTTACACTCCTTCTCTCCCAAACTCCCACTTCTAATTTCGAAGACAACTCCACTGATGATCACTTTTACTAAAACTTATCCATGTGATACTTGGTTTCCTTCCTTTAACATCACATGATTCATCCTTACGGTATTTAGTCACATATCTAACCTAGCTAAAGAAACCAAATTAAACCCTCAAGCACCTACCAATCATATAACCTTCCTCCCACTTTCCTAGGTTTCGGCCACTTTCAACGTGTAACCCGCTTTCTTTCTAGAGAAGATGTCCCATTAATCTCCATGTATAGTAATTGTCTCCAAACGACATCTACAACTGCTCTTTGATTCCAAAGAAATATTACCTTCTTCATAGTCCATAAACTTCATCTCATCTCATTCGGAACTCACCAGAATGAACATCCAATCATTTTTCTCTCAAAAGGTCCTCCAAATCAAGTCCTTACTTACAATCCTGTGAAACCTTGACTTCCACTCATCCCTACTCAACACCTCGGAGTGATAAGAACAAACAAAACCTCTCATCCATAACATTACTGCAGAAAACCTTATAGTTCTTACTCGATTCAATCTCACCACCTCTAGCTCACTACCTCTAAAGAAAATGGAGACACATGTCGACCAACGTCGACAAATGCTCAAGGGGTTTAACTATGCTTCTTACTGAAGTATTATGGGAGACCTCAACTTCAGTTAAGAAACAAACGATTACCTAGGCACATAACCTGCTGGACTCAAGACACAAACCACATAACACATAAGACTCCACACATTTACTCCCACTAAACCCAACACTTGATCAGCTTAGGACACCCGACTCACAACCCCATGAAAATCTTAGACCAAAGCTCTGATACCACAATGTAACACCCCGATTTTTAACAGCAGGAGTGTATAGTTTTTTTTTAATGCCATACATAATATTGACAACTGTCTCTCCAGGAAAAATAATAAAAATGATTAATCAGAGTACGAGCTTTCGATCTAAGTCTTTTCCATACATAGGACCAGCGTAATGCCCACTAGTATAAATATTTGTCCATACACATAAAAATAAGCACTCAGCTTTAACAATAATAACAACAACAACATGGACAACCTCAAAACATGACCCTAAGCTGATCTTGAATTCCTAGCCCAAAGACATCGCATCTTACAAGCCTTCACGACACCTGGATACCTTAACTATCACCACTTCTAAACCTGGGTGGTCGTTAGCCACATCATAATAATAGTAGAGGGTCACAATCTAAAAACAACATATATGGAAGAATACACACATGCCAACAGAACATGATATACATAACAACATGAATAAGATGACAATATGATATGCAGAGCAACATAAATGAGGTGACAGTATGATATATGTAACAATCACAACATTTAATTTAACACACAAATGCAATGCACAAACATCCTAAATGCAGACCTATATGAATTTGGTGGTCCCAATTCGTCGGGTACCCTCACCATGCATGAATCCCGAAATTTAACCTCTCCGCAGAGAGTCGTGATACCCCCTTGGGTCCTCACTAACCGTGCTGCCTCGCAGACACCCGGTGTTGCCTCCCTCACATTCACCTGACTCAATTTGATCTCAAAGGATCGATGATGGCTCAGTCACATCACCTGGTGCAGTTGAATTCCCTTCAGGATTAGGTGATGATTCAGAACCCATCACCCTGGCCCATTCGGCGCCAACTACCTACACGCAACTATGGTATGCATGAATCCACACATGCAAATGCAACAGTTTATATAAACACAATATGTATAATCACAATTCACACTTCAGTTCGTATATCTATCACAGATCATATGAACAATTCTCGGTACCAACAGGTGGCTCAGACACACCTCGTGTTGTCCTCCTCGACATACACATCAACCGCAATTCATATATTTATCACAAATCATATGAATAATTCTCATTACCAACAGGTGGCTCGGACACACCTCGTGTTGTCCTCCTCGACATACATGTCAACCGCAAATCATATATTTATCACAAAGCATATGAATGCACATCACAAGTTTAGCTTCATAGCATAAACACATATCCCCAACCGGGCACACAATCATGAATATAACTACACAACCTCAACTGGCACACAATCATTCAAACATCCCCACAAGGGCACACAGTCATGAATACAAACACACATGCATTCAATCACATATAATATCGTTAGAAAGTGCCCTTACCTGAGCAAGCTTCCAACCCAAACAACTTACGCTACGTAAGATCGATTTGTCTCTCACGATGAAATCTCGTACCCGATTCACACTTTCAACCTTATAAAATACACAAAGGACTTAAGTTAAAACTAACTCAGATACATCTACATTAAGGCTGGGTCTTGATCGCTAACCTAAACAATTTGGGCTTTAGGTTTTCACTCCCCGATTACTAACCTAATCGCTCCATAGAAAAACCCACACAATTTAAATTCATTTATTTTGAACAACAATTTGAATTCCAAAAATCTAGGATTCACGCCATTAGGCCACCCACAGTACATCATATAACAGCTCACTGACTCCACGTTATATAACAAAAGCACAACACACAGTAAAACACCGACCGCACACACTTTACGTGATAAAACCCAACACTTTTTCAAAACCACAAAAACTAAAATCATATCTTGCCCTCCAAACCATTTTTAATAGAATGAACATCCCGTTAGCTTTCCAACGCTTCGAGCGGAGATCAAAACCGACTTACGGATCAAAAGATATGAATTTTCGAAGTTTTCGCCAAAAACCCCCCCTTTTGCCTTTAAAACCTACGGGTTTTGGCCTTTCCGCCCGAAAATCCGACCGATTCAATTATTTTCTTCGAAATAACCACATACTCGTACTCACCTAACATATAGCAGTGAATTAGAGCCATTAAACACGATTTCTACGACGTCCGTTTTCGATTCAATTCTTAAAACCCTCATTTCTCAAAAATGTCCAAAGTTACGAAATCACCCGAATTCAATCTTACAAGTTTCAATAATCACGGCCTAACATTCCTCGACTAAACTACGCAATTTATTTCGAATTTCATCCGTGAAAACATCGATTTCTATCGATTTTACCAATTTTGCTCAAATATGTAAAACCTAACATTTTCTAACCAAAACCAACCAAACAAACACCTACATATACATATACTATCGTAGGATAATCGAGTTTAGTAAACTTACCCAATTTAATCGAAGATCCGGCTCCGATTCGGATGTTTTCCCCATTTTTCCCTCTTTTCTCTCTTTCTCCTCTCTTTCCTCTTCTTTTCTTTCCTTTTACTTTCTTTCTCTCTAATCTCTCTATATATATAATCTAAACTTTCCACTTAATCCCCATCATATCCTTTTCTAAAATATCTAATCCGCAAGATTACCGTTTTACCCTTTCGCCTAAATATCTCCTAAACGCTCTCAAAATGCGATCAAACGAAAACATCGATGAAAAAAGATATATTATAAAATAAAAGTCAAGAATAAAATTACAATATACCCGCCAAAAATATCTAATGGATATAATAATAATATCTCAACAAAATATCTAATGGATTTAATAATAATAATATTTCAACAAAAAATCTAAAAGATCTTATCTTAAAAACATATAATAATAGTATAACCCAAAAATATCTAGATATTTAATGTCTCACACTTAAAAAAATGTTCTGACTCAGACGAGTCGTAACTCGCTCACGAACAACTTTTTAGGAAAACCGAAAAATTTCACCGTCGCATTTTAATTAAAACCACCCAAAATTTTCGAGTAAATTTTATTCCGAATAAATTTTTGTTCCTTAACTCAGAAAGATATATTGAGATTAAATTCTCAATATCAGCGATATATAAAACTCCCATTTAAACTTTGACGACAATCGTAGTCCGTGAAAATTTAAACGACGGGTATAATTCGCCCGTTTTCCCAAAAATCGGCAGAAACACATTTTTGAAATTTCGAAAACATAGAAACATCCGGAATCCAATATAACTACCGTGCCAATAGAAAAAGTCTGATTGAATTAAAAAGAAACCACGTGGATCAATCCAGACCACAACCGAACAACCTAGAAATATCGGGTATAATCTGCTCGCTACTCCAAATTTAGTAGAAAAACAGATTAAAATGATAAAACATCATAATATCATACGGACTAAAATATACGGGTCTTACAAACTCTATGATCCATGCATTTTTTGCTGCACAATAATTTGGCCATATGTTCATAATCGTGCATGAAGTGTTTTCCCTCAATCAATTGCATTGTTTGAATCGTGTATGGAATTTCTAGACCTTCATGCAAATTTTAGGGTTCTTGAGGTTTCTCTTTGATTTCTTGTTTCATGCTTAAAATAAATGAAATTAAAGACCATAGACATGATCGTGAGGTTGAAACGAGTAGATTGATATGTAGATTGCATGATATAATCAAGTATTCAGTGAGATTGGATAGAAAATGCAAATCCGCAGAAACAGAGGGTGGCGCGTGTTCTTGCCCTTGTTCTTGGCGCCTTTTTTGAAAATTTGAAAATTTGAATTTGGTGATTTTATTTAATTGATTCAAAAATTAATTTCTCTCTGAGTTTTAATGATTTTGAGTTGATTCTTTGTTTAAAATAATTCACAAAAATGTTAAAATATTTTATTTTCCCAAAAAATTTCAAAAATATTATTTATTTCTTATACTTGATATTTTTGTAAAGAATTAATATTTTAATTGTTTTTGACATTTAAAATATTTTCTCTTTCTTGATTTTTCAAATTTTAGTGATTTCCAATCATTTTGTGGATCAAAACCTGATTTTTGAAACATTAATCCAAGATCACAATTTGTTTTCCACATGTTTAACAATTTTGATCATTTTAATTGAATTTTTTATTTGATTAAAATACATTTTGGAAACAAATTAGGGTTTTTGATTAATTCAACCCTCATCAAAATTTCTTCAAACACTTTGGGCCTCTAATAGAGTGTAAGACCCAATCCCCTTTTAAACAAAACAATTTTGGGCCTCAGATATTGTATAAGTCCCTCTGCGTTAAAAGAAAATCTCGGCGGGATCGCCAGTTCAAAAATCAAACCCTTGGGCCTACCCTCGTGTTATAAGCCCCATTCTTTAAAAAAAATCATTGGGCCTCTAGTAGAGTGTAAGACCCAACCTTTTTTGAAAACCAAAATAATTTGGGCCTCAGGGTATTGTATAAGTCTCGATACCATCAAAAAGTTCGGCGCGGTCGTCGCCAGTTTAAAATTAAAATTTGGACCTCTCCTCGAGCTGTAAGCCCCACCACTTGTATAAAAATAAAGCTTTGGGCCTCTTGAGAGAGTGTAAGACCCATCCCTTTGTACATAAAATCTTTTTGGGCCTCAATCACTTGTATAAGTCCCTCTGTACAAATTCAAAACCACAGTGCAATCACTAATAAAACTTTGGGCCTCTCCTTGAGCTGTAAGCCCCAACAATCTTTTCAAAGCACTTTCTCCTTTGATTTTGAATATAATATTGTTATCAAAGATTTCTTTGTTGAACAAACTAACCAAACAGCATGGAAGCTCTACAACCGAGTAAGTGTTTACCCGCTTTGTTTATCCGCTTTCATATATATATAACTGTATTGTGGGGCTACTCACTGTAAGTCTTCTTTCACAAACTTTTATATACTTGTCAAATATCAACTATGTAATACTAGTATAGCTATTTATAGTTTTCCCCGGCAACTACATCTAGCACTAGGTAAAGCCCTGTTAGTCACTCATTAAATACAAGCAAAACTAGATCCCCATAGGATTACCAGACACAGTCTTCCCTCCTCTTGGGGTTAAACAATATGGAGACGTGAAAGGCAGCATTCTCGGTGAACCCTTTCTCAGACTGTCACCCTTAGAAATTGTCAAAGAAACTCTAACTCCCCAGAGATGATCTTTTCTCCATGAATGGAATCTCTTGAGTTTCTTCCAAATTCTCGGACTTTCCTGGCTTGATCTATTCTCGATGAATGGCATGTCTTGAACTTCTCGAGGTTCGGGGATACACAGGCTTCTTAAAAGCATCCCCGCCTCCTCTTGGGAGTTGTACAAGGACCCTTCGGCTTCTTAAAAGCTCTCACGCCTTCTCTTGGGCTTAGTACAGGGACCCAGAGACCTCTACAGGTATATGAACAAAACCTAGTCATCAATTTGCTAGAGCTGTCTTTCTGAGTCAAGTGTCATACTTATTAATGGGTTGACCTTCATCCCTTAACGTACTAGGCTTCTCTTGGGCATCATACAAAGATCATTCACTATCCGAGAATCGACTACTCAAAACACCCGTAGACTTGGAGAGTCTCCATCCCCTTTTGGGATTTCCCATTTCCTTAAAGAACAGGAAATAAGCCTGATCCTCTAATCAATCCCTGAACACAACATTACCCATATAAGAACTTATTTTCTCTTTATCCGACATATTGGACCTGTCACTAAACTGAAACAGTCACCCGCACCCTATCCTCCTCTTGGGATTTGTACAATGATTCTCCCCAGTGGAGCTAACCTTTTCAGACTCTCTTGTTGAGTCAAACACTTTCAGCCTCCATCTCGGGCTTCGTACGAGATACAAAAACACTCTCTTGTTGAGTATAAAAGACTCTCTTGTTGATTCAAACACCTTTAGCCTCCGTCTTGGGCTTCGTACAAGACACACATAAAAGCACCCTGTTATTGGGTCAATAGCCTCCTCTTACGCTTTGTATAAGGAAAACCCCGGTTAAGTCAATCAACCTATTAGCATCAAAATTTGTGCCTCGTTCACAGTATACAAACATCAACAACTCTTTTTCCCCATCTAATTGCTGTAAGCGGCAAGCCTCTGGATTATTTACATCCACGCCACTGTCCCTCTTTTAGCATGAAAAATTCCTAAGGAAAGATAACATTGCTCTAAACTGAGTTAAAGTCTTCTCCTTCAGGTTGAAAATCCCCTATAAAGGAAATTATGGCATTGCTGGATTCATATATCTCAGTTAAAGTAATTCTCCTTTATAACCAGTAACACAACAGTTGTGACAAACAGACCCCCTTTAGAGATGACAAATTCTCTCTAAAGTCAAAACCCTTTAGCTTCACATCTTGGGCTTCTAACAAGATACAAATAGACCCTTCGGCTTCACATCTTGGGCTTTGAACAAGATATAAACCACCTTTAGCTTCACGTCTTGGGCTTTGAACAAGACACCAAAATAACCCTTTTTCCTCCCATAGAATAGGAGGAACTACGATCGCTCTGATTTCCCTGTTTCGTTAAACGGGAATACGTAGGCATAAGATTGCAAAAGAATCTTAGCGAGCACACTAATCAAAAACCCAAAATCTCGTACCTTCATACATCAATCGAAAAGCATCAGTCCTAACATCCTCACAAATAGTCCCGTCATTTCATTCTTAGCAAAATAAGCAGAGAGAGGCCCACAATCTAAACCGCATCTGTAAACCAACAATCATCTATTTAAACTCAGTATGCAAGCAGGGTTAATTTGAGACATCTATTTCCCTTCCTTAGTCAGCTTAATAGGATAAAACAATTAATCGACCTGTAGTACCCCAGAGCGAAAGTGCTTAAGAATCACGTCCAAAACATGATCATAGACCATAGACATGTAGAGTTTAGGGTTCTTGAGGTTTCTCTTTGATTTCTTATTCCATGCTTAAAATAAATGAAATTAAAGACCATAGACATGATCGTGAGGTGAAAATGAGTAGATTGATATGTGGATTGTGTGATTTCATCAAGTATTCAATGAGATTAGTGAGAAAATGCAAATCTGGGCAAAACTCAGAACACGCGCGTGTTCTTGGGTGTTCTTGGCGCCCTTTTTTCAAATATTTGAATATTTGAATTTTGTGATTTTATTTAATTGATTCAAAAATTAATTTCTCTCTGAATTTTAATGATTTTGAGTTGATTCTTTTTTTAATAATTCACAAAAATGTTAAAATATTTTATTCTACAATAATTCCCCAAAAATATTATTTATTTCATATATTTGATATTTTTGCAAAGAATTAATTTTTATTTGTTTTTTAACATTTAAAATATTTTTTCCTTCTTGATTTTCCAAGCTTAATTGGTTTCCAATCATTTTGTGGATAAAAACATGATTTTTCAAGCATTGATCCAAGATCACCACTCATTTTTCACATGTTTTCAATAATTTTTATTAATTTTTAAACAAAATTAATTACATTTTAAACAAAATTAGGGTTTCTTTGATTATCACCCTAAACAAATCTTTTTCACACTCATGGGCCTCTAATACAGTGTAAGACCCAAAACCCTTTTGAAACCAAAATAATTTAGGCATCGGTCATCGTATAAGACCCACTGTGTTTTCAAACCTCGGCGCCATTGCCATTTTTCAAACAAATAATCATATGGGCCTCTCCTCGAGCTATAAGTCCCATTCCTTTTCTTAAAACACTATTGAGCCTCTAATAGAGTGTAAGACCCAACCCCTTTGTAAATAATACCTTTTGGGCCTCACACATTGTATAAGTTCCTCTGTATATTTTCAAACGTCCAGCGAGATCGTCGCCTTTTTAACAAAATCAACTGGGCTTCTCCTTGAGCTATAAGACCCATCTTTATTCATTTTCAAACTCTTTGGCCCTTTAATAGGGTGTAAGACCCAATCCCCTTTTAACCAAAAAATTTTGGGCCTCAGTCAGTTTATAAGTCCCGATACAAAACAACAGTGCCATCACTATTAAAACTTGGGCCTCTCCCTGAGATGTAAGCCCCGATCTTTGTTAAAATACTTTCTCCTTTTATTTTGAATCCAAATATATAGTTGCTATCAAAACTTTCTTTGTTGAACAACTAACAAAACAGCATGGAAGCTCTACAACGGGTAAGTGTTTATCCGCTTTCTTTTATATACTTTCATATACATAACTGTATTGTGGGAAGCTGTGCATGGTTAGTCTTCTTTCATTCTTTTAAATGCTTTCATATACATAAATGTATTGTGGGAAGCTGCGCATGGTTTGTCTTCTTTCATACTCCTTTAATTACTTGTCATATATCAACTGTATATATACTAGTATAATTATTTACAGTTTTCCCCGGCAACTATGTCTAGAACTAGGTAAAGCCCTATTGGTCACTCTTTAAATACAAACAAAACTAGATCCCCATAGGGCTACCAGATACAATCTTCCCTTCTCTTAAGGTTAATCAATATGGAACAAAGAGAAAGGCAGTATTCTTGGTGAACCTTTTCTCAGACTGTCACCCTTAGAAATTGTCAAAGAAACTCTAACTCCCCAGAGATGATCTTTTCTCCGTGAATGGCATCTCTTGAGTTTCTTCCAAATTCTCGAACTTTCCTGGAATGATCTCTTCTCTGTGAATTGCATTTCTTGAACTTCTCTTGGTTTGGGGACCCACAGGCTTCCTAAAAGCATCCCCGCCTCCTCTTGGGCTTTGTACAAGGACCCTTCGGCTTCTTAGAAGTTTTCATGCCTTCTCTTGGGCTTAATACAAGGACCCTAACGACCTCTTAAAGGTATAAGACAAAACTTAGTCATCCTTTACTAGAGCAGTCCTTCCAGTGTCAAACCTCAAGCCACTTTAGGGTTAATTCTCATCCCTTAAGGCCCTTGCCCTCTTTTGGGGCATCCTACAAAAGATAAAACTCTTCAACACTAGTAGACTTGGACAGTCTAAACCCCTTTTAAGTCTCAAAGACATTCTCAAGTTTCTTTCAAACATAGGAAAAAACACCGATCACTCTGGATAAATCTCCAGCAAAAACCCGGTCTCTCTCATGAGAGTTCCCCACTTGGATCTAATCCTCGGCAGTAAGATAGCCTCCTCTTAGGCATTGTATAATGATCTTTCCTTAACACAGTCAGCCTCTTCTTGGGCTTTGTACAATGATCCTCCCCCAGCGGAGCTAACCTTTTCAGACTCTCTTGTTGAGTCAATCACTTATCAGACTCTCTTGTTGAGTCAATCACTCTTCAGACTCTCTTGTTGAGTCAATCACTCTTCAGACTCTTTTGTTGAGTCAATCACTTCTCAGACTCTCTTGTTGAGTCCATCACTTTTCAAGACTCTCTTGTTGGGTCAATCTCCTTTTAGCCTCCATCTCGGGCTTTGTACGAGACTGCAAATCACTCTCTTGTTAAGTATAAAAGACTCTCTTGTTGAGTCAACTCCTTTAGCCTCCGTCTTGGGCTTTGTACAAGACACATAAAAGCACTCTCTTGTTCAGTCAACTCCTTTAGCCTCCATCTTGGGCTTTGTACAAGACATATAAAAACACTCTCTTGTTGAGTCAACTCATTTCAGCCTCCGTCTCGGGCTTTGTACAAGACACATATAAACCTCCCCAACGGAGTCAAAAATCCCTTTTAGCCTTAATCTTGGGCTTTGTACAAGACAGAAAGAACATTTTCTTCAGAAAAGTCAAACATACAGCTTCCTCTTAGGCTTTGTATATGGACTTCCCCAGTGGAGTCAATCAACCTCTTAGCTTTAACCTTGGGCTTTGATCAAGGAACACAAAAATCAACAATCTCTCTTTAGAGATGACAAATTCTCTTTCAGTCAACCTTTTAGCTTTAATCTTGGGCTTTGAACAAGACACAAATACTCCGTTTAGCCTCTGTTTTGGGCTTTGAACGAGACACCAAAACATCTTTTTCCTCCCTTAGAATAGGAGGAACTACGATTGCTCTAATTTCCCTGTTTCGTTTAAATGGGAATACGTAGGCATAAGATTGCGAAATCTTAGCGAGCATACTACTAAAAAACTCTAGGTCCAAAACCTATATACATCAATCAAAACTTAGGTCTCGCACCTTACCAAAAACATTAACTCATTCACTCACTCATACTTCCCAAGAAACTTTCCCAACCCCTTAACTGATAAACACTATCAATTACAAAGCAAAACCTAATGCTAACATCCTGTGGATAACCACATATAGGATGGGTAACTGATAACTGCCCATTGTATAACCTGACCCCGGACCCCCCAATCTCTCTAAGCGTTTGTTCAGTTAAACATTCGCGTGCAAGGTTAGTTTTAGATACCTTCCCTTTCCCTTCCAGCTTCACGGGATAAATAAGAAATCAGAAAGTAGCACCCTTTCTCCTCGAGGAGGAAACCCCAACTCCAGCAATCAGGTGGTCGCGTCACCGACAAAAATTGCTCGCTACAGAAAAATGGTGACTTCACTGGGGAGATCATTGACTGTTCGGATCATAGGACTAGAGGTCTAGGATGTTAGGACAAATATGAAGGTGAGAAAAACGCAAGAAAAAGGGGGTTTGAATAGGTTTTTCAAAATAAATTGTTTCTTTTTAAAATAACTTTCTCTTTGAAACTTTACCCCTTTTTTAAAGAAAAAACAACTTGGTGAAACAAAGAGATATAAACAAGTAATGTTTATACTAGTTCACTTGAGAACCTCTCAAGTTAATCTAGTCCACCCGCCAAGGTGATTTCGCCTCTCTCAACGAGGTCTTAATCCACTATTTCAACAAAATAGTACACTGCACGAACTACCACAGCTGGTGACTAACAACAACCTCTAGAACTCACCCGTTCTAGACTTCTCAAGTAATCCAACCACATAGGTCTTACTTAAGGTATAATCTCTAAGACACACGTCCTAGACTTCTCATGAGATCTAATCACTAAGACTCTCTTAAGGAATACAACTTAAGTTCAAATACGATGGGTTTACAGAAAATTGCTTCTTATCAACCTGATAATGTAAACTAGTTTTTGACCAAGAATGACTTAAGAAAGAACAAAGTTATAAGATATTGTAGCAAGTTGTGTGTGTATCTTTCTTCAAGTCTTTGAGCTTCCTTTTATAGCCGAGTGAAAAGAGCCGTTGAGATGAAATCATGATAGCTAAGTAGGCTTACGGCTAGAAGCGTGAGGACAGGTACAAATTCTTATGCATGTTGCGCGTCCTGTCTGTGTCAGTTTGTATTTCGCACAGTCTTCAAGAATTTTAATGTTGTAATGTGGTACAGCTGTATAGTGTGGCACGTTTTCTTGGCTTCTCAACTACATAGGCTTTTTGTGAACGTGAGTAAGAAGGGAAAATATTGCTCGGTTCTTGAGATTATCAAGTCTTCGAATCATCAGCTCTGTGCTTCCAGAATCTTCAGAGGCTTCTGATAATATTTGATTAAAGCATGAGAGTCGACTTTGGGTAGGTCTTCAGAACCTTGATCAGAGAGCATGAGGCTTCAGCATCTGGACTTCGTTCCATCAAAACATTTGTCTTTTGATCTTCAGAACTCATTCTCTTTTCCTTTCGTATCAGAGTTTGTGAAACTTGTCTTATCTTCGAATTGAGTTCAGCTCTTTGAAGCATCTTTCATTAAGCATTACGCCAATTCACGGAAGCAGAACCTGTTTGCTAGGTTCTTACAAATAACACCATTAGTTGCCCCAAATTATTCATACAAATATTCATCTGTTATCATTAAAACTTAGAGATAATATTGCAGAACCAAATCTTGTTGTCACAATCTTCCCCTTTTTGATGATGACAAAACTATGTATTTGATGACGCAATTTTGATATATATAACACAGAGAACATGGAAAAAGGTTTTTAGGATAGCTTATCCTTTTTATGAAGTGCTCCCCCTGAGTATTAGATTTGATTAAGGTTCGTGCTCGGGCTCCCCCTGACTTCATTAACCTTTTTGAGTCTTTTTTTATTCATCAAAGTTATCTGCACAGAAGAAAAATACAGAAAAACAATCTAATAGAGATGATAGATTTATCTGTTTGCAATGTAAGCAGCATTGTTTTCCAGAGAATGACTATAAGATCAAAATTATCTCATTCATATACTTTCTCCCCCTTTTTTTTATGAATCAAAAAGATAAACACATGGTAGTCCAAGGGTGAAAAACACAGAACTAAAACTTAAAAGAAAAATAGATGTTTATTTGCTGTCAGAGGACATCTTGTCCCAAATCTTCTTCATCATGATTTGAAGATTTTCATTGACAGTATCTTGCTTGTCAAACCTTTCTCTGAAGTTCTTTTGTTCAATTCTGATTTCATCAATGGCTTCTCCCAGACGCTTGATAGCAGGATCAGAAGTGGAAGCAATCGTAGCACTTTCTTTAGCTCTTTCAGCTTCAGCAGCTTCTTGTGCCTTTCTAACAGCTTTCTCTTCTGCTTCTTTAGCAGCCTTTTCTTCATCTTCTCTCTGCTTGGTAGCCAAGAACTTGAGTGCTCTGACTCATGCTTCAGCTTCTGCTCTTTCCTTAGCTTTCTCAAGTCCATCAGTTATGGTGGCATTTGAGAGACTTACAATTCTTGTAAGTTCCACTTCCAACCATTTTTGAAAGCTTTGACAGGCACTCTCAAGTTCCATGAGCTTCGTGCTTGTACAAAGTTCCGTTCTTAGCTTGGCAAACGTATCCAGTGCTTTGTCATGAAACTGACTTATGCACTCTTCAAGGGATAATGGAGGTGATGCATTATAGATGACCAAAGCGAAATTAGATTCGGCAGGGTTGGTTTCTGGTGGTGTTTACTGAGATGAATCAATCTCAGTAGGAGCAGGTTCAAGTGGTTGTTGTTGATTGTAAGGAGAGGTTACTTCTAGATTGTCGGAGCTCATGAGGTTTTCAGGTAAGACAATTTCTATAGATTCATAGGAGGTTCCCTCAGAACTGGATTCAGTATTGGGAGCTTGAGATTCAGAGATTTGATTTTTTGGTTCTAGTTCATTTGGCAGAATTGTTGAGGTAGTTGTTGTTGAAATATAGGGAAAAACAGTCTCAGACAAGATTGGAGTAGTTATTGATGGATTGTTGGTTGATTGATCAGTGGTTGGTAAAGGAATAGAAAAAGATGGGGGTTTAAACCTTACTTGTGGAATGGAGGTAGAGGTGATTGGTGATGAAGATGGTGCAGCAACAGATGAATTTGCATCAACTTGATTGATTTTCTCGAGAAGAAGAGCTTCTTTTCTGGAGATTTTAGTTTCATCCTTTTTCTTCTATTTGCACTCTGCATTCTCTTCAGCGAGCTTCCTCTTACTCCTGGTAATATGTTTTGACTGAGGGACAACTTCCTCAACTCTAGATTCTGCTTCTCTCATTATGGCAATATAAGAGGTTATTGCGGTTGGATTATCTTCTTTACGGTAGAATGGATAGTTCTCCACTGGATTCCTGATCTTTTTCACCGTGTCGGGAGAAATAGGTGTTGGTTTCACCTAGACACTTGCAATCATCTTCATATGCTTAAGATTTACAGCATTGAAGGCTTCTCTAACTTTTTCATTCAGGTATTCGGTGAACTTTGCTTCCTTGGTCAGATAATTCACTAATCCGCTTTCAACCAGAATGTCAGAGATCATCCTTCCAAAAGGGATGTAGTTAACAATTTTCTTTTCTGGTGAGGCCGTTGTTCTTGTTTTGCGCACCATATCCCTTAAATAGTAGAATAGAATGGAGGGAAGGCACATTTTCTCATGTTTGTGCATGTAGTACAGCATGTGTTTTTTATTTGTGTTGGCAAAATCTGTAGCACTCTTCGCTGGTCTTGGATTGATGCATCCAAGAATGATCTTGTGCCAGATCATTAGGTTGTCACGCAAGTTTTTACTTTTGTAGTCCGTTGTTCCTGATTGACAGCTTTTGATGATAGCTTTGTTGATGACTGACTCAGATTTTTCAGTTTTTCCGTACACTCTCTTCCCTTCCAAGAACTTCATTCCTAGCAATTCTGAAATAGATCTCTCAGTGATGATAATCTTCTGATCCAGAACAAAAGATACCACATGGAATTCGTCTGTATCTGCATGTCTCCAGAATTCTTTCACTAGATCATCAAAGCATGGACCTCTTAATCTATCAAAGTAATTCTTCCATTCTTGAGCACCCAATTGATCAATTAGGTTCAACCCATTATCAGAGAGGTTGTTGAAATCAACATCTAACTCTTTTAGAATAGTTATATCGTTTGCATGTGTCACACATGTCACAGAGCGAGTTTTCTGGGTGACATGGTTAGCATCAATTGAGGGAAGGGTTAATGGATTTGAAACAACTGGTTCAGTCGTTGAGAGAGTAGAAGTGGGTGTGATGGATGAAGATGGTAGTTCTTGGGAGATTTGAACAGTATCTTGTTGATGAGTGTCCATCCTTACGATGGTAAAAAAATGAGGATTGAACTTTGAGTTGATTTTGAGGGAGAGATAGATAGAGAGAGAAATAGATGAGAGTCGATTAACTTTTTAGGTTTTGTGAGAGAGAGAGGGAAAGAGAAAATGTTCTCGAGGGTTTAAAGGACATATACCTTCTTGAGGGGATAAGCTCATAAATGTGATAAAGTTGAGTCAATCTCGAGAAAAATGTTGTTCGTTCAATTTGAATAGTTAAAGTGACTTAATTTTATTTAAATCACGTGCAAAAATAATTTTCCGAATATATGACATGTCATTTATTTATCAGAACTTGAGATACATTAAGAAAAATAGGTTCTAATGATTTGAAAAATATTTTTCTTCTGACTAAACACATGAGGTTCTGAAAATGTTTTATTCTGAACAGTACTTCATATTCAGGTGATTTAAAATGATTAGAAATCTATCTTCAGCTAAGGGTTTTGTAAAAATGTCAGCCCACTGATGGTTTGTATCAATGAATTTTAAGCATAGAGTTCCCTTCTGAACATAGTCCCTAATAAAATGATGTTTTATTTCAATGTGTTTAGCCCTAGAATGCAAAATTAGATTTTTACTTAAGCAAATAGCAGTTGTATTATCACAGAAGATAGGAATATTACTCTCATATATCTGATAGTCTTCCAGCTGATTTTTCATCCATAGCATTTGAGTGCTGCACAGGGAAGCTGATATGTATTCTGCTTCAGCTGTTGAGAGAGGAATTGTAGATTGTCTCTTGCTTGACCATGAGATTAGGTTGCTTCCTAAGAACTGACAGTTCCCCGATGTGCTCTTTCTTTCTAATCTGTCTCTGGCATAATCTGCATCGCAGTAACCAGAAAGAGTATACTCTGATGTTTTCTTATACATCAGGCCAAGGTTAGTTGTTCCTTTAAGATACCTTAGAATTCGCTTGACAGCAGTTAGATGTGATTCTCTTGGATCTGATTGGAATCTAGCACATAGATGTACACTGAATAATATGTCAGGTCTAGACACAGTTAGATATAAGAGAGAACCTATCATACCACGATAGAGTTTTTGACAAACCTTAACTCCTGTTTCTTCCTTTCCCATAACACAAGTTGGATGCATTGGTGTTTTAGCAATGTTGCAATCCGTCATATTGAACTTCTTCAGAAGTTCTTTTATGTACTTAGTTTGATGGATGTAAGTGGCCTCTAATCTTTGATCAATCTGAATTCCAAGGAAGAACTTCAGTTCTCCCATGAGGCTCATTTCAAATTTTGCCTGCATTAACTTTGAAAATTCTTCACAAAGAGAAGAGTTAGCAGAACCAAAAATAATGTCATCAACATAGATTTGAACAATAAGAATGTCATTCTTATATGTTTTGCAAAAAAGAGTTGTTTCAACCTTTCCTCTGGTGAAATTTTTTACTAACAAAAATTTGCTCAATCTATCGTACCAAGCTCTGGGAGCTTGCTTTAAACCATAGAGTAATTTTTTAAGTTTAAAGACAAAGTCTGATTTCTCTGAGTTTTCAAAACCAGGAGGTTGTTTGACATAAACTTCTTCTAATATATAACCATTTAAGAATGCACTCTTAACATCCATTTGATATAGTGTGATGTTATGATTTACTGAAAAGGATATTAGCAAACGTATTTCTTCGAGTCTAGCAACTGGAGCAAATGTTTTGTTGTAATCAATTCCTTCTTGCTGACCGTATCCTTGAGCAACAAGTCGTGCTTTGTTTTTGACAACTTCTCCTTTTTCATTTAGCTTATTTCTAAATACCCACTTAGTTCCTATTATATGAACATTCTTAGGTTTAGGAACTAGATCCCAAACATCATTTTTGGAGAACTCGTTGAGTTCTTATTCCATAGCCAGAACCCAGTCTTTGTCCATGAGGGCTTCTTCAATTGTAGCTGGTTCTATCAATGATACTAGTCCTACAAGTGTTTCTTCTGATGGTCTAAAGGCTGATCTGGTTCTGATAGGAGCATCTTTGTTACCCAGAATTAGTTCCTCAGGATGGGATGTGGATAGTCTTCTTCTTCGTTGAGATGGGGTGTTTGGAGTTACTTCAGTGATTTCTGGTGTAGGATCTTGCTGTTCTTTAAATTCATCTGTGCCTTCCTTAGGTTCGGAGAATCTGATTTCCAAATCTACAAGTTTCTCAACTAGCTCTGACTTTTCAGAGTCAGGCTTGTCATTGAATCTAACATGAATAGATTCCTCCACAATTCTTAATTCTGTGTTGTAAACTCTGTAGCCTTTCGAGCATTAAGAGTATCTCAACAACAGACATTTCAGTGCTTTGGAATCAAACTTGCTAAGATTCTCTTTAGTGTTAAGCATAAAACAGACACATCCAAATGGATGTAAATATGAAATGTTGGGTAATTTATTTATCCACAATTCATATGGAGTTTTATTCAAGATAGGTCTTATAGAGATTCTATTTTGAATATAACATGCTGTGTTAATTGCTTCTGCCCAGAAGTGTTTAGCTATGTCAGTTTCTTGGATCATGGTGCGAGCCATTTCTTGTAAAGTTCGATTCTTTCTTTCTACAACTCCGTTTTGTTGTGGAGTTCTAGGACAAGAAAAATCGTGAGATATTCCATGTGAAACAAAAAGTTCTTCAAAGTTTTTGTTTTCAAATTCTCCACCATGATCACTTCTGACTCTGACAATTTTACAATTTTTCTCAATTTGTACTTGAGTGCAGAAGGAAGCAAACACAGAGTGTGATTCATCCTTGTGTTTTAAGAATTTTACCCATGTCCATCTGCTGTAGTCATCAATGATGACTAGCCTATATTTCTTACCATTGAGAGAGGCCGTTTTTACAGGGCCAAACAGATCAATGTGAAGAAGTTCCAATTTCCTAGAGGTAGAAACAACATTTTTAGCTTTGAAAGAGGTTTTTGAAAACTTTCCTTTCAGACATGCTTCACAAAGAGCGTCTGGCGAATATTTCAGATTTGGCAAGCCTCTAACAAGACCAAGCTTGTTAAGCTGAGAGATTCTTCTCAAACTAATATGACCAAGACGTCTGTGCCAGACCCATTGCTCTTCGTTTACAGAAAGAAGACATTTTACATTTTGATGTTTTAAATCAGATAATTTAATTTTGTAATTGTTGTTTTCCTCTTTCCATTGAATAGGACAGATCCATCCTTCTGACTTACAACTTTACAAGATATTTGATTAAAAATGAGATCATAGCCACTGTCGCTAAGTTGACTTATTGATAACAGATTATGCATTAGGCCTTCTACTAATAAAACATTATTAATGGAAGGAAGCTTACCATTTCCAACAGTTCCAGAGGCAATGATTCTTCCTTTCTAATTTCCTCCGAAACCGACGATGCCTCCAGGCTTAAGTTTTAGATCTTGGAACATAAGCCTTTCTCCCGTCATATGTCGCGAGCACCCACTGTCCAGGTACCATGACTAGTGTTTCAATGGAGCTATTAAGGATATCTGCAACATAGATTATCTTGTTTTTAGGTACCCATTTTGTGGGTCCTTTCATATTAGTTTTTCTAAAGGTTCTGATCCGTTTAGATTTCCTTACGTTAGTGAAACGGTGTGGAATTTGTGCATAGTGTTTGTTTTTAGGATATTTCTTTAGTGTGTGTGTGTTTGTGTAATCCCAGTGTTTGAGCCTTTTGGTTCTGAATGCTTAAGGCCAGTACCAGAGGGAATAAACTGTTTGGACAGAGGTATTATTTTGATGTTTTTGGTTTCATTATATGGTTGAGATGGTCCTGAATATCCTAGACCTCTACTGCCATTTCTACTGACTCCATAGATTAGTGAAGCCATTTTGCTTCTATCTATGCTTTTGGCAAGAAATTTTTTAAATGTGTTATCATATTTGTCTTCTTCACTAGTGTTAGTTGAGTTTGAAACAATTTCTTCTTCTAACTTAGATAGTTTACATTTCAGGACAGTATTTGAGTTTTCTAAGACAAATATTTTCGGATTTTGTTCAGAAATGATTTTCTTGTTTTTAGCAAGATCTTCTGAAGAAACTATAAAACTCTTTTTCAAGATTTTGAATTTGCTTTGAAGGTTTTGATATCTTTTTATAAGTTCAGTTAATCCTAATTCAAGTTCAGATCGTGATAATGAGGAAAGTACCTCTCTTTCATCGTTGGAGTCTGATAGTTCTTCCTCTGACGAGTCGCTTATGGTTTATGCCATGAAGGCCATGTTGATCCGTCCTTCATCAGAATCATCTTCAGATTCTGAGTCATCCCAGGTTGCCATGAGACCCTTTTTGGTTTTCCTAGGTCTTTCTTTTTTCTTGGCCTTTGGACATTCATTTTTGAGATGTCCATGTTCTTTGCATTCAAAGCACGTAACATATTTTCCATAGTTTCTTCTTTGACCAGATGTAGATTCGAATCTTCTCCTTGGTCCTTTAAATTTGTTCCTTCTGTATCTCCAAAGTTGACTTATCTTTCTTGATATGAGTGATATATCATCTTCTTCTGAATCTTCCT
Organism: Lathyrus tuberosus; assembly: GCA_022829125.1. NCBI lineage: Eukaryota > Viridiplantae > Streptophyta > Magnoliopsida > Fabales > Fabaceae > Lathyrus > Lathyrus tuberosus. Next base: position 4,391,561 of record JALAZF010000384.1, read on the forward strand.
TAAATTCTTCCATTTCTTCTGCCTGATACGCCTTCTTCTTTTCTGGCTTTGCCTTTAGTGCAATGGATTTATTTTTCTTCTGAGGTTCATCTCCTTGAATCTCTATTTCATGACTTCTTAAAGAACTGATAAGTTCTTCAAGACTGATACTATTCAAATCCTTTGCAAGTTTCAAGGAAGTCACCATTGGTCTCCATTTGGCCGGAAGACTTCTGATGATTTTCTTGACATGATCAGCAGTAGAATAGCCTTTGTTCAGAACTCTGAGTCCAGCAACAAGCATTTGAAACCTTGAGAATATGGTTTCAACAGACTCATCATCTTCCATTTTGAAGACTTCGTATTTTTGAATTAGCGCAAGAGCCTCCGTCTCCTTGACTTGAGCATTTCCTTCGTGAGTCATACGAAGAGTGTCAAAGATGGACTTTGCAGTTTCTTTGTTTGTGATTTTCTCATACTCGGTATAAGAAATTGTGTTCAACATAATGGTTCTTGCTTTGTGATGATTTTTGTAAGTTTTCTTCTGAGCACCTGTAAACTCACTTCTTTCAATCTTTTTACCTACAGAATCTAAAGGATGACTATAGCCATCAAGTACTAGATCCCATAGATCTAGATCAAATGATAAGAAATAACTTTCAATTCTATTTTTCCAAGAATCAAACTTTTCGCCATCAAAGATAGGAGGTTTTGTAGTGTAAGTTTCTCTTTCAATAACATTTGTTTCAGAAGTTGTTGGTGGTGGTGTAGTATTGTTTTTCACACTTGGATCGACACTGAACACTGTTAAGTGCTTGATAAAATTCAATCTTTTTATCACCTCAGAATCGGAGCTCTGATACCAATTGAAGGTGTGAAAAACGCAAGAAAGGGGGGTTTGAATTGGTTTTTCAAAATAAATCGTTTCTTTTTAAAATAACTTTCTCTTTGAAACTTTACCCCTTTTTTTAAAGAAAAAACAACTTGATGAAACAAAGAGATATAAACAAGTTATGTTTATACTAGTTTTGGTTCTTGGATTGGCTAGAATTTTGGTAAAACAAAGTTGTTCAATGTCTGATGGTTGATGTCATAACATTGAGTCTTAACATTGGTTTATGTTAAGTGTTTTACTTGTTGAAGGTTTGATGTCTGATGTCACATGCGATGTTGTGACATCAGGTCTGCAGAAAGTTAATAACATTAGGTGTAGTGATGTTGTTAGGGTTTGCGTTTTAGCTGGATATTGGGAGAGCTGTTAGTCTCATTGGTTGCGAATATCCTGGAGGAGATATTTTCTGTTACAAACAGATTTGATAGAGATTTGTAGGAGTGTTTAAAGGCTGAAGATTTAAGAAGATTTTGAGAGAGAAAATCTGTCGAAGATTCAGTTTTAAATAACAAATGAGGTCAGATATTGTAGCAGGTCCAAGACCAGATCAAATAGCTATATAAAGCGCATCAATCCTTGTAGGAAATAACGAAGAAAGAGAGCTAAAGACTGAGAGTCGATTGAGTCTTCGTGTTTGTATTGTAAACCATTCTAGTGTGAATTGGTGTTGTTGATTTGAGTTGTTCTTGATCAAAGTTGTGTAGCAGAATCAAGTTGTGTTATTCAAAGTGTGTGATCTTTGAATTATATCACTGAAGTGACTTAGGGATTGAGTAGTGTTCTCATATCTAAGTGGTCTCTTAGGTAGAAAGTTCATTGGGTAGTGATTAACTTTAGGAGATGTTAACTGGGTTGTTGAGTCTGTAAATTAATACTACTGATAGTGAAATTCATCCCTGGCTTGGTAGCCCCCAGACGTAGGTAGTTAGACCGAACTGGGTGAACAATTCTTTGTGTGATTTATTGTTGTTTTACTTTGTCCATTGCAGAGTGTGTTGTTGTGACATCACACGTAACATCACATATCTGGTACCAGAATTTCAATTGGTATCAGAGCAGGCGTCCTGCTCTACATCTGGGTGAGATCTAGGGCTGATACTTTCTGGTAAAGATGGACAAGGAAGTTGGTGGATTTGTGAATAGACCCCCTATTTTGGATAGCTCGAATTATGATTATTGGAAACCAAGGATGATTACTTTTTTGAAATCCTTGGACAGCAGGGCTTGGAAGGCACTCATAAAAGAATGGAAAGCACCTGTTGTTATTGAGAAAGATGATGCTGGTAAAGAAAAAGAAGGCAACTCGAAACTGAAACCTGAAGAAGAATGGACCAAGGAAGAAGATGAGCTTGCCCTTGGTAATTCCAAAGCTTTAAATGCTATTTTCAATGGAGTGGATAAGAACATATTCAGGTTGATCAATACCTGTGAAGTTGCTAAGGAAGCCTGGGACATCTTGAAGACTACACATGAAGGATCATCTAGAGTTAAGATGTCAAGACTTCAGCTTCTAACATCAAAGTTTGAAAGTCTGAAGATGAAGGAAGATGAGACTATCCATGACTTCCACATGAGTATTCTTGAGCTGTCCAATGCATCCAGTGCTCTTGGAGAAAAGATGTCAGAAGAAAAGCTTGTAAGGAAAATCCTTAGGTCTCTTCCTAAGAGGTACAAGATGAAGGTGACTGCCATTGAAGAAGCACAAGACATCAGCCAGATGAGGTTTGATGAGCTCATTGGATCTCTTCAAACTTTTGAGCTTGGGTTGAATGAGGAAGAACATGAAAAGAAGCCAAAGAGTATAGCCTTGGTTTCAAATGCTCAAGAAGAGAAAGGGAATAGTGCTGAATCCCAGGAGGATCTATCTCAGGCCATTGCTATGTTGGGAAGGCAGTTCAACAAGGTGTTCAAAAGAATGAACAAGAACTTCAAGCCTAATGTCAAGAACATTGCTTTTGACATTAGCAAGTCTAAGGAGAAGGATGAAGAGAAGACTGCTCAAGACAAGTGTGTTCAATGCTTTGAGTGTGAAGGATATGGACATGTCAAGAAAGAATGTCCTACATTCCTTAAGAAGCAGAAAAAAGTCATGACAATTTCTTGGTCAGACTCTGACAGTGAAAGTGAAGGAGAGTCAGCCAAATATGTCAAAGCTTTAACTAGAACAGTTGTCTCTGATGGAGAGTCTAGTGATGAGGAATTAACTTTTGAGGAGTTAGCAGCATCCTATCAAGAGTTATGTCTAAGGAGTGAAGAGGTGTGTCAAGAAGGGGAGAAGCAGAAGAAAATCATAATACAACTAGAGACTGATAAATCTGAGCTTGAGAATGAAGTTATATTGTTAAAATCCCAACTTGATCAAATGTCAAAATCCATTAGAATGCTGAACAATGGAACTAACACCTTGGATAAAATTCTTGAAGCTGAAAAAGGGACAAATGAGAAGACTGGTCTAGGCTTTGTAGTTGAGGAGAAGATCTCTGCTGAAGCTAGTACTTCTGGAACCAAAAAGGACATGTCTCAACAATTGCCTCAACATAACAGAAAAAGACATATTCCTAAACCTAAGCAGGTTGCTCATCATCATCTGCCTCAAACTTCTGGGAAAGGACATGCTCATGTTCCTCATGGGAAGGCACAGGTTTCTGGAGCTAAGCAATATATGCCTCCACATTACCATAGGAGTATGCAGGCTTCTAGGTTTAAACATAACATGTTCCATCAGATGTCTCAACATCAAGGGAATATGTATGGCTATGGGACTAATAATATTGCTCCTCATCATTATGGCAGAAGAAAGCCCCATCATCATGGGAAAAGACAACATCATGGTAGAAGACAATATAATAGGAGGAGACAACCTCATCAGTATGGGAGAAGACAACATCAGCCTTATGGCAGAAGACAAACTCAACCTCAGTAGACAGCCTCATTATCAGACAAGACAATCTCAATTCTATAGACAACCTCAATATGTTGACAGAAGGAATACTCAGCAGTATCATCGAGAGAGAAGGCATGTTAATTACTTTAGAGAGGAGATTCAAAGAGTAAGATGCTACTATTGTGGAAGAATTTGTCATATACAATCTTCTTGCTTCAAACTGCATGGTTATCCCAAATATGTCTCTCAACCTAAACAGAATCAGAACAGTCCCAAAATTAGTAAACAATGGGTTCCAAAGACTGTCAATACTTGTTTGGTAGTTCATATGTCTCTAGGGGGTTCTACAAAGAAGGATTGGTTTTTTGATAGTGGTTGCTCTCAACACATGACATGTGAGAAGAATTTGTTGGGTAAAGTTGAACCTTATTCAGGTTGTGTAACCTTTGGTGATGGTGTTCAAGGAAAATTCAAAGGTATGGGAAATCTGAATTGTGCAAGTGCTCATAGATTAAAGGAAGTACTACTGGTCAAAGGTCTGAAAGCCAACTTGATCAGTATCAGTCAACTGTGTGTGCAAGGACTTAAAGTTCACTTCACTCAAGCTGAATGTATTGTCATTGACGAGGAAGGTGAAGTTGTCATGAAGGGTGTTAAGTCCAAAGACAACTGCTATTTATGGGTTTCTCTTGAATCAAGCTCTTACACATGTGATGAGATCAAAATATGGGATCAAAAGGTGGAACATCTGGAGGGTAATCATAGTATGATTGATCACAATGTCAAGAGTGATGTCATGACATCTTGCTGTGACATCAGGAGGATCAAAAGTTGTGACCTTAAGAATTTTTGGAAGCAAGATGATAAGCAGACTGATGACTCACAAGACAACCATCACAGGTTGGAAATCTCTATTTTGGAAGATGCAGATGTTGGAGCTAATGTTGAAACATCTCCTGTCCTTAAAATAAAGAAGAATGTTGAAGTGGTTGATGTGGATGATCTATCTGACAAGGAGTTGATTGCAAAAGTGGTTCCTGGGGTTGCTAAAAGACTGAAATCAAGGAAATGGAAAGCTATTGAGTCACCTCCAAAGGTGAGAACTGATAAGCAGAAGATCTCTGTGGTTGGTACTACAAAATCCAGGAGTAAAGTGTCCTTCTCTTCCAGAAATAGGAAGACCAGAGATGAGTTGGATCCTGATGATAATGTCCAGGACATCACTCATGAGATGAAAGCTGTGGTGATTAGAACTTCTGAGAAAATTCTTGAGGCTCCACTAGATAACATTTATTTTCATTCTGTGGAAAGTGTAAAAAGGTGGATGTATGTTTTTCAAAGGAGGCTTGGTTTGGAAAAAGATCTTAGTAAAGATGCTCTAGAAATTAGAGAAGTTATGGAAATGATTCAGTTTGTTGGACTAATAAAAACTGTTTTTGGTTTTTACAAATGCTATGAGATACTTGTCAAAGAATTCATTCCTGCTGACATTGCTGATAGAAGAGATGGGGATTTTGGAAAAGTGTATATGAAAAGGAAATGTACTGAGTTTTCTCCAACTGTTATGAATAATTAATTAGGAAGAGGGTGTGCGAGCTTATGGTATTCAGGTGTGTATGTTAACCTGAATAAGCTGCTCTGACTGTGTTTTTTTTGGGAGCTTCTTGAAGGACTTCTATGCGAAATAAGTCCTTTGAATGGTAATGAGAATCTGATTTCCCAAAAGATGTTGCTTAATGTGATGAGAAGAGATGTTGTAACATCTTGATTGCTGATATTTGGAAGATGTTTGAGATTGTGCGTGTGGTGTCAGAAGAGGTGTTTCTGACTATGTGTATTAGGTTCTGGTCCTGTTTTTAGTAGAGCTAACTACTAATTTTGAAGACTTCACTAGTATCAAATTGTGGAAGGTATTGTGTGTGTGCTTCAGAACTTGTGGATGATTGTGTGAAGCATTCCTGAATGGATGGATGAAGATTGTGTTTGGATATGCAGGTTGTGATCATTTCTGTGGATATTGTTGACAAAAGAAGTATGGATGGTTTCTGGATAAGAGAGATCAAGGGAGATTTTGGTTTCAATCTTAGAGTTTATTGGATGTGATCCCGGCACTTTCTTACTATATGATCATGATTGTGTCATGGGATATCATTGGTGCTTTTGGAGTGTTTCGTGTTGAAGTAGTGCAGTTGTTTATCAAGATTGTTTGTGGCTTCAAGCAGTCTGTGATGGAATTTCTCTGGTGAAGGTCTAATCCCAGACAATATGTCATGACATTGTGTTTCTGGTGCTGGTTCTGAGGGGGAGTTTGTAGTTGTTGCCTAGTTGTTGGGGTGCTAGGTTGGCAGTTCAGAGTTTGTCGAATTATGGCTAAAAAGGGGGAGAGTTAGCCAAGAATTAGTCATTGTGCAATGCTAAGGATGCAGCTAGTGTGATGCTAAAATGCAGACATTGAGGGGGAGAGTTGTTGAACAGTTACTAATATGCTGATTCTTGCTTTGAGGGGGAGCTTGACCCGAGGCTGAGCTGATGAAGTATGTGCAGCATTTTGAAGTAGGAGCTGTTTTGAGAAAGTACTGCTATCTGTTAACTATTTTAAAATGTTATCCGCTATTGAAGTCTCAGATGTTGCAGAGTTTGTTTTAGCCAAAGGGGGAGATTGTTGGTTCTTGGATTGGCTAGAATTTTAGTAAAACAAAGTTGTTCAATGTCTGATGGTTGATGTCATAACACTGAGTCTTAACATTGGTTTATGTTAAGTATTTTTCTTGTTGAAGGTTTGATGTCTGATGTCACATGCGATGCTGTGACATCAGGTCTGCAGAAATTTAATAACATCAGGTGTAGTGATGTTGTTAGGGTTTGAGTTTTAGCTGGATATTGGGAGAGTTGTTAGTCTCATTGGTTGCGAATATCTTGGAGGAGATATTTTCTGTTACAAACATATTTGATGCAGATTTGTAGGAGTGCTTAAAGGCTGAAGATTTAAGAAGATTTTGAGACAGAAAATCTGTCGAAGATTCAGTTTTAAATAACAAAGCAGGTCAGATATTGTAGCAGGTCCAAGACCAGATCAAATAGCTATATAAAGTGCATAAATCCTTGTATAAAGTAACGAAGAAAGAGAGCTAAAGACTGAGAGTCGATTGAGTCTTCGTGTTTGTATTGTAAACCATTCTAGTGTGAATTGGTGTTGTTGATTTGAGTTGTTCTTGATCAAAGCTGTGTTGCAGAATCAAGTTGTGTTATTCAAAGTGTGTGATCTTTAAATTATATCACTGAAGTGATTTAGGGATTGAGTAGTGTTCTCATATCTAAGTGGTCTCTTAGGTAGAAAGTTCAATGGGTAGTGATTAAGTTTAGGAGATGTCAACTGGGTTGTTGAGTCTGTAAATGAATACTACTGATAGTGAAATTCATCCCTGGCTTGGTAGCCCCCAGACGTAGGTAGTTAGACCGAACTGGGTGAACAATTCTTTGTGTGATTTATTGTTGTTTTACTTTGTCCATTGCAGAGTGTGTTGTTGTGACATCACACGTAACATCACATATCTGGTACCAGAATTTCACTAGTTCACTTGAGAACCTCTCAAGTTAATCTAGTCCACCCGCCAAGGTGATTTTACCTCTCTCAACGAGGTCTTAATCCACTATTTCAACAAAATAGTACACTGCACGAGCTACCACAGCTGGTGACTAACAACAACCTCTAGAACTCAGACGTTCTAGACTTCTCAAGTAATCCAACCACACAGGTCTTACTTAAGGTATAATCTCTAAGACACACATCCTAGACTTCTCAAGAGATCTAATCACTAAGACTCTCATAAGGAATACAACTTAAGTTCAAATGCAATGGGTTTACAGAAAATTGCTTCTTATCAAGCTGATAATGTAAACTAGTTTTTGGACCAAGAATGACTTAAGAAAGAACAGAGTTATAAGATATTGTAGCAGGTTGCGTGTGTATCTTTCTTCAAGTCTTTGAGCTTCCTTTTATAGCCAAGTGAAAAGAGTCATTGAGATGAAATCATGATAGCTAAGTAGGCTTACGGCTAGAAGCGTGAGGACAGGTACAAAGTCTTATGCATGTTGCGCATCCTGTCTGTGTCAGTTTGTATTTCGCACAGTCTTCAAGAATTTTAACGTTGTAATGTGGTACAGCTATACAGTTTGGCACGTTTTCTTGGCTTCTCAACTACAGAGGCTTTTTGTGAGCGTGAGTAAGAAGGGAAAACATTGCTCGGTTCTTGAGATTATCAAGTCTTTGAATCATCAGCTCTGCGCTTCCAGAATATTCAAAGGCTTCTGATAATATTTGATTGAAGCATGAGAGTCGACTTTGGGTAGGTCTTCAGAACCTTGATCAGAGAGCATGAGACTTCAGCATCTGGACTTCATTCCATCAGAACCTTTGTCTTTTGATCTTCAGAACTCATTCTCTTTTCCTTTCGCATCAGAGTTATTTGAATCGTGTCTTATCTTCGAATTGAGTTCAGCTCTTCGAAGCATCTTTCATTAAGCATTACGCCAATTCACGGAAGCAGAACCTGTTTGCTAGGTTCTTACAAATAACACCATTAGTTGCACAAAATTGTTCATACAAATATTCATCTGTTATCATCAAAACTTAGAGATAATATTGCAGAACCAAATCTTGTTCTCACAAAATATATACTGCTTTTCCTAATTGATATCCATGTTTATTTTTCTGCTAATTGGAATGTGTGTGATGCCGCATCTGGAAAGATTGAGTATACACCTAAGATAGGTGATGGCATGAGATGGGTAATCTTATTGGGAGTGACTCCCAAATAAGAGGTCCCGGTAGACCATCGAATCAGTGGAGATACCCTTTGTGGATTCAATGCCTATATGACTTCGGTTGTTGAAAGCAGATTGTTCGATTGGGTTATCTGAGAAGTTGAGGACTTTAGTAGACTAAGACCATGTTACTATTTTGTAGTGCGGAAGTTATCGAAAATAGTTGTCACGTGATACTACCCTCATTTGAGATTACTCTAAGATACATCAGCTCACTCGGGTGATTCCAGCCTGCTGTTGTTATCCCAAGAGGGGTCAATGATTTTGCGGATAGGTACAAAAAATACCAGTAAAACCTTTGGGGATGGGTAGAGCCATGAATTCATGACACCGAACCTTTAAGGGTGGAATCCAAGGTTTGTCAGCCCGGTTTTTGATAAAGAAGGCTCTGTACTTTGCTAGTATAGGGAATGTGCCTGCTTTCGAAAGCATCTTTGCTTTGCTCTCCTACGGGTTATTTCTGTTTCCCAACATTGATAGTTTCGTTGATATCAAGGCCATTAAGATTTTTCTGATTGGAAACCCCGTACCAACCTTGCTCGCAGATGCTTATCATTCTGTACACTTAAGGAATTTGTATAGTGGAGGAATGATCACATGTTGTGTACCCTTGCTATACAAGTGGTTCACTTCCTATTTACCCAAGTCTGCTACTTTTGGGATCAAAAGAAAACTTTACGTTGGTCGCAGAGAATCATGTCTCTTACCAACTCTGACATCGATTGGTACAATCGAATCTATGACGGGATCAGGATCATTGACCGTTGTGGAAACCTCCCTAATGTACCTCTTATTGGAACTAAAGGAGGAATCAATTATCATCCGATTTTAGTTCGTCGTCAATTTGGATACCCGATGAGGCATGTCCCACGGAATGCTCATCTGGAAGGTTTTTTCTTCAAGGAAGGAGAAAATGACAGGGCACTAAAGACAGAAATAGTGCATGCTTGGAAACATGTTCACAAGAAGGGAAGAGAGTATCTAGGAAAACCGGATTGTATCTCTGTGGAGCCTTATCTTCACTGGGTACAAACTAGAGCTCTCAAACTGAGAATGCCTTACCCTCGTCAAGAAGTTCTTCCATTAAGGGAATTTGTCCTTTATTTTATATCTAATACGGAAAAACTTCAGGTTGCTCTCAACAAAGTTCAACAGGAGAAGAGGTCTTGGAGGAACAAGTACCGTATTCTCAGCGTGGAGTGTAAGAAAATACAGCAACTGTTAAAAGATAAAGATGCTCTGATCGAGATTTTAGAGCAATATGCTGTAGAGAATCAAGAAGACCAAAGGAATTTGCTCGCTCCTTTCACTTAGCAAAGGAATGACAACCCGACAACGGCTTAAGAGCCCTAGTCAAAGAAGATGAAAATACCAGAACCAGCACCTGAGCTCTCCTCAGAAAGGACTCGGGACTCATTAGCTTAGATTTTTCCTTTTACAGCACTTTGTAAATTACTGTATTTCCATTTCCGCAATCTTTGAATTCAATAAAACGGGGTTTCCCCACTGTTTGATATTTGCAATCCAATTGTCGAAGTTTCTTTTGATTAACAAAAAAATTATTAATTAATATAATCATTGCATATCATTCATCATTCGCCCATAACGCATTCTTCTTCCCTACGAATCTCACGTTTATGTCTCGATTCTAGAGTCAAACTGTCGCATTCGTACAATACTCGGGCCAGTCAACAAAAGAAAATGGATGATCTCGAGGAAGAGAACAGAGGGTTAAGAGAAGAAATCGACACTCTGGAAGAAGATCTGAGGAAACTTCACAATGACATGCAAGCTCTGGCAGCAGCCCAGATACAACAACAAAGGACTGTGATCTCAGAGATCACCTCAATGCCCATAGTGGAAAAGTATGATCCTCGATATAACAGGCCAAAGGATCGTCCCTGGGGCATGCCACTCAACTATATCCCGGAAGGATATATTCCGCTGATCATGGAAGGTCCGGAAACTGCAGCAGGAGCCGCTGGGCCTGAAGTTTATAAACTTCAGGAAAGCGAATATGCCAGGGGCATGACAACAACTCCTGAAGGTTACAAACTTCGGGAGGCACCAAGAGTCACAACCGTAATGACTGTACCACCACCCGTGGTACACACTGTCTCGGAAGGATAGATTCCACATATACCTTCTGGTAGAAATGAAAGTATGAATGATAAAATAAAGGAATTCCAGGAACAGTTCTTGGAGATGCAGAAAGAACTGCAAGCTATTCGCGGTCAGGATCTATTTGGAAAAGACGCCGCAGACCTTTGTTTGGTCCCCAATGTGAAAGTTCTGCCCAAATTCAAGGTGCCCGAATTCGAAAAGTACAAGGGTAACTCTTGCCCTCAAAGTCATATGGTGATGTACGCTCGGAGGATGTCAACTCAGACAGAGAATCACCAGCTACTGATCCATTATTTTCAGGATAGTTTAACCGGTACCACACTCAAATGGTACATGGGTTTAAACCGCACTAAGACCCTCACTTTCATAGATCTTGGAGTTGCCTTCGTTCAACAATATAAGTATAATTTGGACATGGCACCGGACAGAAATCAACTTAGAGCCATGTCACAGAAGGATAAGGAAACCTTTAAGGAATATGCTCAGAGATAGGGTGAAATTGCCGCTCAGATTTGTCCACCTCTTGAGGAAAAAGAGATGACAAAGATCTTCTTGAAAACCTTGAGTTTGTTTTACTGTGACAGAATGATCGCCATTGCCCCCAGTGACTTCACCGAGATGGTGGGAATGGGAGTTCGTCTTGAGTAAGTTGTCCGAGAAGGACGTTTAGTTAAAGACGCTGGACCATTTTTTATATATTTTATTTTTAGTGATTTTTGTTTTATGCAATTTTGTTTTATATAAATTTGTTTTATATGTCAAATTCAATTTTGTTTATATAACATAAATGGTTTTGTTTTGCATACATTAACCTCTAACAAACTTTGAAAACTTTAACCAAAGACTCTTGAAACTTAGAGCACAAGTTTTGAATTTTGAACTCAAGCATGTCATATTTTAATCTCTTTTGTATCTTTATCATCAAGTTACACTTGTCTATAAATAGAGGTCTCAAATTCCATTTTTAAATTATACCAAAAACTTGTGTTAACAAGTTTTCTCACCTCTCTACCTCTCAATATTTCTCTAATTCTTGTTTTATACATGTTGCTATAAACATACACATGTTACTTTCATGAAAGTTTCACATACACATACACAAGAGGGCTGTCACGCCTCCCTCCTTACTTTAACATATGATTTTTGCAAATTTTTTACACACACAGTGGAGCAAGAACTCCTCACTCTGCACCAATCTTACATAAAAAGGCCCATACACACTTTACATTCTTAACAAAGGTTTGTTAGTTTTATTACAAAATCATAACTATACACTTCCATACATTTTTATGCTAATAAATGACAGCTCTCTCAAGTTCTACTTGCTGCAACTTGCCAATAACTTTTATACCTGCATAATTCACAGCAGGAAAATCATGAGAAAACAATTCAAGAAATTCACAGCAATATTTTCAATCACAACTTCCTTTCAATACTCATCAATGTTCTGTTTTCATGATTTTAATTCAATTTCTGTTATGAAACGTATAACTCACCTCCCTGCTTTTCTCTCTTTACAGGAACAGTCCTAAGAAAAAAAGATACAGAGCAGCTGCAATTCTGCAGAGAAAAAGTTTGCTGGAAGTCTAAAGGCGTACAACATATGGTGGGATTGAAAATTCAAAATCATCAAAATCAAACCTGTTATTACAGCTGTGGCAATCCAAGCTCCAAAATCTATCGCGAAACCGACGTGGCCGACACGTCGAAATCACCAATATCAACAGCTTAATAATTCAATTTATTTCAATTTCAATTCACAATTCTAATTTATGATTAACAACTCATCAGAAAAAAAATCAAATAAAATGTTCAAGTTTTTTTTCACAGGTTTAAACGATAAAGAACAAAGGGAATTGACAAAAGAGTAGTTTCCTTACCTTCAATCACCACCACCAAATGTAGCCGCGGAATCGAAACACAACTGAAAGAGAGCCGCCGGGAATCACCATCGAACCACTTCGTTACCCTTTCTCTTCATCAAACCGCACCTCCACCATTCATCAAGTCGCGCCGCCGTGAATCAAGACGGAGAAAGAACGCCGCGAATGAAAACGGAGACAGAGGGGTAACCGGGCGAAAAAGCCGCTGTGAGGAAGAAGCGTCAGGGAATCGTGTTTTGAAAGAAGAACGTGTTCTAGGTTTTTTTCCTAAATTCCTTTTCAATTTCACTTATTTATATATATATATATATATATATATATATATTAATTTGTCATATAATATAATCTCATAAAAAAACCCAAAAAATCATTTTTTTTATTATTAACCTTTGGACTCAGCCCAATTTTGTTGATAATCACCCCTTTCTTGCTAATCACACCATTTTCATTTTAATTAGGTTAAAATTAATTAATTATTATGATAATAATTAATGTGGTTTAGTGAGTTTTTATTAAACATATTTTGACTTAATTGATCATCTAATTGTTTAAATAGATTATTATTCGATTACTTGATTTTCCGTGGTTTAGAATTACTTTCAATAATTTAAGTTTGTAATTAAATATTTGTTTTTCGATTTACTTTGTGACATCGATTCAAATCTAACCACTTGATGAGATCAAAGGCATTTCTATGTGATATCGGGTTTCCTCTGCTTGTTTGGTTTTTCCATTTGACACAGGAATTCTTAACTGATGCCTCGATGCTCATTGGACGCTTCTCTGCTCACGATAAAATTCATCGGTGTCTGGTACATTTTGTATTTAACCTTTGAATATATATTTTGTTTTCATTTACTTGCAAACAAGTATTTCCTATAAATACACAGTACGTCGGTACGAAGAGAGGAATTACTCACGGTAAAGCCTCTCTCAAAAAATTTCTTTTAAAACTCTTTGGGCCTCGAATAGAGTGTAAGACCCAACCCTTTTGTAAATAATAATTTTTGGGCCTCATATATTGTATAAGTCCCTCTGTATATTTTCAAACATTCGGCGACATCGTCATCTTTTTTAACAAAATCAACTGGGCTTCTCCTTGAGCTATAAGACCCATCTTTATTCATTTTCAAACTCTTTGGGCCTCTAATAGAGTGTAAAACCCAATCCCCCTTTTGACTAAAACTTTTTGGGCCTCAATCATTGTATAAGTCCCGATACAAAACAACAGTGCCATCACTATTAAAACTTGGGCCTCTCCCTGAGATGTAAGCCCCGATCTTTGTTAAAATACTTTTTCCTTTGATTTTGAATCCAAATATATAGTTGCTATCAAAACTTTCTTTAAATTCTTTGTTGAACAACTAACAAAACAACATGGAAGCTCTACAACGGGTAAGTGTTTATCCGCTTTCTTTTATATGTTTTCATATACATAACTGTATTGTGGGAAGCTGCGCATAGTTAGTCTTCTTTCATACTCTTTTAAATACTCGTCATATATCAACTGTATATATACTAGTATAGATATTTAGAGTTTTCCCTGGCAACTAAGTCTAGAGCGAGGTAAAGCCATGTTGGTCACTCTTTAAATACAAATAAAACTAGATCCCCATAGGATTTCCTGATACAGTCTTCCATTCTCTTGGGGTTAATCAATATGGAACAAAGAGAAAGGCAGTATTCTCGGTGAACCTTTTCTCAGACTGTCACCCTTAGAAATTGTCAAAGAAATTCTACTCCCCAGAGTTGATCTATTCTCCGTGAATAGCATCTCCTGAGTTTCTTCCAAATACTCGAACTTTCCTGGAATGATCTCTTCTCTGTGAATTACATTTCTTGAACTTCTCTTGGTTTGGGGACCCACAGGCTTCCTAAAAGCATCCCCGCCTCCTCTTGGGCTTTGTACAAGGACCCTTCGGCTTCTTAGAAGTTCTCATGCCTTCTCTTTGGCTTAATACAAGGACCTAGACGACCTCTTAAAGGTATAAGACAGAACCTAGTCATCCTTTGCTAGATCAGTCTTTCTAGAGTCAAAACATCAATCCAATTTAGGGTTGATTCTCATCCCTTAAAACATCTGCCTCCTCTTGGGCATCGTACAAAGATAAACCCAGTAGACTCGGACAGTCTCATTTCCTCTTGGATTTCAAAGAACCCTTTTTATCTCCTTAAACACGGGAAAAACCCTTTCCTCTTTTTTTTTAACATCCGCCGTTTTCCCGGATATTACTTTTCTTTACATCCGACGCTTTTTCGGATATTCCTTCTATTTTCATCCGATGTTTTTTCCGGATATTCATATCTCAATATTTAATCTTTTCACCCTTTCAATCAATTCCCACAAATACCCCTTTAGCTTCAATCTTGGGCTTTGAATAAGACACAAAACATCTTTTTCCTCCCATAGAATAGGAGGAACTACGATTGCTCTGATTTCCCTGTTTTCTTTAACGGGAATACTTAGGTGTAAGATTTCGAAATCTTAGCGAGCACACTAAACAAAAACCTTAGGTCCAGTACCTTACCAAAAACATCAAAAAACCCGAAAACAACAAAAATATCTTTTCAACATCTCTCAACCCTCCCAAAGGAGAAACTTTCCTATTTATGACAAGTAAACACCATCAAGCAGAAAATAGTAGAACAGTAGAAAATTGCTATCAACCCATGGATAACCATGTATAGGATGGGTAATTGACAACTCCCCATTATATAACCTGACCCCGAACTCCCCAATCTCTTAGCATTTGTTAAAGAAAACATTTGCGTGCAAGGTTAGTTTGAGATAGCTTCCCTTTCCTTTCCAGCTTCATAGGATAAATAAGAAATCAGAAAGTAACACCCAATCCCAACCGCAGGCGGATGTGGGAGGTCACAAAAACCGTCCTACAAGATCTTCCTTCAGAGCGTCGATTTCTTCTCTCAGCTCTCTGTTCTTTTCCTCGAGATCATCCATTTTCTTTTGTCAATTGGCCCGAGTATTGTATGAATAAGACAGTTTGACTCTAGAATCGTGACACATACGTCAGATTCGAAGATGAGAAGAATGCATTATGTGAGAATGATGAATGATATGCAAAGTTATATATTTTTTTTAATCAAAAAGAAACTTCAACTACTAGATTGCAAATATCATACAGTGGGGAGACCCCGTTTTATTGAATTTTAAAGATTGCAGAAAGGGAAATACAGTATTTTATAAAGTGCTATAAAAGGAAATGTCTAAACTCATGGATCCTGAGTCCTCTCTGAGGAAAACTCAGGTGCTGGTTCTAGTATTTTCCTTTTCTTTGACTGGAGCTCTCGAGCCGTTCTCAGGTTGTCGGTCCTTTGCCAAGTGAAAGGAGCGAGCAAATTTCTTTGGTCTTTCTGACTTTCTACAACATGTCGCTCTAATATCTTAATCAAAGCGTCTTTTTCTTTTAATAGTTGCTGAATTTTGGTACACTCTGCATTGAGAATACGATACTTGTTTTTCCAAGAATTCTTTTCCCGTCAAACTTTGTTGAGAGTGACCTGGAGTTTTTCCGTATGAGACATGAAATATAGGACAAATTCATTTAGCGGAAGAACTTCTTGACGAGGGTAAGGCATCCTCAACTTGAGGGCTCTAGTTTGCACCCAGTGGAGATAAGGTTCCACAAAGACACAGTCTGGTTTTCCTAGAGACTCTCTTCCTTTCCTGTGAACATGTTTCCAGGCATGCACTATTTCTGTCTTTAGTGCCCTGTCATTTTCTCCTTCCTTGAAGAAAAGACCTTCCAGATGAATATTACGCGAGATATGCCTTATCGGGTATCCGAGTTGACGGAAAACTAAATTTGGATGATAATTGATTCCTCCTTTAGTTCCTATGAGGGGTACATTAGGGAAGTTTCCACAATGGTCGATGATCCTTATCCCGTCATAGATCCGATCGTACCAATCTATGTCAGAATTGGTAAGAGACATAAATCTCTGTAACCAACGTAGAGTACTCTTATAATCCCAAAAAGCAGTAGACTTGGGTAAATGGAAAGTGAACCATTTGTAAAGCAGGGGTACACAGAATGTGATCATTCCTCCGCTGTACAGATTCCTTAAGTGTACAGAATGATAAGCATCTGCGAGCAAGGTCGGTACTGGGTTTCCAATCAAAAATATCTTAATAGCGTTGGTATCGATGAAGTTATCGATGTTGGGAAAAAGGAACAACCCATAAGTGAGCAGAATAAAGATATCTTCGAAAGCGGTAATGTTTCCTACACTAGAAAAGTATATGGCTTTCTCTACCAAAAACTTGGCTGGTAAACCTTGGATTCCTTCCTTAGTGGTCATGTGAGTCCTGACTTTTGTCTTGTCCAAATAGATTGCTCTTGCAATGGTTTGATCCTTTGGAATTTCTTCCAGTCCAGAAAAGGGAGCGTGGTCAGTGATGGGCAAATCAGTCAGGTGAGAGTATTCCTCTAGTGTTGGTGCTAGTTGATAATCTGGGAATGTGAAACAGTGATAAATCGGATCGTAGAACTGAATCAGCGTAGACAGGATTCCTTCAACTACATGGAACCTCAACAGAGACAGCAGTCCTTCGTACTTAGTTCTGAAAGCATCAGGGTTGGTGATCATCCTTGCCAACCCCTTAAATCCTCTAGTTTTGGAGCCTTGAAGGTGTACTTGTGCGTCCTCCTTCTACTGAAATCCATAACGCAATCTTTCTCTCTCTTATTTGCAATCATTTCTTTAGTTTGATTTGAAAAAAAGAGAGAAGAGAAAAGAAGATTTTTTTCTTTGTTTAAAAGTTTTTTAAATGAATGCATGAATGCAGCACATAAAAACATAGAAAAAAATATGGGTTCAAAGGTTCAGCGTCACGAGCATGGAGTCATGGCTCTACCCATCCCCAAAGGTTGTACTATGGTGAACTTTTGTACCTGTTCCCAAAATCATTGACTCCCTAGGGATGACAACAACAAGCTGGTTCACCCGAGCGAGCTTTAGTATCCTAGGGTAATCTCAATTGAGTGTAGTATCGCGTGTCAACTATTTCTGATAGTTATCACACTACAAAATAGCCACATGGTTACTGTCTACTAAATCCTCAGTTTCACGGATACCACATTGGGACAATCTGCCTTCACAACGGAGTCGTTAAGCATTGAATCCGCAAAGGGTATCTCCACTAATTTGATGGTCTACCGGGACAGCTTATTCAGGATTCACTCCCTGTAAGACCGCCCGTCTATGCCATCACTTATCTTAGGTATCACTCAAACTTTCCGCATGCGACATCACTCGCATTCCTATTAGCAGAAAAATAAACACGAATATCAAGTAGGAAAAGTGATAAATATTATAGTTCCTAAAACTTACATCATAGACCTCTTAAGAATTCTAATCTTAGTCCAAGACAGATCAAAGACGTCCCCAGCAGAGTCGTCATTTTCCTATAGCGTGCGATTTTTGTTGGTGACGCGACCACCTTATCGCACAATGGTTTTCTCCTCACCTCAATGAGGAGGAGGGGGGTGCTACTTTCTAATTTCTTATTTATCCCGTGAAGCTGGAAGGGAAAGGAAAGCTATCTAAAACTAACCTTACACGTGAATGTTTAACTGAACAAACGTTTAAGAGATTGGGGGGTCTGGGTCAGGTTATACAATGGGGAGTTATCAATTACCCATCCTATATGTGGTTATCCATAGGTTGTTAGCAATAGGTTCTGCTTTTATACTTGATGGTGCTTATCTGTTGTGGGTTGGGAAAGTTTCTTGTTTGAGAGATATGAGAGAGAGTTTTTGATGATTTTGGTGAAGTATTGGACCTCAATTTTGATTGGTATGTGTGAAGGTACTGGACCTAAAGTTTTGATTGGTATGCTCGCTAAGATTTCACAATCTTATGCCTACGTATTCCTGTTTAAAGAAACATGGAAATTAGAGCAATCGTAGTTCCTCCTATTCTATGGGAGGAAAAAGATGATGTTTTGGTGTCTTGTTCAAAGCCCAAGATTTAAGCTAAAAGGAGTATTTGTGTCTTGTTCAAAGCCCAAGATTTAAGCTAAAAGGTTTGACTGAGAGAGAACTCGTCATCTCTAAAGGGAGACATCTCGTCTGTTTATCACAACTGTTGGGTGATTGTTTATAAAGGAGGATTACTTTAACTAGGATATGTGAATCCAACAACGCCATAATTTCCTTTATAGGGGATTTGTCCTGAAGGAGAAAACTTTAACTCAGTGTTGAGCAATGCCATTTTTCCTTAGGAATCTTTCATACTAAGAGAGGGGCAGTGGAGTGGATATAAATAATCCAGAGGCTTGCCACTTACAGTAATTAGATGAAAGAAAGTAAGTTTACCACGATAAGAGATGGACGACAGCTTGGATATTTGAATCAACAAGTGTGCCACTTACAACAGTTATCTGGGATTAGGGTTTGTTTTGAATGTCTGTTTTGATATGTGATAACACTGTGAAATGACTTCCTGCAGAGAGATTTTGATTTCCTCTAAGGGGATGTTGATTTTTGTGTGCCTTGATCAAAGCCCAATGTTGAAGCTAAGAGATTGATTAACTCCACTGGGGAAGTCCTTATACAAAGCCTAAGAGGAGCCTGGAAAAGACTGACTCAGCAAGAAAGTGTTTATATATGTCTTGTACAAAGCCCAAGATTGAGGCTAAAAGAGAATTGACTCTTTTGGGGATATCATTATACAAAGCCTAAGAGGAGGCTAAAAGTTTGACTTTTTCAGGGAAAATATGCTGTCTGTCTTGTACAAAGCCCAAGATTGAGGCTAAAATGGATTTTGATTCCGTTGGGGAGGGTTTGTATGTGTTTTTGTAAGTGTAAATGCGCCTAAGAGGGGGGGGGGGTGAATTAGGTTCTTAAAAATTTCTTTGATCTTTTTACCGGTTCTTGGTTATTTTTCCGTTTTATGATAAGTGCTGGAAAGTAAAGTGCGGAAAGGAAAAATGACACAAGAGAATTATAGTGGTTCCCCTCATAGCCCGAGAGTACTCCACTCCTCCTTCAACACGAAAGAGAGTTCACTATAGTTTAGAATTATTGTACAGCCTAATCACACCAATAGTGATGCTTACTATCTAACCTATAGGTAATTAAGTGTATGAAGAACAATCCTCTTCAAAACACTCACTTGTTTCCAACAGTCCTGGACAACAAGGTAATACAACTCCACAATCTTATTTTAACAATCCTAAAATAAGATGTGTCTTTAAATAAATCTGAATTTTATTGAGTAATTGTTGATGATGAATCTTTGAAGTGTATATCAATCAAATGATTGATCTTCTCCTTGAAATAAATATCACTCAAATGAAATATACAAGTGTTCTTGAATAAAATGAGATGAAACAATGATAATGTGTGAAATTTATGCAAAGGTTTCTCTCAAAAATATGTTTGAATGAACACTTGAAGAATAACTGAAAGATGAAAAGAATGAGTGGATTTTTTATTATGAAATTTCTAGGAGGTAAGTTTTAATCTAAAAATGACATGTATTTATATTGATGAAAGCAACCATTCAAAAGTCATGGCAAAGGTTAGAAAAATTCTGAATTTAATAAGATAAATGATGTAAGAGATGCCATGAAAAGATATAATGAAAAGATGCATTCAAACAAAACATTTTTCAATTTTAAATAAAAAACACTGTTTCAGTACGTTGTAAATTGTGGCGGTTGTTTGGTCTGTTACGTCGTTTCAAAACGCCACAATTTACCAAATAATTTTGAAATTTAAAAGTTAAAATACTGGTTCAGAACGGTGTGAATTATGGCGGTTTCTGGTGCTGTTACGACAGTTAAAAACGCCATAATTTACCAAAAACTGAATGTTTAAATAAATTAAATAATTAAAAAATTTGTCTATGTATTTGAACCAATTTTATACAACATCTATTGATTTACCCAAGTCAATAGATTATATTTGAAAGTGATTTAACATGGTTCAAAATAAATAAAAACAAATAAATAAATAAAGTAAATAAAGTTTCAAATGTATGATAAAAATATTTTGTTTTTTAAAGCTAGAAATAATGATATATTTTCAACCACATGAACCATGTATGCAAGTGAATTTTGAAGATTATTTTGAGAACTATTTTATCAATATATATTGCATGCTTGAGACACTTTTGAACACTTGTATGCAACCATATTGATAAGTGAAAGTTATACCTTGATTATACTTGAGAATTCTTCAAGACTTGTAAAAATTAAAAACTTTGTGCTAACTTCAATGTCTTGATCCATTCTTTTTTAGCAAGCATAACATCTTGAATGAATAATGTTGTCTTCATCAAAACCATTGAGAAGCTTGCCTTCACATTCTCCCCCTTTTTGATGATGACAACCCAATTTTGAAAATTTGCTTTAATCTTGTTTCTCTAATACAAAAAGCTCCCCCTTGATCAATGCTCCCCCTAAATTCATGATTTAGATTATCTTTGCTAGCTGCATTTTATTCGAGAAAAAACAAACACAAACACATACATCTTCTCCCCCTTTGTCATTAGCAAAAAGGATGGGAAAAGACTTGAAATATATAAAGAAATCTTGAAAAATGAAAAATAATTTTTACCTATGAGTTTTACCTCATGAAAGACTTCATCAAACATTTATCCTCGCCAAAACATGATTTTGAAGTTTTTGTCACAAAGTTAATTTATACTAGGAAGATTATGCTTTAGTTTGTCAACTTAAAGTACATCTTCAATGGATATGAAAGTTAGTGCTTCAACTTTGCCAATGCCAAGAATTCTTTCTTTAAGGGAATCCTCATATGTGAAATAACCCTTGGACTTTGGAGCTAGATTTGAAAGCTAGTTTATTACAGGACCATGAAACTAAGGCATTTCCTAAAATGTGACATGTTCCACTCGTGCTTTTACTATCAGTTTTGCAACCTGCATAATCTGCGTCAGAATAACCAACTAAATTACACATACTACCTTTTGGATACCATAGACCAACGTTCGTCGTTCCCTTGAGATACTTCATGGTTCTTTTCACAGCGGTGAGATGTGACTCCTTCGGATTTGCTTGAAAACGAGCACATAAACACACACTAAACATAATGTCAGGACGGCTTGCTGTCAAATATAATAAAGAACCAATCATACCTCGATACTTCGTAATATCAATGGAAGCGCCCGATTCATCTTGATCAACATAGGTTCTGGATCCCATTGGTGTTGACATAGCTTTACAACCATCCATATCAAATCTCTTTAATAATTCTTTGCAATACTTTGATTGGTTAATTAAGATTCCGTCCTTTTGTTGCTTGATTTGTAATCCAAGGAAATAATTCATTTTTCCCATCATAGACATTTCAAACTCGCCTTGCATCATTGAAGCAAATTCTTCACATAGTTGATTGTTTGTTGAACCAAAGATAATGTCGTCCACGTACACTTGAACAAGTAAGGTATTATTCTTAATCCTCTTAATGAACAAAGTCTTGTCTACCTTGTCTTTTTCAAAACCTTTTTCGCATAAGAAATTACTTAGACGATCATAACATGCCCTTGGTGCTTGTTTTAAACCATAGAGAGCTTTCTTCAACTTGTATACATGTGAAGGATGCTTGAAGTCATCAAAACCCGAAGGTTGTTTGACATAGACTTCTTCGTTGATATATCCGTTTAGGAAGGCGCTTTTGACGTCCATTTGAAATAGCTGAAAATTCATTGAGCAAGCATAAGCAAGTAATAGACGAATAGCTTCTAACCTTGCAACCGGAGCGAATGTTTCTTCAAAGTCAATTCCTTCTTCTTGATTGTACCCTTGAGCCACCAATCTTGCTTTGTTACGAATAATAATTCCATTTTCGTCAAGTTTGTTTTTAAATACCCATCTTGTTCCAATGATGTGTTTGTCATTTGGTTTTGGAACAAGTTCCCAAACTTGATTTTTCTCGAATTGATTCAATTCTTCTTGCATCGCACATATCCATTGGTCGTCATTCAAGGCTTCATTAACTTTAGATGGTTCGATTTGAGAAACAAATGCCATATTTAAGCATGCATCCTTTAGATTCAATCTTGTTGCTACACCTTGACTAATGTCTCCGATGACTTTGTCTATTGGATGATCCTTATGTGTTCTCCATTCTTTTGGTAGATCATTGTTGATCGACTTTTGTTGAATCGGTTCATCAGGATGTTCTTCTTGTTTCTCTTCTAGATTTTCAATGAAGTCTTTTAGAAGTATCTTCTTTGCGAATTTCTTCATCATCATTATCACAAACAATAATATCCTCTTTCGAGGGGTTAGATTCATCAAATTTGACATGCATAGATTCTTCTATTGTTAAAGTTCTTTTATTAAAAACTCTAAAAGCTTTACTTGAAAGAGAATAACCAAGAAAAATACCTTCATCGGATTTCTCGTCAAACTTACCAAGGTTGTCTTTGTCGTTGTTTAGGACAAAGCACTTGCATCCAAAAATATGAAAGAAAGAAATATTTGGTTTTCTCCCTTTGAAAAAGTTCATAAGGGGTTTTCTTGAGAATAGGCCTAATATTGACACGGTTACTTACAAAACATGCCGTGCTCACCGCATCCGCCCAAAAATACTTAGGAAGATTTGAATCACTTAGCATTGTCCTTGCAAGTTCCACCAATGATATATTCTTCCTTTCTACGACACCATTTTGTTGTGGAGTTCTTGGTGCGGAGAAATTGTGTGAGATTCCATGTTCTTCACAAAATTCTTCAAATGAGGCATTTTGGAATTCTCCACCATGGTCGCTTCTAATGGAGGCAATTGTAAGAGACTTCTCATTTTGTATTTGTTTTGCATACTTCTTGAAGGCTTTGAAAGCATCACTTTTCTGCGCTAAAAACAATGTCCAAGTATATCTAGAGAAATCATCAACAATAACTAATGCATAGACATTACCTCCGAAGCTTTTTGTTCTCGATGGACCAAAGAGATCCATGTGCAACAATTGTAGTGGCCTAGTTGTGGACACCATATTCTTGGATATGAAAGTTGATTTGGTTTGCTTTCCTTTTTGGCAAGCGCCACACAACCCATCTTTGATGAATTTGATCTTCGGCAATCCAATGACTAAGTCATGTTTGATCAACTTATTCAAGTGCTCCATATGAATATGAGCAAACCTCTTATGCCATAACCATGATTCATTGTTGTTTGCCAAGAGACACCTAACATTCAAAGACAAGTTATCTAAGGAAATTAAAAATATGTTATTAACTCTTTTACCTTTTAGCATAACTTCATGAGTAACTTTGTTTTCAATCAAACATTCATCTTTAGTGAAGTTGACTTTGAAACCTCGGTCACACAATTGGCTAATGCTAAGGAGACTATGCTTTAGACCTTCCACATATAGGACATCTTCTATAGTTGTTGAAGGCGGTGAACCAATGATGCTGACGCCAAGGATTCTTCCTTTGTTGTTGTCACCATAAGTAACATATCCTTTGGCCTTAAGCATTAGATGTGAAAATTTGCTTAGGTCACCCGTCATGTGCCTCGAACATCCACTATCAAGATACCATTGATTTGAAGAGGTCTTCAAGCATACTTACAAAAAAGAGTTACGTTTTATTAGGTACCCAAATTGCCTTGGGTCCTTCAAAGTTAGTTCTTTTCTTGACCCATACATAATGGCCTTGAGCAACACTAAAGTTTCTAATATAACATGCTTTAGGAGTATGACCTTTAATACCACAATAGAAACAAGTAGGCTCAAATTTGCTTTTATATCTAGGGGGATAAGATTTCTTCTTATTATTTCTTTTCCTTTTGTTATATTGTTGAACCATTTTAGGCTTGTCACTTTTCTCTAAAGGAATTTGTTCTTTAGCTTTTACAAAAATGGTCTTGTTAGAAGTTTGTTTAGAGAATCTTGAGTAACCTAGACCACTTTTATCATTTGAGTATCTTTGACTACTAAGAACATGTTCCAATCCAATTTGTCCTTTCTCATATCTTTCTAGGACTCTTTTCATTTGAACTATTTGAAAAGCAAGTGACTCACATTTAGTGCATGCAAAATTCTTGATTAATTCTTCTTTTTCATCTTTGAACTTATTTTCCATTTTCTCAATATTTTCTTCCAAGATTGATATTTGTTTCTTTTGATATGAGATGGTTTTATATAGAATTTTACATTCACTTAAAAGTTCATCAATTGCTCCTTGAGCATCATTATCATAAATTGAAAAGTTAGTACTAACCTCATCGTCTTCATCGTCGGAATGATGTGATGCCATCAATGCTAGATTTGCGCTTTGATCACTATCGGAGTCCGATGAAGAACTTATTTCATTGTCATCCCAAGCAATGTAGGCTTTCTTTTTGTAATCCTTCTTTCCTTTGTTGTCACGATTCTTTGCGAGTTTGGGACATTCCGGTTTGATGTGACCTTGCTTTCCACATTCATAGCATATAATGTCTCCATTGGATGTTGATGCTTCTTTTTCTTTGTTCTTTGAGGACTTCTTTCTTCTTGTGAAACTAGAGTTTCCAATATTATTTTTTGCACTGAAGTATTTTCCTAGTCTTTTTACAAGGAGCATAAAGTTTTCATCCTCTTCGGGATTGTCTTCTTTCTTCACAACTTTAGATTCAACTTTTAAGGCAATGCTCTTGGATTTCTTTTCTTGGTTCTCACGTTTCTCCAATAGTCCAAGTTTCGTCTCATATTCTTGAAGCTTTCCGAATAGAGTAGCGGATGTCATCGTTGATAAACTTTTCTTCTCGGAAATCGCCGTCACTTTGGGTTGCCACTCTCTTGTTAAAGACCTAAGCACTTTAAGATTAAGTTCATCATTTGTTAGTGTCTTACCAAGTGCATTCAAGTGATTTGTCAAATGCACGAATCTTTTCTGCAAGTCGAGGATTGATTCTCCTGGTTGCATTCTTTATAACTCGTAATCTTGACTTAAAGTATTTAATCTGGATCTTTTGACTTCGGCGGTTCCTTCGTGAGTTTCTACAAGAGTGTCCCATATTTGTTTGGTCGTTGTACATGTTGAGACGCGGAAGAATTCATCCATTCCAAGTGCACTTTGTAAAATATTTATTGCCTTTTTTTCATAGAGGACCTTTTTCTTATCATCATCATCCCATGATCCTTGTGGCTTTGCCGAACCAACTCCGTTGACAACCGTTGTAGGAATAAAAGGACCATTTTGAACAGCCTCCCATATATCACTTCCTTGTGCTTCTAAATGTGCCTTCATACGGATTTTCCAGAAGTCGAAGTATTGGCCAGAAAACAAAGGAGGCTTGTTGCTACTACCACCGTCTTTGAAAACAAGATCATTGTTTGCGGAAGCCATCTGAATCGAATAGGAACAGGTTACCTATCACCTGCTCTATTGCCAATTGTAAGTGTAAATGTGCCTAAGAGGGGGGGGGGGGGTGAATTAGGTTCTTAAAAATTTCTTTGATCTTTTTACCGGTTCTTGGTTATTTTTCCGTTTTATGATAAGTGCTGGAAAGTAAAGTGCGGAAAGGAAAAATGACACAAGAGAATTATAGTGGTTCCCCTCACAGTCCGAGAGTACTCCACTCCTCCTTCAACACGAAAAAGAGTTCACTATAGTTTAGAATTATTGTACAGCCTAATCACACCAATAGTGATGCTTACTATCTAACCTATAGGTAATTAAGTGTATGAAGAACAATCCTCTTCAAAACACTCACTTGTTTCCAACAGTCCTGGACAACAAGGTAATACAACTCCACAATCTTATTTTAACAATCCTAAAATAAGATGTGTCTTTAAATAAATCTGAATTTTATTGAGTAATTGTTGATGATGAATCTTTGAAGTGTATATCAATCAAATGATTGATCTTCTCCTTGAAATAAATATCACTCAAATGAAATATACAAGTGTTCTTGAATAAAATGAGATGAAACAATGATAATGTGTGAAATTTATGCAAAGGTTTCTCTCAAAAATATGTTTGAATGAACACTTGAAGAATAACTGAAAGATGAAAAGAATGAGTGGATTTTTTATTATGAAATTTCTAGGAGGTAAGTTTTAATCTGAAAATGACATGTATTTATATTGATGAAAGCAACCATTCAAAAGTCATGGCAATGGTTAGAAAAATTCTGAATTTAATAAGATAAATGATGTAAGAGATGCCATGAAAAGATATAATGAAAAGATGCATTCAAACAAAACATTTTTCAATTTTAAATAAAAAACACTGTTTCAGTACGTTGTAAATTGTGGCGGTTGTTTGGTCTGTTACGTCATTTCAAAATGCCAAAATTTACCAAATAATTTTGAAATTTAAAATTTAAAATACTGGTTCAGAACGGTGTAAATTATGGCGGTTTCTGGTGCTGTTACGACAGTTAAAAACGCCATAATTTACCAAAAACTGAATGTTTAAATAAATTAAATAATTAAAAAATTTGTCTAAGTATTTGAACCAATTTTATACAACATCTATTGATTTACCCAAGACAATAGATTATATTTGAAAGTGATTTAACATGGTTCAAAATAAAAAAAACAAATAAATAAATAAAGTAAATAAAGTTTCAAATGTATGATAAAAATATTTTGTTTTTTAAAGCTAGAAATAATGATATATTTTCAACCACATGAACCATGTATGCAAGTGAATTTTGAAGATTATTTTGAGAACTATTTTATCAATATATATTGCATGCTTGAGACACTTTTGAACACTTGTATGCAACCATATTGATAAGTGAGAGTTATACCTTGATTATACTTGAGAATTCTTCAAGACTTGTAAAAATTAAAAACTTTGTGCTAACTTCAATGTCTTGATCCATTCTTTTTTAGCAAGCATAACATCTTGAATGAATAATGTTGTCTTCATCAAAACCATTGAGAAGCTTGACTTCACAATTTTGTACAAAGCCCAAGATTGAGCCTGAAAAGAAGACTGACTCTGTGGGAAAGAAATCTTTATCTGTCTTGTACAAAGCCCAAGATTAAGGCTAAAATGAGACTGACTCAACTGAGGATTTTTAGGTGTCTTGTACAAAGCCCAGGATTGAGGCTGGAATAAGTTTGACTCTGTTGGAGAGTATTATCTGTCTTGTACAAAGCCCAAGATTGAGGCTGAAAAGATTATTGACTCTACTTAGGGAAATTTACATGGTGTCTTGTACAAAGCCCAAGATTGAGGCTGAAAAGGGGTGACTCAACAAGAGAGTGTTGAACAAGGTGATTAACTCAACAAGAGAATCATTATACAAAGCCCAAGAGGAACTCTACTTAGGGAAATTTACATGGTGTCTTGTACAAAGCCCAAGATTGAGGCTGAAAAGGGGTGACTCAACAAGAGAGTGTTGAACAAGGTGATTAACTCAACAAGAGAATCATTATACAAAGCCCAAGAGGAGGCGGGATATGTTGAGGAAAGGAAGGATCATTATACAAAGCCTAAGAGGATGCTAGCTTCTAATGAGGATTATTGAGATCCAGAGGCAGGTCCAAGATGGGGAATCAACTCTTGTTGAGGATTACAGAAGAGTTGAGGTATTAGATGCCTTGAGGTTCTGATTTAGGATAGTGTTATCCTCATTATAGGCTGACCCTAGCTGGGGGGAACTTAAGGTGAGAGTTTAAAGATTGAGTTTTGAAAACCTATAGAGGTTTCAACTCTACTGGAGATTGGTTGAATGACCAGGATTTTTCTTGTGTTTGTAGGGAACTTGAGAATGTATTTGAGACTCAAGAGGAGATTAGACTGTCCAAGTCTACTGGTATGGAAGAGTTTATCTTTGTATGATGCCCAAGAGGAGGCTGGTGTTGTAAGGGATGAGAATCAACCCTAAATTGGTCTGATGTTTTGACTTTGGAAAGACTGCTCTAGCAAAGGATGACTAAGTTCTGTCTTATACCTTTAAGAGGTCTTTAGGGTCCTTGTATTTTGCCCAAGAGAAGGCATGAGAACTTCTAAGAAGCCGAAGGGTCCTTGTACAAAGCCCAAGAGGAGGCGGGGATGCTTTTAGGAAGCTTGTGGGTCCAAACATAAGAAGAGTTCAAGAAAAGTTTCACCGGGAATAATCTTTTCTTTAGTGAACAGTTCTAGGGTTTGAAGAAATTCAAGAGAGGTTTCACCGGGAATTAATCCTCTCTAGGGAAATGAACTTCTTTGACAATTTCTAGTAGTGACAGTCTGAGAAAAGTTTCACCGGGAATAATGCCTTTCTCTTTGTTCCATATTATTTA
Source organism: Lathyrus tuberosus (assembly GCA_022829125.1). Lineage (NCBI taxonomy): Eukaryota > Viridiplantae > Streptophyta > Magnoliopsida > Fabales > Fabaceae > Lathyrus > Lathyrus tuberosus. Next base: position 4,420,365 of record JALAZF010000384.1, read on the forward strand.
AGCCCAAGAGAAGGCAAGATTGTATCTGGAATTCCTATGGGGAACTAGTTTTGACTGTATTGAAAGAGTGACCAACTGGCTTTACCTAGTTCTAGATCTAGTTGTCGGGGAAAACTCTAAGCAGATATACAAGTATATATACGGTTGATATATGACAAGTATTTAAAAGGATATGAAAGAAGGACTTACAGGTGAGCAAGCTTCCAGTAATACAGTTATATATATGAAAGCATGTAAATGAAAGCTGATAAAAACTTACAGGCGAGCAAGCTTCCATGGTAACAATTGTATGGTTAGTTGTTCAAGAAATTAAATAAAGTTTTGATAACAACTATGAATTTGAACCTAAATCAAAAGGGAAGTTGCTTTTGAAAAGATTGGGGCTCATACTCAAGGAGAGGCCCAGATGAAAAACAGTAATCGTACCGTTGTTTTGTAACTGTACTGGGGCTTATACAATGACTGAGGCCCAAAGAGGTTTTCTGTACAAAGGGATAGGTCTTACAACTCAAGGAGAGGCCCAAAAGTTTGAAAAAATAAAAGAAACGGGACTTACAACACAAGGGTAGGCCCAGATGGTTTTCGTTTAAAAGGCGACGACAGCGCCGAGATTTTAAAATCGTAGTGGGACTTATGCAATGACTGAGGCCCAAAAAGGTTTTGATTAAAAAGGGATTGGGTCTTACACTCTATTAGAGGCCCAAACATGTTTGAAAAGATTTGTTAGGGTGATAATGATTAAAACCCTAAATTTCTTGATTTAATGTATTTTAATTGAATAAAATTTCAATTAAAATAATCAAACATGTGAAAAAAGATTGTGATCTTGGATTTATATTTGAAAAATCATGTTTCATTCATGGGATGATTTAAAAATCATTTGAATTTTGCAAAACCAAGGGAAACAAATATTTTTTTAATGTTAAAAAAAAACAAATAAAACATAATTCTTTACAAAAATACTAAGTATATGAAATAAATAATATTTTTGTGAAATTTTCATGGAATAAAATATTTTAACATTTTTTTGAATTTTTAAAAAAAGAAGCAATAAAAAATAATTAAAATTGAGAGAGAAATTAATTTTTCAATTAATTAACAAAAACATGAAAATATTGAAAAATAACAAAAAAAAAAAAAAGAGGTAGCAAAAAAGGTCTGGGTGGGATTTGAACTCATGACCTTGTACACAAACACACATGCACCCTACCACTGGGGTGGTGATACATCCGTGTATCAAAACCACCCCATAAATACATAAGGGGTGCCAAGTTTTCAGGCCTGGCCAAGGCAAGGCAAGGCAAGTTTTGGCAATTTACTTAAAGCCTCTAACTTTCTCATTTCTCCATGGATTGGGACAAAATTTAGGTGCACCTGACCTAGAATTTCACAAGGAATCCAATGGTGCCCTTGGTTTTTTCCGATGAGGTCCTTATTTTAAAACCCAATAGTGGTTTCGAAATAGGCCAAAATTTGCATTTTCTATGCTAACACATCATACACACACTAATAGCATGGCCAATTGGTTCAAACACAACATATATAACATGTATGAGTTATTTATGATCAGTGGACTTCAAAGCAATGCATAATTCAAAGAGTTCAAGTTGTCATGCACCTACCGCTTGGAGCTTTTTGTGTTATCTACCAAGTTCCTTGTGCCAGAAGTAATTTGATGCTTTGGACACTCTCAATTGATCCGTTAGAAGCTTTTAGGATGATTAGAACCAGCTGGAATCCTCAGTGACAAGTTTTGGCACTTTCTTGCAAAAGGGGCAAAAGTGACCAATATGGCAACTCTCTCAAATGTTGTTCCAGATGAGGGGAACCATTTGGGACAGTTTGAGGATGATATTTGGAGTGTGTTTGAGGATTTGTTTGGTTTTGGAAGTGACTGAATCAAGGCATGGCTTGGAAAATGCAGAAAAGTAAATTTTTGAGGTTTTGGAGGTTGACTTTGTGATTTTGGTGTTTCAGGTCACAAGTGAGTGTTTGAACATCTTAGATATGACATATTGGATGTGTTTGGATTATGAGTTGTGGTGGAATTGCTCTCTAACTCAAAAACTCAAAGTTAACTTGCAAAAGAAGGCATTTTGGCCTAAAGAAAGAGATTTTGAGGAAAGCAAGTGTTGTAGTGCTTTGGTGTACTCAAACTGACCACAATTGAGCTCTATTTATAGTGTGTCAAGTTTTTTTGGTAGCAATAGTGTGTGGTGTAGCGGGGAAATTTGTGAGTATAAGATATTGATTAACTTAACTGAAAAAACAAGAGTCGCCACCGCACTTCTATTTTTTCCAAAAAAACGGAAAGGAAAAAGAGCAAACAAAACCTAAAGAGTTTTAAAAAAACAAGAACAAATAGAGAAAGGGTAAGGGGGTTGGTTACGTAATGAGAAGGTGTTAGCACCCGAAACGTCTATAGTACTCTATAGGAACCCTTTGAAAGATCTACCGCTTTTTGGTCTGAAAATGGTTTGCTTGAAAAAGAGATTGGGGAGATGAGAGGAGAATTATATTTTTAATGTTTTTCTGTTTGGAGAGACTTATCGCCTCATGCCTACATACCCACGATGTGCAATGTAGGATCAAAACCCCGTAGTTCGTGGTACAAAGAACAAAAATTTGTTTGTTTTGGTTGATTTTAAGTGTAAAGACAAGTCGTCATTTCCAAGCGAATAATTCCGCTTAAAGAAATGAATCATGTCTAAACTTATGAAAAAGTTTAAAAGAAAAAGTGCACAAAGCACAAAAAAAAATTGATGAGTTTTTGTATTTTTTTTATGTTTTTATGAAATGGTCAAAATATGGTTAATATTAATTGACATTTATTAAAGAAAACAAAGCTTAAAAATCATTTAACCAAAGTCAAGGTTTTATTATGAAAGAGGTGATCATTTGAAATCAAGAAGGTTTTGAAAAAGAGAGAAGGTTTTGAAAATTGAAGAAGGGGTGGAGAAGAAGTGACTATCCTAGTGCATGAAAATAAAAGCTAAGGATAAGAAAGATCTAACCACATGGACAAGCTCCATAGCATAAGCATTTTTCCTTTTTGATTTGGTCTTGATTCAAAATAAATCCTCAAAAGAATACTCCAAGTATCCAAAATCCAAGGTTTTCCATCACAAACTCCCAAGCATAGGTTAAGATCCTAACTCTAAGTCCAAAAGTCCATAATCAAGAGTATAGGTCCTCCAAAGCAAAGGATAGTGGCCATAGTCCAACAATTAAGAGCACAAGTATTTTAGTGGTTTAATCCTTTATTAATGATTTTGAGTCCAAAGTGGACAAAAGAAAAATAAAAGCACAAGATAAAATGGTCCAAGTGGACAAAAGAAAAATAACATAAACATAAACATGATATGATAAATGGCATAAAGCATAAAAAATCAAGAGAGATAGGGAGTGAGAAGGAAAAGTAAAAAAGTTAGAAGTTAGTGGTTATTAGCACAAGGCTCCAGTGCCATAAGCCTTCACCGATTATTCTGTTTGGCTTTATGAACTATAGTGATTAAACAATGCACTTAGGCCAAGGTTAATGAACTTGACAGAAGATTGGTAAAACCAAAGCCTCTACAACGCCAAGTTTCAAAGATTATGGACCTAATGCCAAAGATCAGTCACCATTGGGTTGACGCGACCAATCAAGGTCCGGACCACGAAAGTTCAAGTTCCGAATTGGATAAAGAGGGACAAATGTTGCGCTATGTTAAGCAATCGCCGAGTAATTTACGAAGTAATTACCCTACAATGAGGCCGGTCAATAGCTCTTTGTGCTAATGCATGCTAGACGAATGATATGTAGATCGTCATCCGAAAGCAATACCGCACGAAAAGAAAATAGGTAACGGTCTAGTCTTGATCAAGAATTCAACAAAGAAATTCTAAGATCCATAAGACTTTCATCGATCAAAAGAAAAGAGAAATAGATGAAGAGAAAACCAAATTAAACCACACAATTATGTGATCTAAGGCTAAGAACAAAAGGAAAGGGAAGAAAATGGAAAAGGAACCAAAACAGTCCCAAAAACAAGCCAAAAAAAATACATTCTGTTTTAAAGTAACCGGTTACTCACCAGAAGTTAACCGGTTACTTAGTTCAAATTAGCATAGTTTTTCTTCAAAATTAACACAGAGTAACCGGTTACTTACCAGACGTTAACCGGTTACTCTGCACCAGAATGCAAAAAATTATGCAAAATTCAGCATGATCCACTTTCAAAACTTTTTACAAACACTTTGTGATCATGGAACTGAAATTGCATGAAATTTAAAGTAAAATCACAGCAAAAACCAGCAATCAAACACAATTACAAGATCCTAAGGATCAAGTAACAAGAATTTCCAAAGATCTACATTATGGAAGATAAAGATGAAGCTTTAACAGTGGTGAGAGATGAATTACCACTTCAAATCTGAAAATTCCTTCAAATTGCTTCAAGATCTACACTCCAAAGCCTTGATCTACTATAATTGATGAACAAAAACAAGAATGGATGAAGGTTTAGCTCAAAGTTGAACAAGATTCAATGTGAATTCTTATTAACTTTCAAAGGAATAAATGTGAGCTTTTGGTGAAAATTTGTGGTTGGGAAGAGAATTTGCAAGAGGTTTCTTGGCTATCAAAAACTTCAAGAGAAATTTTAGCAAGGTGAATTTGGCTCTCAAAAGCTTCAAGAGAAATTTTAGCAAGGTGAATTTGGCTCTCAAAAGCTTGTCGAATGAATGAAATGAATGCTCTATTTATAGAGTTTAGGCTTGGAAATTTGGTGGTTTGGAATTAGGCTTGGATGATCAAAATTAGGATTGGAATTCAAATTTGGAGGGAAATCACAAAAGAGTGGTGATTAGTGATGGTACATGGTGGGGAATGATCAAAGAGATGTAAGGGAATTAAAATGAGGTGATCTAGAATATTCCAAATGTGATCAAGGGCTGAGATTGGTGTCAATTGCTAAATTTGAATTTGCCACCATTTTTCAAATTTTCACGAGGGTAACCGGTTACTTACCACAGGGTAACTGGTTACTTAGTGTAAATTTTGAAAAAAATGCCTTTTTAATACACTGTTGTGGTTCGGCTCAATTCTTTTGCTCGTCAAAGAAGGCATGGAAATAAACACATGAACCTTGGACTCTCTTGAATAATAATCAATTAAATCTTGGAAACTTTTGATCAGATAATTTTTGAATTAATTGCGGATCAACTTTGATTTTATTCAGATGAAATCCATTCGAGCTGAGGGACTGATGTTTTTGGTATTTTTAACCTGTTCTTCCCCTGAAAATGTTAGTGAAAGAAAACAACATATTTTTGGATTTTAATTAAAGGTTAGTAAACATAAACAAATTAAGCAATGAAACAACTAACAAACACACACAAGCCCCTAAGATCCCTGCAAGGCACAATCCTATAGAAGAGGGAACCAATGCATGATCTTGTTTGTGGTATGAAATGCAAAAGAGAAGCAAAGAAACTTAGGGGAAAAAATTAGGGTATTACAGCGGCCCCTATTTAAGTTTCTTCTATTCGGAGATATGAAGATTGGCATCTTTGTCTCGACGAGATAGAAGAGACTTAAATATAACAACAAACCAATTTTTGGCCCTAAGAGACCACAAAATGATATAATCATGCAAATGATATGCAGACACAAGACCACTGTGGGGAGAGAAACGCCACAGGAGCCCAACAAAAACTGGGAGCAAAGAGAAAAGACCCCACCGGGGAAAACAAAAGAGCGAAAACACAACCCAACAAGGGAGTAAACAAATTACCGACACGAGAAATAAAAGAGGGATAACACCGTCCCAACATGGAGAGAACAATCTCTGCTGGGGAATAGATCGTCTAATACCAGACATCCGGTAATAGCATGATCAAAAGGAAAGATTGCCAACTACCAAGCAAATGATAGCTACAACAAGGCAGTCAAAAAAAGGATATGAGAAGAATTACCTACTACCAACAAAGGGCGGGACAACAAAGGCAACGATCTCACAAAGAGGATAAGGTCACCAACTATCAACCAAGTGACAACTATAACAAGGCAACCAAACCGGGCTATATTACCCACTACCAACAAAGGGCAGGATGACAAAGGTAAGAAGCCAGCTAAAGAAAGAATACCAACCATCAACCAAGTGACAGTTACAACAAAGTAAACAACCAAGGGTATGATAAAGATTACCTACTACCAACAAAAGGGTAGAACGACAAAGGTAATAACCTCAAAGGGGTCGAGAAATATCACCTGCTACCAACAAAGGGCATGACGACAAAGGTGATAAACTCGAACAAAGAAAGGAGAGATTACCAACTATCAAACAAGTGATAGCTACAACAAGGTAATCAAACCCGACTATATAACCTACTACCAACACAGGGCAGGACGACAAAGGTAATAAACCGGCTATATCACCTACTACCAACAAAGGGCAGGACGACAAAGGTGATAAGCCAAAAGAAAGATTACCAACTATTAACCAAGTGATAGTTACGACGAGGTAATCAACCAAGGGTGTGAGAAAAATTACCTACTACCAACAAAAGGGTAGGACAACAAAGGTAATAAATCTAAAAAAAAAAAGATCGAGAAATATCACCTACTACCAACACAGGGCAGGACGACAAAGGTGATAAACTCGAACAAAGAAGGGAGAGATTACCAACTATCAAACAAGTGATAGCTACAACAGGGTAATCAAACCCGACTATATTACCTACTACCAACACAGGGCAGGACGACAAAGGTAATAAGCCAGCTATATCACCTACTACCAACAAGACGGGTAGGTGTCATACCCCAAATTTTGACCACTAATATTTCCCATCATTGTGCAAATCAACATAACAATATGGATGAATCATTATGCCTCATCAGTCACCCCAAAGATGGATGAGCATCCACTACAATCAGAATTAGGGTTTCAAGCCCTCTCAGAGTTCTTAGACAAAGGATCAATCAAGGAATGACATGATATTCAACTTGTCTAGCCTCTCAAATATCCACAATGGATCAAGAGGACTCCCACAACAAGAATCAAGCACAAGGTTGCAGCATTCTGAGTGAATCAAGCCTCAAAATCAACAGTGTCACCAAATTAGGGTTTTGGTCGACCAGGACCTCCAGATGGAAACTTTCCTCTGGGCATGAGCCAATGCTTCAAAGAATAACCTATGATTCTCTAAGGGACATCATGAACCCAATCATCAAGTCAATTTTGCCTTAGGGGATGCACTCATAAAAAATCAGGAATTAGGGTTACTTGACCAAATTCACCCCTAAGTTGACTTTTGGGACAAAACATGAGCCAAGACCTCAAGAGAGGATTTGAGGGTTTCTAATAAACCAAATTGATCCATTTTCAACAATGGATTGGTCCAAGAAGCTTGAGCAATAAGTTTCAATTTCATCAGAACCACAATTAGGGTTTTGCGGGAAAAGTCAACTGTACCTTTGACTTTTGACCAGGACATGGTCCCAAACCCTAGGACATGATTCAATACACCCTATAACACCTATGAAATCAATCCATAAAGTTTGATTTAGGTCAAGGACTTGATTTCATAGAGGATCGCACAGTTTGGAATTCATCTGCCAAAAAGTCAACTGTGCACAAAAGTCAACTTTGACTTTTTGAGATTTTTCACAATTATGGTTCTTTGACCCTAAAATGATGTTAATGTGTGATTGGAATCAACATTCATCAAGAAAAATCAAGAAAAGTGGGATAACTTGTAAAAGGGGTAACCATAAAAACTTAGAAATTTTCTAAGTTATGGAACAAAGTGGCTAGGGTACCAACTTTGGAGGATCATAACTCCAAAACCACAAGGTCATTTTTCCGCATTCAAAGCTGGATTTGTAGCCCTCATGGCCCTCTACAAAAGCTTCAACTACACCTCATTCCAATTCATCATGGATTTTGAGTTATAGAATGATCAAAATCACAAAAAGTGAAGATGTCACTTTTTTCCAACACTTAGTGAAATTTTCACTAAGTCAGAATTTGCCTTCACTTTTTTCCAAATGTAGGGGAATTTTTCGCTTGGATCCAAAAATTATCAAAACCAATTATGATCAAACAGTTGTTGTACCATATGAGGGCTTTCCAAAATGGCCAAGAACTCCATCAAATTCCACTTGAGCCATGAGATATGACAATGCCAATATGCCTTGCTGCAAACTGTCATGGCAAGGCAGATTTTGGAGTTTTGCTCGATTTGCTCAAATTTTGCAAAGGGCAAGCAACTCTATCCATCTGAACACCTCAAGGGGGGACCAAGGAGGAACCAACTATGATCTCAAGCCTCCCAAGTCTTTGGAACCAAAAATAGTATGTCAAACCTAGAAATGCCTAAAAGAGGGACAAAACTCCAATTTTGGATTGGAGCATTCAATGCATACACCAAGGTGGCATGGACTGAGCCATTTCCAACTGAATTCAGTCAAGAATTATCCAAGACCAAGTGAACCAGCAGCATGTGCCCTAACCTCTATTCAATGGCTAGAGGAGACTTAGATTCTCATTGATCAACATTGGCCAAACCTATGCAGCAGTTGCCATTCACTATTCTTTGCAAAAAAAACTTGCTCTACTATAAATAGAGCTTATTTTTGATCAGTTTGAGTACACCAAAGCCATCAAACAGATGCTTTCCTCAAAATCTCCTTCTTCACTCCAAAATTGCCTTCCAAAGCAAGTCACTATCGGGTTTTGAGCTTGGGAGCTATTCCAACCAAACCAATCACACACACACCTCATAAACATTATATAGAAGTGATCCAAGTGCTACAAGTACATGAGGAGGTGTCACAAGTGTCAGATATACTCCGACAAAATCCATGTACCGCCAATGCATCTCAAAGTTCTCTCCTCCCCATGGCCTTTTTCCATATGGGGAATCGACATGATTGGCATGATTGAACCCAAAGCTTCGAATGGACATCGGTTCATCCTGGTACCCATTGATTACTTCACCAAGTGGGTCGAAGCAGTGTCATACGCCAATGTAACCCGACAAGTGGTGGTTCGCTTTATCAAAAACAATCTCATCTGCCGTTATGATGTTCTGAGCCAGATCATTACTGATAATGGATCTAACTTGAACAATAAGATGATGAAAGAGTTGTGCGTAGAGTTCAAGATCGAACACCATAACTCATCTCCCTACCGACCCAAGATGAACGGGGCGGTAGAAGCGGCTAACAAGAACATCAAGAAGATCGTTCAAAAGATGGTTGTAACCTATAAAGACTGGCACGAAATGCTACCCTTTGCTCTTCACGGTTATCGTACATCTGTCCGCACTTCAACTGGGGCAACCCCTTTCTCAATGGTATATGGCATGGAAGCAGTGCTCCCTATAGAAGTAGATATCCCATCAATCAGGGTATTGATGGAAGCTAAGCTAACAGAGGCTGAATGGTGTCAAAGTCGACACGATGAGCTGAATGTGATCGAAGAAAAGCGAATAACGACACTATGCCATGGTCAGTTGTATCAGTAAAGAATGAAGAGGGCGTTTGACAAAAATGTCCGACCTCGCATCTTCAGGAAAGGAGGCCTTGTCCTCAAAAAGATACAATCATTTCTCACTGACTCTCGGGGCAAATGGACTCCGAATTTTAATGGCCCCTATGTGGTCAAGAAAGCTTTCTCAGGCGGCGCCTTGAGACTTGCAACCATGGATGGAGAGGAATTTGCCTACCCCACAAATGTTGATGTAGTCAAGAAATACTTCACCTAAATTAAAAAAAAACGTCTCGGTGGATTGAAAACACGAAAGGGCGGTCCAGGCAAAAATTAGAGACATGATCAAAAATCATCTCGGTGGGTTGGAAATCTCAAAGTACAATCCAGGCAAAAGTTAGGAATAATGGCAAGTAAGTACATCTAATCAGTTCAGCTCCTCAACAGTCATGCCATCCGTCAAAAAACTCCAGTCACGATCATCTTCGACAGAAGCTTAGGATGCCCCGAATTCAAAGTTGGTAGAAGGATAGTGGTCGTTATGTTTCAATGTAGCCCTTTTCCTTTAAATTACCATTTTCTAACTTTGTAAATACTCTATGGAATCACGCGCTTGGCTGATTTCCATCCTAGCAATAAAATTTGAGCCCTTGTGCTTTTGTTTGCAATTCTTATTTGTTTTAGCTTTATAGAACGACATTTTAATATGATCAACGATTCTTGAAATAATACAAAGATGAATTTACTTGTTAAAACTTTTTCGGCTTTTAAAATAAAGATGGCAATTTCTTTTGACTGTTGAACATCGAAAGAATATCGATTGCTTCTCCCAAAGGCGGTTAAGCTTCAAAGTGAAGAATCAAAGTACTCCTTCTAAACCAGTACACCTGAATGAAGGATCAACTGTGACAGATGCGAATACTCCATCTGACATCTCCGACAGAGTTCCTACCTCCTAAGACCGATCAACGGTTGTTCCCCACAGGGACTATTTGTCGCACCTCGAAAAAATAGCTTAAATCGAAGACAAGACCCTTCGCGCGAAAGGCGCGGAACGGTTCGACAGAGTCGTCACCGAACTTTATTTATCCTAAAAGAGGGAAAGGAAAATATCGAGAAAACCTTTAAAGAGAAAGATAAGAACATGGTCGTCGCAACCACATTTTGGGTTCGGGAGTCGGTTACGTGAGAGGAAGGTACGCGCACCCCCTCACGTCCGTTGTACTCAACGGGAACCTCTTAGTTCGAATTGTGATGAACGTTATCTAAGCTTGTTTGTTTTCTTCTCAACGATATATGCGAAAAGGTAAAGTAAAAGGTTTTGATTACTAAGGGAAATAGGGTGGTTTTAGGATAGGGTGCTCGGCAAGATCGTCGCGACCTCGGGCCTACGTATGCTCATTCGGACGAGAATGAGGAATCAGAGCAATCGTAGTTCGACTACGGGAAGGGATAGAGGGAAGACGGAAGATGGAGGGAAGGTAGCTCGCCAAGATCATCACAATCTTGTGCCTACGTATCTTTACTCAGACTAGAATAAAGAATCAGAGCGGTCGTAGTTCGTGGTACGCCCACGAAAAGAATGGGGTTAGTCTTTTAGGAGACGAAAGATTGAATGACAAACAACCCAAGGGGCGTGCTTCGAGAGCAGTCACTCAAGAATCCAAGGAATACGAGTTTCCAAGAACTCAGTTCTTTCGTGATTGATTGCAAAATTGTTTGATAAAGATTAAGTGTTTTAAGACGAAAGGGTGAATGAACAACAACCCAAGGGCGTGCCTCGAGAGCCATTCATTCGAAGACCCAAGGATTTCTAGACTCCAAGAATCTCCTCCTTTCGTAAGTTGATTAAGAAAGCGTTTGGAAAAAAGATTGGGTAGAATTGGGTTACGACAAGAGGTGAGGATTGATACTAGTCCCTAGGGGTGCTCCTAGTAACGAAACCTCGAGATGTGTGAGTGTGCGTTTGATGGCGAGGCGAAAGGCGCCCGACACACAATTGGGCTCGACGATGAATCGGGGATTGGTTTGGAAATGATTTGGTTTGTTAAATGTTTTAGGGAGAATGACGATTATTCGATAAACGAGACGTCGGCCTCGCAACCAATTAATCGGGGCATTATTGGGATGCTAGATCCCAACGACACCTTTTTCATTCGATTGATTTACAAAATATTGTTTGATTGAACAACAAAAGTACCACATGGAATGCTAGACTCTAGTGGCATTCCTTTGTCCAAATAATTAAGACGCGTGTTTTAGAAACGAAAGGTCGAGCGATCACAACCCAAGGCGTGCGCCTCAATAGCGGTCACTCAAGAACCCAATAAGTGCTTGACCTCAAGAATTCAATTCTTTCGTGATTTAGTTATGAAAATGATTTGAATAGGTGTGTTAAGTATTTTAATCAAAAATTAAGTGCTTAGGCGTTTCGATTATTTTAGTATGTTTTGATTAAGTGTATAAACAAAGAAAATGGTTAGATGAATAAGATATGAATATGATATAAATAATATGAATAATAATGTGGACAAGATATAAGCAAGATAATATGAACAAGATATAATATTGACATAAAAGTAAATCAAGATAATATTGACGGAAAGTAAAGTTAGTTGTTAGTGGTTAATCGGATGAATTAGGTCCAATGTAACACTGAGCCATCGTAGCACAATCTATGAGGAAGATCATACTATAGGGGGATGCGCAATTTGATCTTTGTGCTAAAACACGATGGAGAAATGATATTGATGATCATTCTCCAATTGAATCGTGCCACACGAAACGAAAAGGTGAAGATCTCGTCTTAATCACAAACTTTCGTCGAATAATTGAAGGTAACCTATCACGATCTCAAAGTATAGAAAGAGATCTCGATGATCACTCACTACAGATTTGAAATAATGAAGGTTAATCGCTTCAACCATCAACATTCGTGAATAGAAAGACTTCATCGATCGAAAAATGAAAAAGAAGATAGAAGAAAATGTGAAATGAAGTGGAAATCGAAATGAAATTGGAATGGTCTCGTCTTAATCAAGATTCAATCGAGAGGTCGACAATCTTTAATATTTGACTTTCAATGACCAATGGCTAAAAGAAAAATAAAACGGTGGTCTCATATTGATCTAGATTTTCCGATTTATTCAAATCAATAAATCCTAGACCTTTTGTTATATCATTGACCCAAAAGCGAAAACGAAAATAAAATCAAAAGTTCAAATAGAAAGGACCAAAACCCTAAGCTACGAAATCAAGTCAAGTCACAAGTTAGTAGTTAGATTGACAAAGAAATTAACTAAATAAAATCTAAAACTATCAAAAATAAATCTTAAATAGTTATTCTAAACATGAGATAGAGTTCACATAAACTAAATCAAAAAAATATTTAACAAAAAATAATTACAAAGACTATTTATAAAAAAATATTTACAAAACAATAGAAGAAAAACATTTAACCAAAAATAATTAACAAAATAATTAACCAAAATATAATAATTAAAAGCAGATTTGAAAAAATAAATAAATATATTTTCCTAAAAATATCACATGAAGAACAATGGGCCAGGGATGTGTCTATAGACAAGGGGCCCAAGAATAAAGGATTAAACCCAACAACAGAAGTTGGGGTGCTGGATTCATGGCCAGCCGGGTCGGTTCTGACCCAGTTCGGTTTATGCTTGAAGACAAAAGGGATGAGAAACCCTACTGAGTCAAAACATACGGCCGCTCAAAGAAAAAAAAGAGTCTTCAATCTTGTCCCGCGTGAGAACGCCTGAAACAAACCGCATAATCTTTCTATTTCTCTACTCCGCTCGAATTCTTTCGTTCGTCCCTCTCTAACAACCGTCTTTCTGTCTCATTCGTATTGCTCTCTCTCTATTCGCGGCGGCTTATACAAGTTTGTCTGTGATGGTCTGTTGAAGTGTGGCTGATAGGTTTAAATGGAAGGTGGGTGAAGATAACGGTTAGGGAGAATCCGCGTATGAACGAAAGGATTTGTTTGTTGTTGTTTTACAGCAATGAAGTGGCTATGTTATTGTTGTATTTGGATGGTGATTTTGGTGGGTGTTGACGGAGCAGCCGCGGTGTGAGGAGAGAAATGAAGGTTGGGAAATGGTTGAGATTTGGAGGTCACAGCAAGGTTGTTGAGGTGAGTTGAATGAAGGTCTGGGTGTTGGTGTCGCCAGGTTAGAAGAAGTATGAAAGAGAGAGGTTTTGTGTTGTTAATTCTATATGGGATTGAAGAAATTGGGAAGGTGGTTTCAAGCAGAAGGATTTGTTTTGAGGTATGTAATTTTCTCATCTGAATCCAAGGGAATTGTTGCTGCTCCTCCTTTTTAACCCGTTCAAACTTATGGGAACCTTATTTTTGTTTTCCATTGTTGTGTTATTGTTTTCACTTTCATTATACAGGTTTTAGTTTTGAATTTTAGGCTGTTTATTGATGCCCTGTCACTTTCATGTTGCAGGTTTTGTTCAGGTATTGCAAGTTATCTTTGGAGGGTTGTCGAACGCGCATGGTTTTGAAGCTTGTTGCCGAGAATACTTTCGTGTGCAGGTTTTCTTGCTAGCAAACTTGAGGCAATGCGTGTGCAGTGGGTTTGACTGAGGACTTCTGCAGTTGTAGGAGCAGGCATATGGTTGAATGCAATAACAGAGTTTTGACGTTGTGTAGTGTAGCAGTGTTTACTTTTGACTCTTTTTTTGTACAATTGGTGATGGGCCTGAAAATGTTAATGGGCTTTTTTTGTTTATTTTTTTGGAACTCAAATAATCTTTGCATCATGGGTTTTGGTTATTTTTCTTGTAATTTGACAAAGATGGTTTATGAAGTGTAATGGTTTTCAAAAAAGTGGATATTAACATGACAATGGATATGGAAAAATGATTAAATGAATTTGAATTTATGAAATTGTGGACAATGGATAAGTGGACTAAAACTCGGATAGGTAATCGGGTTTGAATTCAAATACGGGAAAATGTATATGGTTTAATTGAGAGAAAAAAGTGAATGGATAGCCATGGATACAAAATGGAAAGTCACAGTTTTGAAATGGATATTATAAGTGAAACTGGATATCGCGAATAACTACAAATGATAATGGAATTAGGTAAGTGAAAAAATGTACATGAGGTTGAGACGGATATGGATAAAATTGTGAATGATTAGAAAATGGGCATTTGGAAATTGGATAATGAATATGGGTAAATGGTATCAGAAAAATGAACATGGAAATGAATGGATGGTCCCCGAGAAACTATGAATCAATCTCAGCCTCTAAAACTTTGAACCAAAAATCAACCTTGATGAACTTCACTGCACGAAAACCCCGACACACACCACCTGGATTACACACACCCTGGCCTTGATCTTGAAACAAACCCGTCAATCACTTCAACAACCAGAAACAACATTTTTTAGAATTTTCTGAATATGGTTAGTGGGTGGATGTACAGATGAAAGTTATGCACAGGTAGGACAAATTTGGGGTCTGACAGATGCCCCTATCTAATTGGCTTAAACCTAGTAAGATGAACAGCTACGACGTTCATTCTTTCGAGGTAGAAGATAATTAGATATAACGAAGACCACGAATTTGTCCGAAAAGAGAGAAAGTGCTTGGGAGGTGGAACAACAGATAGTTTGCAGAGGTCATTATCACCAAAAGGATGATAACTGGGAATCTGAAACCAAAAGGATGACAGGCTTATCACCAAAAGGATGAGAGTAAACACACACACAGAGGCAACCGACACCAAAATGATGACAGTCCTATCACCAAAAGGATGATGGTGAACAGACGCACATAGACCCTTCCACCAAAAGGATAAAAATGAAGTCAAAGTCCGCTATTACCAAAAGGATAATAGGACACACACACAGACCCTTCCACCAAAAGGATGAAAATGAGGTCAAAGCCTGCTATTACCAAAAGGATAGTAGGGCACACACACACAGAACCTTCCACCAAAAAGATGAAAATGAGTTCAAAGCCTGCTATTACCAAAAGGATAATAGGGCACACACACATAGACCCTTCCACCAAAAGGATGAAAATGAGGTCAAAGCCTGTTATTACCAAAAGGATAATAGGGAACACACACAGAGACCCTACCACCAAAAAGATGAAAATGAGGTCAAAGCCTGTTATTACCAAAAGGATAATAGGGCACACATACACACACACACACAGACCCTTCCACCAAAAGGATGAAAATGAGGTCAAAGACTGCTATTACCAAAAGGATAATAGGGCACACACACAGACCCTTCCACCAAAAGTATGAAAATGAGGTCAAAGCCTGCTATTACCAAAAGGATATTAGAGCACACACACACAGACCCTTCCACCAAAAGGATGAAAATGAGGTCAAAGCCTGCTATTACCAAAAGGATAATAGGGCACACACACACAGACCCTTCCACCAAAAGGATGAAAATGAGGTCAAAGCCTGCTATTACCAAAAGGATAATGGGGCACACACACAGACCCTTCCACCAAAAGGATGAAAATGAGGTCAAAGCCTGCTATTACCAAAAGGATAATAGGGCGCACACACACAGACCCTTCCACCAAAAGGATGAAAATGAGGTCAAAGTATGCTATTACCAAAAGGATAATAGGGCACACACACACAGACCCTTCCACAAATGGATGAAAATGAGGTCAAAGCCTGCTATTACCAAAAGGATAATAGGACACACACACACACACACAGACCCTCCCACCAAAAGGATGAAAATGAGGTCAAAGTCTGCTATTACCAAAAGGATAATAAGGCACACACACACACAGACCTTTCCACCAAAAGGATGAAAATGAGGTCAACGCCTGCTATTACCAAAACGATAATAGGGCACACGCACGCACACACAAACCCTTTCACCAGAAGGATGAAAATGAGGTCACAACTTACTACTACCAAAAGGATAATAGCAAGCTAAACAATAACAAAGGCTGTCATTCTCCAAAAGGATGATTCACAAACAAAAGGTTCACGGATTGCCGGCACCAAAAGGATGACGGATCAATACAAGCTACTAGCACCAAAAGGATGATATGAACTTCCTACTTCCTAGGACCGACACCAAAAGGATGTAGGTTAGGTTGAAGCAACATGAATGACTACCACTAAAAGGATGATAGGAAATTTCTGATTTGAGGGTTACCAACACCAAAAGGATGAAGGTTAAGTTGAATTGATAGGGTTTGACTTTCACCAAAAGGATGATAGTAAGGCAATTGAGAAAAGGTCAAGTTTGTTGGGGATATGATGAGTGAGATTTATTTGGAGACATCAACAAAAGGTTGAAGTAAAGAACTCAATGAGGAATGCCCACTGACTCGGAGGAATGTTTATTGGTTGGGCTGAGGATGACAACTTCATCAACAAAAGGTTGAGGAACACAACTCAATGAGGAACGCCCATTGACTTGCTTGGAGATCACAATTTCATCAACAAAAGGTTGCAGACTTCATGAGGAACGCCCATGAACCTGAAGAAGATGCCCCTAATTGGGCTAAAGATCATCTTGAGCTTGGGATTATTCAACAAAAGGTTGAAAACTTCGTGAGGAACTCCCACGGATCTGAAGAAGATGCCCCTGGCTGGGCTGAAGATCGTCTTGGTCTTGAGATATAACTTTGTGAGGAATGCCCACAGATTGATGAAGATGCCCTTGGCTGGGCTGAAGATCTTCTTGCAGTCTTGAGATTGATCCTGGATCTTGACTATGCATGCACGAATGCTTGATTTTGTAATGATGTGCAATACAAATGCTGACGCGCGGAGATGCAAGAGCTGGGGAAGTATGATTGGTTTTTTGGGATGCACATGATGCAAATGATGCTTATGATGTCGAATGCGATGCATATGATGCGTATGATGCATATGAGTGATTGGATATGTTTGGAGAGGCGCCAGCGTGGTGGACTTTGGGTAGTTGCCAATGCGGATTGGACTTCGGGTGGTGGGAGGGTTTGATTTCCTCGACACTCAGTTTATTGAAGGCGCCACGATTGATGCAGACGATGATGTTCTCGAGGCCTCAAGTTTGATGACTTGTTATTGAATTGTGGGTTCACTCCTGAGAGATCCACAACTTTGTGCTTAATGCTCAGGATAGCCTGCTTGACCAACTTGAAGATACAAAGGGGATTTGCCTGCTGCAATGGATCTTGCCTCAGTCTGAACATGGTAATGGTCTGCCCTTGATTAACCAATTCTAAAGCAGTCTGATCCTTAGAGGTTGAGATTTGATGTGCTTTGAGATGACTTTCCCTTGATCGAGTTGTTGAACGAGTTTGCCCCAGCCTGTGGGTTTTGAGGGAGTCTTGATTCGGGTCGACACCACTGAGAGCTCAAGTTCCTCTTTGATTGCCCCTTGCTGGAATTGCTTTGATGTCTAGCATTGATTTGCAGTTAAAATTGCACATTCACAAATGGTAATCTTAATGCAATGCTCATGTAAGTTTTGAAAAATAGTCGTTTATTAGAGTGTCGTAATGGTGAGACGAATGAACCGTTAGTCCAGACGTTGTGCTGATTTTGATGGTGTGAAAGATATAACAAGGGGAATGACACCAATGCTGAAGATTAGCAAATATGGGGAGTCAATTTACGCAACCTTGCAATAGTATGCTTTCAGAATAAACCTCGCCTCAATTAGGTCTTTTGAGGGTTGTGACGTGGTCTGGTTCGCGGTTATGAAATAATGGATATCAGGCTCAAAGTATAATTTGTACCTACCCCTTCTTCGTGATGATCTCCAATCCTACGTTCAGTTAAATCTGCACATGTTTGTATTCCAAAAGGGTTTATGGTTCAAGGTATGCTTGAAATGACAGTCACCTTTGTTTTATTTTTTATGGATGTTAGTGACCCTTTGGTTTTGATTTGGTGGTCACTGGATCTTATTTTGTTTTTGTTGAGGATTCGAGGGCCTCTTTTGATTTTTGTTTTTGATCCCTATCTTTTGCATGGGCTGATTTCGCTTTTCGAGTCCATCGGGATTGCCTTAATTTTTGCCTAAGTCCCCTTTGAGGTGCTTGACTTAGTAGGCTTTTGATTTTTTTTTTGTTTTTGTTTTGTTTTGTTGGAGGATAGTGACTGCCAAGTCATGGGTCTTTGATGAACAACTGTCATGTCTTTTGGATTTTGCTTTGTGATTTGAGTGCGTAATTGGGTTAACTGAACACTATCCTGCCCCAAGTTGAGCGTAAGGGTTTGAATATCCGAAGGAAACTGCTACTTAATGGATCGAAGTGGTTAACTAAGGATTAACTCCTTGTCTCTCCAGTGTTTGGGGATTGAAACAATGCTTGTACATCATCGGCGGGATTCTATCCGAAAGCATACATTTTGCAATTATGGGTATTTCGTTTTCATCATCCTCCCTCCAATCATTGCTAACAACAGTTTGATATAGAGAGTGAAGTGGATAAATGTGTCGGTGTTTTGCAGTAAATGGAAAAAAATGAGTGAATACGACATAACTGATTCAAAACATGCATAGTCAATACATTAAGAAAACCAAATACAAACGACAATGTTTGAAGCAAACAATACTTAAACAAATAAAGACAAAATACAAGAATGCAAATGATTGGATGGCAACATAACTGCCTTTTTCGGGGAGATAAACTTGACTTGACTTGACTTGCTGCTGGCATTAGTTTGGCGGCAGCAGAGGGTTTTTGGTGACGTTTGGAGCCCTCCCATTGAACGTGAGAAACTTTGAGTCGATCATGTCTTGAACCTTGGGTTTGAAAGCTCTGCAGTCCTCGATTGTATGCCCTGGAGCACCCTTATGAAACTCGCAATGAGCATTAACATCATAATCTGGAGGAATGACAGTTGGAGGAGCCAAGTCTCTGGGAGTAACAGCCCTTCTTTCCAGCAATTGAGCAAAGATCTGAGCATATGACGTTGGCAGACGATCAAAGTCTCTATCTGACCTCCTTGTCCTCTGTTGGTTAGGCTGACGTTGTAGAGCAGCTCTCTGTTATTGATATTGAGGAAGATACTGATACCCTTGTTGATTGTAGGATTGTTGCTGAGGAGCTTGTTGCTGAGGTATTGGAGCTTGAACAGCTTGAACAGTTGGCTGATAAAGCATCGGAGCATATTACGCAGCAGCAACATACAGATACTGGAAGTATGGCATTTGGAAAGGCATTGGAGGGGGAGCTTGTTGAACTTGCCCTTTCTGAGCAGAGACAGTGTTTGTTTCGCCCTCTTTTTTCTTGTATCCATTGTTGAAAGGTTTCTTGGTTTGAGACTGGCTGCTAGAACCTCCTTGGATCCTTCCGCTCTTTAGACCTTCTTCGATTCTCTCACCGACGATTACCAAATCAGAGAATCCAGCAGAAACACTACCAATTAGCTTCTCATAGTATTGACCTTGCAAGATACCCATGAAGATGTCAATTAGTTCACGGTCAACCAGAGGTGGATGTACTCTTGCAGCTAGCTCTCTCCAGCGTTGCGCGTACTCTTTAAAGGATTCGTTGTCCTTTTGAGCCATACTCTGAAGTTGAGTGCGGTTCAGAGCAAGGTCAGTGTTGTATTTGTATTGCTTGACGAATGCATCAGCTAGCTCATCCCAAGTGCGCACATCACTACGCTCCAACTACATATACCATTCAAGAGATGCTCTAGACAAGCTGTCTTGGAAGCAATGGATCATCAGCTTTTCGTCTTTGGCATAGGCAGGCATCTTGCGGCAGTATGTTTTCAGATGAATGTGTGGGCAACTGAGGCCTTTGTACTTCGGGAATTCCTGTACCTTGAACTTGGGAGGAATGACAACATCTGGCACCAAGCACATTTCCAGAGCATTCAGTGATTTTGAGTTGCGCCCCTCCATGACTCGGAGTTTTTTAGCTAGATCACGACACGTCTTGATAGCTTCAGAATCCTGAGTAGCAGTAGGATTGACAATTGGGATGGCAGCATGATAGTTTTGGACCTCATCATACTGATCTAACAGATTTTCTTTAGTATGAGGAATAGGAATCTGAGTGACAACAGGTTAGGCTTGTGGAATGGCACCAAAAGTAACTCCAGATGTTGGAAGTGGTTGAGTAATGGCTCCTTTAGCGGCAGGAGTGAAGTTCATTGGTATCCCATAATTGATAGGGTTGGGAACAGGAACTGAGAGCCCTGAGATTGACCCTTGCACAAGCACATTATTGTTGCCAGCAGCGGCTTCACGCAATTCTTCTTCTTTTCTGGCCATCATGATGGCTTCAAGAATCTGTTCAATCTTTCCCTTGATAGAGTCCAATTCTTCTCTGAAGGCGGCTTGCTCTTGTTGAATCTGCTCCATCATTTGTCTGGTATTGGCTCGAGTTACGTACTGGTGTCTAGGAATCGGCTTGATTTGCTAGAGAAGGAAGGAAGGTGAAGTGAGATTCTTGAGTTGGAATGAAATGCAAGATGCATAACTGATGCAATGCAATGCAATGACATGTATGCAATGCAAGATGCAAGATCCAGGATCGCAGATCACAGGTTCAAACAGTTCTGAGGCTGGCCGTTCACGGGTAGATGACCAAAGTCTCTGATCAAAGAAACCTTATAGGTAGGCTCTATGAGGAAATTTCTAGATTCTTTACCCATAAGCCCACTCACAGGATGGTTTCTATGTTGACGGATAAGGTTCCCAGGATTACTGACACAAATTGCATCAATGTCATGCAATAGGCTAGCTGCATTACGACGATAATGACGACAAGGTCTCTCCTGAGTGGGGTCCTCGTGCTAGGCGCACAAGGAGCGAGTCCTTGGAGACTAACACTACACGACCACCAATATAGAACTTGGTTCTAAGAGTAGTTCATAGAGTCACGGGCCCTTCATGAATCAAGTCGTGCGACAGGCTAGCTGTGTTACAACAGGGTCTATGAAAAGGTCTACTCTATGGGAGCTTTCATGCTAGGCACGAAAGGAGCGAGTCCTTGGGGACTAACGCTACTCGACATCCAATTCTAAACTATGTGTTCCCTCTGCTTTTACCAAAGCTCGGGTGTAGAGCTTTACTCATGATATCAACCCATGATCCAACAGCCAAGAATGAAAATGAGCATAAGGGAAAGCAATAAGAGGACAAATACGTAAACAAGAAGAAAACAAGCAAACAAAGATAACGCTCCTCACAAATCGCACTAAGTTAGGCTCGACTCTCTCTTGCATGGAGCAATTATTCCCCAGCAGAGTTGCCAGCTGTCGCACCTCGAAAAAATAGCTTAAATCGAAGACACGACCCTTCGCGCGAAAGGCGCGGAACGGTTCGACAGAGTCGCCACCGAACTTTATTTATCCCAAAAGAGGGAAAGGAAAATATCGAGAAAACCTTTAAAGAGAAAGATAAGAACATGGTCGTCGCAACCACATTCTAGGTTTGGGAGTCGGTTACGTGAGAAGAAGGTACGCGCACCCCCTCACGTCCGTTGTACTCAACGGGAACCTCTTAGTTCGAATTGTGATGAACGTTATCTAAGCTTGTTTGTTTTCTTCTCAACGATATATTCGAAAAGGTAAAGTAAAAGGTTTCGATTACTAAGGGAAATGGGATGGTTTTAGGATAAGGTGCTCGGCAAGATCATCGCGCCTCGGGCCTACCTATGCTCATTCGGACGAGAATGAGGAATCAGAGCAATCGTAGTTCGACTACGGGAAGGGATAGAGGGACGGCGGAAGATGGAGGGAAGGTAGCTCGCCAAGATCATCGCAATCTTGTGCCTACGTATCTTTACTCGGATGAGAATAAAGAATCAAAGCGGTCGTAGTTCGTGGTACGCCCACGAAAATAATGGGGTTAGTGTTTTAGGAAACGAAAGATTGAATGATAAACAACCCAAGGGGCGTGCCTCGAGAGCAGTCACTCAAGAATCCAAGGAATGCGAGGTTCCAAGAACTCAGTTCTTTCGAGATTGATTGTAAAATTGTTTGATAAAGATTAAGTGTTTTAAGACGAAAGGGTGAATGAACAACAACTCAAGGGCGCGCCTCGAGAGCCATTCATTCGAAGACCCAAGGAATGCTAGACTCCAAGAATCTCCTCCTTTCGTAAGTTGATTAAGAAAGCTTTTGGAAAAAAGATTGGGTCGAATTGGGTTGCGACAAGAGGTGAGGATTGATACTAGTCCCTAGTGGTGCTGCTAGTAACGAAACCTCGAGATGTGTGAGTGTGCGTTTGATGGCGAGGCGAAAGGCGCTCGACTCACGATTGGGCTCGACGACGAATCGAGGATTGGTTTGAAAATGATTTGGTTTTTTAAATGTTTTAGGGAGAATGACAATTATTCGATAAACGAGACGTCGGCCTCGCAACCAATTAATCGGGGCATTATTGGGATGCTAGATCCCAACGACACCTTTTTCATTCGATTGATTTACAAAATATTGTTTAATTGAACAACAAAAGTACCACATGGAATGCTAGACTACAGTGGCATTCCTTTGTCCAAATAATTAAGACGCGTGTTTTAGAAACGAAAGGTCGAGCGATCACAACCCAAGGTGTGCGCCTCAATAGCGGTCACTCAAGAACCCAAGAAGTGCTTGACCTCAAGAATTCAATTCTTTCGTGATTTAATTATGAAAATGATTTGAATAGGTGTGTTAAGTATTTTAATCGAAAATTAAGTGCTTAGGCGTTTCGATTATTTTAGTATGTTTTGATTAAGTGTATAAACAAAGAAAATGGTTAGATGAATAAGATATGAATATGATATAAATAATATGAATAATAATGTGGACAAGATATAAGCAAGATAATATGAACAAGATATAATATTGACATAAAAGTAAATCAAGATAATATTGACGGAAAGTAAAGTTAGTTGTTAGTGGTTAATCAGATGGATCAGGTCCAATGTAGCGATGAGCCATCGTAGCACAATCTATGACGAAGATCATACTATAGGGGGATGCGCAATTTGATATTTGTGCTAAAACCCGATAGAGAAATGATATTGAGGATCATTCTCTAATTGAATCGTGCCACACAAAACGAAAAGGTGAAGATCTCGTCTTAATCACAAACTTTCGTCGAATAATTGAAGGTAACCTATCACGATCTCAAAGTATAGAAAGAGATCTCGATGATCACTCACTACAAATTTGAAATAATGAAGGTTAATCGCTTCAACCATCAACATTCGTGAATAGAAAGACTTCATCGATCGAAAAATGAAAAAGAAGATAGAAGAAAATGCGAAATGAAGTGGAAATCGAAATGAAATCGGAATGGTCTCATCTTAATCAAGATTTAATCGAGAGGTCGACAATATTTAATATTTGACTTTCATTGGCCAATGGCTAAAAGAAAAATAAAACGGTGGTCTCATATTGATCTAGATTTTCCTATTTATTCAAATCAATAAATCCGAGACCTTTTGTTATATCATTGACCCAAAAGCGAAATTGAAAATAAAATCAAAAGTTCAAATAGAAAGGACCAAAACCCTAACCTACAAAATCAAGTCAAGTCACAAATTAGTAGTTAGATTGACAAAGAAATTAACTAAATAGAATCTAAAACTATCAAAAATAAATCTTAAATAGTTATTCTAAACATGAGATAGAGTTCACATAAACTAAATAAGAAAAATATTTAACAAAAATGTAATTACAAAGACTATTTATAAAAAAATATTTACAAAACAATAGAAGAAAAACATTTAACCAAAAATAATTAACAAAATAATTAACCAAAATATAATAATTAAAAGCAGATTTGAAAAAATAAATAAATATATTTTCCTAAAAATATCACATGAAGAACAATGGGCTAGGGGATGTGTCTATAGACAAGGGGCCCAAGAATAAAGGATTAAACCCAACAACAGAAGTTGGGGTGCAGGATTCATGGCCAGCCGGGTCGGTTCTGACCCGGTTCGGTTTATGCTTGAAGATAAAAGGGATGAGAAACCCTACTGAGTCAAAACGTACAGCCGCTCAAAGAAAAAAAAGAGTCTTCCATCTTATCCCACGTGAGAACGCCTGAATCAAATCGAACAATCTTTCTATTTCTCTACTCCGCTCGAATTCTTTTGTCTGTCCCTCTCTAACAACCGTCTTTCTCTCTCATTCGTATTGCTCTCTCTGTTCGCGGCGGCTTATACAGGTTTGTCTGTGATGGTCTGTTGAAGTATGGCTGATAGGTTTAAATGGAAGGTGGGTGAAGATAACGGTTATGGAGAATCCGCGTATGAACGAAAGGATTTGGTTGTTGTTGTTTTACAGCGATGAATTGGCTATGTTATTATTGTATTTAGATGGTGATTTTGGTGGGTGTTGACGGAGCAGCCGCGGTGTGAGGAGAGAAATGAAGGTTGGCAAATGGTTGGGTTTTGGAGGTCGCAGCAAGGTTGTTGAGGTGAGTTGAATGAAGGTCTGGGTGTTGGTGTCGCCGGGTTAGAAGAAGTATGAAAGAGAGAGGTTTTGTGTTGTTAATTCTGTATGGGATTGAAGAAATTGGGAAGGTGGTTTCAAGCAGAAGGATTTGTTTTGAGGTATGTAATTTTCTCATCTGAATCCAAGGGAATTGTTGTTGCTCCTCCTTTTTAACCCGTTCAAAATTGTGGGAACCTTATTTTTATTTTCCATTGTTGTGTTGTTGTTTTCACTTTCATTATATAGGTTTTAGTTTTGAATTTTGGGTTGTTTATTGATGCCCTGTCACTTTCATGTTGCAGGTTTTGTTCAGGTATTGCAAGTTATCTTTGGAGGGTTGTCGCACGCGCATGGTTTTGAAGCTTGTTGCCGAGAATACTTTCGTGTGCAGGTTTTCTTGCTAGAAAACTTGAGGCAATGCGTGTGCAGTGGGTTTGACTGAGGACTTCTGCAGTTGTAAGAGCAGGCATATGGTTGAATGCAGTAACAGAGTTTTGACGTTGTGCAGTGTAGCAATGTTTACTTTTAACTCTTTTTTTGTACAATTAGTGATGGGCCTGAAAATGTTAATGGGATTTTTTTGTTTATTTTTTTGGAACTCAAATAATCTTTGCATCATGGGTTTTGGTTATTTTTCTTGTAATTTGACAAAGATGGTTTATGAAGTGTAGTGGTTTTCAAAAAAGTGGATATTAACATGACAATGGATATGGAAAAATGATTAAATGAATTTGAATTTATGAAATTGTGGACAATGGATAAGTGGACTAAAACTCGGATAGGTAATCGGGTTTGAATTCAAATACGGGCAAATGGATGTGGTTTAATTGAGAGAAAAAAGTGAATGGATAGCCATGGATACAAAATGGAAAGTCACAGTTTTGAAATGGATATTATAAGTGAAACTGGATATCGCGAATAACTACAAATGATAATGGAATTAGGTAAGTGAAAAAATGGACATGAGGTTGAGACGGATATGGATAAAATTGTGAATGATTAGAAAATGGGCACTTCGAAATTGGATAATGAATATGGGTAAATGGTATCAAAAAAATGAACATGGAAATGAATGGATGGTCCTCGAGAAACTATGAATCAATCTCAGCCTCTAAAACTTTGAACCACAAATCAACCTTGATGAACTTCATTGCACCAAAACCCTGACACACACCACCTAGATTACACACACCCTGGCATTGATCTTGAAATAAACCCTTCAATCACTTCAACAACCAGAAACAACATTTTTTTGAATTTTCTGAATATGGTTAGTGGATGGATGTACAGATGAAAGTTATACACAGGTAGGACAAATTTGGGGTATGACACTATTTCTCCTAAGCAAGGCAGAATTGCTATCTTGAACCAGCGGTACTTCTTCGTCCCCAGCAGTGGCTGAGTATCCAGTCGTGTTCATCCATTAGTCTGTATGTCGTGTCAGTTTTGTCAGCATAAACATACATACATCATGCATTGTTGATCTACATTCACATTCATATTGCATCACTTTCACTCTAGTTGGTCTTATCCCCTAGTGATAAAAGTCCTCTCAATTGAGTTGTCAGTTCTTTCCTTGTCAGGAAACGTCGTGTCTGAACAGTCTATCCTCCAGTTTATTTCTGGATTGAAGGTGGTCCATTGACCACTTTGATAACTTGAACCTTTGAGAAGACCAAAGAAACTTTCGACAAATGTCACTCTTCGCCATTGAAGACTATACCTTCGCTTTCCCGGATTAAGGAAAATCCCCAGAGAAAGCCTCTTAATCAGAGATTCGACAATACAACAGTTTTTCTCCTAAAAATCCGCTGACGAAAAGGTCATCAGCACCTAAAAATTGGATCACATCATATGGCATTTCTCCGGGAAGATCCCGAGAAAAGTATGATGTAATCCCTAAGCAGAAACAGTCTCTCAAGATACTCGTTTTCCCCAATAGAGTCAACAAATGGCATCTCCAACAGGGAAGTTTGTACCCCTCTACAACTCAGACAGATGGGTTCCCCAGCAAGTCTGACATCAAAAGTTTTTCCCATCAAATGGTATCTCCCCAAGAAAATTCGGCGAGAAGTTTGACGAAAACCGCTACGCATAGCGTCCCTTGTCAATAAAGTTTATTGACAAAAGAAACTAAGACCAGTTCCTTGGTAGGAAACCAGGATCGATGGGAGTTTACATCAGAAACTTAGACCAGTTCCTTGGTAGGAAACCAGGATTGAGGGGAAGTTTACATCAGAAACTGAGACCAGTTCCTTGGTAGGAAACCAGGATAGAGGGGAAGTTTAAATCAAAAGAAACTTAGACCAGTTCCTTGGTAGGAAACCAAGATCGAGGGGAAGTTCATTTCAGAAACTAAGACCAGTTCCTTGGTAGGAAACCAGGATCGAGGGGAAGTTTACCTTTTCTAAGCATCATTGCTTAGCAAAAGAAGAGGGATGCGTGAACTACCATTCATAGCCGCTATCAAAATTTTGGGTATTCCGATATTTAATCCTTTTGCACCCCGAATGCCTGAATACCTTCGCCATTCACACCTTCGGGTCCAAGAAGATTAAATAGGGGCATCTGTCATACCCCAAATTTTGACCACTAAGATTTCCCATCATTGTGCAAATCAACATCACAATATGGATGAATCATTATGCCTCATCAGTCTCCCCAAAGATGGGTGAGCATCCACTACAATCAGAATTAGGGTTTCAAGCCCTCTCAGAGTTCTTAGACAAAGGATCAATCAAGGAATGACATAATCTTCAACTTGTCTGGCCTCTCAATCATCCACAATGGATCAAGAGGACTCCCACAGCAAGAATCAAGCACAAGGTTGCAGCATTCGGAGTGAATCAAGCCTCAAAATCAACAGTGTCACCAAATTAGGGTTTTGGTCGACCAGGGCCTCCAGATGGAAACTTTCCTCTGGGCATGAGCCAATGCTTCAAAGCAGAACCTATGATGCTTCAAGGGACATCATGAACCCAATCATCAAGTCAATTTTGCCTCAGGGGATGCACTCATAAAAAAAATCAGGAATTAGGGTTTCTTGACCTAATTCACCCGTAAGTTGACTTTTGGGACAAAACATGAGCCAAGACCTCAAGAGAGGATTTTAGGGTTTCTAATAAACCACATTGATCCATTTGCAACAATGGATTGGTCCATGAAGCTTGAGCAACAAGTTTCAATTTCATCAGAACCACAATTAGGGTTTCGCGGGAAAAGTCAACTGTACCTTTGACTTTTGACCAGGACATGCTCCCAAACCCTAGGACATGATTCAATACACCCTATAACACCTATGAAATCAATCCATAAAGTTTGATTTAGGTCAAGGACTTGATTTCATAGAGGATCGCACAGTTTGGAATTCATCTGCCAAAAAGTCAACTGTGCACAAAAGTCAACTTTGACTTTTTGGGATTTTTCACAAGTATGGTTCTTTGACCCTAAAATGATGTTAATGTGTGATTGGAATCAACATTCATCAAGAAAAATCAAGAAAAGTGGGATAACTTGTAAAAGGGGTAACCATAAAAACTTAGAAATTTTCTAAGTTATGGAACAAAGTGGCTAGGGTACCAACTTTGGAGGATCATAACTCCTAAACCACAAGGACATTTTTCCCCATTTAAAGCTGGATTTGTAGACCTCATAGCCCTCTACAAAAGCTTCAACTACACCTCATTCCAATTCATCATGGATTTTGAGTTATGGAATGATCAAAATCACAAAAAGTGAAGATGTCACTTTTTTCCAACACTTAGTGAAATTTTCACTAAGTCAGAATTTACCTTCACTTTTTTCCAAATGTAGGGGCATTTTTCACTTGGATCCAAAAAATATCAAAACCAATTATGATCAAACAGTTGTTGTATCATATGAGGGCTTTCCAAAATGGCCAAGAACTCCATCAAATTCCATTTGAGCCATAAGATATGACAATGCCAATATGCCTTGCTGCAAACTGTCATGGCAAGGCAGATTTTGGAGTTTTGCTCGATTTGCTCAAATTTTGCAAAGGGCAAGCAACTCTATCCATGTGAACACCTCAAGGGGGGACCAAGGAGGAACCAACTCTGATCCCAAGCCTCCCAAGTCTTTGGAACCAAAAATAGCATGCCAAACCTAGAAATGCCTAAAAGAGGGACAAGACTCCAATTTTGGATTGGAGCATTCAATGCATACACCAAGGTGGCATGGACTGAGCCATTTTTAACTAAATTCAGTCAAGACTTATCCAAGACCAAGGGAACCAGCAGCCTGTGCCCTAACCTCTAGTCAATGGCTAGAGGAGACTTGGATTCTCATTGATCAACATTGGCCAAACCTATGCAGCAGTTGCCATTCACTATTCCTTGCAAAACAAACTTACTCTACTATAAATAGAGCTCATTTGTGATCAGTTTGAGTACACCAAAGCCATAAAACATATGCTTTCCTCAAAATCTCCTTCTTCACTCCAAAATTGCCTTCCAAAGCAAGTCACTATCGGGTTTTGAGTTTGAGAGCTATTCCAACCAAACCAATCACACACACACACCTCATAAACATCATATAGAAGTGATCCAAACACTCACACAACATCTGGAACACCAAAATCACAAAATCACTAGCCAATTACTCAAGTTCTTGACAGATTTGCAGTTGGGGTATCATCTCAAGTTCCATATCATTTCCATTCATTCCAAGCATCCAGACACACTTCATAGCACCTAGGGAAGCTGTCCATAACCTTGGAACCAAGCTGTAACACCTCTAACACAAAACACGATCACCAGCTGCAAGAGGTAAGCATGAGCTCTTCTAACTCTATGATCCATGCATTTTTTGCTGCACAATAATTTGGCCATATGTTCATAATCATGCATGGAGTGTTTTCCCTCAATCAATTGCATTGTTTGAATCGTGTATGGAATTTCTGAACCTTCATGCAAATTTTAGGGTTCTTGAGCTTTCTCTTTGATTTCTTGTTCCATGCTTAAAATAAATGAAATTAAAGACCATAGACATGATCGTGAGGTTGAAACGAGTAGATTGATATGTAGATTGCATGATATAATCAAGTATTCAGTGAGATTTGATAGAAAATGTAAATCTGCATAAACAGAGGGTGACGCGTGTTCTTGCCCTTGTTCTTGGCGCCTTTTTTGAAAATTTGAATATTTGAATTTTGTGATTTTATTTAATTGATTCAAAAATTAATTTCTCTCTGAGTTTTAATGATTTTGAGTTGATTCTTTTTTTAATAATTCACAAAAATGTTAAAATATTTTATTTTCCCAAAAAATCCCAAAAATATTATTTATTTCATATACTTGATATTTTTGTAAAGAATTAATATTTTAATTGTTTTTTACATTTAAAATATTTTCTCTTTCTTGATTTTTTCAAATTTTAGTGATTTCCAATCATTTTGTGAATCAAAACCTGATTTTTGAAACATTAATCCAAGATCACAATTTGTTTTCCACATGTTTAACAATTTTGATCATTTTAATTGAATTTTTTATTCAATTAAAATACATTTTGGAAACAAATTAGGGTTTTTGATTAATTCAACCCTCATCAAACTTTTTCAAACACATTGAGCCTCTAATAGAGTGTAAAATCCAATCCCCTTTTAACCAAAACAATTTTGGGCCTCAGATATTCTATAAGTCCCTCTGCGTTAAAAGAAAATCTCGGCGCGATCGCCAGTTCAAAAATCAAACCCTTGGGCCTACCCTCGTGTTATAAGCCCCATTCTTTAAAAATCATTGTGCCTCTAGTAGAGTGTAAGACCCAACCCTTTTTGAAAACCAAAATAATTTGGGCCTCAGTGTATTGTATAAGTCCCGATACCATCAAAAAGTTCGACGCGGTCGTCGCCAGTTTAAAATTAAAATTTGGGCCTCTCCTCGAGCTGTAAGCCCCATCACTTGTATAAAAATAAACCTTTGGGCCTCTTGAGAGAGTGTAAGACCCATCCCTTTGTACAGAAAACCTTTTTGGGCCTCAGTCACTTGTATAAGTCCCTGTACAAAACAACAGTGCAATCACTGATAAAACCTTGGGCCTCTCCTTGAGCTGTAAGCCCCAACAATTTTTTCAAAGCACTTTCTCCTTTGATTTTGAATATAATATTGTTATCAAAGCTTTCTTTGTTGAACAAACTAACAAAACAGCATGGAAGCTCTACAACCGAGTAAGTGTTTACCTACTTTCTTTATCTGCTTTCATATATATATATATATATATATATATATATATATATATATATATATATATAACTGTATTGTGGGGCTGCTCACTGTAAGTCTTCTTTCACAGACTTTTATATTCTTGTCAAATATCAACTGTGTAATACTAGTATAGCTATTTAGAGTTTTTCTCGGCAACTACGTCTAGCACTAGGTAAAGCCCTGTTGGTCACTCTTTAAATACAAGAAGAACTAGATCCCCATAGGATTACCAGACACAGTCTTCCCTCCTCTTGGGGTTAAACAATATGGAGACGTGAAAGGCAGCATTCTCGGTGAACCCTTTCTCAGACTGTCACCCTTAGAAATTGTCAAAGAAACTCTAACTCCCCATAGATGATCTTTTCTCCGTGAATGGCATCTCTTGAGTTACTTCCAAATTCTCGGACTTTCCTGGCTTGATCTATTCTCGGTGAATGGCATATCTTGAACTTTTCAGGGTTTGGGGACCCACAGGCTTCTTAAAAGCATCCCCGCCTCCTCTTGGGCGTTGTACAAGGACCCTTCAGCTTCTTAAAAGCTCTCACGCCTTCTCTTGGGCTTAGTACAAGGACCCAGAGACCTCTACAGGTATAGGAACAGGTCCTAGTCATCAATTTACTAGAGCTGTCTTTCTGAGTCAAGTGTTAGACCTGTTAATGGGTTGACCTTCATCCCTTAACATACTAGCCTTCTCTTGGGCATCATACAAAGATCATTCACTACCTGAGAATCGATTTCTCAAAACACCCGGAGACTTGGACAGTCTCAATACCCTTTGGATTTCCCATTTCCTTAAAGAACAGGAAATAACCTTGATCCTCCGATAAGTGCCAAAGCACAACCTTACCTTCAAATATTTATAAGAACTGATTTTCTCTTTTATCTAACATACTGGACTTGTCACTAAACTGAAACAGTCACCAGCACCCTAGCCTCCTTTTGGGCTTTGTACAATGATTCTCCCCAATGGAGCTAACCTTTTCAGACTCTCTTGTTGAGTCAATCCCTTTCAGCCTCCATCTCGGGCTTCGTACAAGATACAAAAACACTCTCTTGTTGAGTATAAAAGACTTTCTTGTTGAGTCAAAGCCTTATAGCCTCCATCTCGGGCTTCGTATGAGATAAAAATCACTCTCTTGTTGAGTATAAAAGACTCTCTTGTTGAGTCAAACATTTTCAGCCTCCATCTCGGGCTTCATACGAGGTACAAAGACTCTCTTGTTGAGTCAAACACCTTTAGCCTCCGTCTTGGGCTTCGTACAAGACACATACAAAAGCACTCTCTTGTTGAGTCAACCCTTTTAGTCTCTCTCTCGGGCTTCGTACGAGACACATAAAAGCACCCTCTTGTTGGGTCAATAGCCTCCTCTTAGGCTTTGTATAAGGAAAACACTGGTTAAGTAAATCAATCTGTTAGCATCAAAATTTGTGCCTCGTTCACAGTATACAAAAATCAACAACTCCTTTTCCCCATCCAATTGCTGTAAGCGGCAATCCTCTGGATTATTTACATCGACGTCACTGTCCCTCTTTTAGCATGAGAAATTCCTAAGGGAAGATATCATTGCTCTACACTGAGTTAAATTCTTCCCCTTTAGGTTAAAAATCCCCTATAAAGGAAATTATGGCATTACTGGATTCACCTATCCCGGTTAAAGTAATTCTCCTTTATAATCAGTCACCCAATAATTGTGATAAACAGACCCCTCTTTAGAGATGACAAATTCTCTCTAAAGTCAAAACCCTTTAGCTTCACATCTTGGGCTTCGAACAAGATACAAATAAACCCTTCAGCTTCACATCTTGGGCTTTGAACAAGATACAAACCACCTTTAGCTTCACGTTTTGGGCTTTGAACAAGACACCAAAACAACCCTTTTTCCTCCCATAGAATAGGAGGAACTACGATCGCTCTGATTTCCCTGTTTCGTTAAATGGGAATATGTAGGCATAAGATTGCAAAAGAATCTTAGCGAGCACACTAATCAAAAACCCAAAATCACGTACCTTCACACATCAATCGAAAAGCATCAGTCCTAACATCCTACCAAAACCATGGTCCCTTCATTTCATTCTTAATAAAATAAGCAGAGAGAGGTCCACAATCTAAACCGCATCTGTAAACCAATAGTCATCTGTTTAAACTCAGTATGCAAGCAGGGTTAATTGGAGACATCTATTTCCCTTCCTTAGTTAGCTTAATAGGATAAAAAATGAATTGACCTGTAGTACCCCAGAGCGACAGTGCTTAAGAACCACGTCCAAAATCGCTCGCTACAGCAGGACGACAAAGGTGATAAGCCCAAAGCAAGGGACCAAAATTCAATCCGGGAATAAACCAGAGAGAAACGGTCAAACAAGACTCATCCCGAGGAGGAAATATCTCAACTGGGGATTAATTCCATCCAGACAAATGAACTTGGGAGGAAGGCTAAAACGAATATCTTCCACGAGGCATAAACTCGGTGGGGAATTAACAAAGATAGGCTTTTTCTGCTTACGGGTCGACACTCTAATGGAGAGAGGACACACACGCTCTGCGGGGATAACAACACTAGAGAGCAAGGAAACACCAACACAAATGCAAAAATGCACAATGCACCAACAATATGCTATGCACAACAAAAGAATGCGCATGCAATGCTTATGAGTATGAATATGCTGACAAAACAGACATAAAGATAAACAGAGGGTGGAAAAACATCACAACACCGCTGAATACTCGACTAATCTTAACAAGATGGAGATATCATCAGCAGCTCTGCTAGGGATTCATCTGACGGAATCCTGCAAGAGATAAACAAAAGCCATCAAAGGAAAATAAATCCTACTACAAGGCTCAAATCTTACTGGAGAAAGGAACATACTCCTTGGGGAAAACCCCAAATATCAATCTTCTAACATTAACGATCCATGAAGAGGATAATAACATAAACTCTGCTTCGGGGATGAAAGGAAAGCTGTTGGGGAATCACAACAACCCAAACTTTCTGATTCTT
Organism: Lathyrus tuberosus; assembly: GCA_022829125.1. Taxonomy (NCBI): domain Eukaryota; kingdom Viridiplantae; phylum Streptophyta; class Magnoliopsida; order Fabales; family Fabaceae; genus Lathyrus; species Lathyrus tuberosus. The sequence goes on from JALAZF010000384.1 coordinate 4,454,469, forward strand.
CCTGGGGATAAAAAAGATTCACAGAAACTTCCATTTCAAAAGGATGAAGAGATTTGCATGCGGAGAAGAAAATGAATCCGCTGAGGGCAGTAGATACATAAACGTCTACGCAAAATCCACCGGGAATATAAGGCAGATCTGCAGGAGATACAAGAGAAAAGCTCTCTGAGGATTAACCACTTCTGAGCTAAACACCTGAACTTGTTGAGGAAAACAACAACAAGGTCAAACTGTGGGGAATTTTAGATCAATACTCATCATGAATGAGAGAAAACCCAACAGGTGGCTAGTATGTCAATATTCCTTGAATAGAGGTATTATTGGAAACTTCACTGGGGAACACCCAAAATAGTGATGCACAATCTTCTCTGAAAACAAACAATCTGGAGAGAAATACGTCCTAGACTTGCCGGGGAAGATAATGCTGCTCTGCGCTTGGGAATATCCCAAGTAACAACAATACACCTAGAAGATAACACTCTGATGGAAATTCCTCAAGTGATTCACACCAAGGGACAGCGAAAATGAATCTCCGTATGAGGACTACCCTCAAGGAGAGGTGGACTGTCAAAACTACTCGACTACCTGACCATATCATAGTCAGCTGGAGAATATCCAGATCAAAACCTAGCTGGGGAAAAACCAAACAGCATTGACCCTTATGAATTCAACACATCATAGCACAACTTTGAAGGAATCTATCATCTTGTCAACAACTGGTTGTATGAACAAAACCCTGATGAGCAAAAATCAACAAACTTTACTGGGGAAATATCGACAAACTCTACTGGGGAGCTGTCAATAAATTCTGCCAAAGGAGCGAGAACAAACCCTAATGAGGAAAACATTGATCCTACCATCCTGGGAATAACCGTTGATGTTCCTTTTTGCGTTCATAAATCAAAGGAAAATGTTTTTAAAATTTTCAAAAATTTAAATCAGTAATTTGCATTTTGTTTCAAAAATCATCATCAGCAATAAATGAAATTTTGCAAACAGAAACAAAATAAGAATTGCAAACAAAGGGACAAAGGCCCAAATTTTATTAATAGAACGGAAGTCCACAAATGGTGTAACTCCATAGATCATTACAAAGTTTGAAAAATGGTAAATACATGGAAAGGGTTACATTGAAATTCAATGACCACTATTCTCCCTAACAACTTTGAATTCCGATGTGCTCAAAACTTCAGCTGAGGATGATTGAGGCAGAATCCTTGATAGACAATGTTGCTTTCAAATGATCAAGGCTGACCAGATGCAGTTACTTGCCATAATCTGTAACTTTTGCCTAGATTGCCCTCTCGGGTTTTCAATCTATCGGGATGATTATTTCTGTTTTTGTATCTAATTTTTGCCTGGACCGCCCTTTCGGGTTTTCAGCCCACCGAGACGCTCATTTTTGCCTAATCCGCCCTTTCGGGTTTTCAACTTAGCGAGTTGTTCTTTCATTTTTTAGGCGAAGTATTTCTTGACTGCATCGGCATTCACAGGACGAGTGAACTCTTCACCATCCATAGTTGTAAGAAGTAATGCACCGCCAGAGAAGGCTCTCTTGACAACATACGGGCCTTCATAATTAGGAGTCCACTTGCCCCTAGAATCATTGGTAAAAGTCGAGATCTTTTTGAGCACGAGGTCACCTTCTCTGAACACACGAGGACGAACCTTCTTATCAAAAGCTTTCTTCATTATCTGTTGATATAATTGGCCATGACACAAGGTCGTCATTCTTTTCTCTTCAATCAAATTCAACTGATCATATCTACTCTGACACCATTCAGCCTCAGACAATTCAGCTTCCATCAAAACTCTCATAGAAGGGATTTCAACTTCCACCGGGAGCACTGCTTCCATACCATAAACAAGAGAGAAAGGGGTTGCCCCTGTTGAAGTGCGGACGGATGTACGATACCCATGTAAAGCAAAAGGGAGCATCTCATGCCATTCCTTGTAAGTAACAACCATCTTCTGAACAATCTTCTTAATATTCTTATTAGCAGCTTCAACAGCCCTATTCATCTTAAGTCTGTAAGGAGAAGAATTATGATGCTCAATCTTAAACTCATCACATAATTGCTTCATCATCTTGTTATTTAGATTCGACCCATTATCAGTGATAATCTTGCTCAGAATACCATACCGACAGATGATTTGGTTCTTGATAAACCGGACCACTACTTGCTTGGTCACATTGGCATATAATGCCGCTTCAACCTACTTGGTAAAATAGCAATACCCACCAATATGAAACGGTGTCCGCTCGATGCTTTAGGCTCAATCATTCCAATCATATCAATGCCCCACATGGAGAAAGGCCATGGAGAAAAGATAACATTGAGAGGAGTTGGAGGCACATGAATTTTGTCAGCATATACCTGGCACTTATGGCACTTTTTCAAAAATTTGCAACAGTCAGATTCCATTATCAGCCAATAGTAACCTGCCCTCAACATCTTCTTAACCATTGCATGCTCATTGGCATGGGTACCAAAAGATCCTTCATGAATTTCTTTCATCAACATGTCTGCTTCGTGTCTATCCACGCATCTGAGCAAGACCATGTCATAATTTCTTTTATACAGCACATCATCATTCAAGAAGAAACTACCAGCCAATCTTCTCAAAGTCTTCTTATCTTTCTTGGATGCCCCAAGCGGGTACTCTTGATTTTGAAGAAAGCATTTAATATCATAATACCACGGTTTATCATCAACAACCTCTTCAACCACAAACACATGAGTTGGCCTATCAAGCCGCATAACATCAATTTTGGGTACATCATTCCACTGATTCACCACAATCATGGAGGATATAGTGGCTAAAGCATCCGCCATTCGATTTTCTGCTCTGGATACATGGTAAAACTCAACCTTATTGAAGAAAGTTAACAACCTTCTTGCATAATCTCGATAAGGAATCAAATCAGGTTGACGTGTCTCCCATTCTCCTTTAATTTGATTAATCACTAGGGCTGAATCTCTGTATACATCAAGAATCTTGATTCTTAAATCAATAGCTTCTTTCAAGCCCATAATACATGCTTCATACTCAGCCGTATTATTTGTGCAAGTGAACATCAACCTTCCAGTGAAAGGAATATGAGAACCACGAGGAGTAACAATTATTGCCCCAATACCATTGCCACACTCATTAATAGCTCCATCAAAAATAAACCCCAACGGGATCCAGGCTCAGGCCCTTCATCAGGTAATGGTTCTTCATAATCTTTAACCTTTAGATACATCACATCTTCATCAGGAAAATCAAACCTGATAGGTTGGTAATCATCAATGTGCTGGTGTGCCAAATGGTCAGCCAAAACACTTCCTTTTATTGCTTTTTGAGTTCGGTACTCGATATCATATTCTGACAACAACATTTTCCAACGAGAAATCCTCCCAGTTAAAGCAGGCTTTTCAAAGATATACTTGATTGGATCCATTTTAGATGTCAACCAAATTGTATGATTCAACATATACTGGCGGAGGCGCTTGGCGGCCCACGCTAAAGCACAACATGTCTTTTCAAGCATTGAGTACCGAGACTCACAATCGGTGAACTTCTTGCTCAAATAATAAATGGAAAATTCTTTCCGACCGGATTCATCTTGTTGACCCAGAACACAGCCCATAGACTCTTCCAACACAGTCAAATACATGATCAAAGGTCTTCCTTCCACGGGAGGAGACAAAATCGGAGGTTCAAGCAGATACTCTTTAATTCTTTCAAAAGCTTTATGATAATCCTCTGTCTAGACACAACCCTGATCTTTGGAAGAAGCTTGAAGATCGGCGCACAAGTGGCAGTCATATTGGATATAAATCGGGAGATATAATTCAAACGTCCCAAGAATCCTCTTAGTTGTTTTTCTGTTTTGGGTGCAGGCATTTCCTGAATGGCTTTAACTTTACCAGGGTCAACTTCAATGCCTTTTTGGCTGACAATAAAGCCCAACAATTTTCCAGAACGGACACCAAAAGTGCATTTATTAGGATTCAAACGGAGCTTAAACTTTCTCAAATGCTGAAACAACTTCAGTAAGTACTCAATATGATCTTCTTCAGTCTTCGACTTACAAATCATATCATCCACATAGACCTCAATTTCTTTATGCATCATATCATGGAACAAAGTGGTCATAGCTCTCTGGTACGTTGCACCAGCATTTTTCAAACCGAAGGGCATCACTCTGTAACAGAATGTTCCCCAGGGTGTAATGAATGTTGTTTTTTCCATATCCTCGGGTGCCATCTTTATTTGATTATAACCGGAAAATCCATCCATAAAAGAAAAGATACTGAATTTAGCAGTATTATCTACCAACATGTCAATGTGTGGCAATGGAAAATCATCTTTTGGACTTGTTTTATTCAAATCTCTATAGTCAACGCACATTCGTACTTTCCCGTCTTTCTTTGGAACATGCACAATATTGGCCACCCATTGAGGATACTCACAAGTCACAAGAAAACCAGCATCAATCACTAGTACAAAAATACCTTTTTAGCAGAGTTTGTTAAGTCAGTTTACCTGCCACCTGACTTAAGAAGTGATGCGATGGCATTTCCGTAATTATTTGTAACTTAGTTTGGTCGGGAGTATTTAAAACCGACTTAACAAAGCTTTAATAAAATAAATATAATTCACATTAATCTTCTTAAGTCAGCGGTGTTCATTAACTGAATTAAGAAGCCTATTTATTAAGTCGGGTGTCGCCCACCTGACCTAAGAAGTTTTATTTAATTCTAACAACTTAAATTCCAATATGTACCAAGAGAGAATCGAAACCGGTACCTTTTAGAAAACAAAAGTTTTATATAATATAATAATTATAAAATTTTGCCCTCTTTAATTTTCACTTTTCCCTAATTACTTTTTTACAAACCCTTCCCTCTTAGTTTTTTACAAAAAAAAATATTAATTAAAATTTTCATAGTTTCCTATCCTTCGTGTATTCTTATGTGATGCTTTCATCTTTCACCTTAACCTAGTTTTTTGCCGTCAACATCCCGACCACACTTTAGATCTTCTTCGTTCTGCTTGACCACACTTCGACCCTTCAACGTTCAGCTTAGCCAACCTTCGCCATTAGCTGCTCAACCTCTTTGTTCGTTCACCGCTTGAACACCCTTCACCGTACTCCATTGAACAAGTATGCTTCTATTCATCTCTCAAGTCACTTATTTTTCTTTTCTTCTACTATAATTCATTTATCTCTTTTGGGGTTGAAAAAAATTATTTTCTTTAATTATTAGGGTTTATGCAGAAAATTAGATCTAACTCAACTCAATTGCTTTTTGAATGTAAATGTACATGTACGCGTTTTAGATGTTAAAAATTAAAAATAGATAAATGTTTAATTTTCTTGATGTTAGAGATTAGGGTTGTAAGAGTTCAAAGACCATCTTGACACTACAATATGTCAATAGAATTCAGGCAATAACACTTATGATATGACATTATTCGATGATGATAAAGACATCAAATGGAAGTTGATAATTAGGTATCCCTAATCTTAAATGATAATTCTCATTTGAATTTCACACTCATTGTGTTTGATTTCTCCATTTTATTGAAGTTGAAATGGATAGCCAAGGCCAAAACTTGGAATGTTGTTGATATTTCGGCTGTGATTTCTCGAGAACTAATTCAGGTAGAAAGGATTTCAGTTTATCAGAGCTAGTTTGTATGTTGTGAAGGAGATAGTAGAGTGTTAGATACACACTTAGATGAATTTGTGTTTCATTTGGTAAGAATGATTGATAGACTCGACAAGCATGATTACTCAAGACCAAAGAACCTATACAAATCCGTACACACACAAACATCTTTTACGTACTTCCAATATGGAATTTGTTGTAATTCTGATTCCAATTGTAATTTATCAGGTTCTTAAGCACTTGAGATACAATGGTATTTCTCTACCTCCCATTTGTGAAGAGTCAGTCATTCAAGAAGGCTATACTTCCTTTCCAACATTAACGGGTTTATGATCCAGTTATTGAAAATATTGTCCATTTGACCGATATACCTAAGCATATTGGTGACGAGTTAAACTTTTTAGGCCCATATCATTTCAAGATTTTATTACCGTTTTATATTGAATATTTGAACTATTGGTAAATGTTTGATGCATTTTGTATAATCGTCTAAGATCTTATTTTAAATAATACCTTAACTTGATACAAACACTCTGCCAAAAAATATAGCACATGGATTAGCAGAAGGGGATCTGGATCCAATTACCAAAATGCCATTTGAGGTACACCATCAAATTTTTATTTATATTCATGCACACTTTGTTCCTCTTTATGGACTTTGATGTTATGACAATGATTTTGTCAATCATTATTAATTATATTTTTAATTCATAGTTTCTTGCCTTGCAACAACTCAATGGGTTAAGGGAAAACAAATGGAAGATGTTTTAACTATTAATAACATATAAGTGCCAGAATTTTGTAACTAGCGTAGTTTTTGCATTATGTGATTTAGTTGTTCATCATATAACCATTCTTGGATATGGAATTAGAAGAATAATATTTATATGCTTGGGAATGTTGCATTACGTGACTTGTTTAATTTTCTATCTAAAGCATTAAAGTGAATATCATAACACCATTTCATCTGAGTTAGCTAGAACTAGGTATATGTATTTTTCTTTGGGACTAAATGTAGTCTTTACTCTTGGTTTATTAGTTTTGCAATTTTGCAGGAGTATTAATGAGAGGAAACCGGTTTATGCATTATTCATGTTGGTTGCTTACTATTTACTCGTGTATTATGTGTCTCTAAGACAAAATCATGTTTCTCTTTTTACTCTTATGTTGTTTGTTGACTAATTTTGTTGCAGTAAAGTTCTATTAACTTAATATATGCTTATATCAAATGGTACAAATGTATAATTAATCTCCACCTATTATTTCATGTGATGGTCTATCTTAGTGTATATGGTAGCCTGGTAGGTCCACACCATAAATCCGTCTTTCTATAACAGAGTGTGTATTTCAAGAGGCAATTTAAACATTTTCATTTTTTTCCTCGAATACTTATTTTGTGTTTGTGCCAACACAATAAACTTTATCTTATCTATTTATTTCAGGGCTTGCTATGGTGTTTTGAGATTCGTCATGGAGAGTGGTGCCAAGGGTTGCGAGGTTTGTTATACTTTAACAACTCTAAACTCCTGTATGTTATATTGCTTTCTATAATGACTGCTTGTAATTGTTGTTTCATATGAGCAGGCTATTGTCAGTGGAAAATTAACAGCTCAAAGAGCCAAATCCATGAAGTTCAAGGATGGTTACCTGATTTCTTCTGGACAGCCAATCAAGGACTACATTGACTCTGCAGCGAGACACATGCTCCTTAGACAAGTTTTCTTATGATCTACATACCTTCTTAATTTTTTCGTACTGACAACATTCCAAATTATTATTCAATTGGTTGTTGATTTGTATTACTCATAATTTTTTCTTATTATATTACAGAGTGTTCTCGGTATAAATTCATTTATATGTGTACCTATTTTGATTACTATATGATGTTTTCATTTGATATGATTATTTTTAATTTTATGATTTTATTTTGAATTTAAGGTTAGATATATGGAATAAAATGATTATATGATGTTGTATTGTTATTATTTTGTCTGTTGTGATGATCTGCCATATATATGCCATTAAAAAGTGATATTAAAAAAAATAAAAAATAAACTTTTTAGGTCGGTTAATTATATACGACTTAAGAAAGGAAATTATTAGGTCGGGTATAAATAGCATAAGGGATTTTTTAAAGCTTAGACTTATTAAGTCGAAAACTATTTACCCGACCTAATAACATTTTCTTATGTCAGGTCCAAAACCGACTTAAGAAGTCAAAACTTCTTATGTCGGCAGTTCTTAGGTCATGCTCGGACCCGACTTAACAAGTCGCTTTTAACCGACTTAACAAGTGTTTTTTTCTACTAGTGAATCTGCTTTTGAACCTCCTCTTTGATCTTCACAGCCATGTCGGGATGAGTTCTTCTCAATTTTTGTTTCACCGGTGGACATTCAGGCTTCAATGGCAATCTATGCTCCACAATATCAGTATCAAGACCAGGCATGTCTTGATAGGACCAAACAAACACATCAACATATTCTCTAAGATGCTCCACAATCCTCTTCTTAACATCTGACTGAAGCAGTGCCCCAATCTTGACTTCTTTTACATCATCATCTGAACCCAAATTAACCAATTCCAACGACTCTTCATGAGGCTAGATGGCCTTTTCCTCATGCTCAAGCAACCGAGAAATTTCATCGGGAATCTCCTCAATATCCTCTTCTTCAGCTCCAAACACAGGGAACTCAAAGTTGGGATGGGGCATAGGGTCATTGTTTTCAATGGGTTTATCAATCAATCTGCACAATGATTTATGTTTGATTTTAGAATATGAACAAAAGTGCAAGTATTATGCAGATAGAAGTGATTATCACATTATTATTTTTTTTTTTTGGTTTTTTATGTTACCATTTTTCAGAAATAAAGCAAAAAGGGAAAACATGATATGGAATAACAAAATAACATTTTATTGATGATGATAAAATTTGAAACAAAGCCCTCACAAATTCACTTTCACCTTGGGCAGAGTGAAAGGATTTTTGAAAGAAACAAAACCAAATTACTTTGAAATATGAACAACAGTGAGAACATTAACAGCTATCCAATTCTGGCAGATCTGTCCATGTGTCACGAAGTTGTGAAGTTCTTCTTCTTCATCTTCCTTAATGATGGCAGCAGTAGAGTGATCTTTGTTGATGAATCCGGCGCTGTGAAAGGCCTCATTAATACGCTTCAAATCTCTTCTGACTGTACCAGGCGTAAAGCTTAAACCAGTTCTGCCCAGGTTATCAACCACATCAATAACTCGGCCTCAACCATCAGATCGACCAGTCTTTAACACATGCAGAGCATCTTTTAAAGAAGACATGGGTAACTCATTCTTCTTAACAGCTTTGTCATCAATAGAAAGAGCTTGGAATGGAGTCCCAACAGTCTCATCAGCATCGACATACAAAAATGATGAAAGGTGGCTCACCAGCATCGCTTGCTCACCTCCGATAATTACCAGCTTATCATTATTAACAAATTTCAACTTTTGACGGAGAGTCAAAGTCACTGCCCCAGCTTCGTGAATCCATGGTCAGCCAAGCAGACAGCTATAAGCAGAACATATATCCATTACTTGAAAAGTAATCTGAAAGAAGCATGGTCCTATTTTGATCGAAAGATCAACTTCTCCAATCACAGTCTTTCGAGATCCATCAAAAGCTTTAACGACAACCCCACTATACCTCATGGGGGGACCTTGGTAAGAAAGCTTTGATAAAGTAAATTTTGGCAACACATTCAAAGAAGAGCCAGTATCAACCAACACATTGGAAAGCGCATCTTCTTGACAGTTCATGGAGATATGTAAGGCCAAATTGTGATTTATCCCCTCCTCGGGTAAATCTTCATCACAAAAGCTCAAATTATTACACGCTGTGAGATTACCAATAATTCCATCAAACTGATTAATAGTCACATCATGCTCAACATATGCTTGTTCCAATACCTTCTGCAAAGATTTCCTATGAGCTTCAGAATTCATCAGTAAGGACAACACTGAAGTCTTGGACGGGGTATGCAAGAGTTGATCTACAACACTGTACTCACTCTTCTTGATCAATTTTAGAACTTCATCCTCATAAACCTTCGAATCACTGGACTGATTGGAAGCATCAACATTACTCTCATCTTGAGATCGTTTGCTAGCAGCAACATTCTCTACAAAGACAAAGAAGGAATGGGCACTTCCTTACCATATTCTACCATGGTAGCATTGTACTTATACGGAATAGCCTTGTCAGATTCATATGGTACCGGACCGGGCAATCGAATGACCAAAGGCATAACAGCGTTTTTTTTACTATCATAAGAGATAACAACTCGTTCAGGAATATTAAAGCGTGGTGCAATAACATTCACCTTATTCTGATATTCATCTCTTTTAGCAGTGACTTGAATCACATTCTCGTCCATCATCCTTTGAATGTCCCTCTTCACTATCACACAACCACGAGGATTCACGGAACAAATACAGCAAGATGCATAGTCATGATCAATATCATGGCACTCACTCAAAAGTGCATGCATTTCCACAAGAGATCTTCGGATCCAACGAATATCAAAATTTTTGAATGTACCAGGACAACCATGAACCATATTGACATACGCCTTGCCATGATTAGGCAGCAGATTTGATTGTACATTAGGGTTAGAATCTTCGAAAGACAAAATACCACTCCTAGCCAACCTTTGAACTTCCATCTTCAATGGATAACAGTTCTCAGTGTCATGCCCAGCTCCTCCCTGATGGAAAGCGCAATGAGCTTCAGGCTTATACCACCATGGCAAATCTTTTGGAACAGCAGGTGGTGCACGGGTCTGAACAAGATTCTTCTGAATTAAGCAAAGAAGAAAATATGTATATGTCATCAAAATCGGATCAAAATCTTTCTGAAAATGGCCCCGCTGATTGTTCTGTTGATTAGAACGTTGTTGCTGAGCAGGAGCTTCCTGAACAACAGGAGCTGAATTGATAACAGGAGCGACAGATGCAACATGTTGCTGACACTGATTATTTTTATTATAACTTTTTTTGCGTCCTCCATGGGAAATAGCATGGGTCTCACCCTCTTTCTTTTTGGAAAATCCTCCACCATACTTCTTGGAATTACCAGCAGAATTACCATCTTTTGACAAACGTCCCTCACGGACACCTTCTTCTAATCTCATCCCCATATTAACCATCTCAGTGAAATCACTCGGGGCACTAGCAATCATACGCTCATAATAGAAAGGACTCAGAGTTTTCAGAAAAATCTTAGTCATCTCATTTTCTTCCAAAGGAGGATTAATCTGAGCAGGAATCTCGCGCCACCTCTGCGCGTATTCTTTAATTGTCTCCTTATCTTTCTGAGCCATTTCCCGCAGGTGGTCACTATCAGGAGCCATATCCACATTATACTTATACTGTTTCACAAATGCCTCACCCAAGTCTTCAAAAGTGCGAACTCGAGTACTGTCGAGTCCCATATACCATTTCAAAGCTGCACCAGACAAACTGTCTTGAAAGTAGTGAATGAGAAGCTGGTAATTATCCTTCTGAGCCGACATCTTATGAGCATACATAGTCAAATGACTCATCGGACAAGAGTTACCCTTATACTTTTCAAAGTCAGGGACTTTGAACTTATGCGGGATCTTCACATTAGGAACCAGGCATAACTCATGAGGATTCTTTCCAAACAGCTCTTTACCTCTCAGAGCTTTGATCTCTTTTTGCATTTTAACAAACTGGTCTTGAATCTCTTCCATTCTATCATAAGCACTGGGATTTTCACTTGGAGCAGTATGGAAAATATGCTCTTCACCGAAAGGAACAACATGAACCACAGGCGGTGGCACAGTTATCACAGGCTGGACAGTAGGAACAACTGGAACTTCAGGAGGTGGTGGTGGTTGATAACCCTCAGGAACAAAGTTAACAGGCATCCCCAGGGGAAACTAGGAGGCATGGAGTACCGAGGAACACTAGCAGGCGCCACAGAGATGGGCGTAGAGACAATCTCAGAAATGACTGTCCTTTGCACAGGAGTTGAAAGTGGAGGAGGAGGAGGTGGATTCTGAGTAGCAACCATTGCTTCCATCATAGAAGTGAGTCTCTCCAAACCATCCTTCAGAGTTATTACTTCCTCATGAAGCTCACGGTTCTCTTGTTGCAACTGATCCATCTTTCTCTTCAGATTAGCCCAAGTATTATACTGGTGCGACAGCTTGGCTGAATGAAGACCAAAGGGAAACAATAAGACACCTGAAAAGGCAAGAAACAATGCAGAATGATGCTTGATATGCAAGATGTAAATGCAAAGTTTCAAGGAATTATAAGGCATATTGCAAACATTGTTATTTGAAATACCAAAATCTCATTCATTAATGATGGAAAATATTACATCTCGGAAGTACAAATTCAAGAATCCTAAAACAAAAGAGGAAAAAGAAAACTAGATCCCTAGAGAATCCTGTGAGAAGAAGTCCCAGCTCTATCTTTCAGCTTCTTGATGTGGGCCTGCATCTGAGTCTTCTCAATCAGCAACTGATCAACGATTAACTTCCAAGGAGATTCTGAACTCTTCGGAATATCGAAAACTGGCTGAATGTGAGAGGAAAATAAATCCTCTTGCGCCTTTCTCTTCTTGTTGGCAGCTTTGTCTTTATTCTTCTTCTTGAAGTGCTCTTAAAGTCTTTCATTCTCTAACTCAACAATCTGATACTTGTTCTTCCAAGCATCTCTCTCTTGTTGCATCTCAGCCAAAGCAATCTGAAGCTTCTTTGTGTCTTCCATAAAGTAGAGGATAGGCTTCTTAGCAATTAGAGATAAAGGTTCCTGACGCGCATAAGGCATCCTCAAAGTAATAGCTCTATTCTTAACCCACTAGAGGTAAGGTTCCGAAGAGATACAATTCGGATTTCCCAAACTTTCCTTTCCTTTTCTACGAATGTTGCACCAAGCTTCCACAATTTCTTTCTTGAGAGCAACCTGAGATTCTTCTTCCTTGAAAAAGAGACCGGCCAAATGAATGTTCTTCGGTACCTCTCGCAAAGGATATCCCAACTGACGACGAGCCAACACGGGATTGTAGCTGATTCCTCCCTTTGTACCAAGAGGTACGTTGGGAAAATCACCACAACTATCAATAATCATCGCTCCAGAAGGAACACGGCTACACCAATCAATATTAGAATGAGTGAGAGATATGATCTTCCGCGACCAATATAAACCACCCTTGAGGTTCCAGAAAGCTGCAGACTTCGGCAAGTGAGAAATAAACCACTTGTAAAGCAAAGGCGCACAACAGATAATCATCCCTTCACCATGGAAATTCCTGAGGTGAATAGAATGGTAAGCGTCGGCAAGCAAAGTGGGAATTGGATTCCCAATCAAGAAGATCTGAATAGCGTTGATGTCGACAAAGTTCTCAACATTCGGGAAAAGGAACAGTCCATAAATAAGCAAGGCAAGAATAGCCTCAAAAGCAACTGTGTTTTTCACACTAGCAAAGTGATGAGCTCTATCCATCAAGAACTTAGCGGGTAGCCCAAGAATCTTTCCTTTAGTATCCATGCGAGCCTTAATCTCAGAAACCTTCAAGTGAGTTGCCTTCGCAATAACATGATGCTCGGGAGCGGGATCCAAACTAGAGAAAATCCGACCATAAACAGGAAAACCAAGCAGGAGAGAATACTCCTCTAGCGTAGGTACCAAGTGATAATCAGGAAAGGTGAAACAATGCAGCAAAGGGTCATAGAATTGAACCGAAGTAGCAAGTAATCCTTCAGCCATATCAGCCTTCAAGAGAGATAAAAGCCTTCCATATATGGACTCGAACTTCTTGGTATCAGCAACCAAAGATCCTAGCTCTCTCAAACCTCCTAACTTAGGACTCTTGAAAGTGTACTTCTTTGTACTTCTCCTTCCAAAATCCATAACAAAAGTATCTGCAATGTTTGCAATAACACCTTTAAGTTCCTTGAAACCTTCCAAAAGAATGCTCATGAATGTATGAGTGCATGAATGCAACACCCACAAACAAGATCACACAAAGCAGACGGGTCAAGGTTCAAGTCACGAGCATGAAGCCGAGGGTAAGAACCAAACCCACAAAGGTATGTACTACGGTTTTGTCTTCATTGTAGCTGCAAAAAACAGTGGTTCTAACAAAGTGCCCAGGGTCCACAATCCAGTATCAGACACACCAGCACACCGATTTGCTCGGAGGTTAGTAGTTATCCTCAAGAGAATCTAACCTGAGTGTAGCATCGCGTGACAGCTAAGTCAGATTTGCATCTTCATAGCTTCCACGCTACGATCCTAAAAAGGCTAAGATGGGTTAAGGGTTACTACGGTTCTCAGTGTTATAGGCTTCTATGGAAAAAGTAATGCCTTCTCAATCACTCGATCGGAATCAGTAATTCCAAAGAGGCAACCACCGAGTGGATAGATTTTCAAGTTCTTCTTTTTCAGGATTCGACTCCTTCAAAGTTCCCTTGACTATACTATCCTCTTATCTCAAAGTGTACTCTGGTCTGGGTATAGGACCTATCTCACACACAGAGGAACTCCCAAATAGAACAAACAAATAACAAGCAAATCAGACAAAAAGCAGTAAATAAATCAAATTAGGCTAAACCCCTCAAGGGAACCAGAGTCCCCAGCAGAGTCGCCACTTTTCTGTAGCGGGGAAATTTGTGAGTATAAGCTATTGATTAACTTAACTAAAAACAATAGTCGCCACCGCACTTTTATTTTATCCAAAAAAAAAAGGAAAGGAAAAAGAGCGAACAAAACCTAAAGAGTTTTAAAAAAACAAGAACAAACAGAGAAAGGGTAAGGGGGGTTGGTTACGCAATGGAAAGGTGTTAGCACCCAAAACGTCTATAGTACTCTATAGGAACCCTTTGAAATATCTACCCTTTTTTGGTCTGAAAATGGTTTGCTTGAAAAAGAGATTGGGGAGATGAGAGGAGAATTATATTTTTAATGTTTTTGTGTTTGGAGAGACTTATCGCCTCATTCCTACATGCCCACGATGTGCAATGTAGGATCAAAACCCCGTAGTTCGTGGTACAAAGAACAAAAATTTGTTTGTTTTGGTTGATTTTAAGTGTAAAGACAAGTCGTCATATCTAAGCGAATAATTCCGCTTAAAGAAATGAATCATGTCTAAACTTATGAAAAAGTTTAAAAGAAAAAGTGCACAAAGCACAAAAAAAAATTGATGAGTTTTTGTATTTTTTTATGTTTTTATGAAATGGTCAAAATATGGTTAATATTGATTGACATTTATTAAAGAAAACAAAGCTTAAAAATCACTTGACCAAAGTCAAGTTTTTATTATGAAAGAGGTGATAGTTTGAAATCAAGAAGGTTTTGAAAAAGAGAGAAGGTTTTGAAAATTGAAGAAGGGGTGGAGAAGAAGTGACTATCCTAGTGCATGAAAATAAAAGCTAAGGATAAGAAAGATCTAACCACATGGACAAGCTCCATAGCATAAGCATTTTTCCTTTTTGATTTGGTCTTGATTCAAAATAAATCCTCAAAAGAGTACTCCAAATATCCAAAATCCAAGGTTTTCCATCACAAACTCCCAAGCATAGGTTAAGATCCTAACTCTAAGTCCAAAAGTCCATAATCAAGAGTATAGGTCCTCCAAAGCAAAGGATAGTGTTCATAGTCCAACAATTAAGAGCACAAGTCTTTTAGTGGTTTAATCCTTTATTAATGTTTTTGAGTCCAAAATGGACAAAAGAAAAATAAAAGCACAAGATAAAATGATCCAAGTGGACAAAAGAAAAATAACATAAACATAAACATGATATGATAAATGGCATAAAGCATAAAAAATAAAGAGAGATAGGGAGCGAGAAGGAAAAGTAAAAAAGTTAGAAGTTAGTGGTTAGTAGCACAAGGCTCTAGTGTCATAAGCCTTCACCGATTATTCTGTTTCGCTTTATGAACTATAGTGATTAAACAATGCACTTAGGCCAAGGTTAATGAACTTGACAGAAGATTGGTAAAACCAAAGCCCCTACAATGCCAAGTTTCAAAGATTATGGACCTAATGCCAAAGATCAATCACCATTGGGTTGACGCGACCAATCAAGGTCCGAACCACGAAAGTTCAAGTTCCGAATTGGATAAAGAGGGACAAATGTTGCGCTATGTTAAGCAATCTCTGAGTAATTTACTGAGTAATTACCCTACAATGAGGCCAGTCAATAGCTCCTTATGCTAATGCATGCTAGACGAACGATATGTAGATCGTCATCCGAAAGCAATACCGCACGAAAAGAAAATAGGTAACGGTCTAGTCTTGATCAAGAATTCTAAGATCCATAAGACTTTCATCGATCAAAATAAAAGAGAAATAGATGAAGAGAAAACCAAATTAAACCACATAGTTATGTGATCTAAGGCTAAGAACAAAAGGAAAGGGAAGAAAATGGAAAAGGAACCAAAACAGTCCCAAAAACAAGCCAAAAAAAATACATTCTATTTTGAAGTAACCGGTTACTCACCAGAAGTTAACCGGTTACTTAGTTCAAAATAGCGCAGTTTTTTTTCAAAATTAACACAGAGTAACCGGTTACTTACCAGACGTTAACCGGTTATTCTGCACCAGAATGCAGAAAATTGTGCAAAATTCAGCATGATCCACTTTCAAAACTTTTTACAAACACTTTGTGATCATGGAACTGAAATTGCACGAAATTTAAAGTAAAATCACAGCAAAAACCAGCAATCAAACACAATTACAAGATCCTAAGGATCAAGTAACAAGAATCTCCAAAGATCGACATTATGGAAGATGAAGATGAAGCTTCAACAATGGTGAGAGATGAATTACCACTTCAAATCTGAAAATTCCTTCAAATTGCTTCAAGATCTACACTCCAAAGCCTTGATCTACTATAATTGATGAACAAAAACAAGAATGGATGAAGGTTTATCTGAAAGTTGAACAAGATTCAATGTGAATTCTTGTTAACTTTCAAAGGAAGAAATGTGAGCTTTTGGTGAAAATTTGTGGTTGGGAAGAGAATTTGCAAGAGGTTTGTTGGCTATCAAAAGCTTCAAGAGAAATTTTAGCAAGGTGAATTTGGCTCTCAAAAGCTTCAAGAGAAATTTTAGCAAGGTGAATTTGGCTCTCAAAAGCTTGTCGAATGAATGAAATGAAGGCTCTATTTATAGAGTTTAGGCTTGGAAATTTGGTGGTTTGGAATTAGGCTTGGATGATCAAAATTAGGATTGGAATTCAAATTTGGAGGGAAATCACAAAAGAGTGGTGATTAGTGATGGTACATGGTGGGGAATGATCAAAGAGATGTAGGGGAATTAAAATGAGGTGATCTAGAATATTCCAAATGTGATCAAGGGCTGATATTGGTGCCAATTGCTGAATTTGAATTTGCCACCATTTTTCAAATTTTCACGAGGGTAACCGGTTACTCACCACAGGATAACCGGTTACTTAGTGTAAATTTTGAAAAAAAATGCTTTTTTAATACACTGATGTGGGTCGGCTCAATTCTTTTGCTCGTCAAAGAAGGCATGAAAATAAACACATGAATCTTGGAGTCTCTTGAATAATAATCAATTAAATCTTGGAAACTCTTGATCAGATAATTTTTGAATTAATTGCGGATCAACTTTGACTTTATTCAGATGAAATCCATTCGAGCTGAGGGACTGATGTTTTTGGTATTTTTAACCTGTTCTTCCCCTGAAAATGTTAGTGAAAG
Source organism: Lathyrus tuberosus (assembly GCA_022829125.1). Lineage (NCBI taxonomy): Eukaryota > Viridiplantae > Streptophyta > Magnoliopsida > Fabales > Fabaceae > Lathyrus > Lathyrus tuberosus. The sequence continues at coordinate 4,471,863 of JALAZF010000384.1, forward strand.
AAAACAAAATATTTTTGGATTTTAATTAAAGGTTAGTAAACATAAACAAATTAAGCAATGAAACAACTAACAAACACACACAAACCCCAAAGATCCCTGCAAGGCACAATCCTATAGAAGAGGGAACCAATGCGTGATCTTCTTTGTGGTATGAAATGCAAAAGAGAAGCAAAGAAACTTAGGGGCAAAAATTAGGGTATTACATGTGGCAACTGCAGTAGGCCTTTGGCCAATGTTGATCCAAGGGAATCTTTAGTCTCCTATAGCCATTGACTTGAGGTTAGGGCACAGGCCTATGGTTCTTTGATTTAGAGCTTATTCTTGACTCATTCAGTTAGGTATGTGTCAGTCCATGCCACCTCGGTGCATCCATTGAATGCTTAGAAACAAAATTGGAGTCTTGGCACCTTTTTAGCCTTTTTAGGTTTGTTATGGCTAAGTGTAGATTCTTGGACTTAGGAGGCTTGGGGATCAGATCATTCTCCTTTTATTTTATCCTCAGATGTGTCCAAATGGTTGACAAGGCTTGAAGTTGCTCAATTTTGTCAAATCGAGCAAATGCACAAAATCTTCCTTGCTTGGGACAGTTGGAAACGGTGATTTTGAGGGATTCATATCTCCCTGCTCAGGTTGAGTTATGGGAGGCTCTTATGCTTTTTAGAAATCCCTCATATGATACAAAACATGTGTGATCATATTTTGTTTTGAAGCTATTTGGATACCATTGAAAAATCCTCATGAACATTGATGTTCAAGGCTGGTAACTTAGGCAGCTTTTCACTAAGTGTTGGAAAAAGTGTCATTTTCGTGTTTTTGTCATTTTGATCACTTCATAACTCAAAATCCATGAGGAATTGGGTTCTAAGGTAGCTGAAGCTTTTGTAGAGTGTAGCAAGACCTACAAATCCAGCTTTGGATCACCCAAAATGGTTGCTTGGATCTCAAGTTATGGTCCTTGGAAGTTGGTACCAAAACCATTTTTATTCCATAACTTAGAAAAATTTTGGTTTCTCAAGGTTGCCCCTTTTGCAAGAAACCTCACTTTTCTTGATTTTTATTGATGGATGATGATCAATATCATACCTTAACATTATTTTTTACTTAGGGGAACCATCTTTGTGAAAAATTCCAAAAAGTCAAACTTGATTTTGTGCACGGTTGACTTTTTATCGGATGAAATCCAAACTGTGCGATCCTTTGTGAAATCAAGTCCTTGACCTAAATCAAACCTAATGGATAGATTCCATAGGTGATATAGGGTGTATTGAATCATGTCCCAAGGTTTGGGAGCATGTCCTGGTCAAAAGTCAAAGGTACAGTTGATTTTTTCCTCGAAACCCTAATTGTGGTCCAGATGAAATTGAAACTTGTGAATCAAGCTTCTTGGATCAATCCATTGTTGTAAATGGATCAATGTAGTGTATTGTAGGCCCTAAAATCATGTCTTGAGGTCTTGGCTCATGCTTTGTCCCAAAAGTCAACTTATGGGTGAATTAGGTCAAGAGACCCTAATTCCTGATTTTTTCTGAATGCATCCCCTGAGGCTAAATTGACTTGGTGATTGGGTCCATAATGTCCCTTGGTGTATCTTAGGTTGTGCTTTGAATAATTGGCTCATGCCCAGAATAAAAATTCCATCTGGAGGCCTTGGTCGACCAAAACCCTAATTTGGTGACACTGTCGATCTTGAGGCTTGATCCACTTGGAATGTTGTAACTTTGTGCATGATTCTTGATGTGGGAGTCCTCTTGATCCTTTGTAGGTGTTTGAGAGGTTAGACAAGTTTAAGATCATGTCATTCCTTGATTGAACCTTTGTCTAAGTGCTCTGGGAGGGCTTGAAACCCTAATTCTTGATTGTAATGAAACCTCAACAATCCTTGAGGAGATTAATGAGGCATGGAGGTACAAGAAGATTAAATAGGGGCATCTATCATACCCCAAATTTTGACCACCAAGATTTCCTATCATTGTGCAAATTGTTATCACAATATACATGAACCATCATGCCTCATCAATCTCCTCAAAGATGGTGGAGCATTCACCATAATCAAGAATTAGGGTTTTGAGCCCTCCCAGAGCACTTAGACAAAGGATCAATCAAGGAATGACATGATCTTCAACTTGTCTAATCTCTCAAACACCCATAAGATATCAAGCGGACTCCCACATCAAGAGTCAAGCACAAAGTTGCAACATTCCAAGTGGATCAAGCCTCAAGATCGCCAGTGTCACAAAATTAGGGTTTTGGTCGACCAAGGCCTCCAGATGGAAATTTTCATCTGGCATGAGCCAATGCTTCAAAGCACAACCCAAGATACTCCAAGGGACCTCATGGACTCAATCCTCAAGTCAATTTAACCTCAGGGGATGCATTTACCAAAAATCAGGGATTAGGGTTTCTTGACCTACTTCACCCCTAAGTTGACTTTTGATGCAATACATGATCCAAAACCTCAAGACATAATTTGAGGGCCTCAAATACACCACATTGACCCATTTACAACAATGGATTTATCCAAGAAGCTTGATTCACAAGTTTCAATTTCATCTGGACCACAATTAGGGTTTTGAAGAAAAAAGTCAATTGTACCTTTGACTTTTGACCAGGACATGCTCCCAAATCTTGGGACATGATTCAATACACCCTATAACACCTATGGAATCCATCCATTAGGTTTTATTTAGGTCAAGGACTTGATTTCACAAAGGATCGCACAGTTTGGATTTCATCCGATAAAAAGTCAACTGTGCACAAAATCAAGTTTGACTTTTTGGATTTTTACAAATATGGTTCCCCTAAGTCAAAAATAATTTTAATGTATGGTATTGATCATAATTCATTAAGAAAAATCAAGAAAATGAGGTTTCTCGTAACACCCCATTTCTACCCATCGAATAATATAAAATCAGAGTTACAAAGTTTCAACATACATATGGAATGTTACACTTTCTACATAAAACAACGACAATTAATCACCTGAAAAACAGATACATAACACATAATTTCGGATGAACCGATAACAACCTGCTCAGTCTTTAAAATAAAACAACTGTCATTACTACGCAGCGGATTCGTAAAAATTCAACTTTAATGACATACCATCTTTGTCCACTTAAAACAACTTCAAAACAAAAAGTCTTTAAAGAAAAAAAAAATTCAGCAACAATACTAAAATCAACAATAAAGGAAACATGCGTTCATCCCCCCGAGTGTTACGTATCAGAGCGACGACACCGACTTGAACTAATGAAGGTAGACAGCCTTCAACCCAGATTACCTGCAGGATGGCGTATAAACCATCACCAACCACAGAAGGGGTGAGATATCAAACAATATAATCGGGTATATGATAAACAATATATTATATTGGATTATATAAAATCACCACTTCACAACATTACCATCAACATTCATCAACAACATGACAACAATTATGCAACATGGAATACGACTCATAAAATGCACATGCATGTGGTACCATTGGAGCAGAACTCCCAACTTAAAAATCTGCCAATTAATAGAGGCATCAACAAGGCATAAGCCTTCAACTTAATTTGCCAATCCAGGCCAACTTATCGAGCATCAGCTCCAACTTGATATGCTATGTATGCAACAACAATATGAACACACCAGCAACTACAACAACAATTACAACCACAATTCAACTTTGGCATTAAGCCTACAACTTAATTTTTGCCAATAATTAGAGGCAATGCAACAAAATTCACACCTGCAACTTTATAATTAACCACAACAATACCACCGCAAATTTACGCCATACTCCGTATTAACCAAATTATATTACCAACGTTCCTCGAAATTTATCCGGACAGTGTTACTAAAACCGGTTAATTATTCTCTGCTAAAATTACTAATGCTTCCACTCTGCCTTAAGGCTATTAGGACTATTCTGGTACTGTTATTATACAAGTTCTGCTATATTTACTCTATACCGTTAGATTATTCTTCTACTAATTATCACTGTTACTGCTACTGAAATATTATCTGCTAGTTCATGCCTTTGCTGTCACTTTTTTTTCTATTAATTGAAGCTAATCGTGGCTATATTATTTTCCTACTAATTCATTGTTAATGTTCTAACAAATATTATTTTGCTGCTACTGTTACTAACATAATACTAATATTATACTAAACAAATATTAATGTTCTAACATAACACTAAATAATTATTATATTCTAAACTCACCCACACACAAGTGGTTTGCGCCACTTCCACTCACACACACAAGGTGGCTTGCGCCACCCTCACACACACACCCAGGTGGCTTGCGCCACCTTCACACACACACAGAGGTGGCTTGCGCCACCCCCCTCTTTTATTTTTTTTTTATTTTTTTTTATTCAGCCTAGTGAAAAATAATTCTGAACATAGAACTTTTAATTCAACTTCTTTTTAGCAATGTTACTTAATTTCACAGATGCCGTAATTTTTCAGAGATAACAACCAGATACGAAAAAAATTGAAATTCAGTATTTCGCGACGCAATTTACACACCGTGACCAGTTTATACAAACCCAAATTCCCACATACTATTCATCAACTGTCCTATTATAGAGTCAGAACCCCACCCTTACCTTGGATTGAAGGTTGCTCTACTCTCCGATTGGATTTTCGTTCTCGCAGCCTCTACGTATCCTCCTTCAAACCCTTGTTCCTCTTCTCTGTAACATCCACGTTCTTACTGCTACTTCTCTCTTTCTCTTAATTCTAATTACCTAATATAATAACACTATTATTCTATTTATTTTATTGGGCCTCATTTCTACACCCCCACTAATTCTACTTCTAATCATCAAAGCCCAAATAATATAATCTAGTATTATTTCTAATACTATATCTACAACTAAATCAGTTTAATTAATTAACTACCATAACACAACGTAAATCAATTAAATTAATTCAACTAACACCGACATAGCAACTCAACACAACATTTTCGACAACCAACACAAATCAAACAAATAATACGAAAATATTTAATTAAATAATTAATTAAATAACCGGGCATTACAACTCTCCCCCACTTAGGATATTTTCGTCCTCGAAAATTTACCTTGTTCAAACAACTCGGGATAGGATTCCCGCATCTTGCTTTCCAACTCCCACGTCATACTTTCTCCGGAAGCTCCTAACCAAACTACTTTTACCAACGCAATCTCCTTGCCTCTTAGAGTCTTCATTTCACGATCCGCGATCCGTACAGGCATCATTTCCATAGTAAGATTATCCTGTACTTGCACATCATCCATATGAATTACATGAGATGGATCTGGAACATACTTCCAGAGTTGTGACACATGAAACACATCATGTAAATTTGAAAGATTAGGCGGTAAATCCACTCTATAAGCAACATTTCCAACTCTGTCCGAAATCTGATACGGACCAATAAAACGAGGAGTGGGCTTATTAGACTTCAATGCACGCCCAGCACCTGTCATAGGTGTAACTCTCAAAAACACATGGTCACCTGCTTGAAATTCTAAATCTTTCCTTCGCCTGTCATGATAACTCTTCTGCCTACTTTGGGACGATTTCATCTTTTCTCGGATTAACTTCACCTTCTCAGTAGTCTCTCGAACAATTTCAGGTCCAAGCACTACACTTTCTCCAGATTCATGCCAACATAAAGGAGTCCTACATCTCTGACCATATAACGCTTCAAAAGGTGCCATTCCAATACTGGAATGGTAATTGATATTATAAGTGAACTCGATCAATGGAAGATAAGTATCCCACGAACCTCCCTGCTCAAGAACACATGTTCTCAACAAATCCTCCGACTGAATAGTCTTCTCAGTTTGACCATCCGTCTGAGGGTGATACGCCGAACTCAACCTCAACTTAGAACCCAACGCCTCTTGCAAATTCTTCCAAAAATTAGAAGTAAACCTCAGATCTCTATCTGACACAATACACAGAGAAACACCATGCAGCTTTACAATTACGCTAGTATAAATCTCCGCCAACTTCGATACTGGAAAACTGATGTTAATAGGAATAAAATGAGCCGACTTCGTAAGCTTATCAACAATCACCCAAATCGAATTGTGTCCTCTTGAAGTATTAGGTAATCTTGTCACAAAGTCCATTGAAATGCTATCCTATTTCCATTCTGGAACTTCTAACGGTTGCATCAACCCTGCAGGCTTCTGATGTTCAACTTTCGACTTCTGACAAGTTTAACATGCGTACACAAATCGAGCTACATCACGCTTCATCCCAGGCCACCAAAACAATTTCTTCAAGTCTTGATACATTTTTGTAGCTCCCGGATGAATACTCAAATTGCTTCTATGACTTTCCTCGAGAATTTCTTTCTTCATCTCCGCATCATCAGGAATGCAAATTCGATTTCGGAATCTCAACACACCTTGCGCATCTAACTTGAAATCATCATTCTCAGACTGATCGATCCCAACCATCGAATCTACCAGTTTCACGTCTAACTTCTGAGCTTCCTTGATACTGTCCAAAAATCATTGTTAATCTTCAGCATTCCCAACATCACACTCTGCGGTGTCACTTCGCAAACTAAGCTCATATCTCTGAACTGCTCAATTAATTCCAATTCTTTAACCATCATCACCGACATATGCAAAGTTTTCCGACTTAGGGCATCAGCCACAACATTAGCTTTACCTGGATGATAGTTCAAACCGAAATCATAATCTTTTAATAATTCCAACCATCTTCGTTGTCTCATATTCAATTCCTTCTGATCAAATAAATACTTTAAACTCTTATGGTCACTAAACACTTCAAATCTAGAACCATAAAGATAATGCCTCCAAATCTTCAACACAAAAACAACTGCAGCAAGTTCTAAATCATGCGTAGGATAGTTCTTTTCATGAGTCCTCAACTGCCTCAACGCATAAGCAACTACCTTATCATTCTGCATAAGCACACCTCCTAAACCCATCTTAGAAGCATCACAATACACCACAAAAGGTTCTCCTGGATTAGGTAATGTCAAAACCGGCGCCGTTGTCAATCTCTTCTTCAATTCCGTAAAACTTTGTTCACATTGAATGTCCCACACGAAAGCTCTACCTTTACAAGTCAACTTAGTCAACGGAAGTGCTAACTTAGAAAATCCTTCGATAAACCTTCGGTAATAACCGGCTAGTCCCAAAAAGCTTCTAATCTCGGTAGCCGACTTTGGAGTTCCCCATTACAACACAACATCTACTTTAGATGGATCCACAGCAATGCCACCACCTGAAATGACATGACCAAGAAAACTAACCTCCTTTCACCAAAATTCACATTTAGACAGCTTTGCATATAACTTCTTCTCTTTCAAAACTTGCAATACTAGTTTTAAGTGCTCTGCATGCTCTGTTTCCGATTTAGAGTAAATCAATATATCATCAATGAACACCACCACAAACCGATCCAAATAAGTATGAAAGATACGGTTCATGTACTCCATGAATACTCCTGGCGCATTAGTAACACCGAAAGGCATCACCAAATACTCATAATGTCCATAACGCGTTCTAAAAGCCGTCTTCTAGATATCTTCATCTTTCACTTTAATCTGATGATAGCCCGACCTCAAATCAATCTTGCTAAACACACGAGCACCTACCAATTGATCCATCAAGTCATCTATTCTCGGAAGCGGATACTTGTTCTTAATCGTCACTTTATTTAATTGTCTATAATCAACACAGAGCCTCATACTTCCATCTTTCTTCTTTACTAACAACACTGGAGCTCCCCACGGCGATACACTTGGCCTCACAAACTTCTTTTCCAGCAAATCCTCCAATTGCTTCTTTAATTCTGACAATTCAGATGCAGACATCTTGTATGGTGCCATAGAAACAGGTCTGGTACCAGGTACAAGGTCAATTGCAAATTCCACTTCTCTTTCTAGCGGTACATCAGGAATTTCATCAGGGAAAACTTCAAGAAATTCACGCACCACTTGCAACTCCTCAATTACAGCTCGGCTCTCAATAGATAAAGACGACATCACCGAGATAATCTGAGCTCCTTCTTGCATCAACTGCTGTAACTGCCTAAAAGACAACAAACCAGCTTCTTCCTCTTCAGGAGTAGAAAATCTCACTGACTTGTTATAAAAATTGATATGAACATAGTTATATTCTAACCAGTTCATTCCCAAGATTACACCCATCCCAGTTAACGTCAAACACACCAAATCAACAGTAAAGTCTTTGTCGAAGATCGTCAAAGGACACTTTAAACACGCAAGAGAAATAGTCACTGATCCCTTAGCCAGAATCTCGACGACCATTTCTCCATTCATAGAAGACAACACAAGACCCAATCTTTCAACACATTCAGCAGCAATAAAGCAATGAGTAGCACTAGTATCAATCATAGTGATTAAAGGAGTACTATTAATGAAACATGTACCTCTGATGAGTTTGTCCTAATTAGTTGTCTGAGTCCCAGCCAAAACGAACACTTTCCCACCGGTTTGCACCTTCTTTGGTTTCTGACACTGACTACCAATGTGTCCTTCTTCACCACAGTTGAAACAGATCATCTCTTTATGCTTGCACTCCGATATTGCATGCCCAGTCTTACCATAACGGAAACACTTCTTCACCTCAGCAGTACACACATTACTCTTATGACTAGGTTTCCCACATTTGAAACAAGTTATGCCAGCAGGAGCATCTCCCCCACTAGTCCTCTTACCATCAGCCACTTTCTGTTTACCTTTTCCAGCTGGAGCATCATAAGGTTTGCCACGATTCTGTTGGTGCTTGCTCTTCCTCTCATTAATGATATTATAATGCGCATTGTTATCCTCTTCATAAATTCTGCAACTATCAATCAAATCAGAGAAGACACGGATCTTTTGATATCCAATTGCCTTCTTGATCTCTGGGCGCAACCCACTCTCAAACTTGATGCATTTTGAAAACTCAGCAGTATCCCCGTTATAGTGCGGATAAAACTTAGCCAACTCAACAAACTTTGCACCATATTCAGTAACCTACATATTTCCTTGCTTCAGCTCAAGAAACTCGATTTCCTTCTTACCACGAACATCCTCTGGATAATACTTCCTCATGAACTCCCTTCGGAACACAGCCCAAGTGATACCTTCACCTGCAGCTTCCAACCTCTGACGAGTCTCTAGCCACCAGTCATCAGCCTCGACTGCTAGCATATGAGTCCCATATCGAACCTTCTGCGCTGGAGTGCAGTCCATCACATGGAAGATTCTCTCCATCTCTTTCAACCAGTCCAACGCCCCATCAGGATCATACTTGCCCTTGAAGGTAGGCAGATTCTCCCTCTGGAAGGTTGCTAAACTACGAGATCCAGCATTCTCGCCAGTGTTCAACTAATTCTGCAAAGCATGAGCCATTGCTTCAAACGCAACAGCAATTGCAGCATCATTCCTTCCAGCCATCTCAACTTAACACTGCAACATAAACAAGGTTAGAACTAATTAACAATACTCGATTGTTAAACAAACTACGACTCGACAACTTGGCCGGACGGACCGACCAGCTCTGATACCACTAATGTAACACCCCATTTCTACCCATCGAATAATATAAAATCAGAGTTACAAAGTTTCAACGTACATATGGAATGTTACACTTTCTACATAAAACAACGACAATTAATCACCTGGAAAACAGATACATAACACATAATTTCGGATGAACCGATAACAACCTGCTCAGTCTTTAAAATAAAACAACTGTCATTACTACGCAGCGGATTCACAAAAGTTCAACTTTAATGACATACCATCTTTGTCCACTTAAAACAACTTCAAAACAAAAAGTCTTTAAAGAAAACAACAACAAAAATTCAGCAACAATACTAAAATCAACAATAAAGGAAACATGCGTTCATCCCCCCGAGTGTTACGTATCAGAGCGACGACACCGACTCGAACTAATGAAGGTAGACAACCTTCACTCCGGATTACCTGCAGGATGACGTATAAACCATCACCAACCACAGAAGGGGTGAGATATTAAACAATATAATTGGGTATATGATAAATAATATATTAGATCAGATTATATAAAATCACCACTTCACAACATTACCATCAACATTCATCAAGAACACGACAACAATTATGCAACATGGAATGCGACTCATAAAATGCACATGCATGTGGTACCATTGGAGCAGAACTCCCAACTTAAAAATCTGCAAAGTAATAAAGGCGTCAACAAGGCATAAGCCTTCAACTTAATTTGCCAATCCATGCCAACTTATCGAGCATCAGCTCCAACTTGATATGTTATGTATGCAACAACAATATGAACACACCAGCAACTACAACAACAATTACAACCACAATTCAACTTTGGCATTAAGCCTACAACTTAATTCTTGCCAATAATTAGAGGCAATGCAACAAAATTCACACCTGCAACTTTATAATTAACCACAACAATACCACCGCAAATTTACGCCATACTCCGTATTATCCAAATTATATTACCAACGTTCCTCGAAATTTATCCGGACAGTGTTATTAAAACCGGTTAATTATTCTCTGCTAAAACTTACTAATGCTTCCACTCTGCCTTAAGGCTATTAGAACTATTCTGGTACTGTTATTATACAAGTTCTGCTATATTTACTCTATACCGCTAGATTATTCTTCTACTAATTATCACTGTTACTGCTACTGAAATATTATCTGCTAGTTCATGCCTTTGCTGTCATTTAGTTTTCTATTAATTGAAGATAATCGTGGCTATATTATTTTCCTGCTAATTCATTGTTAATGTTCTAACAAATATTATTTTGCTGCTACTGTTACTAACATAACACTAATATTATACTAAACAAATATTAATGTTCTAACATAACACTAAACAATTATTATATTCTAAACTCACCCACATACAAGTGGCTTGCGCCACTTCCACTCACACACATACAAGGTGGCCCTCGCCACCCTCACACACACACCCAGGTGGCTTGCGCCACCTTCACACACACACAGAGGTGGCTTGCGCCACCCCCCTCTTTTATTTATTTTTATTCAACCTAGTGAAAAATAATTCTGAACATAGAACTTTTAATTTAACTTCTTTTTAGCAACGTTACTTAATTTCACATATGCCATAATTTTTCAGAGATAACAACCAGATACGAAAACAACAGAAATTCGGTATTTCTCGACGCAATTTACACACCGTGACCAGTTTATACAAACCCAAATTCCCACATATTATTCATCAACTGCCCTATTATAGAGTCAGAACCCCACCCTTACCTTGGATTGAAGGTTGCTCTACTCTCCGATTGGATTTTCGTTCTCAAAGCCTCTACGTATTCTCCTTCAAACCCTTGTTCTTCTTCTCTGTAACTTCCACGTTCTTACTGCTACTTCTCTCTTTCTCTTAATTCTAATTACCTAATATAATAACACTATTATTCTATTTGTTTTATTGGGCCTCATTTCTACACCCCCACTAATTCTACTTCTAATCATCAAAGCCCAAATAATATAATCTAGTATTATTTCTAATACTATATCTACAACTTAATCAGTTTAATTAATCAACTAACCACAACACAACTTAAATCAATTAAATTAATTCAACTAACACCGACATAGCAACTCAACACAGCATTTTTTACAACCAACACAAATCAAACAAATAATACGAAAATATTTAATTAAATAATTAATTAAATAACCAGGCGTTACATTTCTTATTAAAGGGGCAACCATGAGAAACCAAAATTTTTCTAAGTTATGGAACAAAAATGGTTTTGGTACCAACTTCCAAGGACCATAACTTCTAATCCAAGCAACCATTTTGAGTGATCCAAAGCCTGATTTGTAGATCTTCCTACACTCTACAAAAGCTTCAACTACCTCAAACTCTAATTCCTCATGGCTTTTGAGTCATGGACTGATCAAAATGACAAAAATGAAGAAAATGGCACTTTTCCAACACTTAGTGAAAATTTGCCTAAGTTACCAGCCTTGGACATCAATGTTCATGAGGATTTTTCAGTTGGATTCAAATAGTTTTAAGACAAACTATGATCACACATGTATTGTATCATATGAGAGCTTTCTAAAAAGCACAGGAGCCTCCCATAACTCAACTTGAGCAAGGAGATATGATTTCCTCAAAATCACCATTTCCAACTGTCTTATACAAGGCAGATTTTGGCATTTTGCTCGATTTGGCAAAATTGGACAACTCCAAGCCTTGTCATCCATTTGGAAACATCAGAGGATAAAATCCAAGGGGAATGATCTAATCCCCAATCCTCCCAAGTCTAAGAATCTACACATAGCCATAACAAACCTAAAAAAGCTAAAAAGTGCAAAAGACTCAAATTTTGATTCCAAGCATTTAATGGATGCATCAAGGTGGCATAGACTGACACATTCCTACTTGAATGAGTCAAGATTCAGCTCTAAATCAAAGAACCATAGGCATGTGCCCTAACCTCAAGTCAATGGCTAGAGGAGACTAAAGATTCCCTTGGATCAACATTGGCCAAAGGCCTGTACCAGCTGCCATTCACTATTGCTTACAAAACAAACTTGTTGAACTATAAATAGAGCTCATTTGTGCTCAGTTTGAGTAAACCAAATCACTACAACTGCTGATTTCCTCAAAATCTCTCTCTTTAGACCAAATCACTTCTTGAATTTGAACTTTGTACTTGAATTTTGTGAAGGAAGTGAATTTAAAATTTGATACAAAAAACTCCGTTCTTTAAATGGTGAATTTTCATGGTGACATATGAATTGCTTCTTGTCAAAACTCATGAATTTGAAAGCGGGAAACATTGTAACTTGAGTGAATCTTGAATTTGAACTTGAAATTAAAACATAATGAATCCACTTGAATTTTGTAAATAACATGAATCTTGCATTTCAATTCAAAATCTTCTCGCCTAAACTCGATTCAAGATTTTTATCCAAATTCACCATTTCAAAGCGTATGGATCACAAACTACCACTAAGAAAATCCAATCTTTTTCTCTTTAGATCTTACATGATGATCCAACTACATGAATAAAAACAAATCCCACTTAACATCTATTGCCCGCACAACCAAAGGTTTAGACTATGATGACACTTGAAATGGCATGTACCATTGCTTCCATGAGCTTTCCAACCTTAGCATGTTTAAATCAATTCTTGACAAATCAAAGGATTAAGAAACTTCAAACCAATCTATTTGAACATCTTGCACTCAAAACATCACATGAACACTTCACCAAATTTTTGATGAAAACCAACTTGCACTTGCATCACAAGTAATGAGGACTTGAAAAGAAAACCATGCCTTGACGAATGCTTGAAAGAAACCCTGGCCTGCCTAATCTTCTAGGGATGTACCCTGAGGTTTCTTTTTTAGAAATATTTGAGGAAAATGACCAGTAGAAAACCCTAGGACCCTTGAATCAGAATGGTTATGCCCTAAAACGCTTGACTGTGAGAATAAGTATCATCTACTCTTGAAATCATTGTTCCTGCACAAACCTGTTAGTAATAAAGCACATAGATATGCAAGATGATGTTGACCTAGAATGACATGCAAAAGATCAAAGAATTTGAGGGTAAAATTTGGGGTATGACACCTACCAACACCAGTTATTGGAGTAACTCTCAGAAACACGTGATCTCCCTCTTGGAACTCAAGTGTTTTTGTTTGCTTGTCATGGTAGCTCTTTTGGCGACTCTGCAAAGCTCTCATCTTCTCTTGGATCACTTTGGTCTTCTCTGTGGTATGTTGAAAAATCTCGGGTCCAATCACAACACCCTCTCCCAACTCATACTAACATAAAGGTGTCTTACACCTTCTACCATACAACGCTTCAAACGGTACCATTCTAATGCCTGAATGGAAACTGTTATTGTAAGTAAACTCGATCAATGGTAAAAAGTTGTCCCAAGCACCTCCTTGTTCTATCACACAAGCCCTAAACAAGTCTTCTAAGGATTGAATAATCCTCTTCGTCTAACCATTTGTCTGTGGGTGATAAGCAGAAATAAAACATAGCTTCGTACCCAAAGCCTTCTGCAAACTATCCCAAAACCTCGACGTAAACCTCAGATCTCTATCAGATATAATACTGGATAAAATCCCATGCAAAATGACAATCTTCTCAATATACAGCTCTGCTAGCCTGTCCAATGAATAGTTAAGTCAAATTAGAATGAAGTGAGTTGACTTAGTCAACCAATCTACAATAACCTAAATGGTATCATAATTCTTTACCGTTTGGGGAAACTTAGACACAAAGTCCATCAAAATACTATCCCACTTCCACTCAAGGGTAGACAATGGCTACATCAGACCCAACAGCTTATGATGTTCAATCTTTGACTTCTGGTAAGTCAAACACGCATACACAGACTCAATGATGACTTCTCGACAAGTGTACTGATATTGTCACAGTAATAAAAAGATCAAACCTAGAAAGGACTGTGTTCGTACAGAACAATGAGTTATGCAATATTTAATAAAAACAATAAAAAGGGGGTTTTGCAAGTTTTAGTTCAAAAAGTAATTAAACGAGAAAACTATGTCACGAAATCGGTCAGGTTGTGTTTTAGAATCCCATTATCCCCTCTTATTGATGTACGATGCCTTGTATGAATTAATCTTATCCTTATAATTTTACGGCGAATTAACAAAATCTTTATAGCCAGTCCCCCATGAAATAACTCACTAACAATCACTCGGAGCTTTCTATCCCTAGTTCACCTACGTAAGCAATGTTAGGCGATGTACAGACCGTTAATTCCCTGTGCCACCACTCGAGGTCTCTTATCCATATTCAAACGACTTAAGTAGAACAGTTGCCTTAGGTTCAATACATAAGCTACGAGTCAGGAATCCCTATGCATCTAACAACATATTACAGAGTATCTCAAATAATAAGCATTAAGCATAAGAAAAAACTGAATAAAATTATAATTCAAAGGATTCATACAAAGTCAAACCGCCATATAATGCCAACAAGGTTGAATAAAGTTCATCGTAACACAACCTAACCTAGGAGGATTTAGCTACACATAATGAAAATTATAATACCAATTGAATAACATATGAATTCCCTTGGAGGATTGGCCTCCAATGGCTTCCAATGCTCTCAAAATCACCCTCTGGGGCTGTAAAATTGTGCGGCTAGTGCAAAATTTTGTAACCCCTGTAAAAGTGCAGAAAATTCCCTTTTAAAGTTGTCAGAACGGGTCATAACGCATCAAAAAAAGCTTATAAAAGCCTTCATCGTGCGCATTATGGAAGCATTGCGCGTGCAATGAACCTTTTTCTTTTCTATCGCGCACGCGATAATACACGATGCTGCATGTGATTATTCCAGTAGCTACGTGTGTTTCACCCTTTTTTCACCCGAATTTCCACTAAATTCCATTCTTCCATACTTGGCTATTTTTCACCCATTCTTGGGTATTTCTTCATCATTTAGGCTCCTCTTTTGATCATTTTCCCCCAATTCTTCGAATGATTATATGTAATGACAGACTGTCATCACAATACTAAACTTGAACCGTTGCTTGTCTTCAAGCAACTCACCTGTAACTGCACATTTCAACAGACAACAAGTAGCATAATAACAATTGAATATCACCATATCTTTATAGTTACTTGATCATTATTCCTGCTTCTAATTTCCATTCGGCAATTTCAGAAAACCTCTTCAACCATGACTAGTACTCAACCTATCTCTCAGCTCACTTAACTCACTCAATTGATAGGGTTAACACTCAATCAACATGCAAAATCAATTAAACTTAGCTTGAAAATGTTCTAAAAAAGTCAATCATAAAAATCTCAACACACACATTTAGAGGGCTTTTTCGGTTGTAACTTGGCTTATGTTTGGGTAGGATATATTTAGGAAAGTAGGGTTAAGCCTTTGGAGTTAGGTTCATAGTTCTCCCTCATTCATCCTACATCTTGGTTGGTACTAGAGATTTGTGATCCTTCTTACAATATCATTCTTTTTTTCTTTTTTTCATTTATTCATCATTTTTTTGAAGAAGTGCCTTTTTTCACTTCTTTTTCTCGACAAATTTTTAAATTTTAGATCAAATTCTCTAGTACCCTCACCCAAACATAAAGCGTTGCTCACTTCCAAGAGCAACCTCAAACTTATTTTTTCTCATACACTTGAAGAATTAAACTTCTACCTAATTCCAAAGAGAGGGTTGAATCAAAAGGATATTTCAAGTAATATGTCTAAGAGTTTAAGGCTACGTCACTGAAAGAAAAGCTTAGGCTTAAAGTGTTTTGAAAAGGATAGTCCTACAACTAAAGGGTGGTTTACAAATGCTCAGAGTTATATAGAAAAATAATGCCTCAGTGTGTATTGATTAATCATGATAACTTAATCAGAAATAAATCAAACCAGATAAAAGAATAATGCACAGATACACTTTAAGAAAGAAAAACTGTACAATGGAAATATTTAGGCTCAAACCTTACCAGTTAAGGTATCTGCAGGTTGAATACAAGTCGTTCGATTATTTTCTCTTCCATTTCCTTCAAGTCCTCGGTTTCTTTCATTATGATCAAGTCACTTCTTTTTGTTCTTTTCTTGGATCATTTGTTCAATGTTATAGCTCAACTTTGTAAATCTGGAAAAAAAAACATAGTCACACATAAGTCTATTAAGAACATGAGATTTTCTTCACAAGGTTCTTCTTTGGTAGCTAATTCGTCTTGTGGTTGATTTTTGAAACAAAGTAAAATTTCTACAAAACAAAAACTGATTAAAAATTGATGGGTTACTTCCTATCCAACGCTTCTTTTATGTCAATAGTTTGATGCTCAATCCTCACAATGTCGCCGCCGACACTAAGAGGTGATGTACCAAGTGAAGCAAGGGCTATATCGAATCATACGATTACCAATATCCACAATGTTGAATTGCAATGCAAACATGATACCGACGCCGCTATTGAAAGATAAGTAATCCTTACGTTTTCCGTTGACTATTGGCAACTGATTGTTATCCATTATTCAAAGTGTCTAGAATGATTTGAACACGACTATAACTTTGCTAACAATTAAATGCGGGCTTGATTTGCAGGGCCGACCTAAAGAATTTGGAGGCCTGAGGTAAAATTTAGAATAATTTTTTTAAGTAAAAAAATTGTTCTGGACCGGGCAGGGCTTCCTGCCCTTTAGGATCAGGCCCAATCCAATATAGTTGTCGAACAGGCCCAATAGGCACAATATAGTCGTTGGGCACAATATAGCCGTTGGGCACAATATAGCCGTTGGGCATGTCCCCTTCACGCGCAGTATAGTTCACGCGACCAACTACCTCCCCGAATATCACGGAAACAGTTAGAAAGGTCACGAGCCTTGCCCTCCATCTGGCAATCCCTCATTGGTAGATCAGACGCTTTGCTCGCCAGAAATCCACCTATAAATACCCTCTCGCTTGAGAAGGGCAGGTATCAAATATCATATACTTGACTTCTCTTACTTGCTTTTCCCCCTTTTTGACTAAACACTTACTTTGGCATCGGAGTACCTTGCAGGTACCTCCACCCCTTTTTCCTCTCCTACGAGCATCAACTCTTGTCCTACACGAAGGCCGCGACGATCTCCTTCTGGTCCCCTCCGATCAGTGGCACCGTCTGTGGGAACCCAGTTTCCCCGTCTTTAACCAAGATTCTCTCTCGCTCAACGAAGACCAAAGCTTCATCTTTTCAAATATCAGATTGACATGGCTTTCATCAAGAACGATGTTCACAAAGACTCTGTGGCCCCTGCGGCCAACAACAACAACGACCATGCTTTCGTCGGGCATATCCCGCAGGAAAGTGACCGAAGAGACGGAAGGCCTGCTTCCCCGAAACCCGACGAACCAAAGCCACGAACACTAGCCGTGGAGCTCACCTTCGAGCCCATTCCGGTTCCCCAGGATGCTGATCCGAGCACCGCAGCACTCATCCCTTCTCTCAACAACTCGAACCTCCTGATCCTCCAGCAGGGGGAGAAGCTCAACGCCCTCGAGCATATCCTTCAGGAACGCCTTGCTTCAGAAAAACTGGCGAGCCTTTCCCCATGTCCACGGACTCCCTCGAAGCGAAGACGTGACAGCCTCTCCCCGGAGAGGAAACGTTCAAGATCGAGGAACCCTACACCCGATCTAGGATGACGACGCCATCAGTCTCCCCCGCGAAGATCCAGGCACTCCCCGGTTTCCAAGAGGTCTCGACACGCGGATAAGTATGATCACCGTCGTACCCGCGGACACTCTCCTCGCCGAAGTCGAAGCCGCGGTCATAGCCATTCCCGATCGGTCTCTCCTAGTTCCAGCAGTGACGACGATGTCCACGGGCCGTTCACAAGAGACATCCTCGACACTCTAATTCCCCGCGGATTGGAGAAACCACCCACGTTGACAACCTACGACGGAACGACTGATCCCCGCAAGCATATCGAAAATATAGAAGCTATGCTCCAATATCACGGTGTCTCCGGGGCTATTAGATGCAAAATGTTCCCCATCACCTTGAGAAAGGGAGCGATGACATGGTTTAAACGACTTCCTCGTGGATCCATCTCTTCGTGGAGGGAGTTAAAGAGCCAGTTTGCCCGCCATTTCACAGCTTCCCAACGACACCCTAAGTCGGAGGCTACGTTGGAGGCCATTATACAAGGCAGGGATGAATCCCTGCGGGCATACATTGAAAGATTCAACAAAGAAGCGGTGGAAGTCCGAACAACGAATCACATGAAGAAGTACCTCCTCGAAAAGGGACTCCGGCCCAAAAGCGACTTCCGTAAGGCCGTAGGGATCGAAGCTCCCCGGATACTGACAAAACTTCTTCGTAAAGCTGAGGACTACATCCGTTACGAGGAAAAAGAAGCCGCATTCCATGCCCGGGACTTAAGAGATCGCGAAGCACCCCGGGCATCAAAAAAAGACGAGCCAGAATCATCCCGGCAAGGGAAGGAGAAGAGGCGCGATGAGCGTCCTCGCGAAAGCAAAGGGTCAGTTGGCCGGTTTACGGAATACACCATGCTCACGACCTCGCGAGAGCGCATTCTCTCAGACTGCATCAACACAAAATTTAAACAAGGGGGTGTCAGGTTCCCTAAACCGACCACGTCCAAAGGAAACATCGACAAAAGCAAATACTGTCGCTTCCATCGTAGTCACGGCCACGTGACAGAAGATTGCGTGCACCTTAAGGACGCAATAGAGATCCTCATTAAAGAGGGTCACGTGAAGAAATACGTGAAGAAGGGAGAGTCCTCCCGACGAGACACATCCGATCCAAAGAAAGAGACAGAATCAGCCCAATCCAGTCCTCCCCCGCAGGTCGCAATGGCCATCAGCCGACCAGAGGACTTCTTCGTTCCTGACCACCTCGACCCGACTTCCCAGGCATTCATCCACAGCACCTGGGAAGCCTTTCCTACGGCCATGGTCATCTCATGTGGGGGGGTACCATGAGGTTACGATAGGGTCCATCAAACAAAAGTTTGAATAGCTGATAGACAGCAGCCCCGAGCAGTTGTACACGATCGAAAAGGGTAAAGGGCGTTCGCAGCCGATCCCGTTTTACCGAGAAGAACTCCCCGGAGGATCACCAAACTCCCATATACCTCTGCTGATCAGGGCCAAATTATCCTCTATCGATGTACGGAGAATCCAAGTCGACCAGGGCAGCTCCGTGGACATCATGTATTCCAACCTGTTCCGCGCGTTGAAACTGAATAAGTCCAACCTCTCACCATACGTGGGATCGGATCTCCAAGGATTCAACGGGGCAACAGCCCGGCCATGGGGTTACGTGGAGATACCAGTCACGTTTGGCGAGGAAGAGGCATCTCGGACAATCAAAACACAGTTCTTAGTCATTGATTGCCCGTCGCTCTATCAGTGCATCCTCGGCAGACCAGCTCTTTCCGAACTCGTTGCTGTCCCCTCTACGGTCCACCTCAAGCTCAAGTACTATACTGAGAAAGGACACGTCGCAACTCTATATGGCGACATCGAGACTGCTCGCAGATGCTTTGAGGCCGCAACAAAAGGGCAGAACCAGATCGCGACGATGGTAAAGTCGGCAAAGCGCACTAGAGAGGACGAGGTTCCAGCTGAAGATGGGCAGCCAGAGAAAAAGTCCACGCTTCCCGTGCATACCATCGACCTCGACAGCAGGCTTCCTGAAGATGGAAATGAAGATCGTGACGAAGACAAAAAGCCAGGAGTAACAAGCTCCCCGTCTCCTGCACTTATACGACCAGTTCTAGATGGGGAATTCGAGATCATCACCTTCAGCAATAAACCTAACAGGGGAGTGAGGATAGGCGCTGGTCTTCCCGAAGAGGTAAAGAAGGAGTTGAAGAAATGCCTTGACGACAACGTCGACCTATTCACCTGGAGTGCATCGGATATGCC
This sequence comes from Lathyrus tuberosus, assembly GCA_022829125.1. Lineage (NCBI taxonomy): Eukaryota > Viridiplantae > Streptophyta > Magnoliopsida > Fabales > Fabaceae > Lathyrus > Lathyrus tuberosus. The sequence continues at coordinate 4,492,288 of JALAZF010000384.1, forward strand.
CGGCCTTGATCCAAAAACTGCATGTCATCACTTGACAATCAATCCAGCTGCTCGCGCCATTGCCCAACGAAGAAGAAACCAATCTGAGGAAAAGGCACAGGCTGCCGAAAAACTTGTACAAGACCTCTTAGAGGAAAAATTTATTTCCGAGGCCAGGTATACGACCTGGCTCTCAAACATTGTACTTGTAAAGAAAAGTAATGGAAAATGGCGCATGTGCATTGACTACGCTGATCTCAATCGGGCTTGCCCGAAAGACGCTTATCCGCTACCGAGCATAGATAAACTTGTAGATAATTCTGCAGGTTTCAAGCTCTTATCCTTCATGGACGCTTATTCGGGATACAACCAAATCCCAATGGCAGACGAGGACAAGAGGTACACGGCATTCATGACAGCCTCGGGGAACTATTACTACAATGTAATGCCCTTTGGACTAAAGAATGTCGGGGCCATACCAGCGCATGATGAACAAAGTCTTCCGATCAGAAATCGGGGACATGCTCGAAGTATATATGGATGATATGATCGTAAAATCCCAAGAGGAATCCGACCACACCACCCACTTACGAAAGGTGTTCGACCAAGCTCGAAAATATAAAATGCGTTTCAATCCAGAAAAATGCACCTTCGGCGTACGAGCAGGAAAATTCCTCGGGTTTTACCTCACCGAAAGGGGAAAGAAGCAAACCCAGATAAATGCCGAGCACTCGTGGATTTCCCCACTCCGCGGTCAAAGAAGGCAATACAGACCCTCAACAGGATGCTCGCGTCCCTTGCCCGCTTCGTGAGCAAATCCGCCCAGCACGCCTTGCCCTTCTTCAAATTACTCCGGAAGGAAACAAATTTCGAGTGGACGGACGAATGCGAGCAGGCCCTTGTCCATTTCAAACAAGCGTTGTCTGAGCCACAAGTATTGTCCCAACCAGACCACGGGGAAACCATATACCTGTACCTCTCTGTGGCCAACGAGGCAGTAAGTGCAGCACTTATTCGCGAGACGACCGACGGGCAGAAACCTATCTATTTCACCAGTAAAGCCCTACAAGGACCCGAAGTCAGGTACACACAAATAGAGCAAGTGGCCCTTGCTCTCATAATTGCCACGAGGAGACTCAAATATTACTTCCTAGCGCACACTATCATCGTTAGAACCGACCAGCCTATTAGGCAACTGTTAAGCCGACCAGATATGGCGGGCAGGATGCAAAAATGTTCCCTTGAATTGGCCGAGTTCGACATTCACTACGAGGGGAGGAAAGCCCTCAAGGCACAGGTCCAGGCCGACTTCGTGGCAGAAATAACTTCGGAACCATCCCCTCCAGGAGGGACACAGAAGTGGATCATTTACGTGGATGGCGCATCAAGCCCCTCAGGCAGCGGAGCAGGAATTATCCTCGAGAACGAGGAAGGGATCCTGATCGAAGTATCCCTGGTCCTCTCCTTCAAAACATCCAACAATTAAGCCGAGTATGAAGCCTTCCTCGCAGGATTACGACTGGCCAAAGACGTCGGCGCGAGAGAAATAAAAATTTACACTGATTCCCAGCTCGTAGCGTCCCAGGTACGGGAAGAGATCCAAGCAAAGAACGACCAACTAGCCGAATATTTGGCGATGGTAAAAGAAAAAATAGCGGAGTTTGAAGCATGGGAAGTTCAGCACGTCCCGCGCGAGCAAAACACCTGAGCAGACATCCTCTCTAAACTAGCCAGAACCAGGAAAAAAGGTGGGAACAAATCCATCATACAAGAAATGCTGGCCCGCCCGAGCATTGTAAAACCTGACCTGCTAGATGTTAACGTCATCAGAGATCCCCGTTGTTGGATGACCCCGGTATACAATTATCTCACCAAGAGGGAACTCCCCGAGGACAGTAAGGAGGCCAGCGTAACTAAGCGACGAGCCTGTTCGTACGTACTGGTCGAGGACAAATTATATCGACGAGGATTTTCCATCCCCCTGTTGAAATGTGTCGACGAAGCCCAGGTCCCCGAAATCTTACAAGAGATCCACGAGGGCATCAACGCACAACACCTAGGGGGAAGGTCCCTGGCTCGAAAAGCTTTGCGCGCAGGATATTACTGGCCAACCATGCAACACGATGCCAAAGAACATGTACAAAAATGTGACCATTGCCAACGCCACGGGGACATGCATTTGGCACCACCCAACGAGTTGAAGACCCTCTCCTCGCCGTGGCCCTTCGCCTGGTGGGGGATGGACATCCTAGGCCCCTTTACAATGGGATCTTATCAAAATAAATTCCTAATCGTGGCCGTCGACTATTTCACAAAATGGATTGAAGCCGAAGCGCTCGCCAAGATCACAGCCTTCAACATATTGCGTTTCTATAAAAGGAACGTCCTCGCCAGATTCGGGGTACCCCAGGCCCTCGTAACCGACAACGGAACCCAATTCACAGATAAAAAATTCCAAGACTTCGTCACTAAATTGGGAACGAAACAACACTTTACTTCGGTCGAGCATCCCCAGACCAACGGGCAAGCGGAGGCCGCGAACAGAGTAATCCTACGCGGATTGAAGCGGAGGCTAGGCGAGGCCAAGAAAAGGTGGGTCGAGGAGCTCCACAGTATCCTCTGGGTGTACAGAACAACACCCCACTCTACCACCGGGGAAACCCTTTTCCGACTAGCGTATGGAACAGAGGCGGTAATACCAGTGGAGATAAGGGAACCCTCCAAAAGGACAGAAGCTCCCCTCGACGAAGAAATGAACGATGAGGCTCTACGTGAGGAGCTCGATCTAGTCGAAGAAATAAGATCAGGGGCTGCCCTCCGCGAGGCCGCGTTAAAGCAACAAATAATGTTGCGACATGACGCCAGAGTCATAAAGCGCGACTTCCCCGTAGGCAGTCTGGTCCTGCGCAGAAACCAGAAGGATTTGCGCGAAGGGAAACTGGCAGCGAACTGGGAAGGACCTTATAGGGTCAAGTCCAAAACGGGCACGGGAGCATATTACTTGGAAACATTGGACGAATAACAACTTGCTCGACCATGGAATGCTGAAAAACTCAAGCAGTACTACAGCTAAGTCCTTAACCACGAGGATAGACAAATTGCCAACGTAATCACCCAAAACGGGGAGAGTTGCGCGGTCATCGTATCATGCCCTGGTGAAGCATGACACGCATTACAACTCCGGCCAGCTTCTGCTCGTTGTACGAGTAGATCCTGTGCACAACGGGGATACCTCAACCGAGCTCCGCCGTTGTCGCACCATTCAGGTAGGACACCCAGCTCGCGATGGGAATAGTCCAAGCCTATGAGATTAGTACCTCAAACGAGGTCCTAGCCTCATCATGGGCAAAACCACTTCGCCCTCCTCGGCAGGTTTCACACCTCGCCGAGCACACGCATATAAATAAACAGAGCAAACGTCCATGATAAAACATTTTCACAAAGTCCAAGTATATTAAAACACCGGGCATGACCGGATAATGTTATAAATACAAAAAAGGGCATAGCCCCTACAAATTCATATAAAAAGGGGCAGCGTCCATACAAAATGATAAGGGCACGCAGGCCCACAAAACATGCTAAAAATAACAAAGTCCTATTCAGCGACTTCACTCTCCTCTTCGGCAGGAATGACCTGACCGTCCACCACCTTGTTGAACAAACCCATCCCATCCGTCGTGAGCTGTACATCAGAGTTGAGGGCCACAATCTGCTCTTTTGCAGCACTGAAGCCGAACTCAGCTGCTTTCAGGTTGTCCTCGCCAAGGATTCTAATCCTCTCGATCAAGTCAGCCCGCGACTTCAGGGACTTCTCGTCGTCATTTTCGTCCTGGACAGCTGAAGTCAAGCCTTCCAATTCAGCGATCCTCGCCTGTAAACTCGCCTTCTCCTCGTCAGCCTTGAGCGCAGCTAACTTCAGCTGGGTCACCTCCGTCTGAAGCAACACTTTGGCCTCCTCGTGACCTTCAAACTATTTTAAATCATTGAACAACTTGTTATTTTCCGCCTCCAACTCAGCAATTATATTCTTGGACGTCACGAGGCTCTCCCGAGTAACAGCTTCATCATCGGGCAGGACAAGATGACCGGCACCAAAACCTCCCAGACCAGCGGCCACAGAAGTCCCCGCGGCATCTCTCTTCCTTTTATGTGAGGTGTCCGGGGTCAGCGGCGTTGAGGCTCTCTCCGGGACGGGTGTAGGACCAGCGGCAAAATTCTCCAGAATTGTTTGCTTGGGCACCCCGACCTTGGCACCTGTGGTCGTCTTTTTGTGAACCTTCGCCGCCTGGGATCTCATCAAACGCTCCCGCATGTCGGCCATCATACCTGCGAACACACATAACAAGTCAGGACCAAGAATTCAAAGAAATAAAATCAAACAGGGGAGCATACCAAGCAAGATCATCGCATCATCGTCATTATCACACTCGAGGAGAGCTTTGACGTTAATATATCTAGCTGCTCGGACGAACTCCCCATCATCCCCGACTAGCTCTTTCCCGTCCCGATCAACTACAAAGGCCGGGGAAAAACTCTCCACGTAAGCATGGAGGATCATGTACGACTCCTTGTCCGCTGGGAAAAGCTGCTCGTGCTTCACCAGGAACTGATCCGTTCTGCACTTAAAGTGGGTATAGACCCATTCCAAAGGAAATATGGAGACGACACCATCCCTCTCCCGACCATTCACCACCACCTTCTCAATGGTCGAGATAGTCCTCTTTGCCTCCTCGGTAATAGGCTTCACGATCAGAAACCTGTCCTTGAAGTTGCGAATTGAGTCAGAATACGGCCAGAACAGCCTACTCTGTTGTTTAAACGAAACCCAACTTTGTTTCGTCCCCGCTGTGCTCCTTTGGATTTGGAAAAGGCAGAAGAAAAGATTTCTGGTCGCGCCGACATTAAGATAACGGTACAGTAGCTCAAAAGCCCGAATGAAAGCCAAGGCATTGGGGTGAAGCTGAGACGGGCACAAGGCCAGATGGGTGAACAGGGAGGCTTGAAAGTCGGTAAAAGGGAGACGCATCTTGGCCTCCGTAAAAGCGAACTCGTACATAGGAAAACGCAATCCTGGGTACGAGGAGCAAATCCTATCATACTCCCCGGGGCGAAATGTTTTCCACGTCCGAGGAGCGTCTTCTTCACGTCTCTCCAACAAGTCAAAGTCTCATATCTCCTCTGCGGAGAAAGTTGATCGGAACGATAGAGGCTCATGGGCGAGCCATTCAAGGTCCCCTCCTGCGACCTTGATATTTGAATAATCAGCGGGCACACTGGGCCCCTCTTGTGTATCTTGCGTATCGTGCACAACATCATCCTGGGGTTCAGCCATTTTCACCTGAAAGGCAGAGGAAGAGAAGTGAATTCGACATCCAAGATCAAATCCACCCTACCACCATTTAATCAAGTGAAAGGGCGTTGATGAATCCGAGGACAACCGCGTGCCCGTATAAATAACCTAGCAATCGTCAGGAGAGGTCCCTGCAACCAGAACTCGCAGATATCCATACGAGGACGCATGCTCACCTCAAAATCACATCAAAGTTCCGAACAGGCCTAGTGCCCGACTATAAACAAAATTCTACACTTAACCAGATTCTACGAGGATCTACGCTAACAATTTCTACAAAAATCCTAAAATTTATCATGTTCTTCATAAATTTTCCAGAAATTCATGTGTTCATCGAAGAACACATGAAGTTCAACCGGAAAATTCATAAAAAATATACAGAAAAGGAAGAACAAACTTACAAGAAGAAGAAGAGGTTGACGGAGAAGAGGATGATCGACGGTGGCGAAGAGGAACTCCGGCGAAGGACTAGTTGCAGAGCAAATAAGAGCAAGGAGTGAAAACTTGTGAGAATTGTGAAAATAAAACCTTCCTCCACCCTTTTATAACCATTTGATCGTGGGGAATCGTGAAGGTCATCATAGCCTAAGCGGCCCTAGGACTGACAAAAGCCATAAATGCTCACCACGTGTCACAAAAACTCTTCGCCTGGCTTATTGCAGAAAATACACTAGTCCTTGGCTCCCACGAGCAAGTCTCATCGTCAAAATGAAACATCCGTGCAGGGCTGCTCGGCGAAAAACACCAATCTCAGCGAGCACGCTACAAACCTTGGTCGACATTCAGCGTAATCATCAAACGACCACATCTGGTCCGGCACGAATGAGACACTCCACGCGAACAACCACTTCCCCGACGGTACGGTCGTAGTCACAACTATCTGAAGTCATTACTCTCCAGCAGAGCAACGACTTGGGGGGCTCCTGTTCTGGACCGGGCAGGGCTTCCTGCCCTTACGGATCAGGCTCAATCCAGTATAGTTGTCGAACAGGCCCAATAGGCACAATATAGCCGTTGGGCACAATATAGCCGTTGGACACAATATAGTCGTTGGGCATGTCCCCTTCACGCGCAGTATAGTTCACGCGACCAACTACCTCCCCGAATATCACGGAAACAGTTAGAAAGGCCACGCGCCTTGCCCTCCATCTGGCAATCCCTCATTGGTAGATCAGGCGCTTTGCTCGCCAGAAATCCACCTATAAATACCCCCTCGCTTGAGAGGGGCAGGTATCAAATATCATATACTTGACTTCTCTTACTTGCTTTTCCCCCTTTTTGACCAAACACTTAATTTGGCATCGGAGTACCTTGCAGGTACCTCCACCCCTTTTTCCTCTCCTACGAGCATCAACTTTTGTCCTACACGAAGGCCGCGATGATCTCCTTCTGGTCCCCTCTGATCAAATATTATATTAATTTTTATTTTAAAATATAAAATTATCAATAAATCTTTTAAATTATTATTTTCTTCAATTAAATCTCTAAATAATATAAATTAAATATATTAACTATATTAATTTAATCTTTAATTAATTATAAAAATTCATTTTTTTGATAATCTTAATAGTATGAAATTTTTTTATTAATTTTATGTGCTTTTTGAGCTATATAATAAAATATATTTTTTTATATAATTTAAGTATTATTTTAGAAATTTAATTTGAAATTATTTGTTAAAATATTTAGTAGAATTTAGGCAATTCTTTTATGACCAAAAAAATAGACAAGGTTTTAAAATAAATTATAAATGTATTGTTAGAATAATGACCAATCTCATTAAATGTGTTGAATGATAAATGTTTTGTAATGAATTTTTTAATCATTACAAAAATTGATTAAAGAAAAGGGGAAAATGAGACTCCAAAACTTACATCAATAAGTGTTACAAAAATTGATTAAAGAAAAGGGGAAAATGAGACTCCAAAACTTACATCAATAAGTGTTACAAAAATTGATTAAAGAAAAGGGAAAAATGAGACTCCAAAAAACCAACAACAGTAAGTGTTGAACCGCCTCCAAAGGTCATAGAAATCTTTACCACTAAACTAGTGCAAACTGCAAACTGTTCAATAGATTAACCCTTTTGCTAGTATTTACTTATTAACTATATTATTTGGAGGCCTATTATATGGGCCCAAAAAGGCAAAGACCTAGCTTGCCTTGCCCTTGGGCCGGGCCTGTTGATCTGAAACATGAGTCTAACTTCTAATAAAAGCGGTTGTCTGAGCAACTGGTGTTGGAAGTAGCTGATTCAAAAGATCTCAAAGCTTTGCCTATTCAGTATCTTGGTCTTCTCAATTCAAGTGGTATTGGTAATTTTTCTAACCATCTTTCTGCTACAGTGTTCAAGATTTTGAGTTTGGTGATATCAATGATAACCATATCGGAATAGATGTTGTCAAAGAAAACCTTATCCCAAACTGACACCGAGTTCTGGAGGTGGCGGTAGAAATGTCGCTGTTTGATCAAATGCTTGAACACAGAAATGATAGAGGCTAACTGAAGGATAATTTGCAATTTATACCTCACTTTTGTGGCAGCTTTAAATGTTATCAAATCGAACTCAAAGTGCCTAATATTTAACTGCTTGTTTGATTACTTAAGGTACCAGTTTGCAAACTTTGCAGTTTGAATATTAAATTGATAACATCTTTATTTCACTTGTCAACAATTATCACAAGGTACAAATGAAAAGGCTAGAAACAATATTATTTTATGGTATGGGGTCATTTGTCAGTTGCAACATAAAGTCCAATTTTTATTGATAAACTATATAAGACATATTTTTATGTATGTTGCTATGAAAAATCCTTTAAAAGGGTTCATAGCATGCCAATTAAAACATGGTTTGGCTTATCTGTTGTTGTAACTGTGGCCATCTTACTATGAAGTTGTCAAGATTATAGACAGGTCGGGGTAAGGATAGAAACGACATTATGGATTAATCATTCTCTTTGTGTGATCAGTACAGCTTATGGATATCTTTGATTTAAGACTGCTGGAGGTATTGCACAGCCCGGGTTGAGGAGATTGTATAAATCTTCGAAGTTTGCCCATGGTCGCAGCAAGTATGCAAAAAGAACTTTAAATGAGGCTGAAGTCATTGAAGGAAAATTTCTTCATACGGCAAAAAGAGCTTAATGCCTTTGAAAAAGGCACCTTACTAATGGATCAAAATTAAGGGTGGCAATTAAATCTATTAAGAAAAAATTCATTCAATCTATTCACTAAATAATTCATCCAATCTATATATTATAAAAATGATTAGTTTATGGATTAGATTCAATCCATTCATTTAAAGTTATAAATGGATCAATCGATCTAATATATTTTAAAAATCCATTGGATTATTTTAATATTATTTTTAATAATATCTATAATTAAATAATAAAAATATTTATGTTAAGATGAAATCATTTAAATTATTTTTAAAAATCCTTTAATCTTTTTTTACTAACATTTTTTAAAATAAAATATTTTATGCCAAGCATAAAATGCAAGACATTTTATTTTATAACTTGCAGATTATTATATAGAACGTAATTGTATGAAAAAAATGGTAAAAGTGTTTTTTTAGTTGAACTTTAAAGCTCAAGTGTTTTACGTAATTAGTTATTAGTTTCTAATTAATATGGATAAAAGTATTTATACTAACCATTAAATTATGAAATTCTGAAAGGTTAAAATTTGTACTATTGTCATAAAATCATAACTAAATAATATAATGTTATGTATCAAAAATATATATTTAAGTGTTAGTTTAATTAGAAGCTGGTACAAATCAGCTTATAATTTAAAAATTAGTTTAAATAATATAAAGTTATGTATCAAAAGATATTATGGTTATAGAGTTTTTAGTATGGTTCTACAATCTAATGGTCGTAGGAATTGATTTGTTGTTTTGCAGCATTGATAATTTTGAAATTATTGTTCTTATATATTATTTGTTTCATAAATTATAAAGAAAAAAAATTAAATTGACTACATTTTGAATGTGCGAGAATAAAAACAATAGTTTTAGAGAATTTAAGAAAAATAGTTTTTATAAAATTTAAAAGTAATATATATATATATATATATATATATATATATATATATATATATATATATATATATATATATATATATATATGGCTTAAATAGTATTTTCGTCCCTGTAAGTTGGCGAGTTTTTGGTTTTCGTCCCTGTATTTTTTTTTTCGGTTTTAGTCCCTGTATCTTACTCTTAGTTGGTGTTTAGTCCTACAGAGGTTTCCTGCGGATTTTCCTAGGGGTTTTCCTGCGGATTTTGATTTTTAGGAAAGTCCGCATGGAACCTTCGGATTTTCCTGCGAATTTTGGCTTTAGGGACTAAACACCAACAAAAAGTAAGATATGGGGACTAAAACCGAGAAAAAAAATACAGGAACGAAAACCAAAAACACGTCAACTTACAGGGACGAAAATATTATTTAAACATATATATATATATATATATATATATATATATATATATATATATATATATATATATATATATATATATATATATATATATATATATATATATATAATTATTAAATTTATATTAATTTTATGGATGGATGGATAACCATCCACTAAAAAGATGTTAATGGATGAATTTGATGGATTTTTTTCTTTAATGGATGGATTGGATTGAATTTTTTATAATAACTTCTAATGGATTGTTAATGGATTAATGGATTGTTTTGATCCATCCATTAACATTCCAATCCATATTCATTCAATCTATCCATTTAGCCACCCCTAATCAAAATGCATCTCAACGTATCTATTTGATTGGTAGACTGCAAAAGGCAGTAAAGTGGGCCACTTTGTTTTCACAATTGTGTGATGTAAAGGCAGATTCCATAACATCTATGGAAGCATGTATTTAACGAGTGAGATCATCAGCATGATCAGGAGACTAAAAGAGTACCATTTTATGTTTTAAATTTTACTATTTTTATCCGCCATTTATAAAATAATTTAGAACTTATATTAGGCAATGAATGTCGCTCATTTCCTCTGCGAGGGTGGGAGGCACCTGCTCATTTCTAATCTTTTAAAATTATGGGTAGTTATTGGAATAAAGACTGAACAGAGACTTACCCTTCAATAAAAGGAGGGACTGAGAACGACGAAGACCTCCACATAGGATTTGGTGAAATCGGCTTTCGTCGGACTGCGTTAATATACCTTTAGCCAAAGTCCAAACGTAATTGATGCCTCTGGCAAAATCGGCTTCGGCCGGGCTACGATAATATTCATATAGATGAAGTCCAAGCATACTTGATGCCTCTGGCGAAATCGAATTCGGACGGACTACATTAATATACCTCTAGCCGAAGTCCACGTGCATTTGATGGCTCTAGAGAAATTGGCTTCGACCGGTCTACGTTAATATACCTCTAGCCGAAATCGAAGCGTGCTTGATGACTCTGGCGAAATCGGCTTCGGCCGAGCTACGTTAATATACCTCTAGCCAAAGTCCAAGTGTACTTGATGCCTCTGGCGAAATCGGCTTCGGCCGGACTAGGTTAATATACCTCTAGCCGAAGTCCAAGCGCACTTGATGGCTCTGGAGAAATCAGATTCAGTCGGGCTACGTTAATATACCTCTGGCCAAAGTCCGAGCGAACTGGAAGTCTCTGGCGTAATTGGTTTCGACCGGACCATGCAAACAAAAGCCTTCGACCTCCACTCAATGTTAACCCCCATGGGGATCTGAACGTTGGTCGTGCGAAGTTGACAAATCTTTGACTTTAAAATGGTTTAGTTAGCTTACTACTGACCAAATATCCAACATGATTTACTCGAAGTTAGCTGATTTATGTTCGAGATTAATGAGACCCCTCAAAACATTAAGGCCCGACATTGGGGCTTCAAACCTATACGATACAAACTCCGGATTAAAAAGACAAGCTGACTTGCTCTGAGCCGACTATTTTATCTGATTTCCATTTGAACAAATAACCTATTATCAATAAGATAAAAATGTATTAGGACTGGATATCTAAAGAATTAAAAATGGTCACAACTGAAACAATCTCATAAAAGCTTAACTCGCGTTCAAGAGTGAATCGCTGATTCGTTAAAAATCATTGTCCTATATATCCCGTCCAGGGTGTGTGAACTCGACTTCTATGGTATAGGGATGATCGGATCTCATTTAAATCACCCGGATCGCCACAATATTCAAAACCTACATGGAGTAACATAAATCTAAGAATAAAACCAAGCATTAGAGTGATTAAAACGAAGCTTCAATAGACCGAAGAACCAATGGGGCTCTCCGATTTCTCCATATCCAGAACCCGCCGAGTTCTAAGGCGACACTATGTCGAGAATCTACTAGGAATCTCTAGATTCTTTATTAAAGACGTAGTGTTATCCGACATCATTAAAGTCGTAGATTTTTCCAAGATACACATGGAACTTACCCTTCTCCTTAGCAAAAAAATACGCTTTGGCCTTGAAGGCAAGGTACTTATCAAAGATCATTAGAAGTAAAACACAACATTACTATAAACCCAAGGACCTCAATAGGATCCAATCATGTTACGGGAGAGAGAGAGAGAGAGAGAGAGAGAGAGAGAGAGAGAGAGAGAGAGCGAGAGAGAGAGAGAGAGAGAGAGAGAAACTGGAAAAAAGAAATGCCACATGTTATAAAAGATTTGCCACAACCATTCACATCATTGTGCTGACTTTGGAAAGTGCAGGCAAGTGATAGTAGGCCAGGTTGTACCTTATCTTTAATGGTGAATAATATTCTGGGCTTCTTTTTGTCTAGACATTTCACCATTTCAGGATTCATGCTCGGGGGGCTTATGTACATCCCGAAAATTATTTAGCCGATCGGGGTATGAAATCAGAATATTTAATTTGGCTGAGACATCTATTTTTCAATGTTGGTCAAGATAGTCATGTAGGAACCTCATAATGGCTCACATAGGCCGACCCTTGATATCGGATGGTCGGGTTCCTTAAATAAATTAAAAGGCCAGCTAAAGGTCGGTAACCGTTACAAAACGATTAATAAATCATTTACATATCACTAATGGTCAGAAAACGGTTACAAGTACTTATTAAGTCAGTTACTAATAAATTAAAACAATTATGCTTATGATGGCAATAAATCCTAATTGTTGTGACTATTCAGTGGAAGATAGGCTGACAGTATAAAAAAGTCCTAAAACCAAATGGAAATGGGATCTGCACAGTGAATAACATAAAAATGAGTAAAGCCTTCAAAAACCTTGGACCACCAACAATGGTGGCATGAATCATATACCTATACCGACACTTCAACCACACTTTTACGACCTTCCCTGGCTAGCATCAGGGAGTTCAACCAGTTTATGTTTTTTCACAATAACAAGTGGTTTTCTTCACGATATCTGAGAAGTTAAGAAGCTAGATGTAGGCTTGGTTGATCGTTTGTTATTAGTTGACTAGAATGGAGATGCGAACTTTAGAGTTGATGAGAATGGAGTATTAAAGTTCCAGAATAGAGTTTGTGTGTCTGGTGCGTCGGAGCTTAAGAGAATGATTTTAGAGGAAAGTCATATAAGAAGTTTGAGTATTCACCCCGGGGTTACTAAAATAGACTAAGATCTTACTTAAGAAGATGTTGTGGTTGTCAGGAATGAAAAGAGACATCTCACAGTTTGTTTACGCTTGTTTGACTTGTCAGAAGTTAAAGATTAAGCATCAGAAGCCGTCTGGGTTGATGCAACCATTGGATATACTTTAATGGAAATGGGACAACATCTCTTTGGATTCCGTGACAAGATTTTTGAATACTCATAGGGTATTTGAAGCGATTTGGGTTGTTGTTGATAGACTAACTAAGTAGGCTCAATTTATTCAAATTAAGATCAGTTTTCCATTGTATATACTAGCTGAGATCTACATTAGTCTGATCATGAAGTTGCATGTCATTCCATCGAGTATTGTTTCTAACAGAGATCCAAGATTCACGTCTAGATTTTGGGAGAGTTTACAGGAAGCTTTGGCCACTAAGCTCGGGTTGAGTTCTGCCTACCATCTGTATATGGACAGTCAGACTAAGAGAACTATTAAGTCTTTGGAGGACTTGTTGAGGGCTTATTTCTTGGAGCAAGGAGGTACATGGGACAAATATCTACCGTTGATTATGTTTACTTACAACAACAATTTCCATTCTAGTATTGAAATGTCACCTTTTGAACCTTTGTATAGAAGCAAATGTGGGACTCCTCTGTGTTGGTATGAGTCTGGAAAGAGTGTTGTAATCCAACTAGCGATTGTACAACAGACTAATGAGAAGATGATGATAATCCAAGAGAATATGAAGGTGTCCCTGAGTAGAAAAAAAGTTACCATGATAAGCGGAGAAAGGCGATGGAGTTCCGAAAAAGGTGATCATGTATTTCTTAGAGTCACCCTTATGACTGGTGTTAGATGTGCGTTGAAGTCTAAAAAACTTACTCTTTGCTTCATTAGTCTGTATCAGGTTACCCAGCGAGTCGAATTCGTTCCCTACTGTCATACCCCAAATTTTGATCACTAAGATTTCCCATCATTGTGTAAATCATCACCACAATATGGATGCACCATTATGCCTCATGAATCTCCCCAAAGATGGGTGAGCATTCACTACAAACAATAATTAGGGTTTCAAGCCCTCTCTGAGCTTTAGACAAAGGATCAATCAAGAAATGAAATGATCTTCAACTTGTCTAACCTCTCAAACATCCACAAAGGATCAAGAGGACTCCCACATCAAGGATTAGGCACAAGGCTACAACCTTCCAAGTGGATTAAGCCTCAGGATCGCCAGTGTCACCAAATTAGGGTTTTGGTCGACCAGGGCCTCCAGATGGAAATTTTCCTCTGGGCATGAGCCAATGCTTCAAAACACAACCTAATATGAAATTCTGGTACAGATGTGTGATGTTAAGGTGAAATGTCACAACATCAAACTCTGTTGCATGAACAAGACAATAAAAACAGAATATGAACACAATCAATTGTTCACCCAGTTCGGTTCAACCAACCTACATCTGGGGGCATACCAAGCCAGGAAGGAAGTCCACTATTAGTAGTATCAAATTACAGACTCAACAGACTAGTTGACAATCTACCTAATTTAATCCCTACCCAATGACCCTTCTACCTAAGTCCTCCCTAGGTAAGAGACTCCATCTCACTTCCAATCATCTCGATGATGTCTAGCAGTCAACTACACCGTCACTGCATCAACAACTTGATTTCCTAATCTTTTCTATCACATAGACTTTGGAAGACACACTTCCATGACAACCCTTTGGAGTTGCTTCAAAGCTTCCTCCAAGAACAATACATCTCTTACCTACAGGCTTCGAGATAAACACGATGACCATCCCACAAATCGGGTGGTTCATCAACCAACACAGCCCTTATAATCTACATGATGGCTGGCTTACTAAAACTAGGTTACAATGCTTCTATTTATAACCTATTTCCCAACTGGATTTGGGCCTTCAAATCATATCAAATCTTCTGTTCCAAATCTCCAAAAGATTCTGCTACTAAATAGATCTTCAATTAAATCCTCAATCAAATCTTCAATTAAATCTTCAATCATTAACTCTAAATATTCTCCATATCTTTATGCATTAAATTCAGCTCCACATAATATTTCCAGGATATTATGTATCTTTTAAATCTTCACTATTCAGCTGCAAGATCTTCTCCAAATATCTGATTTGATTTGAATTTAAAACCAGATTTTATCTTCAAATCTTTTCATATCTTTCAACCCTAAAAATAGCAACAAGATCTGCTCCACTTATGATTGCACCAGAATATATCTTTACCAAGATATTCGCCTACAATCTCTCACTCTCTTCAGCAGAATATCTCTCCAATAACAGAAACACGCGCAGCCCTAATAAGACAGCAGATTGATGTTCTGGTATAGTGATGTCAAGACATCACATGTGACATCACTCTTTAGCACTTTAACTCTTCAGCACCTTAACATTCTGCAATACAAAAACCACAACAGATGGTTTTCTGATGTTCTGTCAACTGATGTCAAGACATCATGTATAACATCAGACCACAAAACTGCAACCATGCAACAACAATGATAAGAACCAATGTTATGACATCAGACATATGACATCAACATTGTTCAGCTTTGTTTTACCAAAATTCCAGCCAATACAAGAACTAACAATCTCCCCCTTTGGCTAATTTTGGCTAAAATAATCTCTGCTAACATCAGAGAACCCAGCAGCAACAAAAACCAACAATGCAGAAATCACCTCATCAGCATAGGGCAAACTCCCCCTCAAACCAAGAACCAGTTCACAGCTGTTCAAACACTCTCCCCCTCAACTGCTGCACCATATCAGACAAGGCTTCACAACCACACCTTGGCAACCACTAGGCTAACTCTCCCCCTTTTTAGCCATAATTTGACAAACTCTGAACATAGCAGCAAGCAAAAAATTTCAAAAGCAACCTCTGAGTCATCCAACCAATATATTCAGACCAGAGCAGACTAATCTCCATAGCTGAACAAACCTACTTCTCTCCCCCTTTGGCCAAACATTGACAAGCATTGGGGTAAACTGTCACGTCCACCATTAACTTCACCAGTAACACACTGTTACAACATCTTGTCTGACATAACACACTCACTGCACTACTTCACCCACGAAAGATCAACTCCCCTATCTAAGATAACCAGTGCTCCCTTGCAAGAAGATCACCTTAAATGAATGGAAAACATAAGACTCATCTTCATGTCTTCAAGAGCGCACCCTCTGTTCAACACACCAGCTGAACACATTCACATAATGCTTAATCCTCAAACAATCCAAGTACCACACTAGTACAGACAGAAGTTATCCCTTTATATTTCACAACTGAAGCTCCTTGACCAGCACATCATAACATTTGGAGAATCCAGACACAGTCTTCAAACTTCTCCTCAGAAGCATATGCACACTTGCTGCAGACTCCATAGACAAGTACTCCCCCTGTCATGGATAACCAATGCTCTAGATGGAGATGAACATTTGAGCACAAGATCTTCACACACTTGCTCTCACTCCTAGAGAACACCTTCAAGTACCCTGACTGGTTTGACACAGCTCACAAACTCCACGAAATCTCAGATTACTTACAAGCTTTACTGAGATCCAATCTCTTCAAAATTTTATGATCAAATCACCTCATCTGACACAGTTCCTCTGCCATTACATCCACTAGTGAGGTCTTCAAAAATAGTAGACATGCTTTGCTAGAACATACTACAACAAACCAAGATTAGAATCTCCATATTCTAATCCACAACGTCAGAAACACCTCTTTTGAAATAATGCTTGAGCAATCATCTCCTAAATATGACCATTCTCATCAGGCTTCCAATCAATCAATACCTGATCTACTACAGTCTTCTCTACATTCTCCATCCAAGGTAGACCTTCTACTTCATCATTCTCCCGTATGACTATGTAGACGCTCCTTAGGCATAATGTAGGCACCAAGCTCCTGAACCAGAGCATAATCATCCTTCACCAAGGATATCCAACCAAATAATGTCCCAACACAAGTTAGAACATCTGCCACACACCACGAAATCATCACCATGATTCTTGATATGCTCCACCAACTGGACTTACTATTGCATAGTAATCCATAGAACTAGAGACTTAAACTCTCATCCACCTTCAAGAAGAATAATCTCCTTGAGTCTTCAACTCATCACCCTTCTGCCCAAGAGTAACTTGTTCCAAGGCAAACCTTAATAATAACCAGCTGCCACACTCTGATTATCTTGATTCTTCGAACCCACTTCTGAGATCAACCAATTGCCACAGTTTGATCACCTCAAGCATTAATCCTCATATGAAAACAGCCAAATGTCAAATTTTGACCTTTTTCACGTTTGTCAGAACTCTCACAAAGATATCCTGATCCACCAAGGAAACTAGATCTTCAAGTCACATGTTCCACTTGCTCAAAAGCAAACACACTTAGACTCCCTAAGCCATGGTCATGTAACATCTTCTCCTTCCTACAGCTCCTGCAAACTGTATGAGACAGACCTTTTTGAAGCATCCATAACTCCCATTAATATAGATCACTCCTATCTTAAGCTGATGTGCCACAACACCAGCTGAGACTTCTGATGTTAAGCTAGATGTCAGAACATTATGACATCCAACTGTTGAATTCAGCTCTTCCTTCTGCCACTCAAAAGAACCTCCTCCCTTTGCAGAAACAGATTTCCATGCTCTCATAGACTTGATTCAACAATCAAGTTTGAGTAGACAACCTCCATCCTGCTTAGAAACTCCAAAGACTTCAAACCTACCACATCTGAATCTTCAGAAAATAATTAGTCCAAGACTACCCCATAGCAATACTAAAGAAAGTCACTTCCCTTAGTAGAGCCGACAGTAGAAAGCCAGAGATAACTGCCACTTATCCTCGACCTTCACAACCAGAGCCAACACCATGCTCCAAACCACTTAGATCAGAAACAAACTGATCCAAGCTGTAACCATCAAGATTATGCTATCTTCATGGTCTTCCATCTTCATCTTATCAACTTCCAAGATTAGACCAACAAAACTGCAGTAACTTGCATAACACACTCTTCCATATAACTGCCAAACTCCCAACAAGGTCTTTACAAACAGCCAGCAGATGATGCTCACTCCTTCATTCACACACTTCTGATACAGTCAGCTAATAAGGCTACCTCAGGTTGTCATCTTCAAATACCAAGCTTCTCCATCATGGCCACACAAAAATATCCAGACTGTAGATTTACATAATCCTCTAGACAAATACTAAGTCTCCCGTCAAAGTATTTACCCTCATGCACAACATCACTAATAGAAAGATACTAAGTCTCCCGTCAAAGTATCTACTATTAAACAAAAAAAGATTACCTTCTCACACAAGGCATTTTTTTCTGCACACTTCTGGCACTAGCTGATCCCTCTTTTATAAATTTACACCACTGATCACTCCTGAAACTCCACCATGAGCACAACTATCTTTCTTTGGCTGAGAAAGCAAAGAACTGAAATGATGTTTTATCATCAGTTCTGACATCAGTCTTCATCACATAAAACACTTCTATGGCTTTGGAGACTACAACCATAGTGATCCACACATATTTCTTGCAGGGAACACACGAGAACAAATCAAGCTACGCTTCTACCTTGATGAAACTTCCTCCAGTTCATGTATCTTCAGATATACCAGAAAAATCCTCCTAATCAGGTCACCACAACTAAGCTTAAGAGATAACTTATCAAGATCTTCACTCCCGCATGAAAGATTTGACAGTGATACTCTTTTGCTTTGGCTCTTCCTCCTTCTGATCCTTCCAGCCACAAGGCTGATGCAACCATCAATTCCAATTGACCAAAGGCTGATTGACATAATAAGCTCAGGTTCTTTCTACACACTTCAGATGCCTCCTCTTCCAAGTCAGGAGTAGGTTCCAAACAGATGTGATCAACACATTTGTTTAGCCCCCAAGCATCTGTTATGTCACAATCTGCTGGTAGGACCTAAGTTCTCTACACACCAAAGGATCCTTTAACACAACCCAAAGATTGTCCTTGTAAGGTTGGATACAAGAATAAATTACTTCTACCTTTCTTCAGACCTCTTTGCAACATGCTTATAGAAGAATTCCTTTATGAGTGGACTTGGGATGAACAAGCTAGTTGAAGATGTCCTCACGTATCAACACATTTTCAGAGGAGAGCAGAATGTTGCAGTCTTAACACCAAACCACCAAGAATTTTCTATCAGATATATATATATATATATATATATGCAGCGGAACATACACCAGAAAACTCCTTTACAACCTTCAGGCAAAGCATAATAACCCTTGCACGACACTCCAAGTGCACTAGGTCATCATAGGTTTGAAAATAAGTCAAACCACACATCAGCTCACCACTAAAGCTACAGCCTGATAACTTCATTCTCCACTCCAAAAAATCTCTATGAACTGTTCAAGTCCATAACTATCTTCCTTGCTCATGAACCAGAAAGTATCTTCCCTAGATCTCATCCAGAAATAGACAGGATGCCTGCTCTTATACCAATTGAAATTCTGGTACAGATGTGTGATGTTAAGGTGAAATGTCACAACATCAAACTCTGTTGCATGAACAAGACAATAAAAACAGAATATGAACACAATCAATTGTTCACCCAGTTCGGTTCAACCAACCTACATCTGGGGGCATACCAAGCCAGGAAGGAAGTCCACTATTAGTAGTATCAAATTACAGACTCAACGGACTAGTTGACAATCTACCTAATTTAATCCCTACCCAATGACCCTTCTACCTAAGTCCTCCCTAGGTAAGAGACTCCATCTCACTTCCAATCATCTCGATGATGTCTAGCAGTCAACTACACCGTCACTGCATCAACAACTTGATTTCCTAATCTTTTCTATCACATAGATTTTGGAAGACACACTTCCATGACAACCCTTTGGAGTTGCTTCAAAGCTTCCTCCAAGAACAATACATCTCTTACCTACAGGCTTCGAGATAAACACGATGACCATCCCACAAACCGGGTGGTTCATCAACCAACACAGCCCTTATAATCTACATGATGGCTGGCTTACTAAAACTAGGTTACAATGCTTCTATTTATAACCTATTTCCCAACTGGATTTGGGCCTTCAAATCATATCAAATCTTCTGTTCCAAATCTCCAAAAGATTCTGCTACTAAATAGATCTTTAATTAAATCCTCAATCAAATCTTCAATTAAATCTTCAATCATTAACTCTAAATATTCTCCATATCTTTATGCATTAAATTTAGCTCCACATAATATTTCCAGGATATTATGTATCTTTTAAATCTTCACTATTCAGCTGCAAGATCTTCTCCAAATATCTGATTTGATTTGAATTTAAAACCAGATTTTATCTTCAAATCTTTTCATATCTTTCAGCCCTAAAAATAGCAACAAGATCTGCTCCACTTATGATTGCACCAGAATATATCTTTACCAAGATATTCTCCTACAATCTCTCACTCTCTTCAGCAGAATATCTCTCCAATAACAAAAACACGCGCAGCCCTAATAAGACAGCAGACTGATGTTCTGGTATAGTGATGTCAAGACATCGCATGTGACATCACTCTTCAGCACTTTAACTCTTCAGCACCTTAACATTCTGCAATACAAAAACCACAACAGATGGTTTTCTGATGTTCTGTCAACTGATGTCAAGACATCATGTATAACATCAGACCACAAAACTGCAACCATGCAACAACAATGATAAGAACCAATGTTATGACATCAGACATATGACATCAACATTGTTCAGCTTTGTTTTACCAAAATTCCAGCCAATACAAGAACTAACATAATATACTCCATGGGACCTCATGGACCCAATCATCAAGTCAATTTAACCTCAGGGGATGCATTTACCAAAAATCAGGAATTAGGGTTTCTTGACCTAATTCACCACTAAGTTGACTTTTGGGACAAAGCATGAGCCAAAACTGCAAGACATGATTTGAGGGTCTCTAATACACCACATTGATCCATTTGCAACAATGGATTGATCCAAGAAGCTTGATCTACAAGTTTCAATTTCATCTGGACCACAATTAGGGTTTTGAGGAAAAAGTCAACAGTGCCTTTGACTTTTGACCAGGACATGCTCCCAAACCTTGGGACACGATTCAATACACCCTATAACATCTATGAAATCAATCCATCAAGTTTGATTTAGGTCAAGGACTTAATTTCATAGAGGATCGCACAGTTTGGAATTCATTTGATAAAAAGTCAACTGTGGCCAAAAGTCAAAGTTTAACATTTTGATTTTTTGATCAATTATGGTTCCCTAACCCTAAAATGATGTTAATGTGTGATTGGAATCATCATTCATCAAGAAAAATCAAAGAAAGTGGGATAACTTGTAAAAGGGGTAACCATAAAAAACTTAGAAATTTTCTAAGTTATGGAACAAAGTGGCTAGGGTACCAACTTCCAAGGATCATAACTTGTGATCCAAGCAACCATTTTGGCTGATCCAAAGATGGATTTGTAGCTCTCATGGCATACTTTAAAAGTGTCAACTGTTAGTTCTTGTTATTGGCTGGAATTTTGGTAAAACAATGTTGTTGTTGAAGATGTCATATGTCTGATGTCTTAACATGAGTTACTAACATTCTGGTTATGTTAAGTTCTTAGGGTTGCAGTTTTGTGTGCTGATGTTAAACATAATGTCTTGACATCAGTTGGCAGAACATCAGAACATCAGTCTGCTGTGTTAGTAGGGTTGCGCGTGTTTTTGTTGATTGGTGAGGTTTGTTGCTTTAGTAAGTGAGAGATTGCAGGCGAACATCTTGGTAAAGATATTTTCTGATGCAATCATATGTGGAGCAGATCTTGTTTCTATTTTTAGGGCTGAATGATATGAAAAAATTTGAAGAATAAAATCTGGTTTAATTTCAAATCAAATTAGAGTTTTTCAAGGAGTCCAAGCCCAAGTCTGAATTTCTATTTAAAGCAGCCACAACCCTACTTGGAAGGAACGAAGACTATAGAGTGAATACTGAGTATCAGTTGTTAGAGTTTTCGTTTGTGTTTTGTAAGCCATTCATGCTTGAATTGGTATAGGTTGTTTGAGTTGTAATTCTCCTCTCTAAAGCTTTTAAGCAAGAGAGTATTGTTCTTGATCAAAGCTTTTATGCAAGATCAAGTTGGGAACTTTGTAATCTTTGAGTTGTATCACTGACGTGATTAAGGGGGAGTGAGTGGTATCTCATATCTAAGAGGTTCTTAGGTAGAAGTATCATTGGGTAGTGATTAAGTTAGGAGATTGTCAACTGGGATTGTTGAGTCTGTAATTTAATACTACTAATAGTGGTTTTCCTCCCTGGTTTGGTAGCCCCCAGACGTAGGTTGTTAGACCGAACTGGGTGAACAATTCAGTGTGTTGATTGGCTGTTTTATTACCTTGTTTCATATAGCAGATTGTGTTGTTGTGACATCACACTTAACATCACACATTTGATACCAGAATTTTAATTGGTATCAGAGCAGGCATCCTGCTCTGCATCTGGGTAAGATCTAGGGCTGTTACTTTCTGGTACTATGGACAAGGAGAGTGGTGGATTTGTGAATAGACCCCCTATTCTAGATGGCTTAAATTATGATTATTGGAAACCTCGCATGGTTACCTTCTTGAAGTCCTTGGATAACAGGGCTTGGAAGGCTGTTTTAAAGGAATGGAAACATTCGGTGATTGTTGAAAAAGATGGAACATCAAAGCTGAAACCTGAGGAAGAGTGGACCAAGGAAGAAGATGAACTTGCGCTTGGAAATTCTAAGGTTCTGAATGCCATTTTTAATGGTATTGACAAGAACATCTTTAGGCTGGTCAACACTTGTGAAGTGGCTAAGGAAGCTTGGGATGTCTTGAAAACTACCCATGAAGGAACCTCCAAAGTTAAGATGTCAAGACTTCTATTGCTGACAACAAAGTTTGAAAATCTGAAGATGAAGGATGATGAGACCATTCATGATTTTCACATGAATATTCTTGAGCCGTCAAATGCTTCTAGTGCCCTTGGAGAGAAAACGACTGAAGAGAAGCTGGTAAGGAAGATTCTTAGATCCCTTCCGAAGAAATATAAAATAAAGGTGACTGCTATAGAAGAAGCTCAAGACATCAGCAAGATGAGGGTGGATGAGTTGATTGGTTCTCTTTAAACTTTTGAATTAGGGATGGATGAGGAACCTGAAAGAAGACCAAAAGCATAGCTTTGGTATCTAGTTCTGAAGATGCTGAGAAAGAGAATAGTCCTGAGTCTCAGGAGGAGCTGACCCATGCCATTGTTCTTCTAGGAAGACAGTTTAATAAGGTGTTAAAAAGAATGGACAGGAACTATAAACCAAATGTTAAGAACATCTCATCTGACATCAACAAGAGAACTACAGCTGAGGAGAAGCCTAATCTTGACAAAGGAGTCCAATGCTATGAGTGTGAAGGTTATGGTCATGTCAGAAAAGAATGTCCTACATATTTTTTCCTTCTTGATTTCCCAAATTTAATTGGTTTCCAATCATTTTGTGGATATAAACATGATTTTTGAAGCATTGATCCAAGATCACCACTCATTTTTCACATGTTTTCAATCCTTTTATTAATTTTTTAATAAAATTAATTCCTTTTTAAACAAAATTAGGGTATTGATTAATTCAACCCTCATCAATCATTAAAAAAACTCTTTGGGCCTCTTGGTAGAGTGTAAGTCCCATCCTTTTGTAAATAAAAACATTCTTTGGGCCTCAGTGTATTGTATAAGTCCCGATACCGTCAAAAGGTTCGGTGCGATCGTCGCCTTTTTGTACGAAATCCCTTAGGCGTCTCCCTGAGTTGTAAGCCCCACCACCTATATAAAAAATCTTTGGGCCTCTAATAGAGTGTAAGACATAATCCCTTTTTTGAAACCAAAATATTTTGGGCCTCCGTCATTGTATAAGACCCAACACATTTTTTAAAAACCTCGGCGCGATCGCCAGTTCAAAATAATCCCTTGGGCCTCTCCCTGAGTTGTAAGCCCCACCATTTGTACAAAAACTCTAATAGAGTGTAAGACCCAACCCCCTTGTAAATAAAACAATTTTTGGGCCTCACATATTGTATAAGTCCCTCTGTACGATTTTCAAAACAACGGTGCAATCATCGTTAAAACTTGGGCCTCTCCTTGAGCTGTAAGCCCCAACAATCTTTTCAAAGCACTTTCTCCTTTGATTTTGAATATAATATTGTTATCAAAACTTTCTTTGTTGAAAAACTAACAAAACGACATGGAAGCTCTACAACGGGTAAGTGTTTATCCGCTTTCATTTATCACTTTCATATGTATATAACTGTATTATGGGGTTGTTTCACTGTAAGTCTCATTTCACATCCTTTTATATACTTGTCAAATATCAACTGTGTAATACTAGTATAGTTATTTAGAGTTTTCCCTGGCAACTACGTCTAGAACTAGGTAAAGTCCTGTTGATCACTCTTAAATACAAACAAAACTAGATCCCCCGTAGGATTCCAGATACAGGCTTCCCTTCTCTCGGGGTTAATCAATATGGAACAAAGAGAAATGTAGTATTCTCGGTGAACCTTTTCTCAGACTGTCACCCTTAGAAATTGTCAAAGAAACTCTAACTCCCCAGAGTTGATCTATTCTCCGTGAATAGCATCTCTTGAGTTTCTTCCAAATTCTCGAACTTTCCTGGAATGATCTCTTCTCTATGAATTGCATTTCTTGAACTTCTCTTGGTTTGGGGACCATAGGCTTCCTAAAAGCATCCCCGCCTCCTCTTGGGCTTTGTACAAGGACTCTTCGGCTTCTTAGAAGTTCTCATGCCTTCTCTTGGGCTTAATACAATGACCCTAACGACCTCTTAAAGGTATAAGACAGAACTTAGTCATCCTTTCTAGAGCAGTATTTCCAGTGTCAAACCTCTGGCCACTTTAGGGCTGATCCTCATCCCTTAAAAGCCCTTACCCTCCTTTGGGCACCCTACAAAATATAAAACTCTTCAACACCAGTAGACTTGGACAGTCTAAACCCCTTGAGTCTCAAAGACATTCTCAAGTTCCTTTCGAACTTAGGAAGAAACACCAATCATTCTGGATAAATCTCCAGCAGATACCCGACCTCTCTCAGGAGGGCTCTCCCACTTGGACCTGTCTCGGGATCTCAATAAAACCCTGACAGAAGCTAGCCTCCTCTTAGGCTTTGTATAATGATCCTTCCTCAGCAAAGTCAGCCTCCTCTTGGGCTTTGTACAAATGATTCTCCCCAGCGGAGCTAACCTTTTCGGACTCTCTTGTTGAGTCAATCTCCTTTTAGCGTCCATCTCGGGCTTCGTACGAGACATCAAAACACTCTCTTGTTGAGTATAAAAGACTCTCTTGTTGAGTCACTTCCCTTTTAGCCTCTATCTCGGGCTTCGTACGAGACATCAAATCACTCTCTTGTTGAGTATAAAAGACTCTCTTGTTGAGTCAACCTTTTTAGCCTCCATTTTGGGCTTCGTATAAGACAGATAAAAGTACTCTCTTGTTGAGTCAAACCCTTTTACCCTCCGTCTTGGGCTTCATACAAGACACATAAAAGCACTTTCTTGTTGAGTCAGTCACTTGTTAGTACTCTCTTGTTGAGTCAACCCTTTTAGCTTCTATCTCGGGCTTCGTACGAGACAAATAATAAACACCCACTTGTTGGGTCAATAGCCTCCTCTTAGGCTTTGTATAGAGAAATTCCCAGTTGAGTCAATCAACCTTTTAGCATTAAACTTGTGCTTTAATCAAGGCACCCAAAAATCAATAATCCCTCTTTAGAGATGACAAGTTCTCTCTCAGTCAAACCTTTTAGCTTCATATCTTGGGCTTTGAATAAGATACAAATACTCTTTTTAGCCTCTGTCTTGGGCTTTGAACAAGACACCAAAACATCTTTTTCCCCCCTAGAATAGGAGGGAACTACGATCGCTCTGATTTCCTTGTTTCTTTAAACGGGAATACGTAGGCATAAGATTGAAAAATCATAGCGAGCACACCAATCCAAAACTCAAAATCCAGTACCTCCATCAATCAACCCAAAAGCATCCAATCTAAACACATTACCAAAAACCTCATAAATAGTCCAGACACTGTGTTCTTAAGCAAAATAACCTAAGACAGACCCCCCTTTTGATAGCATCTGTAAACCAACAGTTTTGACTGTTTAACCTCAGTATGCAAGCAGGGTTAATTGGAGAAATCTATTTCCCTTCCTTAATCAGCTTCACAGGATAAAAAATGAATCGAACTATAGTACCAAAGCGATAGTGATTCGAAACCACAAAAATCGCGCTACACCTACCAAGTGGCCTTACCACCATCTCTTTTGAATCTACATGATGTTTTTCATGTATCCCACCTGAGGAAGTATATACACACTCCATCTCATATAATCCAAATGGATGATGTGCAAGTGAGGTATAACCTAATTGTCGAGGCATCACCAATGAGGATTGAGGATCGAGAAGTGAAGCAGCTCAGAGGTAAAGAGATTTCTATATTGAAGGTCGTTTGGGGAGGACCTGCTGGAGGGAGCATGACGTGGGATCTGGAGAGCCAGATAATGGAATCTTATCCATATCTGTTTTCGCCAAGTAATTTTTTAGGGCGAAAATCTTTCTAAGTGGGAGAGTGTAGTAACACCCTGATTTTTTTAAATTAATAGTTTATTTAATTATTGGAGTATTTATGCGTGTTATTATGTTATTTTGATATTTTGGGAGATTTAGCGGTATTTTAGTAGTTTAATAATTACTGAGATTATATAGTTTGAGACCGGAGGAATAATATATATATATATATATATATATATATATATATATATATATATATATATATATTATTTGAGATATTTAGATAATTTTAATTATTTAATAATAATTAAAGTAATTAGAGTTATTAGAAATAATTCATCTTTTCTGATTTTCACTAAATAATTATTTAAATGCAATTTTTATTCAAATCAAATAATAATGTGACATTTAATTGGAAAAATATATATTTTTTGAAATAATAATAAAAATTGAGTTTGCGGTAGAAATTCAGAATTAGAGGTGAGTTGAGTGAGGGGAGTGTGAATCCCAATTGGGATAAATTAGGTTAATATAAATTCTAAAGTTAGAGGAAAAATTAGGTTACGTGAAACAAAAATTTAGAAAACTGGGAAGCGGCCAATTTTTAGATTTGGAATACGCAGAGTTGGGGAGCGATCCTATGAACGTGAGGGTTTGGCTAGAAAACTTCAATTTCGAGGTAGGGGGAATTTCCTTACCTATGGGTGACTATTAGGCATTCAGGATGGTGAAGGTTCCTTACCCTCCCATCAGCGCCATGGGAGCTTTCAGTGTTTTCTTCAATTTCTTGTAGTTTGTGAAATGTTTGGCTAAATGGAGGTTGGGAAAAATCCCATTGGCATCGATGGTAAAATATTTTTATTTTGTGTGTTTCTGTGTTTTACCAAATAGGGTTAGGGAAAAACTCTATTGGCATCGATAAATAACTATTTTTTTTGTATGTGTATTGTTGCGGTAACCAAAAGGGATTGAGGATAAATCCCCTATGGTCACTGTAATATCATTTGTTGTTGATTGACGTATATTATTGTAATATGTTGTTATGAGATGTGTTGATGTGAGTTGTGATAGGAGTTTGGTGTGTTCCTCTGATTTTTCTAATCCATGTAAACCCCAAATTTTGTAAAATTGTACGATCGGTAATTTATTTCCCAAATTTTCTCAAAAGTCAGTTTTGTAAAAATCAGACCTTTTTGTGACCCTTAGGTCAATTTTGAATAATTTGAGTTTTGTAAATATATTTGAGGTTCCGTCAGTTGCATTAGAAAACTAACACAATAATCTTTATTTTAAAGTGGGGAAATTGGGTCTAGAAGCACTACAATAGTAGAAGGTCATTGGTTTTTATGCCAGAGGCATAGTCAATTTCAGTCTTGTGTTGGTCATCATGTTTCACACGTAACTTGAGTTTTATAAGTCTGTTTGGGGTGTAGTCAGTAACGTTAGAAAGAGGATTTAATGATCTTTCAAACATAAGAGTTTTATATTTTATCGTGAGTATATACTTTTTTTTTGCTATGTTATAGTCAAACATTTTGTTTTAGAGTTTATGCAGGAATTATCCCGAAAAGGCTGATTTGAAACAAATAGAACTAGTGTTTCATAACTCCGTTTAAGGTGCGATTAAGTGCGTTTGAAAGAGGGTTTAAGTAATTTTCAAACTAGAGAGTTTCATAATTTTATCATAAGTTTGTAATATTTGGTGTTATTTTGAGGTGAGACAATTTTAGACTTAAGTCTAGAGTATTTTGGAAACCCTTTATCAATTTAAGGAATTAAACATAATTATAAGTAACTTAAAATTAAGTTAGTGATATGTTTTAGAGTTGATTAAATAAGGGAGTTAAGTTGTTATGAGTTTAGAGTTGTTAACATGTCTAGAATTGAATTTGAGTTCGAATAGGTTTAGAGTAGTGAGTTAGTGTTTTATTTTGAACTACTAACATGTTTAGAGCCGAGTCTGAAATGTTTGAGTACTTTGAACACTTTAGAGTGCTTTTGGTTACTCTTGATTGGTTTTGAGATTTAAGAGTTGTTGTTGAGTTGTTTTTGAGAACTCTATTGAGTTATAAAGACTAGAATAACATTTTGAGACATATGAGTATTTTGATGATTTTATAGTTGTTGAGTAATAACATATATTTATCAATTTAAGATGTAATATAATTATTTAATAAATTACTTTTTGAGATTAGTAATCTGGTGGGATTAAAGTGAGGCCTGATTATTGACAACCTTATGATTCAAGAGTGGAACTGTATTTTGATGATGATTTTGAGATGTTTTGACGATTCTTCGAGTTGCATGCCTGATTTCTATACATGATCATGCGTGCATATATTTTTGAAATTGATAGGACTTCGGTCTAGTGAGGTCAGGTTCGGAGAGGAACCATGATGTCCAGAGAGTGACAGGGTTCAGAGAAGAACCAGAAACATGGGCAATCAGTAACAAACCTCTGACCCCAAAAACCTGGTACCACATGCATATTGATGTAGTACTTGGTGCATTAGCATTTGCATTATAAATTGAAATTCGATTGTGTTGTGTGAGAATATTATAATTGTCGTTGTTTTCGTTTACCATCATGGTGTTAATTTTCACCTTTAACATTTGTAAGGTGTATTCTCACCCCTTTTTTATTGTTGTGGCATATGTGCTCCTCTGAGGTACAGACAATCAGGTACAAGAGTAGCCGCTTGAGTTAGAGGATGACGTCGATGCCTCTTAGCTTTTATCATTAGGTCTTAGAGTAGTCGCTCAGATAGGTAGCACTAGGGATAAGATGTTCATTCTTTATTTGTGTTGTGCCTTACTTATGTGGAAATTTTTTATATTGAGATTTATATCTCGAGTTTGATGATTATTCACTGCTTATTGTTAAATGACTATGTTGTGTCTATGTTTTTATTATATGGTGGAACATGCATGACACTGAAATTTTGGAATTTTATTTGAACTATCTTATTAAATGTCGAGTCGGGGATTAGGGTATTATAATTTCTTCTTGTTGTTATTCATGCATTCATGTATATTAGAGTTAGGTATGACTTTGGTCCAATAATGTCACGGTTCAGAGAGCAACCAATGATGGTCTCAAGTTTAGAAAGGAACTAGGTTCATAGAGAAATTGGAGACATGGATAATTCAGTAATATTACTTTGACATTCAAACCAAGGTACCGCCATACCCCAATTTTGTCACGGCATTTTAAATTTCCAGGCAGCCCGCTTTATTTTGTTTTGTCTAGAATAAAATTTTTGTTTTACAGATAGACCAGTTGAAGAGATTTCTTAACCAAGTGTAACATTAGTGAACAGTTTTTTCATGTTTGGGCCTGCAACTTTTTATTTTGTTGATCTATATTACGCGTAGTTTAATCTGGTGTGCTTATTTTATTTTTTCGCATGCGTGCGTGTCCGCATTTTGATTAGTGTGAGTATTTTCATCCGGATATTTTTAACTGTGAGATTTGATCTGCGATTGTCTGTTTTACTGAACTCTATTTTGCATAGATTATTTTAATGCATTCATTTTATTTTTAAGAATATTTGTGCGACCAACTTTTATTCATTTTAATCCCTTTTATTCCAATTTATAATTCAAAATATATGAGAAAAATAAATAAGAATAAGAAAATAATTGAATTAATTTATTTGTTTTTATTAAAAAAATATTGTGATTTTATTTTATCCAATTTGAGACTCATTTGATCACTCACAAAATATCTAGGGGCAAATTAATTAATTTTGGAACCCTAAATGTATACTATAAGAGCTAACTTGCAATTGGCCAAATGAAATCTACCAGTGGCGCCCCTTACCACTGACCATTTCTCTCACTCTGCAAAATACAAAAAAAAAAAAAAAAAAATTGAAAGAGGTGAAAAGAAAAACGCAGGAGGAGTTTCCTTATTGAGCCCAACTTCTTCTTTTCTCCACACAGTACCCCTACATTCTTTTTTATTTTCCATCCTTTTCATTCATGATACACTTACCATACAAACATGACTACACCAGTAAGGTAACCTCTTGATCCACTCACTCCCTCCTCCTTCATAACCCACTCCCTCCGCCTGCATAATCACAACACACCACTCATAACTCCTTCCAACCATACAACCAATACTCCTTCATCACCATTCATGTTCTAATTCTCTACTTTATACCACCACCATCTCTCTTATCTTCATCCTCTTTCAACATACCCCAAGTCTACAACGTAACACACAACTTCACACCACCTTCATTTTTAAACTCTATACAACCATCTCACTGTCGGCCACCTCTAGCACACATGGTTGCCACCTTGCTGCACCGTGACTTCGCTCCCCACATTTCATCCACCACTAAAAAACCACCACCGTACCACCATAACTTCCATCTTCAGCACATACTTCCTTCGATCTCAATTTATACTACCATAACCTCCATAAAAAACCTACTCAAAACCACAAACTATCCATTCCAAACAACAATAAACCTCACGTACTCCTCCCTCTTCCACGACCAAACAAAAACCATCCTCCACCAATGTACATTCACATACCTCACATCTCCTACCATCATTTTCTTCACCACACGATCGCTTACGAAAACTCACCTCCATTGCATCCTTCAGCCACTACCATACAAACTAAATCTCCACCAAAAAGTGAACATGCTGCAACATTCGGCTTCAAAACCATTCACGTAGTCATTCTTCTTCATCCACGGCCAACAACCAGCAATAATTCATCTATTTAAACTTACCACTACATCCGCGATTTGTTTCTGCTTCGAGCATGCAACGACTTCTGGTCACAACATTATCAACCCAGCAACAGCATTTGACCTTCGGTAACGTTTCGACAAATTTTATTTTGTGATTCACTGCATGTTTGTTGTTCGTCGTGTATTTAAATTCAAATATCTATAGTGATTGTTTAATATTTCCGCTGGACTGTTTCGATTATAGTTTTGTAATGATGAAATATTTTTTGATTTGTATGGGTTGCTGTTTACTGTTTGCGTCGCGTTTAAATTGGCTCATAGCTAGAGCCGTCAATTTAAGGGGCCGGGGCCTAACTTTTGAGGCCCAAAAATATAGGGAGTTCAAAATTTTAAAAGTAAATGAGCCCTAAAATATGTAGGCCCTCTAGAGTGAAGGCCCTTAAAATTCAAGAAAGGCCTCAAGGCACCAATATTTTCAAATATTGATTTTTTTTTCAATTTTTTTTTTTGAAAAAAATTGATTTTTTAAAATTAAAAAAAATCGATTAATTTTTTATTTTCAAAGAAAATTGACTTTTTTATTTTTGAAAAAAATCGATTTTTTTTAATATTTGGAAAAAATTCAACTTTTTTTATATTTAAAAAAAATAAACTTTTTAATTCCTAAAAAAATCCTAATTTATTTTAAAAGTTTAAGAATGTACTGTACTATCGTCATCGTATTTGTACTATCGTCATCGTATTTGAAAACATAGTCACAGTATTTGAACTTAAAAATATACTTAACTATCGTCACAGTATTTGAAAATATACTTAACTATCGTCGCGCGTTTATTAATTTTAAATTTAACGTCACGCGCGTGTCTAGGTTCGTTTGAATTTTTTTCTTTTTTGGCAAATAAATTTTGGTTTCTCTTTTATTTTTACATTTTGTAAAAGAAAAGTTGGATTTTTTTTTTTTTTTTATAATACATGCAGAATTGTTTTCAAGATCTATTTTAATTCAAAGTTTTTTTTTGTCTCCAAGCCTGATTTTAGATATACAATTTGTTGTTAAACTTATTTATACTTGGATCATCATAATTTTGAAATAAATTATCTTGTTTTCAATTCGATTTTAATCAAAACCAATTTAAAATTTCTCCAGAAAAATCATATATTCAAATAATTAAAAACTACTTTGTGTGAAAGTGATTTTTAAGTAAGTCTTTTTACTTTGAAAATTAGATTTAAGTTAAATTTATTTTTAATTTTTGATTTCGTGAAGAAATAGTTATGGTAAATTATTTCATAAGAAACGAAATCTTATGCTATGATGAATAAGTTACCTAGCTAGTCGAGTTTAAATGTTTGGCAACTTAAATGATTTTTTAAATATTAAACATGTAAAATGTCATATTTAACTACATATATTCAAATCATGTAGACATAGTATGCTAAATAATTAAGAATAAGTAAATCTACCTAAATCTAATTGAAAAATCAAAAGAAAACAAAAAAACTGAATAATAATATTGAAACATAGTATGGACTGTTTCTTATTTTAATTTTTGAAAAAAAATAATTATTTTATTTAAAAAAATTGACTTTTTTTTGTTTTTGGAAAAAATCTTCAACTTTTTATTTTCCAAACAAATTAGATTTTGAGCCCCTCACTTAGGCCCCATATAACACAAAAATATGAGTGGGCTTAAAAATAAGGGCCCCAAAAAATATTCATTTAGTAGGGGGCCTAAAAATTAAGGGCCAAGTAGGGGGCCTAATTATTGGGGCTTGGTCAAATAGGGCTTTTTTGACAGCTCTACTCATATCTGCAGGTTCGACATGATTCGTATAATGTGACTCTGGTAGTTTTTTTCAATATAATGATGTAAATATTTATGATTCATGTGCGCTGATGTTTTGTTATTTATTATAGTGTCGAAATCGTATCTGGTCATATTACGTGAGTTCAGTTTGGTTTGTTTATCAAGATTGTGTTAAGTGCATTTTATTTTGATTGCGATGAGCATGTTTTACGTTAGCAAGTTGCTGGATACTTTTTTTGTTTACATATGACATTTTAATTATTTTTTCGTCATGTTCAAATCAAATTTGTACTCGCTTTTGGTAGTTCAACATAGCTTCAATTCGTATTTTCTTTCGCTACTTTGTGCTTTATACGTTACTTTCGTTACGATACAATTTGATGCATTCTATTTTTTTGTGATGATTGCGCTCCGCGTTAGCAACTTGTTGTTTGATTTGTGGTAGCATGCAACCTTTCGATTTAATTGCGTTTAAATCAAATTTAAATTTTGTGTTGGAAACTTTGTATTGCATGTCGTGGCATTTCGTGAACTTGATTCGCGTCCTCGCATTGTATTTAATTTTACACGCATGTTTACTTTTTGATTCATTTGTGATGAATGCGTGTTGGTCATAATTTTTATATGCACATTGTTGTCCTATCATTTTGTTGTGTGTGTGCGGGCGATATCGCATTTCGTACGATTTATGGTGTTAAGTTACGCCTCAGGTTAGAGTTTACGCCCCTGCGCTTCAACTCAAAACCTCCCATTGCAATTCGCGTCTCTAATCTTTTTTCAACAATTTAACCATCGATTCAAACCATTTTCAAATGAAAACCAAACTTAGATTTATATCAAGTTCATTTTCAAAATAAAAACAAAAACATTTAATCATTTCAAACATCTTTCATAAATAAGATGAAAAATGTATGATTTGGTGTATACCACTCTTTTCCTCGAATATTTGGATATGAGTCGTATAGCTCGACCATTCTAGTATTCATCATGTGTTCAAAACGTAATAACTCTTTTAAAACATCTTAATAAATAAGATTAAAAAAAGGAACGATTTGGTGTATACCATTCTTTTCCCCGATTGTTTAGATAAAAGTCGTATAGCTCGACCATCCGAGCATTCGTCACCCGCTTAAAGCTTTTAACTCAATTTGTACCAAACCTCTTTCACAAGCAAATCTTGAGCGATCTCATTTTCATAACAAAATGGACGAAAAAGGAATAATGTGGTGTATACCTCTTTCTTTCCCGAGTACTTGAATATGATTTGTATAGCTCGACCATTCGAGTATTCGTCTTCCATCCAAAAAAACTAACCATATCTAACATTTTCACAATTAATTGGGTGAAAAAGGAACACTTTGGTGTATACCACTCTTTTCCCCGAGTGTTTGGATACAAGTCGTATAGCTCTACCATTCGAGCATTTGTCATCCACTTAAAAACATCTCAACCAATCAAAGTTATCTTTTCTCTCCTCTGCGCGATCGAAACCCTTTTTACAAATGAGCATTGTTTAGTCTGTTCTACTGCGATACAAATAAATGCTTAAGTATCTCCCACGAGCATACAATCAATGTTTAACAACTAGAATTCGACCTAAACATTCGTTCACTAAAATCAACCAACACACGCGTAGTTTTCTACTCAGAACTACGTAGCTTTGAGTTCCCCAACGCACCTGGGATACATAGGAGTGAGACTCAGCGTCTCGTGAAACACTATAACAAAAACCCAAAAATAAATCTTTTGTCTTCCCAGAACTATGTAGCTTTGAATTCCTCATTGCACTTGAGGATATGTAAGAGCAACACTCGCAATCATGTCAAGCACCCTGATAAAAACCTTTTTGCAACCTTTTCCTTTTCCTTTTCAATATTTCAATAACTAGAAGAAAATAAATAATGAAAGATAACATTCTATTCGCAAATTTAACTAAATGGTTCCCGTTGAGTACAATGGATGTGAAGGGTGCGACGACCATTTTCTTTTTACTTTTAAGGGTTTTATCGATATTTTTCCTTTCCTTTTGGAACAAATAAAGTTCGATGGCGACTCGGTTGTACATCTCAAGCGTGCGAGCGCTCCAGGTTATATTTCGTGTCGTGACAGGTATCACATGGATTTGGAGGAGAATTACATATCATTCATATTTTCATTGTAATTGTTATGGGTGTGAATTAATATTGTACGATTGATTGTAGTTTTCCACGGTGTCGCTCTGATAGTGTAACTGTTGCACCTCGAAAAAATCGCTTCATCGAAGACACGACCCTCGCGCGAAAGGTGCGGAACGGTTTGACAGAGTCACCACCAAACTTTATTTATCCCAAAAGAGGGAAAGGAAAATATCGAGAAACCCTTTAAGGAGAGGATAAGAACATGGTCGTCGCAACCACATTCCAGGTTCGGGAGTCGATTATGTGAGGGGAAGGTACGCGCACCTCCTCACGTCCGTTGTGCTCAACGGGAACCTCTTGATTCGAATCACGATGCACGTTAGCTAAGCTTGTTTGTTTTCTTCTAAAAAATAAATGTGAAACAGTAAGATAAAAGGAAACAATGCTAGGAGAAAATGGGTGGTTTAAGGATAGGGTGCTCGCCAAGGATTGGGGCCCTTGTGCCTACGTATGCTCATTCGGACGAGAATGAGTAATCAGAGCAATCATAGTTCGACTACAGGGTTTGACGGGAAAAGATGGAAGTGTGCTCGCCAAAATCATCACAATATTGTGCCTACGTATCTTAACTCGGACGAGAATAAAGAATCAGAGTAGTCATAGTTCCTGGTACGCCCATGAAAAGAGGGGAGTTTGAAGTGTTTTACAGGCGTCAATTGCTTACACATGAGTAAGAGAATCCGAGCCTAAACAACCGAAGGGAGATCAAAGACTTGAACCCCCATTTTTCACCTTGAAAAGAGTTTCGATAGTTGTTTGTCATTTTGAAGTTTATTTGTGAAAATCCGCTTGACGTTGGGTCAAGGGTTTATTGTATGTGCTTGGTTAGGTTGAAAAGAGTTTGGTTAGAGGTTGATTTGAAAATGGATCGACGACGAGTTGAGGGTTTAGTTGAAAAGAGGTTTGTTTGTAAATGGCTCGATGATGAATCGAGAGTTTGATTGAAAATGGGTGAGAATTGATCCTAGTCCCTAGGGGTGTTCCTAGAATGAAACCATGATGAAATGTGAAAGTGAGTGTGATAGGTTGATGGCGAATGCTAATAAGCAATCGACTTACGGGGGTGTTTTGAAAATGGCTCGGCGACGAATTAAAAATTAGTTTGAAAATGGTTGTCTATGCTAGTACCTAGGGGTGCTCCTAGTAAACAAACCACAATCAAAGAAATACGGATGCGTACATCGGAATGGGAGCGGGGTACATGTAAAGTACAGGGGATTGTGTAACACCCCAATTCCCATCTAGCGGATAAATAATACATAATTAAAACATAGTGAATAAAAAAATTTTCGACAGAAATAAGGATGCCACATTTGAGAAAAACATAATCCACCTGCTTATAACTTTGATCCATAACACAAAATGGAATAAATAATAATGTCGTAACCCGAAATTTGACCTCCCTCTTTTGCCTTTGGCATGAGCATAAGCATTCGCATCGCTGGCATACGCATTCGCACTTTTCCTCTGATGATTTTATTGCAGGAATATTCAGGTTTTCCAAGCCCGATTAATCGCATCCTCACAAGGTTATCACATCATCAAGACAAGCACAAAATAAAGGTTTCCATGCCTATTCATCAATACAAGAGGTCGGAAATCGGAACCATGGTCATAACACCTTCCCAAAGCAAAATTGGGCAAGTTTTTAGTTGGTTAATCGGTTAACCATTTGGGTTAATCGGTTAACACCCCTTCCACAGCGCCAAATTCAATTTTTTAACAGCTGTTAATCGGTTAACATGTTGGTTAATCGATAAACACCTACTATTTCAGCAAAAATTCAGCATTTCCATCATATTTCAGCAACTCTCTCCACACTCTTTTGGTCTATTCTATTCTAGCATTGTGGGGAACATTCTAGACAGTTCAAGACAATTCAAGACATTTCCCTTACATTTATTCTATGCATCTCTTCAAATCAAGTGCACCATGTTCCTTGTTTTCCAAGTAATGTGGATCATTGAATGTTGAAGTTCATCTTGGGATTGGTACTGAGTTGGTTCTAACTAACCAAGTTAACCGCCTTAACTCGGTGAGTCAAGTCCAACTAACTCCTAACCTAGTTCCAAACCCAAAGCTAATTCCAAACCAAACTCCAAACCTCTCATATCTCCAAACCTAAAATCTATATAAACTCACCTTCACTCACTTTTCAAGCTCTCAACCATTATCTCCATCATTCACACAATTTCATACTTTCTTCACTCTCTATTCTCTCATTCTCTCTACTTCATCTTCTTCACCAAACCTCATAAAGAGCTCTTAATTCTTGAAGGATAATCACTTTTCACATTGAAAGTGATTATTTCTTGAGCTTAACCTCCATTGCCATTCCATTTTACTGGTTTTTCTGGAGTTCCAATAGCTTTCGGATTCATCTCAAGTAATCGATTCAAGTTTCTTCGGTGATAATTCTCGTTTTGGAGTTTTCGTCGCGATTTGATCGATTTCGATACGTCTCTGCTATTGTTAAAGATTTCCTCTGGTTTTCTTCGCTTATCTTCATCAAGATCACATTGTAGCATTTACCAAGGCACATCTCAGCCTTGTAGGTTGGTGGATCTCCTTCATTTTTCTGTTTCGATCATTTTCGTATCATTCGCGATGTAGTTTCAATGTTTTTTCTCTTTGCATGTGAATTGATTATACTTTTCTTGATCCATGATCTTGTTAGTTTAATTGATTCTATTGTTGATTATATTGCTACTTCTAAACTTGATTTTTCGTGCATAATTCATGTCCTAGCATGTGGAGGTTTGGATAAGTGATTATGTGTTGAAAACTACTTTTGAAAAGCTGCATTTGCTGGTTTTTTGCCACTGTCACAGTGTTAATCGGTTAACCATTTTGGTTAATCGGTTAACCAATTCATTTTTCACCCAGAACGCTGATTGGTAAGCGGTTAACCAATTAACCCAAAGTGTTAACCGATTAACACTGTACCAGTAGGCCATTTTCTTGCATTTTCAAGCTTGTTTGCCATGCTTTCTTCATCCTAACTTCCATTGATTGTCATGCTTGATCTTATGGATGTTTTAAGTGTCATTTAACTTCTGTTTGAAGCTTGTGCTTGAACTTTTGTTGCACATTTTCAATTATCAAAATTGTTCATGTTTTGGCATTATGTGAATATAATCAATTCTTGCATTTTTTTTATCATAATAATATGATTTGGTGATGCATGTGTTGATCACGTGGTACTGTTTTGTACTCCCTTTCTTGGTTTTGCATTAAGTTCATTCTTCATGGATGAGCTTAATCTTGTATAATCAATAATTCACACCTTTTGCCTTAATGATTTTTCATTCTCTTTGGAAAATTGTTGGCATGGTTTTTCCCTTTGATTAATTGATCGAAACCATGTTTCGATTAGTTGATCTTCCCCTTTCCTCTCTTTAGGCTTCCTTTAGAGCTTTCTCTCTCGTTCCCCCGCGAAGTTGGAGTTTCGCGCTACGCCTTATGTCGGAGCACTGTACAAATTGAAGCCGTTACGCAGGAGCACTGTACAACTTGGAGTTATTATGCGGTCCGGTTCAACTCCCGCATTACACCCTGTGTGTTAGAAAAGGAATGAGAAGGGAGAATTCCTACTCTCATTCTGACTACTTCAGGTAGGGGACGAATGACCCTGTGCTTGGCTTAGTCATCTCTATCTCCAGGCGGTAGTGTGCTTTCTTTCCCCAGTCTAGTCGATCCTTGACCACTCTTCGCCCTTTGCAATCTCTTTCGATCCTTGACCACTCTTCGTCCTTTGCAATCTCTTTCGATCCTTGATCACTCTTCGCCCTTTGCAATCTCTTTCGATTCTCGATCACTCTTCTCCCTTTGCAATCTCTTTCGATCCTCGATCACTCTTTGCCTTTTGCAATCTCTTTCGATCCTCGATCACTCTTATCTCTTTCGATCTCTCTCTTGATCAATCACCTTCTTGGTTATGATCCTTTGTTCATTGGGTTAGCGAGCTGTCTTTGTTTCAATACACTATTCTTTTCTGGCGGTCAATCATCGTCTTGATTCCCATGGAGAGTCTCTTTTCTCTTTCTTCGGCTAATCACAGTCTTTCTGCCAAAACCGATAATCCCATGTGGAGTTCGCAACCTTCTTTTGGTTCTTCTCCCTTTGTTTGGTTAATCACTGCCTATCAATTAAAACACCAATGTTTGAACTCCTTCTCAGTTAACCACAGTCCGTCTGTTAAGACACTGAGTTCCTTGGGTTAATCACCTTCTCTTGGTTAATCACCCTTTTCTTCAGTTAACCACAGTCTGTCTGTTAAAATACTGAACTCCTTTTTGAGTTAATCACCCCCTCTTGGTTAATCACTCATTTCTCTCGGTTAATCACAGTGTTCTATTAAAAACCGAATCCCCTGCAGTTGGCAACCTTTCTTGGTTCGAATACTTGCACCCTTAGGCTAGTAACCTTCTTTTGGTTCAATACCTTTCTTCATTGGTCAAGTGTTGTTTGTTCAGTCAATACCAACACCCCTTGTGGGTTACGACCTTCGATCGGTCCTACACCCGTTCTTCTGGGTAATCACAGTTTTCTCTGTTAAAACCAATGCTTCTCTATCCCCCATGGAGTTGCAATCCTTGTTCCCTCGGTTAACCACTGTTCATCAGTTAATATACCGACGCCCCCTGCAGAGTCAAACACCTTCTCTTGGTTCAACAATCTCTCTCTTGGTTTATCACAGTCCGTCTGTTGACACCAGCCTCTTTTCCCCGCCAGAGTCTTACTCTCTTTCTTCGGTTAACCACTGCCAACCAGTTAATATACCGAATATCTCTTTTCTCTGGGTTGACACCATCCCTTTATTTGGATCCCCAGCGGAGCCCTTGCTATTCATTTTGCTCTTACTTTCTTGGTTTCGACACCAATCCTCTTTGTCATCCCCAGCGGAGTTTCTTTCATTCTTGGTTTTGACACCATTCTTTTTCTAGGCTCTTGTCCAATCGCTCTTACTGTGTGGTCTTCCCCAGTAGAGTTTTTCTTTCACTCTTGCTCTTGGTTTTGACACCACTTCTTTTGTTTCCTGTTTCTTTCTTGTTTGTTTTCCGTTTGGTTCCCCGAACTACGGAAGCTCTGATTCTGCATTCTTTCGAATCTCAGATACGTAGGCACGAGACGCAATGTCTTGGCGAGCACACTTCCACCCTTCTTTTCTGTCCTCTAGTTCTCTGAACTATGACGCTCTGATTTCCTCATTGCACTATGAGGGTACGTAGGCACGAGGGCCCCAATCCTCCGCGAGCACTTTCCTTCTTTTCTTTCTTTTTCCCCTTTCTCTTCTCTCTCTTCTTCTTTTAGCTAGAAGCCTTTAGATAGATAACCCATCTAAGCCTAGAAGCAAGCAAAATGGTTCCCGTCGAGTACGGCGGATGCGTTAGGTGCTAGTACCTTCCTTTCGCATAACCGACTCCTCGTTCCCGTTTCTCTTTCTCTTGGGTTTTATCGATATTTTCCCTGTCCTTTGGGACTAAATAAAGTTTGGTGGTGACTCTATGTTATCTGTGAGTGTGCGATTCACTCAGGTAGAAAACCAGCCATCTTCAGCTAGCGACTCTGTTGGGGACTCAGTTTGCTTGCAAGTTGGGGTCTCGCCTAGTTTTGTTTGCCTTTCTTGCTTGCTTGGGTGTTTATCTTCTGCGCTTTACTAGTTTTATCTTTACGCTTTATTTGCTTTATGTTTATTTATTGCATTTCTTTACTGCTTTAAATATTCATATGTTGTATATTATGGACATCTGCTATTTTCTTTGATGTTGTCGGGTGGGTTGCTACTTGAGAGATAAGCCCAATACACATGCTTGAGTATACACCTAGGATTAGAGTGGAAAGTAGTGGGACCTACGTGCCATCTTGGTGCGTTTGGTGTTCACGAAATTCACATCCAGACGAGGTTTTCTTGGGAGATGCTCTGACGTGCGTGTCTTGCACATTTCAGGGTGTTGATCTAGAGAGCTGTCGACTCTGGCGACCATTCCCGAGGACTCAGTTGCGGCACTCCTCCCAAGGAGCGATAATGGCATACCAGAAATGGCAAACCCATTACGCTTCTTGATCCGAGGACCCAAAGCTGGGAACTTGCCATAGGGTGATCTTTTTTGGGGGAATTAGTGGACGACCTCTTTGTTTGGCGATAGTATTATACCCCGAGGGATGAATGTACTATTGCTTCTCAAATCGAGAATCTGAAACTGAGAATCTCGCTTTCTAGGAACTACCTGTGAGGGGGATATTGGGTTTTTCTGCAGGAAACCAAGACTCTTCCAACCTTTGTTCTCTCATTGCGTCAGATCTCGCACCGACACAACACTACCTTTGCAGATGTTCAGATTTGACTATTCAGACTATGCTGACTTGTTGATTCTGTTGTTGCATATCATCTCATCATGTCAAATTATTCTTTTTGCATATGCATTAAAATTGCTTTATTTTTTGCGTGAATTGCATTCATTCATGCCCGCATATGCATATCCTTCATCCGGGAAACCATTGCTCACTCTGACCATTTCCGGTTTGTAGCAAGACGACGACTCGACATCGGTATTTTACCCGCTCAAACAAATCCAGAATCATGGCTGACTTCGAAGCTGAGAACGCTGCTTACAAGGAAACTCTGGCTCAATTCCAAGGTCGGATGAATCAGTTTCAGGCGAACATGGATGCCATTATGGAACTCCTTCGCGCGCAGAGGGACGCCTCTTCTGCTACTGCTGCTGTTGTTGCAACTGCTACTGATGCAACCGTTGTCACTCCTGTTGTAACCACTTCTCCTGTTGTTACGGCTACTCTTGCTGTTGTTCCTTCTCCTGTTATGGTTAAAGTACTGGTTGCGCCTGTGAATCAGCCTGTTGTCCAGTCTAATGTGAACAAGATGCCCGCTGGTTTCCCATGGGGCATGCCTCCGAATTACACTCCTCATATTGCTAATAATGGTAGCGCCTTCCTACCATATCAGCCTTTTATTGCACCCATGCCTAATGGGAATGCTGCTGCATATCCATGGGGCATGCATATTCCAGTTCCGCCTCTAGTGGTGAGTGATGATCACGAGAATCCTCAGGCTCATACTCATCAAACTTCTGGGTTGGCTGACATTGGAACTCCTGATGAAGAAGAGCATGTGTATAGGGGTCCTCCTATTCATGTTCCGGTTTCATCTCAAGCTGGTCAAACTGTTGTTCAGAATGTTCATCCTGGGATATTCTATCCTGGGGCATCTTCCTCAGCTGCTGTGATAACTCCTCCGAATTATCCATTTGGTGTTCAGATGGGTCAGAATACTGGTCAGATGGTTAATCCGGGTTTGGTGTATCCTTCTCAGTTTGCTACTCCGTAGGTGAATGCTCATGCAGCTTCTCAGCTGCCAAATCCTCAGATTCTTGTCAGGCCCACTAATCAGAATAGATCTATTGACTACAAGTTGTTGGAAGACCGTATCAGAGCTATCAAAGGGTTCTCTGCTTTTGGTATGGAAGCCAAAGACTTGTGTTTTGTTCCAAATGTTGTGCTACCGCAAAAATTCAAGATACCTGATTTTCCAAAGTATAAAGGTTTAAGTTGCCCGCGTAGTCACATCACTATGTATTGCAGGAAGATGGCATCCCATATTGATAATGATGAATTTCTTGTTCATTGTTTTCAAGATAGTTTGTCTGGTGCTTCATTGGATTGGTACATGGGCCTGGAGGGTATCAAAATCCGTACTTGGAGGGATTTATCTGAAGCATTCGTAAAACAATACAAATACAACCTTGATCTGGCACCTACTAGATTGCAATTACAGAATCAATCTCAGTGTTCAACCAAAACATTCAAAGAGTATGCACAAATATGGCGTGAGATGGCATCTCATGTGCGACCCGCTCTCTCTGACAATGAGTTGGTTTACATCTTTATGGGTACATTGCAAGGTTCCTACTATGAGAAAATGGTGGGTAGTTCTTCATCGAACTTCGCTGATGTTATAACCATTGGTGAATGGATTGAGAATGGTTTGAAGACTGGAAAGATTCCTGGAGCTACTTC
This sequence comes from Lathyrus tuberosus, assembly GCA_022829125.1. Classification (NCBI taxonomy): domain Eukaryota; kingdom Viridiplantae; phylum Streptophyta; class Magnoliopsida; order Fabales; family Fabaceae; genus Lathyrus; species Lathyrus tuberosus. The sequence goes on from JALAZF010000384.1 coordinate 4,535,564, forward strand.
CCAGCAGCCGGCCAGAAAATCTCAGAACGGTCAATCAAAGAAAAAGGAAGGTGAAGCCAATGCTGTGACAGCTCAAGTTTCTCCTCAGTATCAAGCTCCCATGGGCCCCATGCCATATTATCCATATCAATACATTGCTGCTGCACAATATCAACAACCTCAGTATCAGTATCATCCGCAACAACCAGTTCAGAATGCTCAGAATCAGCAACAATATCAGCAAAACAACAAAAATCAGCAGAATCAGAACCGTCAGAACAACAGCAATCAAGGAAACCGTAAGCGTCCGAATTTTGATAGAATTCCGGTGTCATACACGGAGTTGTTTCCTTAGTTGGTTCACCAAGGGGCAATTGTCCCCAAGCAGATTGCACATGCAATTCCTCCATTTGGCCCGAAGCATAACCCAAATGTGTCTTGTGCTTATCATACTGGATACATAGGACATACAACAGAGGACTGCTTTGTTTTCAAAACCAAGGTTCAGGAACTCATTGATAAGAAAGTTTTGACTTTTGCTGAGGAAGGATCTAACATTCAGAGTAATCCATTGCCGAATCACGGTGGACCTGCAGTTAACATGATTGAGGATAATTACAGGGCTGAATTGATCATGGTTGTTGACGGAGTAAAGACCTCGATGGCTGTGGTTCTCAAGAGATTGAATGAACATGGATTGTTGAAAGGGTTGCATGGTAAGTGTCAAATTTGTGACGATAATCGCAACCAGTGTCGAAAGCTGAAGGGTTGTGTCCAGATTCTGATGAACCGTGGCGAAGTGTAATTTGCTAGATCTAAACCTGTTGAGGAGGTTGCCGCCATTCAACCGTTCACCATCGTCTATAGGAAAGTTCTGGTGGAATCCCCTAAACAAAAAAAGGTGCAACCCATCGTTGTTTGTCCGCCGAAGCCGTTTCCGTATCAGAATTCCAAAGAGGTACCATGGAAATATGGGTCTACTGTGTTTTCTGGAGGTCAAGAGATAAGGTTCGCCGAATCCGAGATCGTGAATGTTACAGCCGGTGGAGGTATGACTCGCAGTGGACGAGTGTTTGCTCCGAAGGTCACTACAAAGCCTGTTCAAGTTCCAACTGTTGTTCCTCCCAAGGAAACGCCTGCATCTGCAACCCCTGCTATTCAACAAGGGGCACCTTTTACCGCAGTTCCAATACCGACTATCCCGTCTGAGGATGTTTCAAAAAGCAAGGAGACCCTTGATTATCAAGAGTTCCTTAAGTTGATCAAGAAAAGTGACTTTAAAATTGTGGATCAGCTGGGTCAGACTCCCTCGAGGATCTCAATTTTGTCCTTACTCATGAGTTCGCCTGCGCACAGATCAGCTTTGTTGAAAGTGTTGAACAGTGCCCATGTCCTACAAGATATATCCGTCGTCGAGTTTGACGATGTAGTGGCCAACATAATTACACGTCGGTATTTGGGCTTTAATGAATCAGAATTGCCTCCTGAAGGAAATGCCCACAACAAAGCGCTGCATATATCTGTAACCTGCACAGACATCTTGTTATCTCGTGTTCTAGTGGATACCGGTTCTTCTCTCAATGTGATGCCTAAGGGCACATTGAGTCAATTACTGGTGGAAGGAAACGAGATGAGACTAAATGCCTTAGTTGTCAGAGCCTTTGATGGTTCTCGAAGGCAAGTCATCGGAGAAGTGGACTTACCCATCAATATTGGGTCGCATTTGTTTACCATTACTTTCCAAGTGATGGATATCAATCCGGTGTACAGTTGCCTATTGGGTCGTCCATGGATCCACGCGGTAGGGGTAGTTACATCCACTTTACATCAGAAGTTGAAGTTCATGTTTGAGGATCAGCTTGTCATTGTCTGTGGTGAAGAGGATTTAATTGTAAGCGAGTTATCATCTTTTCGATACGTCGAGACCGGAGAAGGCATAGCCGAGGTACCGTTGCAGTGTCTCGAGTTCGAAGATGTCAGCTCTGCTTCAACTAGTCAAAGTAGATCACCACAATTGACTTTAGCGTCTGCTAAGAGTGCTAAGGAGACTATCCAGAAAGGCATTTTGTCAGGCTAGGGGCTCCTGATTGATGTAGTTGAGAAGCATAATCGTTGTGGATTGGGTTATCATCCTGGTTGTCAATCTGGTTCCTCTGATCAGAAGCAATGTAACTTTGTCAAGTTCAATAACGCGGGTTTCCAGCAATGTGACATCGTGGCGGCTACGGATGATGCTGGTCCCAATAATCAGATTTCAAGCTTTGTGCGAAAATGCCTGCCGGGTTTCAAGCTCAACAATTGGACATCTACCGTGGTTCCTGTGGTTTTCCCATACAACATGTAATGCATTTTTCTTTCTCATTCCCTCGTCCTCGCCCGAGACGAGTGGATAGCTTGTAAAGGGCCTCGCGCTTTTGCAATATTATGTGATCAATAAATAAAAGTTTTTTACATTCAAAATCATGCTCTATTCTCTTTCTTTATTTTACTTTTTCACAAAACAAATGGCAAAAGTTCCTTTTCTTTTTCACTTTTTAAATAGCTCATTCTAAACATATTCATAAACATGCAGAACTAATAAAAGAATTGATAACAACATGGCAAACATCCATTGTAATTATGGAATTCCAATTAACCAAGCCGAAGAAGATGGTGAGGGAGATTGTGAATTACCGGCTGAACTGGCAAGGCTCTTTGAGCACGAGCGTAGAGAGATTCAGCCACACAAAGAGCCAGTGGAAGTTGTTAATCTTGGTACTGATGAGGTCAGAAGAGAAGTCAAGGTTGGCGCATCCCTCGCAGAGCATGTACACTCCGAGTTGGTCAAGTTGTTGAAAGAGTATGTTGATATCTTCGCCTGGTCCTATCAAGATATGCCTGGGTTGGATACCAACATCATTGAACATCACTTGCCACTCAAGCCCGGATGTCCTCCTGTCAAGCAGAAGCTCAGGAAGACTAGACCCGACATGGCACTCAAAATCAGAGAAGAGGTAAAGAAGCAGCTTGACGCTAGGTTCCTCGCCACTTTTGAGTATCCTAAATGGATTACCAACATCGTCCCAGTTCCAAAGAAGGACGGCAAAGTCAGAATGTGTGTGGATTATCGAGATCTCAACAAAGAAAGCCTGAAGGATGATTTTCCTTTGCCTCATATTGATGTCTTGGTAGACAACACTGCGCAGTTCTCTGTCTTTTCCTTCATGGACGATTTTTCAGGATATAATCAGATCAAGATGTCCCCAACTGATATGGAGAAGACTACTTTTATTACGCCATGGGGTACATATTGCTACAAAGTCATGCCATTCGGTTTAAAGAATGCAGGGGCAACATACCAGCGTGCCATGACAACCCTCTTTCACGATATGATTCATAAAGAGATTGAGGTTTACGTGGACGATATGATTGCCAAATCCAAAACTGAGGATGATCACTTGGTTCATCTGAAGAAACTGTTTGACAGACTCCGGAAGTTTAGATTGCGGTTGAATCCTGCGAAGTGCACCTTCGGAGTTCGATCTGGTAAACTGTTGGGCTTTATTGTGAGTCGCAAGGGCATTGAAGTTGATCCTTATAAGGTTCGGGCAATTCAGAACATGCCGCCTCCCAAAACAGAAAAAGAAGTTCGTGGATTTCTGGGCAGACTTAATTACATCTCAAGATTCATTTCTCATTTGACGGCTACCTGTGAACCAATGATCAAATTACTAAGAAAAAATCAATCGGTTGAATGGAATAATGATTGTCAAGAAGCATTTGACAAAATAAAACAATATTTGCAAGAACCACCGATCTTAGTACCGCCGGTTCCTGGTAGGCCTTTAATCATGTATCTCACCGTTCTCGATGAATCAATGGGATGTGTATTGGGTCAACATGATGACATTGGCAGAAAAGAGCATGCAATATACTATCTGAGCAAGAAGTTCACCGATTGTGAGACCAGATACTCACTCTTAGAGAAAACTTGTTATGCTCTGGTCCGGGCTGTTCAACGTCTACGACAATACATGATTTGCCATACTACTTTATTGATATCCAAAATGGATCCGATAAAGTATATATTTGAGAAGCCTGCTGTCTCTGGAAGGATTGCTCGGTGGCAGATGCTGCTAACTGAGTATGATATCCAACATGTTACCCAGAAAGCCATTAAAGGGAGCATCTTGTCTGACTACCTTGCCCATCAACCTATAGAGGGTTATCAACAGATGAAGTTTGACTTTCCCGATGAGGATGTTCTGTTTATCAGAGATTATGAGACTCCAGACCCTGATATAGGACCTGAACCAGGGGCACGATGGACGCTCGTGTTCGATGGTGCCTCCAATTCTAAAGGTCGTGGAATTGGTGCTATCCTCATCTCTCCAACGAGTTTTCACCTTTCCTTCACTGCCAAATTATACTTTGCATGCACCAATAATATGGCTGAGTACGAAGCATGTATCTACGGAATTGAAGCGGCAATTGACATGAGAATCAAGCTTCTTGAGGTCTATGGAGATTCTGCCTTGGTCATCGGTCAAGTCAGAGGGAACTTTGTGACTCGGGATTCCAAGCTGGTTCCGTACCAACAACACATAGAGAAGTTGATTCCTTACTTTGATGAGATCACTTTTCATAATATTCCCAAAGAGGAAAATCAATTAGCTGATGCTCTTGCAACTTTAGCATCCATGTTCAAGGTCAAGTGGAAGAATGAAGCTCCTCATATCCGTATTGATCACTTGAACGAACCAGCACACTGTTTAGCAATCGAGGATGAGTCTGACGACAAGCCTTGGTTCTACGACATTAAAAGATATCTGGAAAAATAGGAATATCCCGAGGGTATCACTATCACTGACAAGAAGGCTCTTAGGAGGCTTTGCGCCAAGTTCTTCTTAAGTGGTGGTATACTATACAAGAGGAATTATGATTTCGTGTTGCTCAGATGCGTGGATAGACACGAAATAAACACGATCATAAGGTCCATACATGAGGGCTGCGAGGGTGTACATGCTAAAGGTCCTGCTATGGCCAAGAAGATCCTTCGGGCTGGGTATTACTGGACAACAATGGAGGTAGATTGTTACAACTTTGCCAAAAGATGTCACAAATGCCAAATCTACGGAGACAAGATCCATGTGCCTCAAACTCCATTGAATGTCTTGACTGCACCTTGGCCATTCTCCATGTGAGGTATAGATATGATTGGAATGATCGAGCCGAAGGCTTCCAACGGTCATCGATTTATTCTGGTTGCTATCGATTACTTCACCAAGTGGGTTGAAGCTGCTTCTTATGCAAACATTACACGACAAGTGGTTGCTAGATTCATCAAGAAAGAGATAATCTGTCGTTAAGGCATTCCTAGCAACATTATCACGGACAATGCAAGCAACCTGAACAACAACATGATGAAGGAGTTGTGTCAAGAGTTTAAGATCGAGCACCACAACTCTTCACCATATCGGCCCAAGATGAATGGCGCCGTTGAAGCAGCAAACAAAAACATCAAGAGGATTGTCCAGAAAATGGTCAAGACTTACAAGGATTGGCATGAAATGCTTCCCTTTGCACTGCATGGCTACCGAACTTCAGTTCGCACTTCTACTGGGACAACTTCGTATTCGCTAGTGTATGGTATGGAGGCGGTTCTACCCATCGAAGTCGAAATTCCTTCGCTCAGAGTCATCATGGAAGCAGGTCTTGACGAAGCTGAATGGGTTCAATCCTGGTTTGACCAGCTGAATCTCATCGAAGAGAAGCGCCTTACAGCCGTCTGTCATGGTCAATTGTATCAGAGACGCCTCAAGCAAGCTTTTGACAAGAAAGTTCTCCCTCGAACGTTCTGTGAAGGCGAACTCGTGCTCAAGAGGTATTCACCTGTTCACTCGGATCCACGAGGCAAATGGACTCCCAACTACGAAGGACCCTTTGTTGTCAAGAAGGCCTTCTCAAGCAGAGCCCTGATCCTCACAACAATGGATGGGAAGGAGTTGCTATCGCCCGTGAACTCCGATACAGTCAAAAAATATTATGCCTGAAAAAATATAGATAGGAGTCCGCTAGATTGACATCCGCAAGGACAATCTAGGCAAAAATGGACGTCCCGATGGACCGAAAAAAGAAATGTCCATGCAAAAGTTAGGGACAATGAAAAAAAACAATAGCATCCCGCTAAGTCGAAAACCCGAAAGGGCGACTTAGACAAAAATGGGTATCCCGGTGGACAAAATATATAAATATATAAAATGTCCAGGCAAAAATTAGGGATAAAGCCTTTTGACTGTGAACACTTGAGCCTCTTTTCATCACGGTTGGACCTCAGACGGTAACAGAGCAGTCGAATCATCATCAACTGGTGCAAAGCATTGAAACCTAGACTTTCAGTGGATGGGAGCCAATGTTGTAATCAATGCAAACCATGATTTCCCTTTGCCATTTACATTTGATTTTCAATTTCATTGCAAATTTCCTTATCAAGGATTTTTGCATCCTTGTACACATCTTATGCATATTTTTTTTTTTTACATTCAATAAAATTGTATTATTCAATTTCTCAATTGTCTTCATGCCAGTATTTTGTTTGCAAAATGAACGAGTATTTGTGATCACATAATACTATAAAATATTGAGAACAATAAAAGCTAAATCAATTGAGAAAGCATTATGCATTGCACATTTTACCGATAATTCCTGCAGGATAATCGGTAATATCCATTGGTAAGCCTAACACCTGGCCGGAAAAATGATGGTTCTATGAAAAAGTTGTTGTTTACTCAGCAGCGTCATCATTATCCACAGCAAGCGCTATTACAATTTGTTGAAAAGCTTGTCTACACATCGTTTCTCCGACAGATTTGTAATGCCTCTAGGCAGGTTGCCGAAGTGTTCCCAGTAAAGACACTTCGCTATCTTTTCCCCAGCAAGGATTGTACATCAACTCCAATAATTTGAAATTCTCTGGCCTCAGCAGTAGTGGGTTCCTCAGCGAAGTCAACGTGATTTGGAAGGATGTATTTCCCCACGTAGAGCCAGTCTTGGTAGGAAGGGTCGATTCGATTCTTCCATCACCAACAAGGACAACCATGGCAATGTAGAAATCTGAGATGTTCTCGGCTCCTTTCCCCGGCAGAATCATCATCCTTTGTGAACTTTCTCCTCCAGCAGAGATTGTCTTTATCTGCGGGTCTTCTCCCCGACCAAGGATGTCGAAGTCGTTTTGCTACGATTTCTGCCTAATCGCTTTACACTATACCTTACCTTGCGTCTTTGCATTGCATGACATCAAGCATCATGTAGAAACGCATACATAGCATATGAATCGATCATACTCCCTCCCCTTTGCCTGACTTATCTCCCAGCAGATTTTCAGCTAACTTTGTTCTTTCCTAACACTCTTCTTTTGTCGCCGTCGCCCAAATTTTCGAGCTACTCTTTTATTTAATCCCTTTTTACCTCGAATCATCGAAAAGTTGGCGCAATTCGTACATTCAGGTCCAACCGGATTAAATAGGGCCAGCTCTCGTAACCCGAAATTTGACCTCTCTCTTTTGCCTTTTGGATGAGCATAAGCATTCGCATCGCTGGCATACGCATTCGAACTTTTCCTCTGATGATTTTGTTGCAGGAATATTCAGGTTTTCCAAGCCCGATTAATCGCATCCTCACAAGGTCATCACATCATCAAGACAAGCACAAAATAAAGGTTTCCATGCCTATTCATCAATACAAGAGGTCGGAAATCGGAACCATGGTCATAGCACCTTCCCAAACCAAAATTGGGCAAGTTTTTGACTGGTTAATCGGTTAACCATTTGGGTTAATCGGTTAACACCCCTTCCACAGCGCCAAATTCAGCTTTTTAACAGTTGTTAATCGGTTAACATGTTGGTTAATCGATTAACACCTGCTATTTCAGCAAAAATTCAGCATTTCCATCATATTTCAGCAACTCTCTCCACACTCTTTTGGTATATTCTATTCTAGCATTGTGTGGAACATTCTAGACAGTTCAAGACCATTCAAGACATTTCCCTTACATTTATTCTATGCATCACTTCAAATCAAGTGCACCATGTTCCTTGTTTTCCAAGTAATATGTATCATTGGATGTTGAAGTTCATCTTGGGATTGGTACCGAGTTGGTTCTAACTAACCGAGTTAACCGCCTTAACTCGGTGAGTCAAGTCCAACTAACTCCTAACCTAGTTCTAAAACCAAAGCTAATTCCAAACCAAACTCCAAACCTCTCATATCTCCAAACCTAAAATCTATATAAACTCACCTTCACACACTTTTCAAGCTCTCAACCATTATCTCCATCATTCACACAATTTCACACTTTCTTCACTCTCTATCTCTCATTCTCTCTACTTCATCTTCTTCACCAAACCTCACAAAGAGCTCTTAATTCTTGAAGGATAATCACTTTTCACATTGAAAGTGATTATTTCTTGAGCTTAACCTCCATTGCCATTCCATTTTACTGGTTTTTCTGGAGTTCCAGTAGCTTTCAGATTCATCTCAAGTAATCGACTCAAGTTTCTTCGGTGATAATTCTCGTTTTGGAGTTTTCGTCGCGATTTGATCGATTTCGATACGTCTCTACTATTGTTGAAGATTTCCTCTAGTTTTCTTCGCTTATCTTCATCAAGATCACATTGTAGCATTTACCAAGGCACATCTCAGCCTTGTAGGTTGGTGGATCTCCTTCATTTTTCTGTTTCGATCGTTTTCGTATCATTCGCGATGTAGTTTCAATGTTTTTTCTCTTTGCATGTGAATTGATTATACTTTTACTTGATCCATGATCTTGTTGGTTTAATTGATTCTATTGTTGATTCTATTGCTGCTTCTAAACTTGATTTTTCGTGCATAATTCATGTCCTAGCATGTGGAGGTTTGGATAAGTGATTATGTGTTGAAAACTACTTTTGAAAAGCTGCATTTACTGGTTTTTTGCCACTGTCACAGTGTTAATCGGTTAACCATTTTGGTTAATCGGTTAACCAATTCATTTTTCACCTAGAACACTGATTGGTAAGCGGTTAACCGATTAACACTGTACCAGTAGGCCATTTTCTTGCATTTTCAAGCTTGTTTGCCATGCTTTCTTCATCCTAACTTCCATTGATTGTCATGCTTGATCTTATGGATGTTTTAAGTGTCATTTAACTTCTGTTTGAAGCTTGTGCTTAAACTTTTGTTGCACATTTTCAATTATCCAAATTGTTCATGTTTTGGCATTATGTGAATATAATCAATTCTTGCATTTTTCTTTGATCATAATAACATGATTTGGTGATGCATGTGTTGATCACGTGGTACTGTTTTGTACTCCCTTTCTTGGTTTTGCATTAAGTTCATTCTTCATGGATGAGCTGAATCTTGTATAATCAATAATTCACACCTTTTGCATTTAATGATTTTTCATTCCCTTTGGAAAATTGTTGGCATGGTTTTTCCCTTTGATTAATTGATCGAAACCATGTTTCAATTAGTTGATCTTCCCCTTTCCTCTCTTTAGGCTTCCTTTAGAGCTTTCTCTCTCATTCCTCCGCGAAGTTGGAGTTTCGCGCTACGCCTTATGTCGGAGCACTGTACAAATTAAAGTTGTTACGCATGAGCACTGTACAACTTGGAGCTGTTGTGTCGTCCGGTTCAACTCCTGCATTACACCCTGTGGTTAGAGAAGGAATGAGAAGGGAGGATTCCTACTCTCATTCTGACTACTTCAGGTAGGGGACGAATGACCCTGTTCTTGGCTTAGTCACCACTATCTCCAGGCGGTAGTGTGCTTTCTTTCCCCAGTCGAGTCGATCCTTGATCACTCTTCGCCCTTTGCAATCTCTTTCGACCCTTGATCACTCTTCACCCTTTGCAAAATCTTTCGATCCTTGATCAATCTTCGCCCTTTGCAATCTCTTTCGATCCTCGATCACTCTTATCTCTTTCGATCTCTCTCTTGATCAATCACCTTCTTGGTTACGATCCTTTGTTCATTGGGTTAGCGAGCTGTCTTCGTTTCAATACACAATTCTTTTCTGGCGGTCAATCATCGTCTTGATTCCCATGGAGAGTCTCTTTTCTCTTTCTTTGGCTAATCACAGTCTGTCTGCCAAAACCGATAATCCCATGTGGAGTTCGCAACCTTCTTTTGGTTCTTCTCCCTTTGTTTGGTTAATCACTGCCTATCAGTTAAAACACCAAATGTTTGCACTCCTTCTCAGTTAACCACAGTTCGTCTGTTAAAACAATGAGTTCCTTGGGTTAATCACCTTCTCTTGGTTAATCACCCTTTTCTTCAGTTAACCACAGCCCGTCTGTTAAAATATTGAACCCCTTTTTGAGTTAATCACCCCCTCTTGGTTAATCACTCATTTCTCTCGGTTAATCACAGTGTTCTGTTAAAAACCGAATCCCCTGCAGTTCACAACCTTTCTTGGTTCGAATACTTGCACCCTTGGGTTGGTAACCTTATTTTGGTTCAATACCCTTCTTCGTTGGTCAAGTGATGTTTGTTCAGTCAATACCAACACCCCTTGTGGGTTACGACCTTCGATCGATCCTACACCCATTCTTCTGGTTAATCACAGTTTTCTCTGTTAAAACCAATTCTTCTCTATCCCCCACGGAGTTGCAATCCTTGCTCCCTCGGTTAACCACTGTTCATCAGTTAATATACCGACGCCCCCTGCAGAGTCAAACACCTTCTCTTGGTTCAACAATCTCTCTCTTGGTTTATCACAGTCCGTCTGTTGACACCAGCCTCTTTTCCCCGTCAGAGTCTTACTCTCTTTCTTCGATTAACCACTGCCAACCAGTTAATATACCGAATCTCTCTTTTCTTTGGGTTGACACCATCCCCTTTATTTGGATCCCCAGCGGAGCCCTTGCTATTCATTTGGCTTTTACTTTATTGGTTTCGACACCAATCCTCTTTGTCATCCCCAGTGGAGTTTCTTTCATTCTTGGTTTTGACACCATTCTTTTTCTAGGCTCTTGTCCAATCGCTCTTACTGTGTGGTCTTCCCCAGTAGAGTTTTTCTTTCACTCTTGCTCTTGGTTTTGACACCCCTTCTTTTGTTTCCTGTTTCTTTATTGTTTCTTTTCCGTTTGGTTCCCCGAACTACGGAAGCTCTGATTCTGCATTCTTTTGAATGTCAGATACGTAGGCACGAGACGCAATGTCTTAGTGAGCACACTTCCACCCTTCTTTCTTTCCCCCCTTCTTTTCTGTCCTCTATTTCTCTGAACTACGACACTCTGATTTCCTCATTGCACTATGAGGGTACGTAGGCACGAGGGCCCCAATCCTCCGCGAGCACTTTCCTTCTTTTCTTTCTTTTTCCCCTTTCTCTTCTCTCTCTTCTTCTTTTAGCTAGAAGCCTTTAGATAGATAACTCATCCAAGCCTAGAAGCAAGTGAAATGGTCCCCGTCGAGTACGACAGATGCGTTAGGTGCTAGTACCTTCCTTTCGCATAATCGATCCCCCGTTCCCGTTTCTCTTCCTCTTGGGTTTTATCGATATTTTCCATGTCATTTGGGACTAAATAAAGTTTGTTGGCGACTCTATGTTATCTGTGAGTGTACGATTCACTCAGGTAGAAAACCAGCCATCTTCAAATAACAGGAAACTTGTTCCAACAAAAGGAAAGTTCAATTAGGGAATAAAGCGGAACGATCCATAATTGACTCGTTTTACAAAATAAGTTGTTTCATAACATCAAAATATACGTACAAGTTATCCAATATATATATTCACATATATAAACATGAATAACAAAAGTGTTTCCCCTGACTCCCGTGTTACGTATCAAAGCAGACACCAAAGATTTAAGCAAAATGAAGATCTAACTCTTCCACTTGCCTCCACACCTCTACAGCGGCTAATCTGCAATATGCCATAAAAAGCATATTCCAGCAGAAGGGTGAGAAATAACAACTAAATCAAGATTGCATAATAATAAGTAAACATATAATTCACATATATTATTCAACTCACCCACACCCCACATGCTAACACATATAGCATACAAAGATATCATATATTCATATACACAAGTTATGATATATATCTGTACTTCCCAAGAAACACAGACACAAGAAACAACAAAGGGTAGAGAACTACATTCAATAATTAACGGTGCAAAATACATGTTAAGGAGTAGAAATCAAGCAATCACACATAATGTGCCCACATTCATGACACACTTGTCAATTTCAAATATAATCCAACAAAGACATAATAATGCAATGTGACTCAATGACACAATGCAATGCAAGTGGTACCACACAACATGGTTCATTCAATTGAACCTGATTCATAATAGAATCTGGAAAAATCACATACACTCCACTGAGCAATGATTTATCTCCATACAACTCCACATTGGAGTCCGGACAAATCACATACATTTCCCCTGAGCAATGATTTATCTCCATCACAACTCCACATTGGAGTCCGGACAATACTAGGCACCCATCATGGATTTCCACCTAGTTGTCTCCACCAGACACATCATGAAATGCACGACACAAATGATGCACAAAAACATAAGTATAATAACAACTATACCTCTTCACGATCCCCTTGATCACACGTGAGATACATACTCATCGTAATACATAATAGTATTACCACAACTGTTCAATCAATTCAACATAACACATACATAACAAGAATTATGCACAAAACACATGTATAACAATCAGTTATACATTTACACGATCCTCCTGATCACACGTGAGATACATACTCACCGTAATACACAATAGTATTACCATACCTGTCCAATCAATTCATCATAATACACACAGTTAAGGAGGATACCTCATGAGGCCTTAATTAGTCAATTATCTAATTAATCCATCCAAATTCCACTTTTAACCATTTTTACTACCATTCCTAAATTCAACAAGTTCTGACACCTATCCAACCTCTCAGACCAAAACGAAACCGCATCGGACGCGAAATCGGGAAAGAAATCGCGAAACGGCTAAATTCTCCCCTCTCGCTGGTCATACGCGTATTGCCCACACCCATACCTGTATTGCCCAATTCTACAGCTTTCCATATGCGTATTTCCCAGAGGGTTACGCGTACGAGCAGAAGCTGATTCTCTCAAAAATTCCATCTTGATTCCATTTTAATTCCATTACGCGTAGTACCTACTTCCTTACGCGTAATGCCTTGCCCCTTACGCATACCATTACGTGTTTCAATAGAGGGCCGTGTAAAAATGGGTTCCATTACGCATAACGCCCTCATACCGCCCTTGCCATATGCGTATTACCTTTCCCATTACACGTATGGGCAGCGAACACCCAGAATTTTCCTGTTTTCACACCAGTCCAAATTCTGATCAATTCTAGCACCCAAATTTACAACCATATTCTATAGCAAGATTCAACATCACATAAATATCCTAAAAGCTCCACATTTATATGACTATAACATAACACACGACAAAATACCGACCACACGCATTTTACGCGATAAGAAAATCCAACAGCACGACTATTTCTCAAAAACACGAATTAATTAAATCATATTTTACCCTCCAAACCATTTTTAGTAGAAAGAATATCTCATTAGCTTTCCAACACTTCCAACGGAGGTCAAAACGGACATACGGATCAAAAGATATGGATTTTTGAAGTTTTTCCAAAAACCAGAAAAATGGCCTGCAACAGCTACGGGTTTTGAGCAATTTTACCTTAAAATCTGATCTAAACATCACTATAATACAAATTAAATACATAGCAACCTATATCTATCATTTATCAACAATTAAGAACCTTAAAACATGATATCCAACACAAAAGTTTTGGATCCAAATCTCAAAATCTCAACATATCAAATGTTGTAATTTTCCATCAAAATCAACCAAACATGTGAAAACATACAAGTAAGCATTTCCCACTAATTCCTAACCTCACCCGACTATACTACGCGATTTATACCGAGTTTCAACCGTTAAAACAACGATTTCTACTCAATTTACCATTTCTATCAAATGTTAAAATCCTAACATTTTCAACCAAAATCAAACCAAACAAACACATACATAAACATATACAATCGAAATATAATCGGAACTTCTAACTCTTACCCGATTAATCGAAGATCAAGCTTTGATTTGATCAATTTCTCTTCTTCCCCTTCTTCTCTCTTTTCTTTCTCTTCTTTCTCTTTTCTCCTCCTTTTCTCTCTATTTCTCTCTCTTTCCCTTTTTATAACAAAATATCTACTTTTATAAAAATATCTAACCCCTCAAAGACTATTTTACCCTTTTGCTCAAATATCTCCCAAACGCTCTCAAAATGCGATAAACCATAAACAAATATGCAAAATATATCAGGAATTAAAAGTTAATAAGAAAATATTATCAATTGCAATTAACAGGTAAAACTCATTTAATTTACACAATTCACAAAATTTCACATAAATGAAATTAATAAATATGGTTAACCAAATCGGGGCGTTACAACTCTCCCCCACTTAGACATTTTCGTCCTCAAAAATATAACTGAGACGAACAACTTCCGGATACGACTCTCGCATCCGACTAACCAACTAACATGCCAACACTAGGCACGCCACGAATAACACAAACTGACAAACCACCTTGCTAACAGCAACAACAACAACGATAAGATGCAATGCCCATACAATGCACTTGACGACTAACTCACGACTCAAAGAATACCCAAGTTACGAACACATAGGTTCACTCTAGAACCAGAATACAACAAGATCGTCACCCTCACCATAGGTAACACTCCCCTAATTCCCCACATTGGAATTAGCTACTCGAACCATCACGATGGAAACGAGGCAACAACAAAAACAAGAACATAAAGTTCCACGACACAACATCGTTTCAACAACCTCTACATAACCATAATACAAACATCCTTGTCACACAACATTATTACAACAATGCTACGATTCACCAATCGAACATATAACCAAAACATTCATCTACATAGTAGCCCATGAATAATATTTAAACCTTTCACCTAACACTTCCATTCTGAAACGTCCAATGGTCTCATCATTCCTACATGTTTCCAATGTTCAACCTATGAACTCTTACAAGTCACACACGCATACACAAAATGTGCCACATCACGCTTTCGATGCGCACTCTGATTACTCACAACAATCAAATCTACCAATTTCATATCCAACTTCTGACTCTCTCTAATGTTCACCAGAAAAATCATAGTTCATTTCTAACATACCCAACCTCACACTCTACTGTGTTATCTCACGCACCAGACACAAGTCTCTGAACTGCTCAAATAATTCTAATCCACTGATCATCAAAACACACATGTATAACAACTTTCAACTTAACTCATCAGGCACGACATTAACTTCACCAATAGGATAATTCCAGCTAAAGTCATAATTCATCAGGAATTCCAACCATCCTCATTATCTCATACCCTATTATTTCCGACCAAACAGGTACCCAATATTCTTGTGATTACTAAACACTTCGGACTCAAAACCATAAAAATAATACCTCCAGATTCTCAACACAAAAGTAACCGCAGCCATCGTGAAATCATGAATCCTCAATTATCGTAAAGCATAAGCCACGAATTTACCATCTTGCATTAACACGCTGACTAAACTCATCATAGACGCATCCCAATACCTCACAAATGGCTTATTAGGATCACGCAGAATCAAAACTGGAGCCGTAGACAAATTCTACTTTAGCCCTCTCAAACTTTCCTCACAATGAACATCCAAAGCAAACGACTTACCCTTTGCAAGTCAACTGAAGTAACGAAAATGCTAACTTGGAAAAGCCTTCCATAACCTCCGGTAATAACCAACTAAAGTTCAAAAAGCTTCTAATCACCTTAACTGACTTCGGAGCCTCTCATTGTAGAACGACATCTATTTTCGATGGATCCATAACAATACCATCCTCAGAAATAACATATCCAAGAAAACTAACCTTTTTCAACCAAAATTCTCACTTGAATAATTTAACATAAAAATTCCTTTCTTTTCAACACTTGCAACTCGATTCTCAAACACCCTACATACTCTCCTTCTGATTTTATAATAGATCAGAATATCCCTAATGAACACCACTCCGAACTTATCCAATTAAATATGGAAGATACGATTCATATACTCCACGAACATAACAAACATCTTGGTCTCGTCACTTAAGAGTTTTTCTACTTACTTAGCAGATATAAACCTCAACTATTCACCTTCGTCCATTTTAAGTTCACTCTCTACTCTCTGAGGAGCAACCATCAATAATACCCAATCGTTCTTCCTCAGAGACATCCCGACTTGACCAACATACCAAAGCCTCTAATCTGCCTTATCTTTCGATATAAGAATCTTCATCGACTCATCAAAACAATCTATAATCATTTTCTTAATTCTAAACAATTCATTGCACACACTATCAAAGCCGGAAAGACACGTCTATTCCATCCAACATAATTCCGTCTACTATCAACAAGAGATTAAGGGTGATCAGTTCCTCAATTTGTCAATAGACAGTCGACAATCATGATGGGGCATAGACCATCTTTACCAGACCATAATAGCATTTCTTGCATTTTGTGCATAAAACTACCTAAGGCACAAATCCTTAGTCGACATAAACCTCACCTCCGCATTCCCTCTGGAATCGGGATTAACACTGTCCAAACAACACTTATAATCTTGCAAACAACGACACACTAAGCCAACGCTCCACAACTGAAGCAACTTGGAGAAGCACCAGCTTCTCCCCCACTTATCTCATTCTCAATCCTAAAGACAAAGGATTAGAAAACCAGAAAGCACTGACAGTGTTTCACACACATATCACGTACTGAGGACCAAACAACATCGACAGTATTCAACTATCATGCCACACTAACTCACAACTTGGCCGGACGGACCGACCTGCTCTGATACCAATTGTAACACCCCAATTCCCATCTAGCAGATAAATAATACATAATTAAATCATAGTGAATAAAAAAATTTTCGACAGAAATAAGGAAGCCACATTTGAGAAAAACATAATCCACCTGCTTATAACTTTGATACATAACACAAAATGGAATAAATAATAACAGGAAACTTTTTCCAACAAAAGGAAAGTTCAATTAGTTAATAAAGCGGAACGATCCATAATTGACTCATTTTACAAAATAAGTTGTTTCATAACATAAAAATATACGTACAAGTTATCCAATATATATATATATATATATATATATATATATATATATATATATATATATATTCACATATATAAACATAAATAACAAAAGCGTTTCCCCTGACTCCCGTGTTACGTATCAGAGCAGACACCAAAGATCTAAGCAAAATGAAGATCTAACTTTTCCACTTGCCTCCACGCCTCTACATCGGCTAATCTGCACTATGCCATAAAAAGCATATTCCAGCAGAAGGGTGAGAAATAACAACTAAATCAATATTGCATAATAATATGAAAACATATAATTCACATATATTATTCAACTCACCCACACCTCACATGCTAACACATATAGCATACAAAGATATCATATATTCATATACACAAGTTATGATATATATCTGTACTTCCCAAGAAACACAGACACAAGAAACAACAAAAGGGTGAGAACTACATTGAATAATTAACGGTGCAAAATACATGTTAAGGAGTAGAAATCAAGTAATCACACATAATGTGCCCACATTCACGACACACTTGTCACTTTCAATTATAATCCAACAAAGACATAATAATGCAATGTGACTCAATGACACAATGCAATGCAAGTGGTACCACACAACATGGTTCATTCAATTGAACCCGATTCATAATAGAATCCGGATAAATGACATACACTCCACTGAGCAATGATTTATCTCTATACAACTCGACATTGGAGTCCGGACAAATCACATACACTCCCACTGAGCAATGATTTATCTCCATCATAACTCCACATTGGAGTCCGGACAATACTAGGCACCCATCATGGATTCCCACCTAGCTGTCTCCACCAGACACATCATGAAATTCACGACACAAATGATGCATAAAAACATACGTATAATAACAACTATACCTTTTCACGATCCCCCTGATCACACATGAGATACATACTCATCGTAATACACAATAGCATTACCACAACTGTTCAATCAATTCAACATAACACATACATAACAAGAATTATGCACAAAACACATGTATAATAATCAGTTATACATTTACACGATCCTCCTGATCACCCGAGAGATGCATACTCACCGTAATACACAATACTATTAACACACTTGTCCAATCAATTCATCATAATACACACAATTAAGGAGGATACCTCACGATGCCTTAATTAGTCAATTATCTAATTAATCCATCCAAATTTCATTTTTAACCATTTTTACTACCATTCCTAAATTCAACAAGTTCTGACACCTATCCCAACCTCTCGGACCAAAACGAAACCGCATCGGACGCGAAACCGGGAAAGAAATCGCGAAACGGAAAAATTCTCCCCTCTCGCTGGTCATACGCGTATTGCCCACACCCATACGCATATTGCCCAATTCTACCGCTTGCCATACGCGTATTGCCCAGAGGGTTACCCGTACGGGCAGAAGCTGATTCTCTAAAAAATTCCATCTTGATTCCATTTTAATTCCATTACGCGTAGTACCTACTTCCTTACGCATAATGCCTTGCCCCTTACGCGTACCATTACGTGTTTCAATAGAGGGTCGTGTAAAAATGGGTTCCATTACGCGTAACGCCCTCGTACTGCCCTTGCCATACGCGTATTACCTTGCCCATTAAGCGTATGGGCAGCGAACACCCAGAATTTTCCTGTTTCCACACCAGTCCAAATTCTGATCAATTCTAGCACCCAAATTTACAACCACATTCTATAGCAAGATTCAACATCATTTAAATATCCTAAAAGCTCCACATTTATATGGTTATAGCATAACACACGACAAAATACCGACCGCACGCATTTTACGCGATAAGAAAATCCGACAGCACGACTATTTCTCAAAAACACGAATTAATTAAATCATGTTTTACCCTCCAAATCATTTTTAGTAGAAATAATATCTCATTAGCTTTCCAACACTTCGAACGGGGGTCAAAACGGACTTACGGATCAAAAGATTTGGATTTTTGAAATTTTTCCAAAAACCAGAAAAATGGCCTGCAACAGCTACGAGTTTTGAGCAATTTTACCTTAAAATCTCATCTAAACATCACTATAATACAAATTAAATACATAGCAACCTATATCTATCATGTATCAACAATTAGGAACCTTAACACATGATTTCCAACACAAAACTTTTGGATCCAAATCTCAACATATCAAATGTTGTAATTTTCCATCAAAATCAACCAAACATGTGGAAACATACAAGTAAGCATTTCCCACTAATTCCTAACCTCACCCGACTATACTACGCGATTTATACCGAGTTTCAACCGTGAAAACAACGATTTCCACTCAATTTACCATTTCTATCAAATGTTAAAATCCTAACATTTTCAACCAAAATCAAACCAAACAAACACATACATAAACATATACAATCGAAATATAATCGGAACTTCTCACCCTTACCCGATTAATCGAAGATCAAGCTTTGATTTGATCGATTCCTCTTCTTCCCCTTCTTCTCTCTTTTCTTTCTCTTCTTTCTCTTTTCTCCTCCTTTTCTCTCTATTTCTCTCTCTTTCCCTTTTTATAACAAAATATCTACTTTTATAAAAATATCTAACCCCTCAAAAGACTATTTTACCCTTTTGCTCAAATATCTCCCAAACGCTCTCAAAATGCGATAAAACATAAACAGCGATGCAAAATATATCAGAAATTAAAAGTTAATAAGAAAATATTATCAATTGAAATTATTTTATCTATCTGAGAAATTATCCAATTCACAGGTAAAACTCATTTAATTTACACAATTCACAAAATTTCACATAAATGAAATAAATAATTATGGTTAACCAAATCGGGGCGTTACAACTCTCCCCCACTTAGACATTTTCGTCCTCAAAAATATAACTGAGACGAACAACTTCCGGATACGACTCTCGCATCCGACTAACCAACTAACATGCCAACACTAGGCACACCACAAATAACAAAAACTGACAAACCACCTTGCTAACAGCAACAACAACAACGACAAGATGCAATGCCCATACAATGCACTTGACGATTAACTCACGACTCAAAGAATATCCAAGTTACGAACACATAGGTTCACTCTAGAACCAGAATACAACAAGATCGTCACCCTCACCATAGGTAACACTCCCCTAATTCCCCACATTAGAATTAGCTACTCGCACTCAAACCATCACGATGGAAACGAGGCAACAACAAAAACAAGAACTTAAAGTTCCACGACACAACATCGTTTCAACAACCTCTACATAACCATAATACCAACATCCTTGTCACACAACATTATTACAACAATGCTACGATTCACCAATCGAACATATAACCAAAACATCCATCTACATAGTAGCCCATGAATAATATTTAAACCTTTCACCTAACACTTCCATTCTGAAACGTCCAATGGTCTCATCATTCCTACATGTTTCCAATGTTTAACCTGTGAACTCTTACAAGTCACACACGCATACACAAAATGTGCCACATCACGCTTTTAATGCACACTCTGATTACTCGCAACAATCAAATCTACCAATTTCATATCCAACTTCTGACTCTCTCTAATGTTCACCAGAAAAATCATAGTTCATTTCTAACATACCCAACCTTACACTCTACTGTGTTATCTCACGCACCAAACACAAGTCTCTGAACTGCTCAAATAATACTAATCCTCTGACCATCAAAACAGACATGTATAACAACTTTTGACTTAACTCATCAGGCACGACATTAACTTCACCAATAGGATAATTCCAGCTAAAGTCATAACTCATCAGGAATTCCAACCATCCTCATTGTCTCATACCCTATTATTCCGACCAAACAGGTACCCAATATTCTTGTGATTACTAAACACTTCGGACTCAAAACCATAAAAATAATACCTCCAGATTCTCAACACAAAAGTAACCGCAGCCATCGTGAAATCATGAATCCTCAATTGTCGTAAAGCATAAACCACGAATTTACCATCTTGCATTAACACGCTGACTAAACTCATCATAGACGCATCCCAATACCTCACAAACGGCTTATTAGGATCACGCAGAATCAAAACTGGACCCGTGGATAAATTCTACTTTAGCCCTCTCAAACTTTCCTCACAATGAACATCCAAAGCAAACGACTTACCCTTTGCAAGTCAACTGAAGTAAGGAAAATGCTAACTTGGAAAAGCCTTCCATAACCTCCTGTAATAAACAACTAAAGTCCAAAAAGCTTCTAATCACCTTAACTGACTTCAGAGCCTTTCATTGTAGAACGGCATCAACTTTCGATGGATCCATAACAATACCATCATCAGAAGTAACATATCCAAGAAAACTAACCTTTTTCAACCAAAATTCTCACTTGAATAATTTAACATAAAAATTCCTTTCTTTTCAACACTTGCAACTCGATTCTCAAACACCCTACATACTCTCCTTCTGATTTTATAATAGATCAGAATATCCCTAATGAACACCACTCTAAACTTATCCAATTAAATATGGAAGATACATTTCATATACTCCACGAACATAACAAACATCTTGGTCTCGTCGCTTAAGAGTTTTTCTACTTACTTAGCAGATATAAACCTCAACTATTCACCTTCGTCCATTTTAAGTTCACTCTCTACTCCCTGAGGAGGAACCATCAATAATACCCGATCGTTCTTCCTCAGAGACATCTCGACTTGACCAACATACCAAAGCCTCTAATCCGCCTTATCTTCCGATATAAGAATCTTCATCGACTCATCAAAACAATCTGTAATCATTTTCTTAATTCCAAACAATTCATTGCACACACTATCAAAGCCGGAAAGACACGTCTATTCCATCCAACATAATTTCGTCTACTATCAACAAGAGATTAAGGGTGATCTGTTCCTCAATTTTTCAATAGAGAACCGACAATCATGGCGGGGCATAGACCATCTTTACCAAACCATAATAGCATTTCTTGCATCTTGTGCACAAAACTACCTAAGGCACAAATCCTTAGTCGACATAAACCTCACCTCCGTATTCCCTCTGGAATCGGGATCAACACTGTCCAAACAACACTTATAATCTTGCAAATAACGACACACTAAGCCAACACTCCACAACTGAAGCAACTTGGAGAAGCACCAGCTTCTCCCTCACTTATCTCATTCTCAATCCTAAAGACAAAGGATTAGAAAACCAGAAAGCACTGACAGTGTTTCACACACATATCATGTACTGAGGACCAAACAACATCGACAGTATTCAACTGTCATGCCACACCGACTCACAACTTGGCCGGACGGACCGACCTGTTTTGATACCAATTGTAACACCCCAATTCCCATCTAGCGGATAAATAATACATAATTAAATCATAGTGAATAAAATTTTTTTCGACAGAAATAAGGATGCCACATTTGAGAAAAACATAATCCACCTGCTTATAACTTTGATACATAACACAAAATGGAATAAATAATAACAGGAAACTTTTTCCAACAAAAGGAAAGTTCAATTAGGTAATAAAGCGGAACGATCCATAATTGACTCGTTTTACAAAATAAGTTGTTTCATAATATCATAATATACGTACTAGTTATCCAATATATATATATATATATATATATATATATATATATATATATATTCACATATATAAACATAAATAACAAAAGCGTTTCCTCTGACTCCCGTGTTACGTATCAGAGCAGACACCAAAGATCTAATCAAAATGAAGATCTAACTCTTCCACTTGCCTCCACGCCTGTACAGCGGCTAATCTGCACTATGCCATAAAAAACATATTCCAGCAGAAGGGTGAGAAATAACAACTAAATCAAGAT
This sequence comes from Lathyrus tuberosus, assembly GCA_022829125.1. Classification (NCBI taxonomy): domain Eukaryota; kingdom Viridiplantae; phylum Streptophyta; class Magnoliopsida; order Fabales; family Fabaceae; genus Lathyrus; species Lathyrus tuberosus. The sequence continues at coordinate 4,558,555 of JALAZF010000384.1, forward strand.
TGCATAATAATATGTAAACATATAATTCACATATATTATTCAACTCACCCACACCCCACATGCTAACACATATAGCATACAAAGATATCATATATTCATATACACAAGTTATGATATATATCTGTACTTCCCAAGAAACACATACACAAGAAACAACAAAGGGGTGAGAACTACATTCAATAATTAACGGAGCAAAATACATGTTAAGGAGTAGAAATCAAGCAATCACACATAATGTGCCCACATTCACGACACACTTGTCACTTTCAATTATAATCCAACAAAGATATAATAATTCAATGTGACTCAATGACACAATGCAATGCAAGTGGTACCACACAACATGGTTCATTCAATTGAACCTGATTCATAATAGAATCCGGATAAATCACATACACTCCACTAAGCAATGATTTATCTCCATACAACTCCACATTAGAGTCCGGACAAATCACATACACTTCCACTGAGCAATGATTTATCTCCATCACAACTCCACATTGGAGTCCGGACAATACTAGGCACCCATCATGGATTCCCACCTAGCTGTCTCCACCAGACACATCATGAAATGCACGACACAAATGATGCATAAAAACATAAGTATAATAACAACTATACCTCTTCATGATCCCCTTGATCACACGTGAGATAGATACTCACCATAATACACAGTAGTATTACCACAACTGTTCAATCAATTCAACATAACACATACATAACAAGAATTATGCACAAAACACATGTATAACGATCAGTTATACATTTACACGATCCTCCTGATCACACGTGAGATACATATTCACCGTAATACACAATAGTATTACCATACATGTCCAATCAATTCATCATAATACACACAATTAAGGAGGATATCTCACGAGGCCTTAATTAGTCAATTATCTAATTAATCCATCCAAATTCCATTTTTAACCATTTTTACTACCATTCCTAAATTCAACAAGTTCTGACACCTATCCCAACCTCTCCTACCAAAACGAAACCGCATCGGACGCGAAATCGCGAAACGGCAAAATTCTCCCCTCTCGCTGGTCATATGCGTATTGCCCACACCCATATGCGTATTGCCCAATTCTACCGCTTGCCATACGCGTATTTCCCAGAGGGTTACGCGTACGGGCAGAAGCTGATTCTCTAAAAAATTCCATCTTGATTCCATTTTAATTCCATTACGCGTAGTACCTACTTCCTTACGCGTAATGCCTTGCCCCTTACGCGTACCATTACGTGTTTCAACAGAGGGCCGTGTAAAAATGGGTTCCATTACGCGGAATGCCCTCGTACCGCCCTTGCCATACACGTATTACCTTGCCCATTACGCGTATGGGCAGCGAACACCCAGAATTTTCCTGTTTCCGCACCAGTCCAAATTCTGATCAATTCTAGCACCCAAATTTACAACCACATTCTATAGCAAGATTCAACATCATATAAATATCCTAAAAGCTCCACATTTATATGGCTATAGCATAACACATGCAAAATACCGACTGCACGCATTTTACGCGATAAGAAAATCCGACAGCACGACTATTTCTCAAAAACACGAATTAATTAAATCATATTTTACCCTCCAAACCATTTTTAGTAGAAAGAATATCTCATTAGCTTTCCAACACTTCGAACGGGGGTCAAAACGGACTTACGGATCAAAAGATATGAATTTTTGAAGTTTTTCCAAAAACCAGAAAAATGGCCTGCAACAGCTACGGGGTTTGAGCAATTTTACCTTAAAATCTGATCTAAACATCACTATAATACAAATTAAATACATAGCAACCTATATCTATCATGTATCAACAATTTGAAACCTTAAAACATGATTTCCAACAAAAAAGTTTTGGATCCAAATCTCAAAATCTCAACATATCAAATGTTGTAATTTTTCATCAAAATCAACCAAACATGTGAAAACATACAAGTAAGCATTTCCCACTAATTCCTAACCTCACCCGACTATACTACGCGATTTATACCGAGTTTCAACCGTGAAAACAACGATTTCCATTCAATTTACCATTTCTATCAAATGTTAAAATCCTAACATTTTCAACCAAACAAACACATACATAAACATATACAATCGAAATATAATCGGAATTTCTCACCCTTACCCGATTAATCGAAGATAAAGCTTTGATTTGATCGATTCCTCTTCTTCCCCTCCTTCTCTCTTTTCTTTCTTTACTTTCTCTTCTTTCTCTTTTCTCCTCCTTTTCTCTCTATTTCTCTCTCTTTTCCTTTTTATACCAAAATATCTACTTTTATAAAAACTAGTAACTAACCCGTGCGTTCGCACGGGCCCGTCTGTTTAAGGATTTTATATTATGGACGCGAAATTGGTAATCAAATTGAAAAGAAAATTGGTAAAATTATAAAAATAGATATGATTGAAATTAAAAATTTGTATTGGTAAGTATAAGAAAATGTTGTGGCCGTTTATAACATGTAGTAATTTTTTCGTATATAAAAAATTTGAATCAAAATTAAAGTTGTACCCGTTTATAACAATAATAATTTTTTCGTATATAAAAATATTTGAATCAAAATTAAAGTTATTCCCGTTTATAACATTAGTATTTTATCTTATATAAAAAAATTTAAACCAAAATTAAAGTTTTGCCAATTTATAACAATAGTATTTTTTCGTATATAAAAAAATTTGAATCAAAATTAAAGTTGTTCCCGTTTATAACAATAATATCTTTTTCGTATATAAAAATATTTAAATCAAAATTATAGTTGTTTCCGTTTATAACAATAGTATTTTATCTTATATAAAAAAGTTTGAATCAAAACTAAAGTTGTGCCCGTTTAAAACAACAATATTTTTTCGTATATAAAAAATTTTAATCAAAATTGAAGTTGTCCCCATTTATAACAATAGTATTTTTTCTTATATAAATATATTTGAATCAAAATTATAGTTGTCATTGTTTATAACAATAGTATTTTATCTTATCTATAAAAAAATTGAATCAAAATTAAAGTTGTGCCTGTTTAAAACAATTGTATTTGTTTCGTATATAAATTTTTTTTAATCAAAATCCAAGTTGTCCTCTTTTATAACAGTAGTATTTTATTTTATATAAAAAAAAATTGAATCAAAATTAAAGTTGTAACCATTTAAAATAATAGTATTTTTTTTTCGTATATAACAATATTTGAATCAAAATAAAGTTGTGCCCGTTTATAACAATAGCATTTTTGACGTAAATAAAAAAATTTTAATCAAAATTAAACTTGTGCCTATTTATTACAATATTATTTTTTTCGTATATAAAAAAATTTGAATCAATATTATAGTTGTCCCCGTTCATATCAGTACTATTTTATCTTATATAAAAATGTTTGAATCAAAATTAAAGTTGTGCCCGTTTAAAACAGTAGTATTTTTTTCGTATATAAAATAATTTGAATCAAATTTAAAGTTTTACCCGTTCATAACAAAAGTATTTTTTTCATATATAACAAAATTTGAATTAACAATGTATTTTTTTACATATTTAAATATTATTATTGTTTTGACATTAGACATTAAAAATTTCTGAATCAATAGTATAGTTGTTCCCGTTATCATTAAATAATTTGATCAACATCTTGATTTTCCTCGTTTCATATAATTTCAATATTAAGAAAAAATAAAATTTATTATATTTTTAAATAAATATTATTTTTCTAATTAGCTATACAAATAATTTAAAAATATCCATATACACTACACAAAATTTCTCTTAATTATTTTAATAACCATAAAAATCCAATTTAATGTTTCATTTGTTTCGTATTCTAATAGTAGATTTGATTGAATGAGATATAATAGATTTTATTATATGTAATTCCACTAATTCCAATATTTACAAATTTAATTAATGGTGTTATTATTTCATTTGATTTTTGTCCATTAGATTCAAATATAATTTAAATTAATTTATTAGAAATATATATTTTTCTTGTATAAGTATACTGAAATTAATTTTTCAAATTAACTACTATTTTAGTAATAAATTAACAATCATTTAAAATGATCATATTAAAGGTTCTATTTTTATTAAAAATAAATTATAATAATGATCATAAATAAACGATTTAATTTATATAAAATTCTATAAATGAGATGATAAATTAAAACAATACGAAATAATTTATTTAATTTTTCATAAATTTAAATTTTAATATCATTAATTATGTTTTAATATGTTTTAGTATTTATATTTATAAGTAATCTATTTAATTTTAAAAGTAAAAAATGAAATATATCCATATATGAAAAACTTATAATTTTTCTGTAGTTAATAAACAATAAACAATAAGTAATTAAAAATAATGATGTTGACCTCTCAAATGATATGTTTTGTGAACCAAAATTCAATGTTATTATTGTTATATTTATTTACAATAATTAATACATAAATAATATATTAATAATAATAACTAATAAATAAGAAATTAATAATAATAACTAATAAATAAAAAATTAATAATAATAACTAAATGATTATTATAAATATTAATGAATGCAATTTTATTATTTAATAAAATTTTGTTTAGTGTTTCATTCCAATTCCAAAAGTTACCTACTACGTTTAATTTAGTGTTATCCTTTAAAGCAATAACCAATACATAAAATTTGTAATGATGTCAGAAAAAATTCTTTAATTTTATTTAAATGTTTATAAAAATACCATTATAAAAAAAATTAGACTGATTATGCACGTCTTTTTAAAATATTCTTCCACAAGATAAAAAAAAAAGAAAAGTTATAAATGTCCATATTTAAAAGCTATTTTATTTTTGTCAATAGATAATATTAAAAATTTAAAAGAAAAATTGTATAATTGTATTACAATTTACACCACATAAGAGGAAATGATAAGAAAAAGTATATTTCAAATCTAAAATAAAATTATATTTAATACACTTTCAAAGAACAACATTATTAATTCAAACACTTTCAAATACATTTTAAGCTGTATTTGAGAAAAATCTATAAATCATTAATTTATTATGCTCATTAATCATTTCTTGTAAAATCTATAAATCTATAAGTAAGATAATAAATTGATATTTTATTTTTTGTAAATTTTCTTTTATCTATATAATTAAATATTTCAAATTTAAAGGTGTCTATTAGTTTTTAGGTTTAAATGCACTTTTGGTCCCTCTAGTTTAGATTTTTTACACTTTCGGTCCCCCTATTACAAAACTTGCGATTTTGGTCCCTACATTTTGATGGTCTTTGCAATTTTGTGGTCCCCTCCAATTTTGCTCCAAAACAGTACATGAACAGTGCATGTCCGTACATGAACAGTGCATGTCCGTATATGAACAGTGCACTGTTCATGTACGGTTTTGGAGCAAAATTGAAGGGGACCACAAGATTGCAAAGACCATCAAAATGTAGGGACCAAAATCGCAGGTTTTGTAATAGGGGACCGAAAGTGTAAAAAATCTAAACTAGGGGACCAAAAGTGCATTTAAGCCTAGTTTTTATTTGTTAATTTAGAATCAATCTAAAGTCATCAACATTTTTTAAATTATTCGTATTTTTTATTTTTTCGTTAGCATGTTTTTTTATACAAAAGACTATTTCAATTTATCAATTTTTTTTTTTTTAATTTGTTATAAAATGGTTATTTTTATTTATAAATTATATAGTTAATTTTTTTTTTAGTATCTTTATGAGTTGAAAAAATATCCTTCAAACTTTAATCACTCATTGACTATTCATTTAATACCATAACTCTAATAATGGTATTAAATATATACTACATGATTAGCAATTAAAAAGAACTTCATTTCAAATAATCCGGAAAACTTATATTTTAAGAAGAAAATAAAAATAAATAAATTACATTAAATGTTAAATATTACATTAATGCAATTTTATTATTTTTAGTATATAATAGCAATGTTAAGTTGTTTAATAATGTCGTTTTATAATTCGTTTTTCGTAAAGTTGTTTTATAAGTTTGTTGCTAATTAACGACATTCATTATATATACATTAATCACACCTATTAACGACATTAATTATTTTTCTTCAATTCAAACTTTAAAATTGAAGAAAAACTTATTTGAATATTTAATATTGTATCGGAACACTCATTGAGTTTTTTCAATTTAATTTAATTTTTATTGTTTATCAATTTTTGAGTTGAATGCAATAATAATAATTATTTTATAAATAATATTCATAATTATTTGTTAAAGATAGATAAATAAATATACTTCTTTAACAATAACTTTTTTTACAATTTTTATAATTTTATATACCTTTGTTTGATGCTAAATTATAAATTTATATATGAATATTTATTAAGAATTTATAATAAAATAGAAAACTTAAGTTTAAGTTTAAGTAAAAGAGTAAATATCATTTATTATAATTTTAAGTAGTAATAAATAATATATTAAATTGATATAAAATCATCAATAATATTTGAGATATATTACAAAAAAGTTAATTGCATGTTTAGGTCAAGTCTGTCCTAATTAATAGTTTAAATTATGGGTCTGAATGCATTATAGCCTGCATTTTAGTTTTTGTAGATATGTCATAATTATAGGAACCTGCTATAACAGGTCATCTGATTTGTTAAGTATAAAAGTAAAACAATTTTCTATCCATTTCCCTTAACCTTTTTAATCCCATACAGTCGTTCCTCTGCACCGTGCCAGCTATACTATCCCGTGCGCGTCAGCCTATCTAGAAAAAGTAGATGTCAGTATGTCACATTCCATCACCCATGCAGCTGTTCCTCTGTACCTTTCTGCAAATAAATCAGTTTGAACATTGCCATCATAATTCTTACAAGCCCAAACATATCCAACTTCACTATTGAGTGTATATGCCACCATGTCATCAAAGAAAAATGACAGAAAAATAAAAGCATTAACGTTATGAACATAAATTAACCACTGGATGGAGTAATTCCTCGCAAAAGCTGCTAGTGAACCAACCAAAATTTATTGTTCACAAGCCAAATCTCTGACATTGAGGCCAAGAAATATCCAACGTATATCCTCTGTAAACCATGCAAGAAATTATGAATTAAATTAAAAACACATCTACAAAACAAAAGCAACAGACAGTTGATTATTTTCTTAATTGTGACCAATTTTCAATTGCAATTCCAGAACACTGATGATCCAAATATTGAAGCTTGGATTCAATAAATCTATTTCTTCCTGCAAAAAGTTACCTGTACAAATGGTGTGATTCTACATGGTTGAAGAAAGAAAGCATAATAGAATACTCGACGAAGGAGAACTCGCTGCATTTACCACTTTTCAATGAATCAATAAAAACGAAATTAAAAAGCAATACCTGTGAAATTATACCATACAAAGATTTGTAAACTGAGTTGAAACCCATGATCATGATTCACGTATCTGCAAAAAGCAGACCAATCTCTACCCTTGTTTCTGGAAATGGCTCTTTTAGCAGCATCTACAGCAAGATTATCATCTTCATTAGTAGCAGCAGGTTTATAAAATAAATACAAATATAGTCAATATATCATGCTATTAAATAAAAAACTATTTCGACTTTTTCGGTAACCATTCAAACAAAACTTTCAGCTGTATGACAAAGCCTGGAATAACCCATTCCAAGGGATCTGAAGTGTGAGCCAAAAAACGGAGGTAGAAATCCCAAAGCAAACAACCCATTACAATGTTTTGTAACACAACCATAACTCACCTGTAGTTCCAATTATGTTAGTCAACATTGGATTAATCTTACACATCTTATTACCAATTAAAACAATGATAATTTCAAATTTCATAACGCTTTTGAAAATCATCAGGTAGAACAATCTCCTTCCTATTAACACAAATAGAACATGGAACAAAAAATAAATCGCAGACAATAAATAATGGAAGCAATGACTTTCATAGAAAATATGTATTAACTTCAAATATTTTAACACACAATTTATCTGCCTCTTGATGGTAAAACTGGAAAATTTATATATGAAATTATGGGTGAAAATGTTAGGTTATAGAGTAAAATAAATATGAAGTAATTTAAGATTAATGAACAATACCTGAGCATTAGCCTCAGATGCAGACCCAGTGCCAGAAGAATCTGAACATGCATTTGGAATCAGACCCATAAACGTAAATGTAAACATATCGATGAATAACCACCATGTGAAATCTGAAAACAAAAAATACAAAATCACAGATCCGAATAGGAAAGAACACAAGAAGATAGAATAAGAAACCTAAAAATCAAAATGTTAGAGGCAGATCTAAAGAAGGGAAAATATCATCCTGTATATAAAAGCTGAAATCAGTGATTTATAATCAACATCTTCTTAAAACCCAATACATACTACAATTTCCACTCATCATTTTTACCACTTTACTGTTCAACGAAAAATCTTGCATCCAATCGGGGTCAGCTAACTTACCATGAAACATCCAGAGTTGTTCCCATATGCAGAGTTGTTACGAAAACCCTAAAAATCAAAACGTTAGACATACATCTATACAAATTAATACAGAAAACAAAAATTGAAATCACTTCGGTTAGGTTTCGAAAAGATATATTTGATAACACAGGAATAAGAAAGAAGAAGAAAAAAGAAGAGGAAGAAGAAGAAGGAGGAAGAAACACAGAAAGGACGATCTGAGAGAGAGAGAGAATGTCAAAATACACATAAAGAGAGTAACACGATGGACAGAAGAAAAAGAAAAATACAGAAGTGAGTTAAATTTAATAAATAAAATAATTGAAATAGAACCAAATGACATCATCATTTGATTCAAATAGAACCAACAAAGGCTTAATACAATAACTATGTATTTGGATTACAACAATGTGCCATCATTAGTTGCATAAAGTAAATTTTGGACCAAAATTACCCCTAAATTGGAGATGTGGTAAAAAAAGAGAAAGGGGCAAAATAGAAATTTCCAGAACATCAACTTTTCTTATATTATAGATATCTAACCCCTCAAAAGACTATTTTACCCTTTTGCTCAAATATCTCCCAAACGCTCTCAAAATGCGATAAAACATAAACAGCGATGCAAAATATATCAGGAATTAAAAGTTAATAAGAAAATATTATCAATTGCAATTATTTTATCTATCTGAGAAATTATCTAATTAACAGGTAAAACTCATTTAATTTACACAATTCACAAAATTTCACATAAATGAAATAAATAAATACGGTTAACCAAATCGGGGCGTTACAGATTGTGCGAAATAAATGGTCTCATTGTAAGGTAGCACAAGAGGAAGCCGTGTGTGTGCGAGGTGTCATAAACTAAGCCTTGAGCAAGAGTCAGACAAAAGCTCCTTTGTTAGGGTTTCTGTACAAGGTCCAAGCAAACAACAACAGTCCACCAATTGAGTCCTTTATTGTTTCGATAATTGTTAGTGTGTTTTTATTAAGGTATGAACAAGAAGAGGGTTAGATGAATAAGATATAAACAATATGAATAATGTGAATATGAGGAAGATATATTGACATAAAAGTAAATCAAGATAATATTGACGAAAAGTAAAGCAAGATAATTGAGCGGAAAGTAAAGTTAATTGTTAGTTGATTAGTTGTTAAGGAAAATGATCCACGATGGTTAAAACTATCCTTGGGCTTGCAAACATAAGTTTGGGCCATGAAGAATCATTTTCCGATACGGGACATTTAGCGCTAAACCATCGTAGCACGATCTATGACGAAGATTATACTATAGGAGATTGCGCAATTTAATCTTTGTGCTAAAACACGGTAGAGAAATGATATTGAGGATCATTCTCCAATGAAATCGTGTCACACGAAAAGAAAAGGTGAAGATCTCGTCTTAATCACAAACTTGCGTCGATTAATCGAAGGTAACCTATCACGATCCCAAAGTATAGAAAGTAATCTCAATGATTACTCACTACAGATTTGAAATAATGAAGGTCAATCGCCTCGATAATCAACATTCGTGAATAGAAAGACTTTATCGATCGAAGAAGAGAAAATAGAAGAAGAAGATGCGAAATGAAATAAAATCGAAATGAAATCGAAATGGTCTCGTCTTAATCATGATTTTAAATCGAGAAATCGATAATCAAATGATTTTTGACTTTCATTGATCAATAAAAAAGAAAATGGTTTCATATTGATCAAGATTTTCATTGATTTGAATAAATCAACCAATCATGATTTTGTTATATCATTGGCCCACAAAACAACAAAAGAAATGAAATAGAATCGAAAAAGAAAAGAACAATCAAAATGGAATTTAAGTAACAAGATGAAATTAAAGTGTGATAAATCAATAAGTTTAATGGATTAACTTGGAAGAAAAATAATAAAGAGAACATAAGAACAAAAGATTAAAAAGACTAGAAACTTGTTTTAAGAAAATCTAGATAATAACAAAAAAGTAAATAACAAAACAAATTGAACAAAGATTGAGGGGGAGGGGCACATCGCTTGATTAGTGGTGTGATTTAAAAATATGGGTTTTGTAAGGCCCATCATAACCATGAAATGGCACGGTTTGGATTTCAAACATCAAAATAAACTTTTTGTAAAAAAAACTAGGATGGATCAGAAAACACACTTTTTCTTTCATCAGACTTTACTCAAACCTAAGGCCATGTTCTTATTTGATTCAACAACACACGCTCTTTTTTTGTGTTTTTGCTACGGGTTCGGGTTTGGGTGAAAAAACCCGAACCCAACGGGTGTGGGCGTGTGTGTTATTTTGCCACCCGAATAGTTTTTGGGTTCGGGTGGTGATTTCGGGTGCGGGTTTGGGTAGTGCGAAACCCGCACCCGACCCGACCTGTTGCCATCTCTAGTGGCGACGTGTGGTTTGCTGTGACGTACGTTGACTTGTTGCGAAAAATTTGAGGCGAGGGTGTGATGGATTGCAATGTTTGTGTCGTGCGTATGAACCATGGCTCTTTGTTTATTAATTTTCTTGTTGTTATTTATGCTGCAGGTATTCAGAATGTTGTCCTTTGCTTGTGATGTTGTGGATAGAGTTTACAATTCGCACAGCTTTTATTTGGAGGTTCTTTGGCATAGTATAGGTACCAGTCCATTTCATATGTGGTTTATAAGTTTGTGGCTGATGTTGCTCTGTCATGCCAATCAGTCTTTGAACAGCTTGCTCGTAGGGACCGATGGTCGTAACAATAAGGTCCGCCATAAATTGCATTATTTCCCTTTTTAGTAGCAGTTCCAATTGTGTAGTTTCAAAGCTGGAATTTGTCTGGACAGTTTGCGTTGTAAAGTATGAGGTGTTGCTCATGTGGGTTTATTTCATCATCTATTTTTTTTGCATTTATTTGCATCATTACTTGTAATAATTTTGAAAGTTTGGAAATGTGTGTCCATGGAGCTTGCTTGAATTTTGTATTTATGAGGCATGATTTTGGAGCATTGTACATGGGCTTGAATCATGAAGTTTGGTAGACTTTTGAAATGGACCAATTTTGGACATTGATAATTTTCTTTGTGTTAGAAAAATATAAATTGGAAGAAACAAAGTGGTTATGAATATGAGAAAATTGGATTAGTGGGTTAAAAAAAAAATGGATATTGGAAATGGTTAATGGATATTTAGGAAATTGAATATGAAGAAATGGATATGAATATGGACTTTTAAAGATAGATGTGAAAAATGGTCAATGGTTGAATAAAAGGGTGTATTTAAAAAAAATGGATTCTGAGTTATGGGTTTAGAAATATGGACGTACACCTCCATCAATATTTTACACACACGACCATGAACCCTCGATCTTTAGTTTAAAATCGACTTGCATTGTTTTCCACATGCCTCTGATAAAATGAACACAGCTACTCCTGAACCACTAAACTAACTGCACCTGAAGCAACAACCATCTGAATCAACTTTGAAAATTTACTCTGATTATGAATTAGCACTGAGGAAAATAAATCCATAGATGAAGCACTGAATATCTTGTAACTGAAGTAATGACCATAATTATGAACCCTTCAATCAAGATTTGCAGATGACTTGAAATATAGACCCAATTTGCTCTAAATTTTGAATACCATGCCACTTGTCCCATCAGACGAGTTTGAACTTGTACAGAACCCTGACCTCGATCACTTAATGATTTGAAAATTCACGGTACAAATGATCTAAGAATGAAGCCATCTTGACTAGTTTGACCAAGATAAGGTCAAACCAGATGAAACTCAGTCCGTACTGCACACACTCCTGACTTGATATCCTTGCCTGAACTCATCCTTGCAACAACTGGACTTAATAAACAGAAGCAGTATATATATTTTTTTGAATTTTCTGAATATGGTTAGTGTATGGAATGTACAGAGGAAATATGCACAGGTAGGACAAATTTGGGGTATGACAGTAACATCGGGACGAGTTTATATTATTTGATGTTTTCTGAGATTGTTGAGATTAAGTCTTTTGTTTTGATGAGATATGAGATGTTTCAGTTGAAATATTATGATTTTAATTTCCACTGTGTTGTTATAAATATTTTGAGAAACATGGTTTATGAGCGACATATGTGACACTTTAATGTTAAAACAAGTTGTTATTGCATTTTTTTTTCATTTTAAAAAGGTACGCTGGGGTTTAAGGGTGTTACACAATGAGGTTTGCATCACGACACGATGCTAACGGTCATGGATGCGATGCGATCTTTTTAGCTGACACACTTTTTTCTATTAAAAGCAATTTTTTGGCCTCCTTGGAAGGGTTCCGAATTCCTATACTAAAAGTGACGGTAAGGGCGGTTTTTGGTGCTTTTGGAGGCCATTAGAGCCATTAGAGTGAATTTTCTTCAGTGATTTTTTATGTTCTCTTAATCTAAACTTATGGTATATTTATTTTACACTATGAGTAGTTAGATTTCTTCTAGGTTATGTCTTTTTGTATGACGAACCTACTTTTATTCTATTGGGACATATGAGTGGTTTATGTTAATGTTATTGCTTTGACATATTGTTATTATTCAATTATCACTTGTGTTCATTTCCTATTGTATGTTATGAAACACAATCCGATCAAGGTAAGTAGTCACATATTGATTGTAGCGCTGCTTATAGGAAATAGGACAATTATTCGGTACTCTAATTAGGAATTATGACTAAGGGATGAACACACTCTAGTTCCTAGACTGGCGTTTCAATTGGCCCGAGGGATCGGGGAATTAACGCTTAGACTAGTAAGATGCACACCAAGGGATTGGGTGCCGTGGCAGGGTTAATTTTTCGTGTAACTATTATGTCTTTGCATGTCTGTTAATGCGCATTTCATCAATAGGGACTTGGTTACTTTATCTCGCACTAGTTTTCCTTGTTAAAATCCACTCCTCGTGGATACGAATCTTATTTTATTACTTTGATACATACTAGTACACTTGCTAGATAATGTCATCATTATGCTAGCTCATCCAAGTGGTTTTTTTCCACCTTAGCCCTCTTAGCATGCTCAAGCTCGCTTAGCGCGCCCTGACTTAGCCAGCTTTTTTTGGCTTAGTCTTCCCTGGCTTAGCCATCTTTTTCTAGATTAACCAGATTTTACTTGAAGGGTGCATTTTATCCTTTTTTGGTGCTTCTTTGGTCATTTTTGCATGTACTTAATAAATACACAGTTAAAAAGCTCATACATGTGTTTAATCATACTTTCTTGATAAATTAGTTTTTTTTATTGATTGCTTGTAAAATAACTCAGTAAGTTCCTATGTATTTTGTGTGTTTTTGGAACTTATCATTGTCTCCTGATGGTGCTGCTGGATATGGAGGATGTTATCCTTCAATGTTTAATTCAGATGACATAGATCGTCCATATTAATGCACATATTTGCTATGGAATTCTCCCCTGACTCAGATTCGCCATTGGTCAAAGTTGTTGTCTTTTGTTCACCATGATAGTTAGAAAAGTAGAGCGTGGGCAAAGTACACTAGTGCAAAATGACGAATATAATTTTAAAATTTACACTCATTATACTGAAAACGGGTGTTAATATGCAAAGTGACGAATATAATTTTAAAATTTACACCCATTATACTGAAAACGGATCTAAATTAAAAACACGATGGCAAATTTGTAAATTAAATGTCATTTAAAGTAGTAGTGCGTAACAATAGACACCCTATTTTTTTTTAAAATGGTGTAAATTAAAAACATTATTATAATAAATTAAAATCATTATTATAATAATATTTCTATTATTCCCATTAAAAATAAAACGGGTGTAAATTAAGATTGGCTGAAAAATAATTTTATATTTTCATAACTCTAAATATGAATCTTAAACATATTAATAAACCATAATATATTTTATCAAATATTATTTGGGTAAGTAAGTAAATTAAAGGGTGTAAATTAATTAAATTTATATTGTGGAAATAAAATAATAAGAAAACATTTATCAAATATCAAATCTAACACACTGCATCGATCAAAGCCCTCTTGACACCCCATTTCTCTCTATACCCAGTTCTCTTCATCTCATCGTTAGAAACTCATTTCTCTATAAACCCGTTATCTTCATCTCATTGCGAGCTCCGTTGTCTTCATCTCATAGAGAGTCTGTTGTCCTTATCTCATTGCGAGCTCATCTCCTTCTTCTCATTACGAGCTCCATCTCCATCATCGCACGGCCATTGTCTCATCGCACATTCGAGAATCCTCTTTCATTTCTCATCATCGCACGACCATTCTCACAGCTCGATGATGACATGTGTTGCGGTGAAAATCAGATAACAAGCTATTAACTTGCATCATTTTTCTTTTACAACCGACTTTGATTTATCCAAAGGAAAGGTTCAAGATCGAGAAAACCTAAAGGGGGGAGATCTAAGGTTCGGGGGTTGGTTACGCCTAGGGAAGGTATTAGCACCCTAAACGTCCGTAGTACTCTACGGGAACCTCTAGTTTTAGTTTGTATTATGTTAGGTTTGCTTGTTAAAAGAAATCTATACTAAGGTAAGGACCTAAGGGTATGTACACTAAGTTTGCTCGCCAAGACGTCGCATCTTGTGCCTACGTATCTGACTAAAGAATCAGAGCAACCGTAGTTCACCTAACTACGGGTGAAAGAGGAACCATTGACTATGGTCAAAATTCCAAAGGGAAATGAGTATGAGCTCATTTTAGAGTTCACGATAATTCTCTAAGTCTAAGTTGAAATGAGAAAGTGAGCACTCATGATGATGAGAGTCACATAGAGTTCACGATAACTCTATAAGTCTAAGTAAAGGGAAAGTGAGTTCTCGTGATAGAGAATCACATAGAGTTCTCGATAACTCTATCCTATTACTAAACTATGGGGGAAAATGGCTCCTAGGAGGCCAAAGATGAAATGTGAGGTGTTTATTGACTTAGGAGTCAACTGAGGAACTTTCCTTTGGAAGGAGGGTCAAATGAGTCAAGTATGAATATACAGTGAACAATATGAATATGAACAAGTATAATAATCAAGATAAAATGAACAAGATATGAACATGGTAATAATCAAGATATCAAAGTCAAGTGATAATAAATCAATGAATGACAGTAAATACATAGTATCATGCTTAACATGCTAAAATGCTAAAACAATGTCAGGCAAACATATATACAAGCAGACATCAAGAGATAAAAATGCATCAATGTAAATGAGCAAGAGATAGAAAGATCTAACCCAAAATAGAGTGCATGCCGGTGAGCCACTGACAAACCAAGATCAAAACCTCCACTCCAAGAGCATAGGGTAAAGAGTCCTAAATCTAAGTCCTCAGTCCAAAACTCAGAATAGTAACCACAGTCCGGTCAGTTGAGTTTTTTAGGGTTTCGATATTTATTAGTGTGTTTTAAAAAATGCATGAACAAATATGAATATGACAAGAATAATATGAACAAAAATAATAAACAGGATAATATTTGACAGAAAATAAAATCAAGATAATATTGACAGAAAGTAAAGTCAGTGATTGATGATTAACTTATTGGATCGGTGAATCGGGTCCAATGTAGTGCTAAACCGTCGTAGCACGGTCTATGAGGAATACCACACTATAGGAGGAGGTACAATTCAATCTTTGTGTTAAGACACGATGGAGAAATGATATTGATGATCATTCTCCGATACAATCGTGCCCCACAAAAAGAAAAGGTAAAGACCTCGTCTTAAATCACAAACTCTCGTTAATTTATCGAAGGTAACCTATCACGATCCCAAAATATAGAAAGAGATCTCGATGATCACTCACTACAGATTTGAAATAATGAAGGTTGATCGCCTCGACAAATAACGTTTGTGAACAAAGAACTTCATCGATCAAAAAAATGAAAATGAAGATATAAGAAAATACGGAATGAAATGAAAATAAAGTCGGTCTCGTCTTAATCAAGATTTAATCGAGAAATCGGTAATCCTTTGGTTAGACTTTCATTGACCGATAAAATAAAAGAGGTGGCCTCATATACATCACGACTTTAGTGATTTTGAATAGATCGACAAGTCGTGATTTTTGTGATATCATCGGCCCAAAAAATAGAGAAGAATGGGCTCAAAGCGGAAATAAAGTCGGTCTCATCTAACTAAGGATTTAGATCGATAAATCGAAAACCTCTAGATTAGATTTTCATTGACCAACAAAAATAAAACTGAGATCGAAATAAAACATAAAGTCGGTCTAGTCTAAATCAAGATTTTAAATCGGTAAAACCGATAATCTTTTAATTAAACTCTCATGGACCAACAAAGATAAAGAAATGGGCCTCATATTCATCACGATTTTATTAATTCAAATAACTCAACAAAAATCATGATTTTTCTATATCATAGGCTCAAATGGTGAAAATGGAATCGAAATGGAAAATAAAGGTCGGTCTCGTATTTAATCAAGATTTATATCGGTAAATCGATAATCTCGATATTTAACTTTCATTGACCAGCCAAAAGAAAAATATGGCCTCATACTAATCAAAACTTATTGATTTGAAATAACCAACAAAGTTAAGATTTTTTCTATGCCATTGGCCTAAATATAGATAATAGAATTGAAATGGAAATAAAGACCAAATTAATATAAAGCTTAACATTAAGACATAAAAAAGAGATAATGGAATTAACAATAAAATTCTAGAAATTGTGATTTTAAAACTAAAAACAAAACAAATTAAAACTAAGAGAGGGGGGCGCGCTGCTGGATAAGGGTTTGTACTGAAAAAAATCCACTATGGGCTTTAAGCCCAATAACAACACGTTTCTTTTTTTTTTTTTAAATAGCAGAAAAGGGGAGGGCATTTGAAACGAAGGGTGCTTATATGAAACATCAAGGCCTCACGGCCCACCCAACTAGCATGCACCGCCCCAATCAACAACAGCTTTCTCCTTTTCTTTTATTTAAAAAAAACAAATTAGCAGGAAGTAAGGAGTGAAACATCATGTCATTTGTCCAATACTTGAAAGGCACGAACAGAAAGGGTAGCAGCTTTCAGTGGAAATTGACAATGCTCAGAGAAATCTCGACTCATCATCGCACGACATATCAACAGCAAGGATCAAGAGGAAAAACACGATCTTGAATCTCAACCTCAAATATCAACCTTCCTCCGTCCAGGTTTCTCTCTCGTTTAACCTATCCTTTTCTTCTCGTTCCGATCTCGTTTGCTTCCAACTATTTTCCGGGTTTGTGGGTTTATGAAAGGTTGTGTTGAAGAATCGATTTGAAAGCGTTCACGGTCGAAGGGAGATTTGGTGAAGGAGATGGAGATGTTGAAAGGGTTTGCGAAGGAGTTCGATGGTGATGGTTGAAGTTGTTGTTCTGTTGATTGGGTTTTGTGATTTGATGGAGGTTGTTTGGGGTTCACAGCTGAACATGATTAATGGAGGTTTTGCGGTTGTTGTTCGCGGAGAGTGATTCAGGTTTTGGGTGAAGAAGCAAGGGGATTTTGGAAACTGGGTTGAGGATTAGGTTATGGCGGAGGGAGGCTTTGACAGAATAGGATTTGGTGATGAAGAGGAGATGAAACAGGGTGGTATACGCTGTGTATTGTGGTGTGGCTGTTGTTTGATTTGTTCTGTGTAGTTGTTTGTGTGGTTGAGGGTACATTTGAATGGTTTTTTTATGGTTGCTGGATAGTGAGGTTTGTGAAGGTGAAAGAAAGGTGAGTGAAAAACAGAGGTTGTGTTGTGGTCACCGTGAAGGTAAAGGAGATGCTGAGAGGAGTTAAAGGAAAAGGCGACGATGTGGTATGTTTTACCAGATGGAACGAAGGTCCCCTTTTTGAAGGTAAAAGAACGATGGAATTATAAACAAGTCTTGTTTTTTTCTTCAGAATCTCTGCCCTCCCCTCTTACCGCCATTCCTTTTTATTTTTTAAATTCAAATCAACTTGTTGGCTAAGACTACAATTCTGATGGGTTATTTTCACTCTGATTTTGTAGGTTTTGTTTGAATGTGTATGTGTTTGGCAATTCTTTTGATAGCAGCAGGGTTGTACAGAAATACGCAGGTCTGTGAAATAGCTTGTTTCGGTGTATGGCGAAGCAGAGTTGACGCAGGTGATGGCAGGGTGCTGCAGGTCCAAGCTTGTTGCATAAGGTTTGTCATGTGGTGGATAGCCCTCGTGAGAATCTTGTTGGGTCTTTTGGAAGGCTTGGCTTGTGTAGAATTTTTATTTTTGTTTGGAAAGCAATGTTGCAATGTAATGGGCTGAGGTCATTGGGCTTTTGGAATGTGAAGTGTTGGTTTGAAATTGAGACATTGTATTTGAAATGAATAGAAACTTGGCTACTTGAACTTTGAGATCTGAATTTTGTTTTTTTTGGATTTTTATGAATTATGAAAATTAAGTTAAATTAAAATGAATTAGACTAAAAAAAAGCAAAAAAACTATAATTATAATTAAAATAAAAATAAAGATAAGATTACACTAAATTAACTTAAGTTAACTAAACTAAAAACTAAATTAAAATTAAAATTAAAATTAAAATTAAATTAAGTTTAAAATCAAACTAACTTAAATATATAATATAAAAAATAATAGGCTAAAGTGGACTTAAATAAATTCTAAATAAACCTAAATCAAATATTTAACTAAACAAAAAAGTAATTATAGTAATTAAAATCAAGAAATGACAAAATTGACAAAAATGTATGATTAATGATTAATGGACCAAATGACCGCAAACGGGCTAAAAATGATGTGAGAAAAATGATCAAAGGATCTGAGGGTAAAATTTGGGGTACAACAGTTGCCCCTATTTAAATATCTTCACCGGATGACATGAGAGATAAAAAGCCTCATGAAATCATGGGGAAAGATATTTAAATATAGATAACCAAAAATTTTGCCCTTAGATACGTTGATATACAATGATATGGACAAAACTAGTCTAGGATGCGGGCATGCCATGAATTCTAGCATGATGATATGATGTCATGATAATGCAAAGATGCAGACAAAACGAGACATCAAAGGGCAAAAAGGAAGCAAACAAACACAGATGAGCTTCACTGGAAAGGATGAAGGTTAGTATCCATGAAGGAAACTCACTAGGGATACTGGTTAACCAACAAAAAAGACTCACTGGGGAGACTCCAAGGAAACACTGGGGGATAGAAAAGTAAAACTGAGGGTGAAACCCACAGATCCTCACTGGAGATAGGAGCCAGAGAGGTATTCTCCACTGGGGAAGGATCCAGGGAGATGGGTGGAAGGTTCATATGTGACCGGGCGGCATTGGGGAAAAAGACATATTCTTACTGGGCATGAAACCAGAAAGAAGACATGATCTCCACTAGGGGATCAATTTGAAATAAAAGGATAGACATCCAAGAAGGTTTTCTAGGGATTTCTTATACTAAAGAGTTCAAACGGGATCTTCAAGAAAAACCAGGAAAGACAGATACAAACTCTGTGTGTGCCAAATGATGATCAATCACCAGGACTTTCAAAGAGATACTGATAATGACTGAACTTCTGCTGGGAACCAGATTAAAGTGCCAACAAGGATTGGACTCAGAAGTGATATGCCAGAATACACTAATTTGAGTTGGGTAAGATAACAATTAAGTTAGTTTGGGTAACAAACGGTTCACGATAACCGAAAAGCTTAGGTTCACGATAACCTGAAGCAAGCAAAATGGTTCACGATAACCAAAGGATAAACGACGAGCTCACGATAACTCGAAGTTCAGGTTCAGGTTTGACTCGATTCAAACAAGAACAAATATAAATTGAAATAAAAAAGATGAACAACGAGCTCACGATAACTCGAGGTGCAGGTTCAGGTTTGACTTGATTCAAACAAGAACAGTTTTAGACAACAGACTCACGATAATCTGAAGCTAACAAGGGATAAACAACGAGCTCACGATAACTCAAAGTTCTGGTTCGGGTTTGACTCGATTCAAACAAGAATAAATATAAACTTAAATAAAAAGATGAACAACGAGCTCACGATAACTCGAGGTTCAGGTTCAGGTTTGACTCGATTCAAACAAGAACGGTTTAAAGCAACAAACTCAAAGATGGTCAGTGTTTGACTCGATTCAAACAAAGACTCGGTTCAGGTTCGACTCGATTCGAACAAGAACGGTTTAAACAAAAGACTCAAGGATGGTCAGTTTTTGACTCGATTCAAACAAAGACTCGGTTCAGGTTCGACTCGGTTCGACAAGAACGGTTTAAACAGAAGACTCAGAGATGGTCAGTGTTTGACTCGATTCAAACAAAGACTCGGTTCAGGTTCGACTCGATTCGAACAAGAACGGTTTAAACAGAAGACTCAGAGATGGTCAGTGTTTGACTCGATTCAAACAAAGACTCGGTTCAGGTTCGACTCGATTCGAACAAGAACGGTTTAAACAAAACACTCAGAGATGGTCAGTTTTTGACTCGATTCAAACAAAGACTCGGTTCAGGTTCGACTCGGTTCGACAAGAACGGTTTAAACAGAAGACTCAGAGATGGTCAGTCTTTGACTCGATTCAAACAAAGACTCGGTTCAGGTTCGACTCGATTCGAACAAGAACGGTTTAAACAGAAGACTCAGAGATGGTCAGTGTTTGACTCGATTCAAACAAAGACTCGGTTCAGGTTCGACTCGATTCAAACAAGAACGGTTTAAACAAAAGACTCAAAGATGGTCAGTGTTTGACTCGATTCAAACAAAGACTCAGTTCAGGTTCGACTCAATTCGAATAAGAACGGTTTAAACAAAAGACTCAAAGATGGTCAGTGTTTGGCTCGATTCAAACAAAGACTAGTTCAGGTTCAACTCGATTCGAACAAGAACGGTTTGAACAAAAGACTCAAAGATGGTCAGTGTTTGACTCGATTCAAACAAAGGCTCGGTTCAGGTTTGACTCGATTCAAACAAGAACGTTCAAAAGTTAACAATGCCAGCAGTTACTGGACTTTTAGGTATCCAAATGAGGTGATTAAATGCCATACAGGTCAGTACCGGGGTTGCAGGTTAGACTTCCTGGGGAAGAATGCACAAAGAGTTGGAATCTGATGCATGAGAGTGAAGACCGGACGTAAGCCTAGCTTAGACAAATATTTTGGAGATAAATCGGGAATGTCTTTACTTCACTGGGGAAATAAAGACACATTCTTACTGGGCATGAAACCAGAAAGAAGATATGATCTCCACCTGGGGATCAGTGTGAAATAAAAGGATAAGCATCCAACAACAGATTTCCTGGAATATTCTTATAATGAAGAGTTCAAACGGGGTCTTCAAGAAAAGCCAGAAAGGCAGAGACAAACTCTGCGTACCAGAATGAGTTGGATTTTTGAGTGCCAGTACAAACTGGACTTGGAACACCTCATCAACAGATTGACTGGAAGAAACACCTCAAATAGGGATCATGTCAAACGGGTTGATGGAAAGTGACTGATTGAAACACCACCGGTAATTGGGGAATTATGGATAGAACCAAAGACGGATAAGCTTCTCAGGAGAGAAATGGCCACTTATCGTCGTAGTGGTAATGATAACAAAACAAGCTTCTCAAGGAGGTTGCCACTTGTTGAGTATAATTTCCAAGGAGACATTGATATTACAACACTACTGGAAAAGATTTTGTCTTTAATGAGGATCTGTAAAAGATTCTTCCTGCAAGACATGGTGCAAAATAAATGTACTTTCAAAGTGTTTTTTCGGAAACCACACTTGTCGGGGCCCAAAATTCGATCTAGGAACAAGCTAGAAAGAAACATTAGAACAAGACTCCAATTGAGGAATGAACTCAAATGGGGATTTATCTCATCCAATTGTGGAAAAAGATAACTGAACCAACCATCATCCACGAGGATAAAGCTCTGTGGGGATTTCAAGAATGGATGGGCACTTTATGCCTAGGGCTGACAACTCTGTCGGAGAGAATAGACATACCCAGTCACTTGGGGAGACAAACGCCAAAGTGAACAAAACAGGTAAACACCAGAAACATGCAGCAAAAATGCTAAGATGCTATGCATATGAATGCTTATGCCATGCTTATGCTTATGCTGACAAAATAGACAAGAAGCGAAACTGGAGATGAAATAAACATCTCGACAAGGATACCCAACCAAACACATCAGATTGGGCCATCACTGGGGGATGAACTAGCAGGAGAAGCAGCTCTACTTCAAGGTTATGACCTTCTCTGGGGAAAGAGTACTCCACTTTGTATAGCATCATGACTTCACTAGGATTGTCATCACGAGCTTGATTTCTTCACTGGAGATAAGAGATCCATTGAGAATTGCCAAGATTAGCTGAAGAGACAACTTTCTGGGGAGCTAGCAGAGACGCCACAAAAGCTGAGTAATTCTGCATGACTCATCTGCCCCAGAGTACATGGTCTGTTAGAAGAATACATCAAGAGGATTTTACAGAAGAATTGGCATACAAGGTGTTTCAATATCTTCAAACTCTTGGAGAGATTCATGAATTTCAGCCTGACTGCCCTTGATTGACTGCCTTTGCACGACAAAGTCCTTGAACTAGTTGTGTGTCTTGATGGAAGCCAAGGTTGAAGCTAAGAAGTTGATTGGATTCCCCTGGGGAAAAATCGTTATACAAAGCCTAAGAGGAGGCTGTCTGATAGGGGTGCTCATTATACAAATCCTAAGAGGAGGTTATCAGATAGGGGTACTCATTATACAAAGCCTAAGAGGAGGTTGTCTAACTGACTGACTCCACATGGAAGGATCATTATACAAAGCCTAAGAGGAGGTTGTCCGATAGTTTATACTCATCGCAGAGTGTTTTGGTATCTTATACAAAGCCCAAGATAAATAGTGTCTTCACAACAAAGTCCTTGAATTAGTTCTTCTGACTGGTTGATGACAACTGGGGAACAGACTTGCCCCTACCAGCTTGGTTGGTCTGTGAAGGAGATGCCCCAGACTGGTTATCTTTTAGAGATTTGTTGAATCTCGACCTGATTGCCTCTTATTTACTGATCCGTGAGAATAAGTCACCAAGAGGATTTTACAGAAGAATTGAAATACCAAACACTCCAATAGCTTCAAACTCTTGGAGAGGTTCAGGAACCTTGACGTAACTGCCCCTAGTTCACAAAGTACCCAGACTGGTAGAAACAACTGGGGCACAAAATTGCCCCTGTTGATGGGTCGATGGAGTCCAAACTTGTCATAAGATGACCTCAAGAAGGCTTGCCTCAATATCCTGAATTTGGAAAGTTCTGCCCCTGATTCAATAGCTCCTGAACTGGTGGATTGGCAGATCCTTCCGCTTGGTTGCCCCAAACTGAGCTTTCTTTATCAAGTCAAATTCCTTAGTTGGCTGCCATTGTTGGGATTCCTTTGATATTGAATTTTATTGCAAGCAAGTATTGTTCATTTAAAATTAGCAATTTCAATGCAAAATTCATGCAAGCTTTTGAAAACAAATTTTATTTGATGAAACACACACAGTGGAGTGATTAAATGATTAAAACAAAGGTGTATCTAGCCATTGATGGCAGGAAGATGAAGTGATCAACACATGCAATTAGCAAAGATCATTAGGAGTCAGGTTAATCAACCTTACTGTAGTATGCTTTCGAAACAACCTTACCTCAATTAGGTCTTTTAAGGGTTGTAACGTGGCCTGGTTCACGGTTTATGAAACAAAAGATAAAGGCTCAAAGTTTATTTGTACCCACCCCATCTTCGTGATGCACTCCAATCCTACGTTCAGTTAACTTAGGCTACACATTCAGATTCCCATAGGCTAGGAATTGAGCTGATGATAATTGATGATTCAGACACCTTTGGTAGTCAATATTCCCTTACAACATTTGGTTATCCTTTATTGCTGAGATTTTGAGATTATGAGGTCTCCTTTTTGTCTTCATTGAGATTTTGAGACCTCTTCTTTTTGGTTGAAGTTATGATACCTCTACTTTTGATTTGGTTGAGGTTATGATACCTCTTCTTGTCTTTGATTGAGGTTTTGAGGCCTTTTCTTGGCTGTTGTACAAGTTCTTTTATATAAGGCAAAGTTTTGGGCTTCCCATCTTTCTTGGCTTTTGCCTTGAAAGGGACTCGGCTCATTCTTTGATTAAGGATTTTTTCAACGATCCTTCCTTATTTGCTGTTTGGAGGAATAACTTGTACAAACGCTAACTCATTTGATTTGAGAGAGTTGACTGGTGTCTTGCATGAAGCGCTTGCATTCGAATACATAACCAAGTTAAACTGAGAACTACCCTCCCCCAAGGTTGAGATTTAAGGGTTTTTTGTGTAAAGAAAGAAAACTCCTACTTCTAGGCTCGAAGGGTTAATGAGGGATTATCTTCCTTATTTCTCCAGTGTTTGGGAATTAAAACAATGTCTTACATCCTCGGCAAGGTTTAATCGAAAGCATACCACAACAATTATGGATATGACGTTTTCATCATCCTCCACAATCTTTGCTTGAACAAAGAATTTATATGGGAAAAAATTTGTCTGTTTTTTTTTTGTTTTTATAAACACAAAAGTAAATGAGTGAAACGAATGGACTTAATCAAAAGATGCACAAACATTTTATTAATCTTGCCAATTTGAAAGTACAACGATACTTATAAGCAAAAATAATTCAAACATGCAAAGAAAACTACAACAAAAATGCTGAAATAACCAAAAGATTGCCAGCTTCAGGGAACTGGGCTTTCCTTTCTTGATTTTCCAAGTTGAGATATCCGTCTTCAGAGTTGATTGTCGAAATTAGTATAAGGATCATCTTCACATCCACTCTCAATAATTTCTTCCTTATCAGAGTGAATGATTGTTGATTTGAATGCCTTGAGGCGTGAATGAGAACATGTGGGAGTCCAGCAGAGTCTAAACCTTGTCTCTGAACACTCTATAATCTTCTGTTGAATACATTTGTGCCCCAGCCTGGTAGGCACAACGGACGAGTCTGGAAAATACAACTTCAACAGCTACTTCAAGTCCAATGATGGCTTCGGGAAGTCAACTGGGTTATAGACAGAGAGTGGATAAGACTCGAGGCTGAGAAATACAAATGCAATGCAAACGCGCATGCAATGCTAATGCAAGCCAAATGTTTTCAAGGAATTCAAAGGCAAGCTTGCAAACTTTTTGAAAACTGAAGAGTTTTGTTTTAAAAATCCGTGATCTCTAAGGATCTTTGCAAAGAAAAGAACGTCTGAGTTTCTTGAAACCATCAATGGATGCGATGAGATGTATGCAATGTACAAAACATGGGCACACAAAAACATAGATATATGTACACACAACAGCACACAAGCCCTAGATTTAGGGGTCTCATGAATGGAGGAAAGTATGCACAAACACACATATACAGATATTCACAGATATGCTCACATAAACAAGAGAGGGCCTAGGTTTGAAGATCACGAGCATGGAGCCATGGTCTACCCATCCCAGAAGGTATGTACTATGGGTTTTCATCTGCAGAACAGGGTTCTAAAAAGGTTCCCAGAGTCGACAATCCATCTTTTGGATATTATCGACTTCCCAATTAACTTGGTAATCAATAATATTCTCAAGAGAATCTCGTCTGAGTGTAGTATCGCATGACAACCATTTCAGAAATAGACTCCCTCATGGTCACCGCATTACATCCTAAAAGGCCAAGTGGGGGTAAGGGTAACTAAAGGTCATCAGTATCCCAAGCACCAAGGTCGAAGTGGCAACGCCTTCACGATTACTCGTTCAACTTATACCAACTCCGAGAGGGCCTCAACCGAGTGTGGAATCTCAAGTCAACTCTTTTGGGATTCGACTCCCTCAAAGTCTCCTTGACTATATCCACTATCCTATCATAAGTTCACTCAAGTCCGGGTTAGGACTTATCCCACCACTCAATAGTAGCACCCTGCACACAGAAGAACCCAAACAAAAAAGGTATACAGATATATACAGTTATATGTACAAGTATAGCAAGCAATCATAAATAACATAAACGAAACAAGGTGGGCTTAACCCAAAAAAAGGATTATATCCCCAGTGAAGTCGTCATTTCTGTTGCGGTGAAAATCGGATAACAAGCTATTAACTTGCATCATTTTCTTTTACAATCGACTTTGATTTATCCAAAGGAAAGGTTCAAGATCGAGAAAACCTAAAGGGGGGAGATCTAAGGTTCGGGGGTTGGTTACGCCTAGGGAAGGTATTAGCACCCTAAACGTCCGTAGTACTCTACGGGAACCTCTAGTTTTAGTTTGTATTATGTTAGGTTTACTTGTTAAAAGAAATCTATACTAAGGTAAGGACCTAAGGGTATGTACACTAAGTTTGCTCGCCAAGACGTCGCATCTTGTGCCTACGTATCTGACTAAAGAATCAAAGCAACCGTAGTTCACCTAACTACGGGTGAAAGACGAACCATTGACTATGGTCAAAATTCCAAAGGGAAACGAGTATGAGCTCATTTTAGAGTTCACGATAACTCTATAAGTCTAAGTTGAAATGAGAAAGTGAGCACTCATGATGATGAGAGTCACATAGAGTTCACGATAACTCTATAAGTCTAAGTAAAGGGAAAGTGAGTTCTCGTGATAGAGAATCACATAGAGTTCTCGATAACTCTATCCTATTACTAAACTATGGGGGAAAATGGCTCCTAGGAGGCCAAAGATGAAATGTGAGGTGTTTATTGACTTAGGAGTCAACTGAGGAACTTTCCTTTGGAAGGAGGGTCAAATGAGTCAAGTATGAATATACAGTGAACAATATGAATATGAACAAGTATAATAATCAAGATAAAATGAACAAGATATGAACATGGTAATAATTAAGATATCAAAGTCAAATGATAATAAATCAAAGAATGACAGTAAATACATAGTATCATACTTAACATGCTAAAATGCTAAAACAATGTCAGGCAAACATATATACAAGCAGACATCAAGAGATAAAAATGCATCAATGTAAATGAGCAAGAGATAGAAAGATCTAACCCAAAATAGAGTGCATGCCGGTGAGCCACTGACAAACCAAGATCAAAACCTCCACTCCAAGAGCATAGGGTAAAGAGTCCTAAATCTAAGTCCTCAGTCCAAAACTCAGAATAGTAACCACAGTCCGGTCAGTTGAGTTTTTTAGGGTTTCGATATTTATTAGTGTGTTTTAAAAAATGCATGAACAAATATGAATATGACAAGAATAATAATCAGGATAATATTTGACAGAAAATAAAATCAAGATAATATTGACAGAAAGTAAAGTCACTGATTGATGATTAACTTATTGGATCGGTGAATCGGGTCCAATGTAGTGCTAAACCATCGTAGCACGGTCTATGAGGAAGACCACACTATAGGAGGAGGCACAATTCAATCTTTGTGTTAAGACACGATGGAGAAATGATATTGATGATCATTCTCCGATACAATCGTGCCACACGAAAAGAAAAGGTAAAGACCTCGTCTTAAATCACAAACTCTCGTTAATTTATCGAAGGTAACCTATCACGATCCTAAAGTATAGAAAGAGATCTCGATGATCACTCACTACAGATTTGAAATAATGAAGGTTGATCGCCTCGACAAATAACGTTTGTGAACAAAGAACTTCATCGATCAAAAAAATGAAAATGAAGATATAAGAAAATACAGAATGAAATGAAAATAAAGTCGGTCTCGTCTTAGTCAAGATTTAATCGAGAAATCGATAATCCTTTGGTTAGACTTTCATTAACCGATAAAATAAAAAAAGGTGGCCTCATATACATCACGACTTTAGTGATTTTGAATAGATCGACAAGTCGTGATTTTTGTGATATCATCGGCCCAAAAAATAGAGAAGAATGGGCTCAAAGCAGAAATAAAGTCGGTCTCATCTAACTAAGAATTTAGATCGATAAATCGAAAACCTCTAGATTAGATTTTCATTGACCAACAAAAATAAATCTGAGATCGAAATAAAACATAAAGTCGGTCTAGTCTAAATCAAGATTTTAAATCGGTAAAACCGATAATCTTTTAATTAAACTCTCATGGACCAACAAAAATAAATAAATGGGCCTCATATTCATCACGATTTTATTGATTCAAATAACTCAACAAAAATCATGATTTTTCTATATCATAGGCCCAAATGGTGAAAATGGAATCGAAATGGAAAATAAAGGTCGGTCTCGTATTTAATCAAGATTTATATTGGTAAATTGATAATCTCGATATTTAACTTTCATTGACCAGCCAAAAGAAAAATATGGCCTCATACTAATCAAAACTTATTGATTTGAAGTAACCAACATAGTTAAGATTTTTTTTATGTCATTGGCCTAAATATAGATAATAGAATTGAAATGGAAATAAAGACCAAATTAATATAAAGCTTAACATTAAGACATAAAAAAGAGATAATGGAATTAACAATAAAATGCTAGAAATTGTGATTTTAAAACTAAAAACAAAACAAATTAAAACTAAGAGAGGGGGGCGCGCTGCTGGATAAGGGTTTGT
The DNA here is from genome assembly GCA_022829125.1 of Lathyrus tuberosus. Taxonomy (NCBI): domain Eukaryota; kingdom Viridiplantae; phylum Streptophyta; class Magnoliopsida; order Fabales; family Fabaceae; genus Lathyrus; species Lathyrus tuberosus. Next base: position 4,587,473 of record JALAZF010000384.1, read on the forward strand.
ACTGAAAAAAATCCACTATGGGCTTTAAGCCCAACAACAGCACGTTTCTTTTTTTTAAAAAACAGCAGAAAAGGGGAGGGCATTTGAAACGAAGGGTGCTTATATGAAACATCAAGGCCTCACGTCCCACCCAACTAGCATGCACCGCCCCAATCAACAACAGCTTTCTCCTTTTCTTTTATTTAAAAAAAAAAATTAGCAGGAAGTAAGGAGTGAAACATCATGTCATTTGTCCAAGACTTGAAAGGCACGAACAGAAAGGGTAGCAGCTTTCAGTGGAAATTGACAATGCTTAGAGAAATCTTGACTCATCATCGCACGACATATCAACAGCAAGGATCAAGAGGAAAAACACGATCTTGAATCTCAACCTCGAATGTCGACCTTCCTCCGTCCAGGTTTCTCTCTCGTTTAACCTACCCTTTTCTTCTCGTTTCGATCTCGTTTGCTTCCAACTGTTTTCCGGGTTTGTGGGTTTATGAAAGGTTGTGTTGAAGAATCGATTTGAAAGCGTTCACGGTCGAAGGGAGATTTGGTGAAGGAGATGGAGATGTTGAAAGGGTTTGCGAAGGAGTTCGATGGTGATGGTTGAAGTTGTTGTTCTGTTGATTGGGTTTTGTGATTTGATGGAGGTTGTTTGGGGTTCACAGCTGAACATGATTAATGGAGGTTTTGCGGTTGTTGTTAGCGGAGAGTGATTCGGGTTTTGGGTGAAGAAGCAAGGGGATTTTGGAAACTGGGTTGAGGATCAGGTTATGGCGGAGGGAGGCTTTGACAGAATAGGATTTGGTGATGAAGAGGAGATGAAACAGGGTGGTATACGCTGTGTATTGTGGTGTGGCTGTTGTTTGATTTGTTCTGTGTAGTTGTTTGTGTGGTTGAGGGTACATTTGAATGGTTTTTTTATGGTTGCTGGATAGTAAGGTTTGTGAAGGTGAAAGAAAGGTGAGTGAAAAACAGAGGTTGTGTTGTGGTCACCGTGAAGGTAAAGGAGATGCTGAGAGGAGTTAAAGGAAAAGGCGATGATGTGGTATGTTTTACCAGATGGAACGAAGGTCCCCCATTTGAAGGTAAAAGAACGATGGAATTATAAATAAGTCTTGTTTTTTTTTCTTTAGAATCTCTTCCCTCCCCTCTTACCGCCATTCCTTTTTACTACAATTCAGATGGGTTATTTTCACTCTAATTTTGTAGGTTTTGTTTGAATGTGTATGTGTTTGGCAACTCTTTTGATAGCAGCAGGGTTGTACAGAAATACGCAGGTCTGTGAAATAGCTTGTTTTGGTGTATGGCGAAGCAGAGTTGACGCAGGTGATGGAAGGGCGCTGCAGGTCCAAGCTTGTTGCATAAGGTTTGTCATGTGGTGGATAGCCCTCGTGAGAATCTTGCTGGGTCTTTTGGAAGGCTTGGCTTGTGTAGAATTTTTATTTTTGTTTGGAAAGCAATGTTGCAATGTAATGGGCTGAGGTCATTGGGCTTTTGGAATGTGAAGTGTTGGTTTGAAATTGAGACATTGTATTTGAAATGAATAGAAACTTGGCTACTTGAACTTTGAGATCTGAATTTTGTTTTTTTGGATTTTTGTGAATTATGAAAATTAAGTTAAATTAAAATGAATTAGACTAAAAACAAAGCAAAAAAACTATAATTATAATTAAAATAAAAATGAAGATAAGATTACACTAAATTAACTTAAGTTAACTAAACTAAAAACTAAATTAAAATTAAAATTAAAATTAAAATTAAAATTAAATTAAGTTTAAAATCAAACTAACTTAAATATATAATATAAAAAATAATAGGCTAAAATGGACTTAAATAAATTCTAAATAAACCTAAATCAAATATTTAACTAAACAAAAAAGTAATTATAGTAATTAAAATCAAGAAATGACAAAATTGACAAAAATGTCTGATTAATGATTAATGGACCAAATGACCGCAAACGGGCTAAAAATGATGTGAGAAAAATGATCAAAGGATCTGAGGGTAAAATTTGGCGTACAACAACATGCACGGTGAAAAAACCAGATTAAATTTTTAGATAGATCATTAGGATTTAAATTTTTAGGTAAAACATTAGGGATTAATCTTTTAGGTAGAACACTAGGGTTTATAATTCGTATCTGTTACTATCACAATTTGTTGATACTTATCTTTACTAATTTATGATGTATTTGATGTTGAATGATGAAAAAAATGAATTGGATTCCCATTGATATGTTCATAGATGAGATCACAACCAACTACTTCTGAAAACATTAATTTATTTTCCCAACGGCAAAAAAAAAAGAATAATTATAAACCGCTTTGAGATCTTATTGTCCAATAGTGGATTAATTGTTAAATGTTTTTATAAACCGTTTTTAGTTCTTATTTGAAAATTTCTATCGATGCAAATTGAATATCCCGAGATTGAAGACCGAGCAAAGCCTAAGCATCATCCTCGTCTGAGCAGGTATAATAAAAAGACCGAGCAAAGCCGCTGAGTCTGTTTTGAGGGTTGCCGCTACCGGCCATGACAAAAGACTATTTCTTAAGGTATCTATATCTATTTCTAAACTGTTTGTAAGAATTCCAGGAAATAGAATTGATTCTAGCTTAAGTTAGATTTGTAGTTTCAAATCATATTAACTTACTATGTTTTAAGTGTTTATGCATCATTGTTCGTGGTTTTCTTGGCACTATTATTGTTTTATTTCTATGTCAGCGTAACTATGAGAAAGAGATTGAGGATTTGAAAAAGGAATTGACAAACTACAAGGCTCAGTTAGAAGCTAAGCATGTTGCACACATCAAAGCACTTCTTAAGACGGAACAAAACCAGAAGATGATTCATGAGTTGTCTACTTTGCTTAAGAACTATGATATTGAGAAAAATAAGTATGTGAATGAATGTTCAAAGGGTAGAGCTAGCAAAGACAGGCTTGAATCGATGACGAAAGAGATGGATGGTCTTAAATTAGAAACTGTGAAAGTTATGGACCCGTTTTCGCATGTTTTGAGTGAATTGAAGGCCACACAAAGAGAACTTAATAAAGATACTGAGATTTATTCGGCTAGAGAATTGGAATTGAATGCTTTGGCAAAGGTGGAACTGTTGGAAACTGAGTTGAAGATGGAAAGGGAAGAGAAAGAGGAACTTGTGCATCAAGTTACAAGTGCAAATGAATAGATAATTGAATTGAATAACAATAATCAATCACTCATAGATGAGTTGAAGATGAATAAAGAAAGAGACGTTGAAACGCTGGTGGAGATTTCAATGCTGAAATCGAAATCTCATCTGCAAGAATATAGCATGGCTTACAAGAATGGATCATATGTTAGTGATCAACCAAAGGACGAAGCTGAAAAGTTAAATAGTGAGAAAGCGAAAGCGAAAGACAATAACAATATCACAATCAGTTTGGAAGAATACAACTACTTGGTTAAAAAGGTTGCGAAGGGAAGTGAAAAAGGAAATGAGATAGAGTTAGAATTGATGAAAAGAGAGCTTGAAAATGCATCATTGAAAATTTCAGAGATGAGGAACCGTACCGAACAAGCTATCAGTAGAGCTGAGTTAGCTGAGAATGGTAAAGCGGCATTGGAGGATAAAATAAGGAGACACCGCGAACATAGACTGAGAAAGAAGGCGGCTCTAACCGCGCTTCGCGAGGAATCTACGCCTAAACCGTTTACCCCTTTAACTTCATATGGAACACTGAGTATGTACCAGCCATTAAGTAAAGTTCTCGATATGAAGTTGTAAAAGTTTTTATTGATATGTTTACATTATTTAGTGTGACTAATACTATGAGTTGTTACTTGTTAATTATTGTCAATTACAAAAACTAGTTTAAGTATTGCTGCAATATTTGATTGTGTTAAGCAATAGGATTTGAAGACCAGCGGTTTTGTCCATTTTGTATGTGTCGTACCTCGAAAAATATGATCCTCGCGATGGACGCGGAAAAAACTGTTCGAAACAGAGTCGCCACCGAACTTTATTTATCCCAAAAGAGGGAAAGGAAAATATCGATAAAACCTTTCAAGGGAGATAAGAACATGGTCGTCGCAACCAAATTCGGGTTCGGGAGTCAGTTACGCAAGAGGGAAGGTATTAGCACCCTCTACGTCTGTTGTACTCAACGGGGACCTCTTAATTCGATTCGGGAGATAAGTTAGCTTGGTTTGTTTGTTTTCTTCTAAGGTAGATATTGTTTTCTAAGGGGAAAATGGGTGGTTTTTTATTAGTGTGCTCGGCAAGGATTAGAACCCTTGTGCCTACGTATTCCCTTGTGCAATGGGAAAGTCAGAGCATTCGTAGTTCGTGGGACTACGGTTGGTTGGTGTTTTTTAAACGAACGAGTGTTTAATTCGCATTCTAACTGCTAAACGTTGGCTTGTCTGCTTGATAGGGGAGGCTGAAGCACGATTTTATATGCACGGAAGAATGGACTAAACAATGTTCTTTATGAAAAGTTGTTTGAATAAGGATTAAGTGTGTTAAAGATTTGATTGAGAAAAGAGTTTGATTTGAATGTGTTTTAAAGGTTTTAGTTGCATAGGAAATGTTTGGTTTATTAAGTATTTTAGAGGAAGAATGACGATTATTCGAGACGTCGGCCTCGCAACCAATTAATCGGGGTATTACTGAGATGCTAGATCTCAACGACACCTTTTTCATTCTATTAATTATGAAATTGTGTTTGTTGGACAATGGGCTTCTTTGTCCATGTAATTAGGGCAAGTGTTTTAGGAATGAAAGATCAAAACGAACACAACCCAAAGCGTGCACCTCAAGAGCATTCGTTCAAGGGCCCAAGAAGTGCTAGACCTCAAGAGTCCACTACTTTCGTAGTTTGATTAAGAAAAAGATTTGAATTTTATTATAGTATCCTAATTAGACGTGTTAATCGGATTGGAGTTTGATCAAGTTAAGAGTTTTAAGGAGGATTAAGTATTTTAGAAATGGAAGATCGAAACGAACACAACTCAAGGCGTGCGCCTCAAGAGCATTTGTTCAAGGACCCAAGGAGTGCTTGACCCCAGAAGCCCACTACTTGCTTAATTAAGAGAATAGTTTAGTAACATTAACCTAAATATTTTATGATTTGATTTAAGAAAACATTTTTAAGAATTAAATAAAGGGGTAGGATCTTACTTAGTTTTTTTTAAGAAGATTATTTTGGAAACTTGAGAAATTAATTAGATTAAGTGTTTTGAATTTGAGTAAAGACTATACTTTTAAGTGTTAAGTGTTTTTGATTAAGATTAGATATTTTAAGTGTTTTTAAAAGGATTACGACCTTAATTTAATTAAATATTGTAAAGGTTAATTATATCTTGATTAACCAAAATATTAATTGTTTTAAGTATTTTTAATAAACGAAAGACGGAATGAACACAACTCAAAGCGTGCACCTCAAGAGCATTCATCCAAGGACCCAAGGAGTGTTAGACCCCAAGAGCCCACTACTTTCGTAATTAATTAAGATAATAATTTAAATTGTTAACCAAAGCGAATTATGACTTTAATTAATAAAATATTTTAATATTTTAATATTAGGGTTCTATTAGGAGATAAAATAACCTCTAAGATCAAAATAATAAGTGGGCATCATAAATTTATTGATATAAGAATTTTAATAAAAAGGGAACTAAGCATGACATGTATGATCAATTAGTTTAAAATTAATTAAAGTAAATAATTAAATTAAAGGAAAAAAAGTTAAGCTGATGAGGGTGCATTAGCAAAACAACATGTTTGTTAAGGGAATCTACATGGATTAGGCCTCGAGATGGCCCAAATACACACTAAACCCTGATATGAGAGAGGGCTGATGAAATAACAATAAAGTACACATGTGGTCGCCCCTTCTCATCTAATGTTGGCCACACAAATAGCTTGAAAAAAGAAACTGGCAATTAATGACAATAACTTGAAGGAAATGAATAAAATAGACTAAGTTAATAAATCGCTGCCCATCTGTCCCATTACTCCTATAAACACGCTTCTTATAAAGGGAAAGGAAAAGACAATGTATTGAATATAGAATTGAATGGTTTAAAGGCAATGTATTGAATATAGAATTTAATGGTTTTTAATAAGAAAGTTAAAAGAGTGGGGTGGTCAGCATTTAAAGCCTTTTTACAATAAAAATCAAACAGCTTTTAAAGTTACACAAAACTTGTATTCATACGACTACAACCATACTCTCTCCCTCTCTCACTCACTCGTCTCCTCCCAAACGCTATCTCCACAACCCTAAATCCCCTTCGTTTTCTCCCTCTCATCCTCTCATTATCTCTCTCGCTTCAGATGAACACGGTCGGAGAAGCGTGGCGGTGCCGCCTTCTCCGGTGAATAACCACCACCAAAACAATAAACCTTAAACACAACCCTCCTAATTTCTTCTCCTCAAATCAAAAAAAGAAATCTCAAAATCTTAACCATTCGGCCAAATCGACCCTAACAGATCTAGAACTCCAAACATTGATAGTTCATTGTATCATCAATTCAAAATGCGCAGCAAGGCAAACATAGGGGAAACTACAAAGGAATCACCACAAACCCTAGATTCAGATTTAAATGGCCATGCTGAATCATGTCAAGAAATGATGATGGAGTTTTCAATCAATACAACAAATCAAGTACCATGGCAAGGAGCAATCGAAGAAAAAATAGAAAAAAAACTTACAAGATTGGAGCTAGTCCAATGAGAAATTCCGATGAGGTAATAACTTTGACTTTCTCACTCTTTTTGCTTTTCTGCTTTTTCTTCTTTATCTTTTCTGTGCCTTTTGCGAATTTGTTATTCTGAGGGTGCGTGAGGGTTTGTGAGTGGCTGAGCTCGCTCTCTTTAGAGTTTCAATGTGAAACTCTAAGGAGTTTTCTTTGAAAATTTTGAGCTTTGGCGAGGGTATGGGTTGATTTTGGCGGAACCTCGTTTTAGGTTTTTTTTTCTGTTCCCCCCCCCCCCCCCCCCCAAAAAAAACTCCCTTGAACTGATGAATACACATCAATTTATAGTGGAAAATTAGGGTTTGAAGTTTGAAAATGAGTTGAAGAATCTTCAATTTTGGTATGCCTGTTGTTACTTTCTAAGGTTCAGAAGGTGTTCTTGCCAAAACCGTGTATCTGCCCTATCTGTACTTTCTGGCCCTGTTCTGTTATGCTATGTGCCTTGTTGCTAAGGCTTGAATTTTGAACTCATTATTTGATTGTTTTTTGGAGGTGGCTTATGGTAAGAATTTGGTTGTAATTTTTTCCTTCTTTTTTTTCACAAGTGGCTGTTGTGCAGGTTTTATATTTGATGCCATTGTACCACTTATTATTGCAGGTTGTGTCGAGCCATTGTTGTTATTATACAGGCCTGTTGTTGGTAGCAGTAGCTGGTACGGTCTTTTTGCAGGAAGGGTACAGTGGGGTCTGGCATGGTTGTAGCAATAGGAGTTGTTTTTCTTTGTTTTACAGTGTAGTACGTAGGCTTTGTAGCATGGTTTGGTGTAGTCTTGTTTGCAATTAAAGGTTACAAAACTTATTGTAGATTGATATTGGTGATGTTGTAATATGGTTATTATTGTAAATTAGGCGTGGATGGCTTCACATGACCTTCAGCATCTTGTTTTCAAAAATAGCAGTAACTTAATATTTGGATGGCTTTATGGGCTTAGTCAAGTTCATTTTTTTAGGCATTGTGAATTTGTAATATTAAGTGGTACATCCTATAATACCTGAACTCAAATTGATGTAATACTTTAGTTCTTGTGGCTTGCAATCATGAATGCATATTTTTTCATTCTAAGCAACACCTCCTATCATTTTGAATTTACCACCATATCTGGGTCCTACTTGGGAATTGGCTTTCACATCACCCTTGAATATTAACGAAGCTCTTGACACAAATTAGTATTGGTTTGAAGCCAAACTTGTAATAACCTCAACGTCGCTTGGAACAAGGTTGGAAATTTTATAATTATGGTTTGCAAATAATCTTAAAATACGGTTTGACTTTATTTTGAGTTAGAACAAATTGAATCATAATTTGATTAAATTGATTATATGACCTAAGACCAACTTGAAACAAATTAAGCCATGTCATGAAATAGCTGGAAGAAAACTTAACCATATGGTTTTGGATTAAGAGAGAACCTGACCTAAAGATGGATTATCTTTTCCTTGAATCGAAAATGACTGTTCCTCAGCTTCTTTAACCATATTGCCTTAGTGTCACACTTGGAATATGGCTAAAAATTATCTTGAGATGTAGCAAACTTAAACATGGCTTGAGAAAATGAATTCTCATTATTGCATTTAAATCAACTAGAAACATCTTGGACGGTATCCTTAAATCCGCTTGAAACCGTATCTTGACTAATTGGTCATGAGAATGAGGATACATCTTTCCTTTATCTTCACCTGAATCTAACACACTTGCAAGAGCCTCTAATTACAAAGAGTACAAACCAAATCTCCATAGCCTACCATATGATGATCTTGAGAGAAGTCCATGAAGCAACAACATGCTTAGTATAAGAATAATGAGAGGGTAGGACAAATTTTGGGGCTTCTTATATCTAATTGCCTTCTACCCTAAAAATGAACGCATTGCACTAGTTCATTCTCGCGGGTTCAAGACAATTAGATATAAGAAGACCCCAAAATTTGTCCTACCCTCTCATTATTCTTATACTAAGCATGTTGTTGCTTCATGGACTTTTCTCAAGATCATCATATGGTAGGCTATGGAGATTTGGTTTGTACTCTTTGTAATTAGAGGCTCTTGCAAGTGTGTTAGATTCAGGTGAAGATAAAGGAAAGATGTATCCTCATTCTCATGACCAATTAGTCAAGATACAGTTTCAAGCGGATTTAAGGATATCGTCCAAGATGTTTCTAGTTGATTTAAATGCAATAATGAGAATTCATTTTCTCAAGCCATGTTTAAGTTTGCTACATCTCAAGATAATTTTTAGCCATATTCCAAGTGTGACACTAAGGCTATATGGTTAAAGAAGCTGAGGAACGGTCATTTTTGTTTCAAGGAAAAAATAATCCATCTTTAGGTCAGGTTCTCTCTTAATCCAAAACCATATGGTTAAGTTTGCTTCCAGCTATTTCATGACATGGCTTAATTTGTTTCAAGTTGGTCTTAGGTCATATAATCAATTTAATCAAATTATGATTCAATTTGTTCCAACTCAAAATAAAGTCAAACCGTATTTTAAGATTATTTGCAAACCATGACTATAAGATTTCCAACCTTGTTCCAAGCGACGTTGAGGTTATTACAAGTTTGTCTTCAAACCAATACTAATTTGTGTCAAGAGCATCGTTAATATTCAAGGGTGATGTGAAAGCCAATTCCCAAGTAGGACCCAGATATGGAGGTAAATTCAAAATTATAGGAGGTGTTGCTTAGAATGAAAAAATATGCATTCATGATTGCAAGCCACAAGAACCAAAGTATTACATCAATTTGAGTTCAGGTATTATAGGATGTACCACTTAATATTACAAATTCACAATGCCTAAAAAAATGAACTTGACTAAGCCCATAAAGCCATCCAAATATTAAGTTGCTGCTGTTTTTGAAAACAAGATGCTGAAGGTCATGTGAAGCCATCCACGCCTAATTTACAACAATAACCATATTACAATATCACCAATATCAGTCTACAATAAGTTTTGTAACCTTTAATTGCAAACAAGACTACACCAAACCATGCTACAAAGCCTACGTACTACACTGTAAAACAAAGAAAAACAACCCCTATTGCTACAACCACGCCAGACCCCACTGTACCCTTCCTGCAAAAAGACCGTACCAGCTACTGCTACCAACAATAGGCATGTATAATAACAATAATGGCTCGACACAACCTGCAATAATAAGTGGTACAATGGCATCAAATATAAAACCTGCACAACAGCCACATGTGAAAGAAAAGAAGGAAAAAATTACAACCAAATTCTTACCATAAGCCACCTCCAAAAAACAATCAAATAATGAGTTCAAAATTCAAGCCTTGTATTTCAAAAACATAACATGATCTTCCAAATAGGCCTTGAATTACCAAACTGCACATTTCAACAAGAAGCAATAAGTCAAAAATTCAGCAAGAAGGCACATAGCATAACAGAACAGGGTCAGAAAGTACAGATAGGGCAGATACACAGTTTTGGCAAGAACACCTTCTGAACCTTAGAAAGTAACACAGGCATACCAAATTGAAGATTCTTCAACTCATTTTCAAACTTCAAACCCTAATTTTCCACTATAAATTGATGTGTATTCTTCAGTTCAAGGGAGTTTTTTTGGGGGGGGGGGGGGTGGGGAACAGAAAAAAAACCTAAAACGAGGTTCTGCCAAAATCAACCCATACCCTCGCCAAAGCTCAGAATTTTCAAAGAAAACTCCTTAGAGTTTCACATTGAAACTCTAAAGAGAGCGAGCTCAGCCACTCACGCACCCTCAGAATAACAAATTCGCAAAAATCACGGAAAAGATAAAGAAGAAAAAGTAGAAAAGCAAAAAGAGTGAGAAATTCAAAGTTATTACCTCATCGGAATTTCTCATCGGACTAGCTCCGATCTTGTAAGTTTTTTTTCTCTTTTTTCTTCAATTGCTCCTTGCCATGGTACTTGATTTTTTGTATTAATTGAAAACTCCATCATCATTTCTTGACATGATTCAGCATGGCCATTTAAATCTGAATCTAGGGTTTTGGTGATTCCTTTGTAGTTGCCCCTATGTTTGCCTTACTGCGCATATAGAATTGATGATACAATGAACTATCAATGTTTGGAGTTCTAGATTTGTTAGGGTCGATTTGGCCTAATGGTTAAGATTTTGAGATTTCTGTTTTTGATTTGAGGAGAAGAAATTAGGAGGGTTGTGTTTAAGGTTTATTGTTTTGGTGGTGGTTGTTCACCGAAGAAGGCGGCGAGGCCGCCGACCGCCACGCTTCTCCGACCGTGTTCATCTGAAGCGAGAGAGATAATGAGAGGATGAGAGGGAGAAAACGAAGGGGATTTAGGGTTGTGGAGATAGCGTTTGGGAGGAGGCGAGTGAGTGAGAGAGGGAGAGAGTATGGTTGTAGTCGTATGAATACAAGTTTTGTGTAACTTTAAAAGCTGTTTGATTTTTATTGTAAAAAGGCTTTAAATGCTGACCACCCCACTCTTTAAACTTTCTTATTAAAAACCATTCAATTCTATATTCAATACATTGCCTTTAAACCATTCAATTCTATATTCAATACATTGTCTTTTCCTCTCCCTTTATAAGAAGCGTGTTCATAGGAGTAATGGGATAGATGGGCAGCGATTTATTAACTTAGTCTATTTTATTCATTTCCTTCAAGTTATTGTCATTAATTGCCAGTTTCTTTTTTCAAGCTATTTGTGTGGCCAACATTAGATGAGAAGGGGCGGCCACGTGTGTACTTTATTGTTATTTCATCAGCCCTCTCTCATATCAGGGTTTAGTGTGTATTTGGGCCATCTCGAGGCCTAATCCATGTAGATTCCCTTAACAAACATGTTGTTTTGCTAATGCACCCTCATCAGCTTAACTTTTTTTCCTTTAATTTAATTATTTACTTTAATTAATTTTAAACTAATTGATCATACAGGTCATGCTTAGTTCCCTTTTTATTAAAATTCTTATATCAATAAATTTATGATGCCCACTTATTATTTTGATCTTAGAGGTTATTTTATCTCCTAATAGAACCCTAATATTAAAATATTAAAATATTTTATTAATTAAAGTCATAATTCGCTTTGGTTAACAATTTAAACTATTATCTTAATTAATTACGAAAGTAGTGGGCTCTTGGGGTCTAGCACTCCTTGGGTCCTTGGATGAATGCTCTTGAGGCGCACGCTTTGAGTTGTATTCATTCCGTCTTTCGTTTATTAAAAATACTTAAAACAATTAATCTTTTGGTTAATCAAGATATAATTAACCTTTACAATATTTAATTAAATTAAGGTCGTAATCCTTTTAAAAACACTTAAAATATCTAATCTTAATCAAAAACACTTAACACTTAAAAGTATAGTCTTTGCTTAAATTCAAAACACTTAATCTAATTAATTTCTCAAGTTTCCAAAATAATCTTCTTAAAAAAAACTAAGTAAGATCCTACCCCTTTATTTAATTCTTAAAAATGTTTTCTTAAATCAAATCATAAAATATTTAGGTTAATGTTACTAAACTATTCTCTTAATTATGGAAGTAGTGGGCTTCTGGGGTCAAGCACTCCTTGGGTCCTTGAACAAATGCTCTTGAGGCGCACGCCTTGAGTTGTGTTCATTTCGATATTCGATTTCTAAAATACTTAATCCTCCTTAAAACTCTTAACTTGATCAAACTCCAATCTGATTAACACGTCTAATTAGGATACTATAATAAAATTCAAATCTTTTTCTTAATCAAACTATGAAAGTAGTGGACTCTTGAGGTCTAGCACTTCTTGGGCCATGAACGAATGCTCTTGAGGCGCACGCTTTGGGTTGTGTTCGTTTCGATCTTTCATTCCTAAAACACTTGCCCTAATTACATGGACAAAGAAGTCCATTGTCCAACAAACACAATTTCATAATTAATAGAATGAAAAAGGTGTCGTTGAGATCTAGCATCTCAATAATACCCCGATTAATTGGTTGCGAGGCTGACGTCTCGAATAATCATCATTCTTCCTCTAAAATACTTAATAAACCAAACATTTCCTACGCAACTAAAACCCTTAAAACACATTCAAATCAAACTCTTTTCTCAATCAAATCTTTAACACACTTAATCCTTATTCAAACAACTTTTCATAAAGAACATTGTTTAGTCCATTCTTTCGCGCATATAAACTTGTGCTTCAGCCTCCCCTATCAAGCAGACAAGCCAATGTTTAGCAGTTAGAATGCGAATTAAACACTCGTTCGTTTAAAAAACACCAACCAACCGTAGTCCCACGAACTACGAATGCTCTGACTTTCCCATTGCACGAGGGAATGCGTAGGCACAAGGGTTCTAATCCTTGCCGAGCACACTAATAAAAAACCACCCATTCACACTAATAAAAAACCACCCATTCACCCTAATAAAAAACCACCCATTTTCCCCTTAGAAAACAATATCTACCTTAGAAGAAAACCAACAAACCAAGCTAACTTATCTCCCGAATCGAATCAAGAGGTTCCCGTTGAGTACAATGGACGTAGAGGGTGCTAATACCTTCCCTCTTGCGTAACTGACTCCCGAACCCGAATTTGGTTGTGACGACCATGTTCTTATCTCCCTTTAAAGGTTTTATCGATATTTTCCTTTCCCTCTTTTGGGATAAATAAAGTTCGGTGGCGACTCTGTTTCGAACAATTTTTTCCGCGTCCATCGCGAGGATCGTATTTTTTAAGGTACGACAGATGGCGATTCTGCTGGGGATCGCATTGCCTTATGCTAGAGAGAGTCAAGCCTAACTTGACTCGATTCGAGAGTGTTAACTTCGCTTGGTTGTTTCTTCTTAATTGTTTCTTTATTACTTATCTATCTATTTTCTCTTTATTAGATGTCGATTATCATACTTGCCTGTTGGATTTTGGGTGGATATCACGAGTAAGGCTCTATACCCGGGTCTTGGAAAAAAGGAGAGAACACATAGTTTAGATTCTGGAAGTAATTAGTGTTAGTCCCCAAGGACTCGCTCCTTGTGTGCCTAGCATGAAAGCTTCCCCTAGAGTAGACCTTTTTGTAGATTTTGTTGTAACGCAGCTAGCCTGTTGCACGACTCGATTCATGAAGGGTCCGTGACTCTAGGAACCACTCTTAGCACTAGTTTCTATCTTTGTGGTTGTTAGTGTTAGTCTCCGAGGACTTGCTTCTCGTGGGCCTAGCATGAAGACTACACTCAGGATAGACCTTTTTGTATCCTCGTCACAATGCAGCTAGCCTGTTGCATGGCGTTGATGCGATTAGTGTCCGTAACCCTGAGAACCTTATCCATCAACGTAAGAGTTATCCTATGAGTGGGTTTAGGGGTAAAGAGTTTAGAACTATCCTTATAAAGCTTACCTGTTAGGAGGGTTGGGAAGTTACTTGTCATATCCGAGATCCTGAATCTGCCTGCATTGCATTTGTTTGCATATCATTGCATTTGCATGGCATACCCTTCCAACCAAAACTCATATGATCCTTTGTCCATAACCCGCAGTTGATGTCCCGACACACGAATTGGACTTGAGGTAGCTCTGGGAGAACCATGGAACACTTGAAGCAGAATCAAGTTGAGTGGAGAAAAAGCATGAACACCACGAAAGGCAAGACGGAGCAGATGCCAAAAGCTTTAACAACTATGGGGAGAAGAAAGAAAAAGCTTCAAGAAGGTACAATATCTAGGAGTGTTACTCCCACAGTTTCTTCTACTCCACAAGCTGTAGTGAATAATCCATTCTGTGTTGTTCCTCTTGGGTTTTGTCCCTGACCAATCCTTCCACAGCCTCAAAATCAGTGGTCAGCACCCATTCTATCCCAAGGGCATGAGAATCTAAATCAGAGAGGCCGTAAGAAGTCTAAGTTGCACCCTATTCTTGTCTCTATTCCTATACCATGTGGACAACTGCTATCATACCTGATTCAGAGTTCAATGGTGGCACTCACCTCCCTTGGACCAGCTCGTAACCCTCCTCCACCTGGATATGATCATAATGCACAGTGTGAATACCATAAAGGAGCGAGGGGGCACTTTATTGAAGACTGTTGGTTATTCAAGAATAAAGTTCAAGAGCTTATTAACAAGAAACGTCTAGTCTTTGAGGAAGATAACCCAGGGGTAGAGTGTGAGTACCACACTAGAACCATAGGGCATGCTGTCAAAGAATGTGAAAGCTTTCGAAACAAGTTGCAAAAATTGACAAGAAAAGAAGACCTTAGCATGAACGGTTTAATCCAAGGATCTGGCAAAGAGAAAATACAAGAGTTTCATGGACCACTAAGAATCTTGTACCACAAGGAAAAGGTCGAGCTTATGGAAGATGAGACATCAACGAGCTGGAGGAGAAGTCCAAAAGGGCTGTATTTTGTTAAGAAGCTTTGAAAAAAGACTTTTGAAAGCATCCCGTTGATTCTAATAACAATGATGACATCAACCTCTGGGTCCCAAAGGGGCAACCAACAGTGCCTAGGACGTCATACTAGAAACCTTGGGTTGTTCCTGAACTAGCCCATGACCGAGGACATCAAAATCAACGCCAAAATGAGTATAGGCCTCACAATAATTTAGAAAGAAGGAATGCTCATTTTGATCCAATTCCTATGTCCTACACTCAGCTTCTGCCATATCTGATTCGAAATTCATTGGTGGATCCCAAGTCTCTCAAGTCGGTGCCAGAATCATACCCTCCTGGGTATGATCCTAATGTGCATTGTGGCTATCACGCTGGATCAATGGGGCATTCAACTGAAGATTGCGAAGCTTTCCAAGCCAAGGTGCAACACTTGATTGACAAGAAATGCATATCCTTTCAAGAAGGGAATTTGGTTGTGCGCATCAGCATCTCGCCCAAATGAGTTTAAGGATTCCAAGAGGCATCTTCTCAAGCCAGTGGTTCAGATAGGAAGACGTCCTCAGAGCTGATAATCCTTAGATATTTTTATCATTTACATTTGTAATTTCGTTATGTTAAATGCTACTTGTTTTTGAATATTGTTGTTGTGAATGGTAATATTAATGATCTGATCATGCGTTTTCTGAATTAATCATGTCGCATTCGCTCATTTTTCTTTACTTACATATATAAAAAAAAACAAAAAAAAAACAAAAAATATACAAAAACAAAAACAAAAACAACAAAATGCATCTATATAACTCTCGTCCACTATCTTCACCAAATTGTCATTTTAGCAAAGATTGGAGGGAGGATGACGAAAATGAAATACCCATAATTGTTGATGGTATGCTTTCGAATGAAATCCCGCCAAGGATGTACAGGCATTGTTTCAAATCCCCAAACACTGGAGAGATAAGGAGTTAGTCCCTAGTTAACCACTTCGAGCCTAGAAGTAGGAGTTTCCTTCGGATATTCAAACCCTTACACTCAACCCGGGGGCAGGGTAGTGTTCAGTTAATCTGACTATGTATTCTTCGTACACGTCTTGAGGTGACGAAGAAATCATGCAAAATTCAGAGGTTATGGCGGTTGTTCTTCAATGACTACTGACTTGGCAGTCACAAGCCTTAATCAAAAAAATAAAAAAATAATCAAAAGCCTGCTAAGTCGAACACCTCAAAAGGAGACTTAGGAAAAAATCAAGGCAATCCCGATGGACTCGAAAAGCGAAATCAGTCCATGCAAAAATTAGGGATCGAAAACAAAAGAGGCCCTCAAATCTTCAACAAAACAAAATAAGGTCCAGTGGCCACCATGTCAAATCAAAGTGTCACTGACATCATGACAAAAGCAAAATAATGAGACTGCCATTTCAAGGAAATCTTGAATCCTCATCTTCACTCTTACACTGTCGAACTCCCTTTGAAGATGAATGTGTATCAATTTAACTGAACGTAGGACTGAAGAACATCACGAAGAAAGGGTGGGTACAAAACAGATCTTGGGCCTTATACCCTTTGTTTCAAATAACCGTGAACCAGACCACGTTATAACCCTCAAAAGACCTAATTGAGGCGGGGTTTATTCTGAAAGCATACTACAGCAAGGTTGCGTAAACTGACTCCTAGAGATTTGCTAATCTTCTGAATTGGTGTCATATTCTTGCTATATCTTTCACACCAGCTAAATCAGCACCACGTTTGGACTAATGGTCCATCCGTCACATACTATCACATCATGCTTGATTTTTTAAAAAAAAAACTTGCATGAGCATCGCATTAAAATTACCATTTGTGAACGAACAATTTTGACTGCAAGTCAGTGTTTGACATCAAGGAAATTCCAACAAGGAGCAATCAAAGGGGGCTGGGTCATTCAGCAATGTTGGCTGGAATTGACAACACCTCATAACCTTATGGAACAGGGGCATTGACATCCAATGATTATGGAATCAGTCAGTTTAAAGCAAGTCCTCGAAAGCATTAGTTGATTGTGGGGCAAATCATTCAGGAATCAGGTTGATTAGAGTAAATCATCTCAAGAATCTACCAACCAGGGGCAGGCCACCCATAGGTTCTTTTGATTAAAGGAAAACCCCTCCAACGTTCAATCAACATAAGTTAAGTCGCTCTAACACTCATTCTGGGGCAAGCTACCTCAAGGGTACTTCGAAGCCAAATACTCCAAGAGTCAGTCAATCAAGGAAGAATCCTTTCATGGCTTGGAATTCTGGGACAAACCATCTCGAGTTCATCTCATGGTACAATTGTTCTGAGGAACGCCATCTCGAGTAATTTCATGGTACATCTGCTTCTGAATCTTCCTTTCAAGGACAAAGCCTTTCACGACTTGGAATTCTGGGGCAAGCCATCTCGAGATCATCTCAGGGTACAGTTGTTTCCAATTTCCTGTCAAGGAGAAATTCTTCATAGACCCGGACTGGGGAAGGATGAGCCACGCAGGGGCAAATCTCTCTGTTGCTTTCAATCTGCTCAAAAGAACACCGTCAAGTGACCTTCGAGTTCAAGACGAGTGTCGAGGAATCATGCTATCACCCCACAGATAACCTTTTGCCTCCCTTCAAATAAGAAACCTTGCTGTATAGGAACTTATCCATCCATTATCCTCTACCAGGGCATCTTTGGAACTTTCATATCATTGCATAAATCACTCATATGCATTAGTCATGTCGCTTCGCTCATTGCATAGACATGTGTATCATACCTCAAGCCTAGCCTTCCAACAAGATTTGACGTCTCAAAGCCTGGTATCGCAAGACTTGACACCAAAGTCCAACTTAGCTTGGCAACCCAAAGTCCAACTTAGCTTGGCAACCCAAAAGTCCAACTTAACTTGGTAATCTAAAGTCCAGTTCTCGTCTGGCAAAACATCTAAAGTCCAGTTCTCGTCTGGCAAAACATTAAAGTCCAGTTCTCGTCTGGCAAAACTTTAAAAGGTCCAGTTCCCATCTGGAAAATCATTTTAAAGTCCAGTTCTCGTCTGGCAAAACACTCTAAAGTCCAGTTCTCGTCTGGTAAAACATTAAAAGGTCCAGTTCCCGTCTGGCAAATCATTTTTAAAGTCCAGTTCTCGTCTGGCAAAACATTTTAAAGTCCAGTTCTCGTCTGGAAAATCAATCCAAGGTCCAGTTCTCGTCTGGAAAATCACTTTAAGGCCCAGTTCTCGTCTGGCAAACCAATTCAAGGTCCAGTTCTCGTCTGGCAGACCAATCCAAGGTCCAGTTCTAGTCTGGAAAATTATTTTAAGGTCCAGTTCTCGTCTGGCAATCCATTTTAAGGTCCAGTTCTCGTATGGCAATTTACTTTAAGGCCCAGTTCTCGTCTGGCAAACCATTAAAAGGTCTAGTTCCCGTCTGGCAAATCACTTTAAGGCCCAGTTCTCGTCTGGAAAATCATTTTAAGGCCCAGTTCTCGTCTGTCAAACCATTAAAAGGCCCAGTTCTCGTCTGGCAAACCAATTCAAGGTCCAGTTCTCGTCTGGCGAATACCCTTTCTCACCAATTCTCGTCTGGTAGACTATCCAAAAGTCAATTCTCGTCTGACAAACAAAACAGTTTAAACACCAGTTCTCGTCTGGTAATTTATCCTCCAATCCAGTTTTAGTCTGGAAGGTTAACCTAAAGTCCAATTTCGCTTGGCAATAACCAAAGTCCAATTTCATTTGGCAATTACCAAATCCAATCCCTGGTGATACCCTCGACAAGGAAACTTATCCCCAGCGTGCCCGATCATTTGCATCATCATGTGCATGACATGCAAGCATAACACTACATAATCATATCAATCACTATCATATCTTGTGCATTCCTACGTGCATTAGATTTTCCAGCAGTTGCATCTTAGCATGTGTTTCAGTGCATCTTGCAATGCATGGCATATCCATCCCCGGCAACATAGCATAACAGGATCCAGGATCAGTTCGCAAGCATCTTGGTCATTCCTCCTTCGAAGTCCGCAGTATTCCTCTGAAAAGAGTTGATACCCCGCACGCTCAAGGAATTCTATTCCCCAGCAGAGTCGCCATCTGTCGTACCTCGAAAAATACGATCCTCACGATGGACGCGAAAAAAACTGTTCGAAACAGAGTCGCCACCGAACTTTATTCATTCCAAGGAAGGAATAGGAAAATATCGATAAAACCTTTAAAGGATAAGAAAATGGTTAGAATAAAATGGATTAGAAAATGATAAAATGGTTTAGAAATGGATTTAGACAAATGGATATGGATCAAATTGGAAATGGTATTTGGATATTAAATGTTGGATTTGGTTAATGAAATGGACATGAAAATGGATAGTCGAATGAAAAATTGGGTTGAAAAATGGGTAAATAACAAAATGGTTACGAGAATGGATATGGATAACGGTAATGTGCCTCCACCTTTATTTGATCAACACTCAAAACCTCTGACAAACGAAACTTGCATACCACAATTCTTGAATTAAGTCGAAGAAGATCCTCCTTGAATCAACTTTTAATTAATGACACCACAATCTCGAATCCGTCTTAACATGGTTTTGATTGAACAATAAATCTGACGAATCCTGGATCAATGACAAAGAACCTGAACCACACAATCAATACTTCCACACAACTTGATAACTTGATCCACACACAAATAATCTGAATTGGCACAAAAGCCAAGACTGAAACTTCAGACACAAACACTTGAATTAATCACACCCAGGCCTTGATCTTGAAACAAACTTTGTCTAACTGAACTACAACAACCAGAAGCAAAATATTTTTTTGAATTTTCTGAATAACGGTTAATGGATGGATGTACAAATGAAAAGTAATACACAGGTAGGACAAATTTGGGGTATGACAGTATGGCGTATACATATGTATTTTTTTTAAGAGACTAAAATTTAAAGAGAAATCATGAATGGAATAGACATGATAGTTGAATGGTGATTATGACTCTGCAAGGCTGCAGTATAAGCAGGTTTGGATCTTTGTTGTCACAGTTTATAGAGAAGTTATACTTGTTTCATGTTTTCATTAATAAATGGAAACTTGTTGTTGTTGTTTGTGGAGAATTCAATCATAAGATGATAGGAAATTATAAGGATATCCTTATGCAAAAGGTCTAAAGCAGGAAGAGAAGAAACTTATTAAATGATAAGTAATATAGTTTGTCCTTCTAAAAAAATATTCTTATGAGATTGAAAAAAAAAAGAAATATCAAGAATGTGATTGCTATCATGTCTAGGATAGATATGCAATATTTGTTAAAATGTTTGGTTGGCTATAACTATGCCTACTAATATATAATAATTTGTGATTCTAAAACTGTTAGAGATGTTTTTTTTTTTCTTTCAGACTCATCTCAAATTGTTTTAACATTTTTTTCATTTGTGCCGCATATAAATTACATTTATATAACCAATAATAGATTGTTGTGATATAATCAAAGTTGTAGCACAAATCTAAATTAGTTAAAATTATGGGTTGTTATGTTAATTAATTAGTATTCTGGCCCGAGGATAGCCCGAGTTCACCCAAAATTGTTTGAAAATAATAATTCAGAAAGATTAGTTGCTTATCAGTAGTAGGGGTGAGAACCCGTGTGTTTCATTGTTTCATTTTTATGAAAATTGAATAGATTAAATGCCAGGTACACCTCTACTCTCTCTTATGGATCTTAAGATGATAGATGAACAAGGTATACACGTTCACGGCTTTGCTTCAGCTCTGTTAAGGTGTATGGATTCTCAAACATTTTATAGTACAAACTGCAATTTAGAAATGATGAACAATGAATTTGAGAATTCTTCTATGCAGCAAAAACACAATGAATGGCAGAATTTGATTCTGGAGAAGGAGTCTGAAATAGTGAATGTATTGTGTTATCTGAACTTTTTGATCTCTGATTAGGTTGGTTGAAATGTAATATATATATATATATATATATATATATATATATATATATATATATATATATATATATAACCGTTTTATTTCAGCAGATTTTGAAGAGTGTTTCCTTTGAACTACATGTTCAAGAGCCTTTTTTTTACGCAACTAAAAGGTAGTATTATTTGTCAATCCCTTGTCCATTTGAATATGATCACGTTCAATGTAATGACAGCTAACATAATATACATTTTTGTATAATTGGTGTTACGTTCGATGTGACAAAGGACCCGCGATACTGACTGGAGCGACTTACATGACCAATTCAAAACCTTGACCTTTTAACTGCATCATGCCATTTGTTCTAAGGATGTTATTTTAACATTTCTTTTCTTATATGATATTCCCATTGCACCATCTCTGTGCATCCCTTTTTTATTGTTTACAGCATTATTGCATAATGGGACTCGGTCTCTTGTATGTTTGCATATGAATGCTTTTCTCATTGTGACCTTTGTAATTGCTTTGTCTTGGTCTTATTGTATGTATTTTTAGTGATTTTTTTGTGGCAAAACCTTCATGGCGAAGCAAGAATCGCAAGAATTGTTCATGTTGGTATAGAACATCCCTTTACTCTTTTTATCTTAACTGCTGCTTATTGTGACTGTTTAATATTCCTCATTGCCATATTTTAGATGTGCCTTCAAGGTGCAAATGATGAGATTCCAGAATGAATGTCCAGGTGGAATGGCTACAGCAAGCGAATAGGGTGAAGCTCTGGGCATTTTTGTCTTGCCACGGCCACAGAGATCCTCTTATATCTTAGTGTTTGTGCACCTCCCTTCAAGCCCATTAATCAATTTCTTGTGTGCTGAATTTTGTGGTACAAAGTAGGCAAGGGTTTTTTAGAAGTCTTAAGGAGCAAACTCAGCTTTAAGATCATTTTGTATTCACACTTCACATGCTAATCCAACTTCCAAACTTTACTTTTGTTGTTCCCTTTACAAAATTCTACAGAATTGTATTTCTGCAGAATTAACGGTATAAAAAGAAGGAGGTAACATAATTGTTTTTTGTCATAAATTTTATATTGTACCTATTCTAATCATATTTTGTTGAACTTCATACAACGCGAAAATTTTAGCTCTTACTGGTTTTCTCAAATAAATGATACAACTCAAGTCCTATATATCATTGCCAAAACAGGTATATATTTTGAAGGAAAAATCATCATCTTTTTGTTTCTTATTTATTTATCTAACAACATTTAATTGTTTTGTATAGATAATGGTGGATGTAATATCTGCATTCAATGTCTCCGTTGATAGAAAGTATCTTGCATGGTACATATGTATTCTCTATACTTCTAGTACTTAAGATGACACATTGTCTTTATCGTTAGCTACCTGGAAGCAGGCGGTGACTTAATTTTTTTTACGGTCTACCTTTAGATATCAAGGATGCATTTTTACAAAAACTTACATCTTATTCTAGCTGAAGTTTTTTTCTCTCGTTTTGATTTGATTACCAGAATATGGAGGATCATATTCCAGCTGCTGCTGAGTTGGATGAGAAGAATGCTTTAGCCATCGTTCTCGTCGGTAATTTGTTACATTTCGACAACTTTTTCTTAAGATATCAGAGGATAATAATCATGTGAAATGAATTATGCTCCAGCATTGCATTTCTATTTCTGCATTGTGTTGGATATTGAAATTAGATATGATGTTTTGACCACAATTCATAAATTTTTTTTGTTAATGGTGGTTTCAGTTGATCAACAACATTCTTCTGTTTTAAATCATGCAAATGGAAGCACTGGTTGGGAATTGGCACTTTAAATCATGCAAATGGAACTACTAGTTGGGAATTGGCACTTGTTACGTCTCCTAGTTCGAATGAGAGTGCTACAACAACTAGCAAATTGGTATGCTTTTTTCTTCAATCTTCCCTCGGTCCCTGGCTTGCACATATGCTTTCTATTTCTGTTAATAAGCGAGATTATCTATTCGGTATTCAGGCTGGAGGTTTGGACCTGGTTACACTAGACAACCTATACGACGACACACACAGAAGAAACAACCAAAACGTTAGCTATAATCCAAGGGAGCAAGCACTGGCGGGAGGCATGATGGCTGCTCCACCTTCAGTTCAAATGGCAGCTATGTCCAACCAGCAACAATCTTTCATGTATCAACAACAACAATAGCACACTATTTATAGTTGAAAATTATGTTGGTTTTGTCATTGTGGAAATAGGTCTAATTGAATAGAAAATGGAATTCATTTGATTTAGTGAGAATTATATGAATTATATGTTTGTTTTGGTTGTGCTTTTTGTTTACTGAATGTTTAGATGTATACAAAAATATTTGATTAAATGCAATAGGTTTAAATCAAATATAATATAATTATGAAAATAAAACAAACATATTCTATATAAAGAAAATAGGGTGTAAACTTGTCAACATCTATGGTAAAATCTGGTGTAGTATATTATGAAAATAGGGTGTAAATTTGTCAACATTCATGGTAAAATCGGGTGTAAATTTGTCAACATCCATGGTAAAATCGGGTGTAATATATCATATTTTTACACTCTATTTAAAGAAAATAGGGTGTAAATTTGTCAATATTCAGAGTAAACATTGCTCATTTTACACCCGATTTTTATCAAATGGGGAGTTAATATGTTTAATTTAAATGCAATTATTTAAAAATTTATACCCGTTTTCTAAAACAGGGTGTAATATTACATATTTATACACCCATTTTAAACAAAAAATGGTGTAATATATCATCTATAAATGTATACATGTAAACATTTACACCCGATTTCTATAAAACAGAGTGCAATATACCATCTATAAATATATATATATATATATATATATATATAAACATTTACACCCGATTTCAACAAAAAAAGGGTGTAATATAAAATTTATTTACACCCATTTTAAAACAGGTGTAAATTCGTCAGACATTTCTCACCCGTTGAATTTACACCGTTTAAAAATGGGTGTAAAATGTAAAAAAAATAGGTGTAAATTACTCTTTCTGCACTAGTGGTAATACGATAAGATGGTGTTATGGTGGCCCAATTGAATTTTACTAGGAATCCACGGTGGATGTCAAGTATACATGCTAAAAACTACAATACGTGATAACCTCTAGTGATTAAGGGCTACCAGAAGCTTTAAGGTTTGTTGTGGGGTGAGAGGTTGGTCGCGTGGGAGGTGAGAAGCTCACTATGTGTGGTTTTCTATGTGAGAATTAGACTTTCCTAGAACCTCAGTATTAAGGTAATTATAGCAGTGTTGGGCCTAGATACTAGACTTTTGGAAATAGAAACCATCATTGAGAATATGAGGGAGTGGATTGATAATCGACTATCCTTTCGGAGAACATGGTAAAAAATGACTCCTTTCGTACCATTGTAGAATAGGGACACATCATTTCCTAAATTTCTCACCACGGGTGATTCCTTATGGAAAACAATGTATTTTATAAAGGTGCAACACACTTATGGAAGGCGATGTATTTTATAAAGGTGCGACATATATATATATATATATATATATATATATATATATATATATATATATATATATATATATATATATATATTGTTGAAGAAATTGAATTGTGAGAGAGAATATATATATATATATTGTTGAAGAAACTGAATTGTGAGAGAGAGGTATTAGAAGATGAATTGACGTATATGTTGTCATTTGTGGAATATTATAATTTTTTTTATCTCTTTTACAAAGATAATGATATTTTTATTATGTATTTTATTTGATTTTGAGATATGAAAATCTGATTTTTATTTAACCCTTTCCATTTGCAGAAGAAAATATAAGAGAAGACTCCATCATTATCATTTGTTTTATACACTTAAGAATGAGGGGCTTAGGATACCACATCGGGTTCGGGCGGTTTTGGTTGAAGAATGCTCACCCAAATAAATCCGACGGGTAAAAAAGTTTGACCCATTTTCGCCCATTAAAAGAGTTGGATAGATCGGGTAGCGGGTTCACGGTAACAGGTTTCAACAGGCGGGTTCAGCGGTGCCCGTTCATGGAGTCGAAGAGAAAGAACATTCGGTGCAAAAAAAAAAAGCTTATAATCAAGTATAGATAAACATCTTACAATAGAAAAAAAAAGCTTGTAATCAAGTATAGATAAACATCTTACAGTAGATGAAATATTGAAGAAGAAGAAGAATAGTGATCAAGGGTGGAGGACAATAGAACAAATGCATCTATTATTTAATTTTATTATGAGAAAGAAGATGACATTTTATCTTCATTAGAGCATAGAAACATTTTTTATATTTTAAAAAATATAGATTTTATATATATTGATGAAAGAGAGCGTAGAGTAATGTGATGAAAAATGGAAATAATGAAGTTGACAAGTTTAATTAAAATAGTAGACTTGATAAGGCACTGACAACTTTTGACATTTGAAATAGGTTGATGTATGTGTAGCTGTAAAGTAAAATGGTAGTACTACTAGACTGCAATTTCACGTGAGTATAATATTTTTTTCTATTATACTAGTTAATTTTGGGCGGGTTCAAACACCGATGGGTGTAATTTTCTGAACCGGGCCCGCCCAAGTTAACCCATATTAACCTTTGTTTTTAAATATTTTTAACCGGGGCCCGAACCGAACCGCCCACAACACCTATTATTTTTCGGTTTTCTCGGATTTCGGGCGGGTCATCAAAATCTGTCCACCCCTACCACCATATCACGGTAAAGCTACTACACACTTTATGACTTTTATATGTTTATTATGTGTAAGGATAAGTTAACAAGTACAAATTTTCTTTAATTGGAAAAACTATATTATATAAAACATCATCTAGCAAAATTGTACAAATCATTTTAAATTCATAAAGTTCTCAAAAAATTCTTTGTGATGTTGGTATTTGATGAATTAGTCTTTTTACTAACCTTACAAATATAATATCAATCATTTTTTTTAAATTGTTTTTAACTATAGTTATAAATATATATTTGAAAAGAGTGACATCTTACATATAAGAAATTGAATGCCTAGGGAAAAGACCACACTGCTCCTCTTGGCTCTCAGCCCTCCAAATGTTCAATGCATTCCCTTACACTTGTTTTTTTGATACGTGGTTGGCTTCAAAATGTTTCTTTACTTGCACAAAGCCTCTTCATTTGCCACACTACTTCTATGTAGCACATTTTTATCTGAAAAAATATTGCAATATAATATTCAATGGTTTCTTTTCCAATGCTACTTCATTGCCTATACACTTTCCTTTTTCATTTTCCAAAGCTCTGCATCAGTTTAGTATAATTATTTAGAAAGATTTTTGAAGATTTATTCAGCAACTATGTCTACTCACCTACAACCTGCTTCAATGTTACTCGACTTTCTCAATTTTCTCCATCTTACATCTTCCATTTTCTCTATCCTTCTTTACAAACCCTTTCTACTCAACTGTTCCTTTGTTTTTTTGTTTCTTCTTTCCATTCTTCATGGTTCGACCTTTTGAGACGATTACCGACATCAACGACACGAAATAACGGTAGAAGATCGGAGTTAGGGTGCACCATGACGGATTTTGTTTGATTTGTAGTTTTTCACTCAGATCTGATTTTTTTCACACATGCGATGATTTGTTTCTATTATGTGATGTATGTTTTTGTTTTGATTTTGTTGCAGAATTGTTAGCTATGGGAAAATCGTTTCCAACCGTCAGTCCTGATTATCGGAAGGCCATTGAGAAGGCTAAGAGGAAGGTCAGAGGTGTCATGGCTGAGAAGAAATGCGCTCCTCTAATTTTTCGTTTGGCGTAAGTTTTACTATCTCCTTATTTTTTTGTAGGAACTTTGATTTCCAATATTTTTTTTTTAAATTCTCATGCTTAAATCTGCGTAATACTTTTGTTTTTAATGTTTTTACAGGGTTGAATTTAGATGGAGTAAAGAGGAAGTAGATGTCAATGACAAATACAACAAGTCCTCTGTAAGTGGTCCAACTTTATATTTTCTTTTGCTTCAGTTCAACGATGTTTCTTTATTAGTTATTGTCTGCACTGTTATTGCTAAGGTTGATCTTCAATGTCTATGTTGTTACAAAGATTTAGAGTTAGAAAAATATTATTAGAAAAATATTAAGATGAAAATGAAACTAATGTGTAATTTATCTCATTTAATTCCATTTAATTTATATTTGTTTGTACATTATTATAAGATATGAATGTCTGAGAACTTCACAGTATTTGAAGATTTGTTTTTTGATTCACAAGAAAAGAAAATATTAGTTGTTGAAGATAATAGGATTATATGTTTCAACAACAAGGATATTTTATAGACAACTCAATAGAATCATATTCTGGTCTTGGTGCATCATCATAATCTGCTTATGATACTGCAGTGCTGATTGCTTTTTCTCTAAACAGTCATTCAGAAATAAATTAGCTCTTCAAAATATTTATTTAATGTTATTGCATTTGGTTATGTCACATTTGTTTGATTAATACTCCATTTTTTAGTGAACTATGCTCATTTATCTGTTTCTGTGTTTATCAAGTTTGTATACGTAGTGTTGTTTACTTGCTGCTGATTCTGATTTATTGAGTTGATTAGAGTTTAGTTGCTTACTGTTGCAATGCAAAACTTGGTGTTAGCTAATTTTAGTATTATTTTCTACAAGCTTAGTTTGTATTTGAACATTTTTCTTATTTATAACTGTGTGACATGTAAACACTGATTATTTATTGGTGTTTGAATGTATTTCAATTTGAGGGTATTTATTTTGCTATTGTAGGCCGGTTCTACGCATTTGAGAGAGCTCATAGGTTGGACCCGACTTCAAGTGGTCGTGGTGTTCAGCAATTTAAAACCGCTTTTCTTCAACGTTTAGAAAGAGTAAGCAATAACATGTTTTCATTGGATAAGATATAATTTCTGACATTATTTTTCCAAATAATGTGTCATGGTTTTACTCTTTTCCTCCATAAAAGTGATAAACTAGGTAACACTTGTATTTTATTTTAGGAGGAAAGTTTTGATAGTGTCATTTATGCTTTATTTTTTTGTTAAAAACTTTTCTTATGTTTCAGTGGTTTTTATTGACATTGTTAGACTGTTGTTGATTTCATCCTGGACGTTTAAGGAATGCTCTATTCGGAAAATTTTATTTACCAACCTTTTTTTTCCTTGATATCATGCTATACATAATGAATGTGAATGATTTCCCCTAAGAAGATTTAGTGTTGGTAATGCCTAAGTACTTATTTAGAACATTTCCTTTATGATATGGATGTCTTTTATCATTTTATTCTATATTTCTTAGGAAAATGATCCAACATTGCAAGGAAGGATAAAGAAAAGTGATGCCCGTGAGATGCAGAGTTTCTATCAACATTACTATAAAAAATATATCCAAGCTTTACAAAATGCTGCTGATAAGGCTGATCGGTATGGTGTTTATGCGGAGTGCAATGTGATTTGTTATGTGCCTTTTTTGTGATGTGACTAGCAGTGAGTTTCTATTCTTACTTTCAGAGCACAACTAATCGAAGCATATCAGACTGCTAATGTTCTTTTTGAGGTTTTGAAAGCTGTTAATATGACACAATCTATGGAAGTTGACCGTGAGGTAATTTTCCCCTGTTGAATCTTTTTATGCGAACATTCCTTCGTAAATTAATTCACTATTCTTGAATTTTTTCTCTACAAATTTAATTTTCACCTGCCTTTGTATTCATGAGTCATGATTGATTTTCCATTGGCATTGCTACAGATTTTGGAGACTCAAGATAAAGTTGCTGAAAAAACAGAGATCTTAGTTCCTTTCAATATTCTTCCTCTTGATCCCGATAGTGCAAATCAGGCGATAATGAGATTTCCGGAGGTAGGGTCCGTAGTTTCATATATGTAGATAATTATTATCCCCATATGCTTTTGTTCAACTCTTAGTGAAAGTTATCCACCAATCTTTTCAGATCCAAGCTGCTTTATTTGCTCTTCGTAACACAAGGGGTCTTGCCTGGCCAAAGGACTACAAGAAAAGAAAAGATGAAGACATTCTGGATTGGCTTGGGGCAATGTATGGGTTTCAGGTAAATTACAATCTGATGTTTTTGCACATCATGACTTATGTGTTACTAACAAACTCGGTTGGACTTTTTGCCACCTCTTGTACAAAATACAGAAGCACAATGTGGCAAATCAGAGAGAGTATTTGATCTTATTGCTTGCAAATGTACACATAAGACAATTTCCCAAGCCTGATCAACAACCAAAGGTGAGGTTTAATTGGATAGTTTATACAATGCTTCTTCGCTTCTTTGAAAGCAAAATGGATAAAATTCTCTTCATGTCTGCATTTTTTAGTGCTTTCTGATGTGTGATCCTGCATTTTTTTACAGTTTTAATTAATGATACCAATTATTTTGATTAATAGAATGATAACTAACACCATTAATTTGTGGTTTTTGGTTTCTATACTGTTTTTATATCTCATTGTGATGGTAATGCCAGCATGAAGAAGTCTGAAAGTGGAGAAATGAGGAAGGTTCAAAAGTGGATCATCTTGGTGGAAGGATTTGGTGAATTCTGAGGTTGGGGTATATAACTCGGTTGGGATTCCTTTTTGGAGTGGCCACTGGACTGGTGAAAGATTCTCTATTCTATTCTTACTGAGTTCTCAAGAGTTGGAGTCTGACAGCAGGTTGCACGGATAAAGCGATTTGGGGCCAGAAGAACCTGTTGGATTGATTCCATGGACTTCATTATCTGCATATTCAAAGAAGGGAAGATAATCCATGTATAAATGAATTAATGAATATTAATTTATATAGTATTATGAACTCCTCTATTCCAAATTATAAATTATTTTGTAAAAAAAATTATCCCAAATTTTACGATTCCAATACACCAGTAATAATTTTTAATATACCCTGTATTGTTTATTACTCTTTATTTTTTATGTGTATTTAATGAAGAATAGTTTTCTAAAGTCATAGGTAATTTTTTTCCCATACAAAATTAATTGCTATTTTAATTCGTGTGAAACATTTAAAACATCTTATAATTTTGAACTGAGATAGTATTATATTTAATTTAATGATATTTCTATTATTAATAGGTATATTAGTTTAAAAATAGACTTAGTCGAATTTTATAATATATATTAATTATTTGATTCTTTTTCTTTATCCTTCTTCCGTTTTTCTAATTCTATTTTGGACTTTGCATCCCTTTCTTTACTTAATAAAATATTTCTCTTAAACTTTCAAACAGACTATAAAATTAAAAAAAAAAAATTATCAGTGAGTGAAATGTGAAAACCTTAAATAGGTTATGCAGTTTTTATGTTGTATTGACTTGCTCGATTTTTTTTTCTTTTGTAGGTATTGTTGTAATTGTACTTAGTCATTAAAAAGGAGAATGAATCTCATTTTTAAGAATTCGATTAAATATAAAAAGTATAAAGTATTTATTGTTGTCTATTTTGTAATGGGATTTTATAAAATATTTACTATTGTCTATTTTCTAATTTTTAAATAATTTTTAATATCACTAATTAAAGATAAATTTATAAATATTCACTGTATCTCAAATTATAAATTATTTTAAGTATTTCACACAAATTAAAAAGCATGATTAATTTTAAATATAAAAAAAATAAAAAAATTATTTTATAATATTGTCTTTCATCAAATATAAATAAGAAAAAAATTCCAAAAATTAGAAAGAGAAGGACTAATAAATAGTATATTATATATTACGTATAAACTATTAATATTGTGTTAAAATTATAAAGTTATTTATAATTTAACACATTTGTTCTTTTTGCAAAAGTGACGTATACTTTGCAAAAATGATATATAATTTATTATTTCATTCGTTCTTTGGACCTAATATAAGTAGTATTAAAAAAATATTATTTCATTAAAGATATTTTTTCTATTATACATTATATTTTAATGAACGAATCAAAATTATGAATTTTATTTTTAATGGGTATAATTACGAATTTAAATATTTTAAATGTATTGATATTCATTTATTTTTAATGTGTTAATGAACCAAAATTTGGATAGTTTATATTCTTTTAACGTAGTTAATGAAGATCTACCCATTAATTTAATCTATTATTATTATTCAATTACTTATCATCAAATATCAACTAATTTTGAATATGAATTTCTAGACACAATTGAGATAATGGTCATAATGTGTATCTAAAAAATGATTATATTTTAAATGACAACTAAGTTATATTTATGAATATAATTAATAAAATAAACAATTTAAATTCACATTAATGAAAATAAATAATAATAATAATAATAATAATAATAATTAATATATAATTACAAAAAATAAAAATATTTAAGATAATTGTGCTGTAAGATAATTTTTTTTTTTTTTTGATAAGCTATATGTATTAATGGGAGAAACAGGGATTCTCCAACCCTTAACAAAAAGCCAATCGAAAGGAGAGGGGATTAAACACCCCAAAAAGCTACAAAAAATCTAAAGGATGATACAACCAATCATAAAAATTACACCTCTTGCGGCCTATTTCTAACCAACTCCAAGATGTAGCTACAATTTGGTTAAAAACTTCGTCCCCGTCCCAAATTAGACCTTTGAAAATAATGTTGTTCCTCATGTTCCATATACACCAAGACGAAACGGTCCACAAAAAACAGCTCATATCCTCTTTCCCTTTGTGATAAAGAGCGAGAAACCATAAAAGAGCATGGCTAGTGATATTATCCGCAATAATCGGATGAACTCCAAGCCAAACGGAAACTCTCAACCATAAAGATTGAATTTTTTAGCAGTTAAGGAATAGATGTAGAGCATCCTCTTCTTCATGAGAACACAAAACACACACCGAATCTTGTGAAGAAGTGATAGCACCCCCACCGCAAGATTAGAACGAGTAGGCAGCCTGTCGCGTACTAATCTCCAGGCGAAAATTTAAATCTTGAAAGGAACTCTTGTCTTCCAGATCGCTTTCAATAACAAAGCTTCCGGCTGCTGAAGAGAAGGACCTGGAATAGAATCAGAAAGATGATCATAAGAACTTTTCACCGAGAACTCCATGCCCTGATCCGACTGCCACTCTCATCTGTCCTCCACTCGATGCATCAGCACACTACCATCGTTCTAAACCTGCAACAGACCAATCTGTTCCTGCTCAACATTAACACCAGGTTTCCAACAATTGTCCAGGTTCCAATGCCACTGATCTTCATTCCAAAAACTATAATCTGCCACCAAACCGTCTTTTTTCGCAGCAGCAGCGAACAGACTAGGATAAGAGATATACAACTGCTGATTGCCGCACCATTGGGAGTTCCAGAAGGGAATATTACAGCCATCGCCTAAAACCGGTTTTACACACAAATTGAAATTAGGAGAACCTCTACTATTTTTGGAGATGAGCAGGTCCCTCATCCACAACGAAGCATCCTTGGGATAGATATTCGGATCATTGTCCATAACCCAGAAACCAAGATTCCCGTATCGACTTAACATAAACTTTCTCCAAATTTCATTACCGCCTATAAGGAATTTCCACAACCACTTAGTAAGCAGAGATTTATTGAACAATCCTATATGCTTTATACCAAGCCCACCCTTGTCTTTGGACTTGCACAAATCACTCCACTTGACCCAAGCAATTTTGCTTTTATCCGCCGAACCCGACCATAGAAAGCGGCGTTGAATGGCTATAATCTCACTAATAATTTTCGATGGAGCTTTGAAAAAGGAAAGATGGTGGATCGGTAAGTTTGCAAGCACCGAATTAATCAAAGTGACTCTTCCTCCAATAGATAAATTCCTGCCAACCCAAGGATTCAATCTAGCTTTCATACAGTCTTTAATAGGTTTCCAGAACGAAGTTCTTCTTTGGTTTCCGCCAATTAAGATTCCCAGAAATTTGACAGGAAACTTCCCTGTGTTGCAGTACAGAAAAGAAGCAGCCACTCTAAGGAAATTATCCTCGATACCAATACCGTATAAACAACTTTAGGAAAAATTGATTCTAAGTCCGGAAACCATTTCAAAACCTCTTAAAATAGACTTCAGGGCCCAAAGATTCTGATACCCACCATCACAAAAAATCAGAGTATCGTCGGCAAATTGAAGCGCATCAACAGATTCACCATCAGCATAACCAAAACCAGAAAACAGATTAATTAAAGAAGCTCTATTAATCATAGTAGTAAGAATTTCTGCCACCAAAGTGAAAAGGAAAGGGGCAAGCAGGTCGCCCTGCTTCAATCCTCTAGATGCCTCGAAATCCTTCGTTGGCGAACCGTTAATCAAAACAGAAACATAGCTGTTGCAAACATTTCCTTCTATCCACTTAATCTAATTTGGACCAAAATTCATGGATTTGAGCACTAGAATTAAGAACTTCCAGTCGACGCAATCGTATGCCTGAGCAAAGTCAACCTTAAATAAAAGACAAGACTTCCTCTCCCTTCTTGCCAAATCAATGACCTCATTGGCTAAAAGAACACCGTCCAAAAGGTTACGACCAGGTACGAACGCCGTTTGGAACGGTGAAACCAATTTGGATATCACTGAAGTAATTCTAGTAGCCATAAGCTTGGAAAAAACTTTGGAAATGCAACTTACTAAAGAGATAGGTCGATACTCCCCAAAATTTTGGGGACTATCTTGTTTAGGAACAAGGGCCAAAAACAACGAAGAAAAGGTTTTAGGAAGTTTACCTGTCAAAGAGAAGTGCAGAATGCAGTTGGTAAAGTCAGACCCAATGATGTCCCAACAATCCTTGAAAAATTTAAACGAAAATCCATCAGGTCCTGGAGCTTTGTTTCCATCACACTCGAAGACTGCACCTTTGATTTCATCATGAGTAAAAGAAGCATCAAGCTTGTCCCTTTCTTCCGCATATAACTTAACACAATCATAAAGATTAATGCTCGGTCTAACACTATCTTCCCGTTTAAATTTCAGATTGAAGAACTGAAGAGCAACCTCATTAACCAATACAGGATCTTCCAGCACTGCTCCATCAAGACCCTGGATGCTGATGAAATTCTGTTTATTTCTAGATTTAAGAGAGGAATGGAAAAATTTGCTATTGGCATCACCCCCCCCCCCCCCCCCCCTTCAACCAATTGAGTCTAGACTTTTGGTGGATCATACTCTCTTTATAACGCAGGTTACGCCAAAAATCCACCTGATCCTCTCCGTGTTTTATCAGCTGAGACTCCGACACGCCATCTAGCCCCTCTTCCAATAAGGCATCATAATCGTTAAAGCTCTCAACGTGTTTGTCAATATTGAGGTCTATCCAACCAAACACGTTGAAATTCCACCATTTCAAACGCGACTTAAGAGCTCTTAGTTTTTCTTTGAATACAAAAGTGGGAGATCCTTGAAAATAAAAAGAGTTCCACGAGTCTCTAATGAATTTCAAGCACTCTTTGTGTTTGAGCCAGCAATTGAAGAAGCGAAAAGGCTTAGGGCCCGAATTGCAGCTATAAGTTTTAATCCAGACGGGACGATGATCAGAAATATCCCGAGTGCCAACTGTTTGAGCCTTGAAATCCCAGAAGACAATTAGGGACTCATCAACTAAGAAACGATCTAGTTTGCTGCAAGACAGACCATTAGGGTTGAACCAAGAAAATCGATTACCTACAAAAGGAAGATCAACCAACTCCGAATCACTAATGAAAGAGCAAAATTCCTCACAATCCTGGGTCCTCGCAGAACTTGTACCAGACCTCTCATCGCTACTCTTAACAGAATTAAAATCTCCCCCCATAATCCATCTTCCCCCTGGATTCCTCATTTTGAAATCAATGATATCCGCCCATAACTTGCGTTTGTCCCTAGAAGAGCAAGGAGAGTAAACATTTACCACATAAAGAGTGGAATTATTCCAAGAAAACACAGAGCACAAGAAACCTGTGCCTTTGTAAGTAAAAATGGATTGAAATAATCCTTTCCTCCATATTGTGACAAGCCCTCCAGATGCACCGCAAGAACTGCTAGCAGACCATTCGAAGCCTCCTTTACCCCCACAAACTCCTAACCTCTGAATCCTTCATGTTCTTAACCTTGGTCTCTTGAATCAAGCATAAGTCAGCTTGACCTTCCAACAAAGTCTTCCTAATTCTCCTTCTCTTAAGGGAAAGATTACACCCACGAACATTGTAAGTGACAACAATCATTGATCCAAATTGTCCACATCCTTACTAGATAACATCTGCAACTTATCCCTATTCTCCAAATTCCTAACCACACTCTCGAAGACCTCTTCATCTCCTTCTGCTTCCAAGCCCAAACGTTTTGCCGATTCCCAAATTTTCTGCGGCACCCTATCCAGATCAGCTTTACACCTATTATTGTTTCTGTAGACATCCGACTCATCTATAAAATAAGAAGCTTCAGGAGGAATATCAACCTCTACTACTTCTAACACAGGAGGAAGGGAAAGGTTAAGTTTCTTCTTAGAAGAAGACGAACACTTCTTTTTCTTGGAGATAGAATGCCTGGTGGGGCCTGTTCCGGACGAATTAATAAGAGTAGAATAGAAGGAGGGTACGTAGGGAATTTGGATTCTATCGTAAATATCTGCAACGTTTTTCTTCTTTTTGGGTTTGGACCCTGCAATAAATCCTTCTAAATTTTCAGAGTTGCGTGCTAATAGGCCTAGCCCATGAACAAACATACCTCCAAACTTATCCAGCCCACGAGGATAGCCCGATAACGAAGGGGTCCCCACATCCACACTAGACCCTAACTTGTGCGTAGAATTCAAACACTCCTTGGCGATAGGGATTACTGCATCATCTGTCAAATTTACCACAGGATCCAGGGGGTCCACCAAATCCAATTTGACCTTTGCTAAAACTGACGCCTCACAAAAGGACTTGTCACTGTCAACCTCTCTGCCACAAAAAGAATTACTAACATAGGATTGGGAAACTTCACCACCTCTATCTCCTTTGTCAGAAAAGGCCTCTCCATCCCTATATCTATGCGCCACCCTAGAGTTCATAGAGCTAGTAGGGCTAGAACCTCCATCATCTTCTTCGAAAGCATTGGACCAAGAGCTAATATTATCATCTCCATCTGAGAACATAGGACCCTTTATGCTATCAGCTTCATCAACCAAAAGATCCTTGCCTCTGTTACATTTTGAAAAATCTTCTAACAACCTAACTAAGAACACAGAACCGTTAATCTCCAATTCTATGACCTCGTTAATAAAATCACTCCTATTGGTTTTAATAAGAAACCTAGCCTCATCAAAACAAACATTCTTCATAGTATCTGAATCACATTTGATGAACTGACCGAAAACCTTGGACACACTGCTGAATGTATCAAGGTTCCACGCAAAGCAGGGAAGGCCATAGCATTTAACCCACGCAAACCTATTTCTATCCACTACTTCTTTGTTCCAAGGATCTATCTTAGCAAACCACTTTTCGCACCACTCTTTCCTCAATGAAATCTTGAACCACTCATTTCTTACCAGATTCGAGTAGACATAAGCCTGCTCCTAAAGGAGTAGACTTGATATCAAAAAATCCTTCCTCAAAAAGACTTTGCTAAATCAAAAACGGATTAATATTCTCCAAAACCTCTCCCACTAACGCTTGTTCAAATCTACTCACATCATGGACCTCAATCCTAACTCTGCTGCTATTAGTAGCCGGATGCTGAATATCAACCTTCTCACCTCCCAAGTTCGTTCTCGCTATCTGAGCGTACGAGAGATCTTCCGAATAGCTCTTTCCTCTTAGTCTGTTGCCAGCTAAACCATTAGCAGAAGCATTGTTAAGTCTTACCTTCAAAGAGTCTACGCCTTTATATTTGTGGTTTTCCTTCTGAAATCTTGGAGTATTGACATGCATTTTCATACCCTGGATGAAAATGCTGTCTAATTTGACCTCTAAGATTCTAGGTTCATGGACCTTTCTGAATCGCGCAAACCCGAACCTCTTTCCTCTAATGTCTTTTCTTCCAGGAATGAATACCTCGGAAATAACACCATAAACCTTAAAAATTTCGAAAAGATCTTTTGCAAACACATTCTCAGGGAAATCAGAGATGAAAAAAGATGTTACTACCTCGCCTTTCTCCGCTCCCAGACCTCCCCTCTCTTTCCAAACCGAGAATCCAGTAGCAGCTCTACTTGACTTCTTATAAGAAACAATCTTCCAATCCATAATGAGAAATGGGAACCTAACCAAAAACAAGCCACTCGATCGTGAACTAAGAACAAGCAGCCAGCTGAGAACTAAACCAATACCAAGGCCCCTAGCCCTAAAGTTAGGAGTTTAAGCCAAAAATACCAGTAAGCTTCAACAATGACTACCTATATCAAGTCCAAGAGAGCAAGAACATACGAAGAAGAGAATGAGGTTGAGAAATTTCTAGAGAGAGGGGAGAGCATTCTCTCTCTTTGTAAAATCCTACCTCAAAATATATCATTTATGCTGTAAGATAAAAATTAAAGTTAATTAAAGTTTAGTACAAAATAAATATTCTATACAATCGAAAATAATATAATGTAAAAGTACATGTTACTTTTTATAGATAGGATTATAAAAATCAATTTTTTATTATATTATATTGCATGATTCAAATATTAAAAAAAATGTAACTTATATCTATAATAAATTTTAAATATATTTTAATTATTAGTATATAAGTATTTGTTACAATATACTAATTACATGGAAACTAATAATTATAAATTTTAATTTTATTACAATATACTAATTGTATAGAAACTATAAATGGTAAGTAAATTATATTTGTGAAAGAATAAAAAATTTAAATAATTTTAAATGCATATTTATGAATGAATGATATTCGAAGCATGAATGGCTTGAAATGACATTTATTTTTGTTTGCATACTATTGATCCAAATTTTTTCATGACTTTATATAAATAAACAATGATCATGCAATTTTTATTAATATAAAATAATCATGCAATATTAATGAATTAAATGAACTTCAATATAAATATTAATAGAACGAGACATAAAATAAGACAAATGAAATGTATTTAAAATTAAATATTACTAAATATAATGAATTATAATATAAAAATTAATAATATTATAAATTATAGTATCGCGATCTACAATAATTACATTAATAATGTATGACTTAAATAGTATCAAAATTGTATAATAATATGAAATATCCTTAATTATTTTTGAAAAAATATGCAGTTTTTATTATGTTAAAGTGGTTTACAATAATTATTCAAGTCACTAAATTTTAATTTTTTTTATCAATAATATGAAATAATACTCTTAATTTCATATAACATTATTTACAATTTATCAATAATACTCTTAATTAAATATTTTATATGATCTAACAAAGAAAAGAAAAACATGGGAACATCGGGAAAACCATTTCTTATGGCTGATTAATACCATTTAATGTGGACACCAATGAAAAACTCGGTTGGCTAATCGTTGCCAGCTTTCAATTTGTTTTCTTTCTTTTTTTCAAATTCTAAACATGTATTTTAACTTGCCAATTAAAAAAAATATTAAATTAAAAAAAATTATATATAAGAAAATCGTGCATTATGACACAATACAAGTTATTAGAATATTTAAAGTCAATAACAATAACAATCGTATTAAAGACTTTAATTAGATTGATATAAAAATTTAAAATGTAATTATTTGTCAATTGACTTTTAAAAATTCATTTTTAAAGACGAAAAAAATAAAGTAAATCGTTTGCTGAATTCAAACCCTACACATATAGGATATCTAAAAAATTGTGTATTTAATTTTAATTTTAAGTAAATATAAAATTTTCACATATCATTTTTATTCAAATTTTATGAATTCAAACCCTCACTTTTCCATGTATTGATTCTATCTTTTTTTTTATAAATATAAATTATATTTTTTTATTTACTAATTTTTATTAATCATATTTAATTTTTTTTTCAAATTTTAAATAATATATAAATTCAAACACGAGCAAAATGTATTTATTTTTGTTACTGATATTTATTTAGAGAATTAAAATAATATTTTCAAATACTATGTTATTAGTTGATATTTATAAAACTAAATGATTGTATAAATACTTTTATAAATAATGTCAAAACAAATTGAATATTTAAGAAAATATACGGTTGATTCAAATATTTGTATATATATATATATATATATATATATATATATATATATATATTATATTTCTTATTTTCTATTAAATATATGATTGTTGATAAGTGTATATTTAATTTATATTTTAAGAAAATCAAAATAATTTTAAAGTCGTATATTTAATTTTTTATGTGTTTC
Source organism: Lathyrus tuberosus (assembly GCA_022829125.1). Taxonomy (NCBI): domain Eukaryota; kingdom Viridiplantae; phylum Streptophyta; class Magnoliopsida; order Fabales; family Fabaceae; genus Lathyrus; species Lathyrus tuberosus. Next base: position 4,626,804 of record JALAZF010000384.1, read on the forward strand.
ATTATTTTTTAAAATAGATTAATCTAAATCCAAAATATGTATTTAATATTGATTCAAATATTTGATAACTAATTTCAAATCAAAAATAATATTAATATACGGGAAAAAAATATGGCTGATTAAAATATTTTATATACGGGCGCACGAAAAATTCTAATTATCAAATAAAATATCAATATTAAATACATATTTTAATAATATACTGAAACGAAAAAATAAAGTCATTGATAATATAGTATAGTATACGAGACACATATTTTTATACAAAGAGAAAATTTAAATACTTTAGATTGAACTTTATTTTTATATATGAAAAAGTGTATGGATGATCCAAATACTTTTTTATTCTTGAGAACAAGTTTTTTATTCATCAAAATATTTATATTAATTACTAAAAGATTAAGGTTTTATAATTTTTAATATGTACTGTTTATAGAGTTAGAAATTGAATGGATGAATAATCATTTATAATTAATAGGAGATATTCTTAAACTTTGAGAGAAATTTTTTTTTTTTTTTTTATAAATTAAGACGGTAGTGTTGTAGATTAATCAATACCCAGACGAGCACACGGGTACTGATATGAGTATTCCACAAAATAGATATTTATTTATTATATTAAACAAATATTTACAAATATTATAATATTAATTGATATTTATAAAAGTAAATCATTGCATAAATATTTTAATAAAAAATAACAAATTAAACAAATATTTACAAATATTATGATATTAATTGATATTTATTTATTAATTTTTATTAATTCTAATTTAAAAATAATAAAAACAAATCTACATAACACACATGGGTACTGATATTGGTATCGGACACAAAATAAATATTTCTAATAATACTTACATAAAATATATTTATTTATATTAATAATATTTATTTCTAAAATTAAAATAATATTTGCAAATACTATGTTATTATTTGATATTTATACAACTAAATCATTGCATAAATATTTTTATAAAATATATCAACCGATGTCTGTGGATATTGATTCTACTTTTTTTAAATATAAATTATATTTTTTTTATATTTACTGATATTTATTAATTGTACTTTTTCCCAAAATTCTAAATGAAAACAAATGCGCGTCACCGACTGGTACCCGTGTGAACGAACGGGTATCATATTAATTTTTAGTAAATAAGAAATTTACTAATTTTTATTATATTATATTTTTTATTTTTAATTATAAATAAATACATTCTAAGAACAAATACATTCTGAAAAAAATACATTATAAAAACAAATACATTCTGAAAACAAATGCGCGTCATCGACATACACCCGTGCGAACGCACGGGTATCATACTAGTTAATACTAGTTAATAATGTTTAATCAACCATAAGTCCTTCTACTAATTCCCTATATCAATTCTCTTCATACTCCCACACTATTTTTGTATGCATATTAAAATTTTCTCTTCTATTTTAATTTTTGAAGTATAAATATTATTATTATTATTATTATTATTATTATTATTATTATTATTATTATTATTATTATTATTATTATTATTAAGTCTAATGTAAGATTCTTAAAAATAAAGATTCTGGCATAGTTGTTTTGGCTGACTATATGAATAGAATTCAAGCTTTTTTATATGATTATAACTAAATTTAATATTCTTTTTAGTTAATGAATATATTATATATATATATATATATATATATATATATATATATATATATATTAATTTTACATTAAGATTGTAAACTTTCCATGTGATAAATATTACGAGCAATTAGTTTATTCAAACCTAATCTATCCTAGTGAGTGGAATATCATCACGACACTTGAGTCAAATTATTACACAAAATAAGTTAAACATTGAATAATTTTAATTAAAAATGACTAAGTATTAAAGGTTACATCTTGCAAGAAAGTCCAAATTTATATTTATGATACATAAAACAAGCAGCATTATTATTTTTATTATTTGACAAATATTAACAAGCATCATTATTTAATTTATGATACATAAAACAAGTAACAAGGAATATACACATAGGAAACTAGGCATCACTCATCACTCACAAGCATGCATACTATTGCTAATTGTGGTAGATTGATAAGATTGATTGACCTTTATTATACATAATGATACATTAACTGACTTCACATGTTTACTTTTGAATCTGGCAATGGAACCCACAAAAGATGATTTATAGAAAAGAAGTGACACACTGGTGTATTTTTTCCAGGCTTAACTTTCAATGTCTTGAATATCATATGATTTGGGTCCCAATCAGCTGTATCCAAATGGCACATGCCAAGAGCTTCCATTTTATCTCCATTCTTATCACCAACAAGTGTGACTTTGAACACTTTAGTCCCAGTAGTCATGGTGTGGCAATAGTAAATGGCATATGGATATGGGAGGGGATGACAAGATACCCATTTGGGAGCATCAATGTCATGCGATACTTTCAAAATGGTGTATTTTTGAAGAGGAGCAGCAGTAGGTGAAGGATAACTAGTTCTGAGAATATTATGCTTGTTTTCTGAACCAATTATTGTGTCAACAAATTCAAACATGGACTCTACAGAGTTGGCACAAATCTTGGTCTCTCCTATGACAGTTTTTTCTTGACAATGTTCAAGTGTGTCTCTCATGGTTTTGGAGTCAAGAGAGTCTTCTGGGATTGAAAAAAGTTGGAGAACACTTGAGAGTTTTGATACTGAGAAAGGAATTGAGTCAGCCTCTTCTTTTCTTAAAAAAAAGTGAGGAATCTCTTGAACATAAAATTGGAGGGTCATTACATTTCCAACATGAAGATCCTCTAGGTTGAAAAATCCCTTCTCAAAAGCATCTGTGTGATCAATATAAGGATTGAGATCGTGAGTTTTAACTTTGTAATTATATTTAGGTTTGTTGGCTTCACGACTACCCCAAGGGAGCCAAGGATTTGGATCACGGGTATTAACTTCAGAGTTGTAATTAGGTTTTTTAATTTCACGACTACCCCAAGGGAGCCAAGGATTAGGATCACGGGTATTAACTTCAGAATTGTAATTAGGATTTTTGGTTTCACGACTACCCCAAGGAAGCCAAGGATTAGGATCACGGGTATTAACTTGAGTATCATAATTAGGATTTTTGGTTTCATGACTACCCCAAGGGAGCCAAGGATTAGGATCACGGGTATTAAGTTTAGTATCGTAATTAGGATTTTTGGTTTCACGACTGCCCCAAGGGAGCCAAGGATTAGGATCACGGGTATTAACTTCAGAATTGTAATTAGGATTTTTGGTTTCACGACTACCCCAAGGAAGCCAAGGATTAGGATCACGGGTATTAACTTGAGTATCATAATTAGGATTTTTGGTTTCACGACTACCCCAAGGGAGCCAAGGATTAGGATCACGGGTATTAACTTTAGTATCGTAATTAGGATTTTTGGTTTCACGACTGCCCCAAGGGAGCCAAGGATTAGGATCACGGGTATTAACTTCAGAATTGTAATTAGGTTTTTTGGTTTCACGACTGCCCCAAGGGAGCCAAGGATTAGGATCACGGGTATTAACTTCAGAATTGTAATTAGGTTTTTTGGTTTCACGACTGCCCCAAGGGAGCCAAGGATTAGGATCACGGGTATTAACTTCAGAATTGTAATTAGGTTTTTTGGTTTCACGACTACCCCAAGGGAGCCAAGGATTAGGATCACGAGTATTAACTTCAGAATCGTAATTAGGTATTTTGGTTTCACGACTACCCCATGGGAGCCATGGATTAGGATCACGGATATTAACTTCAGAATTGTAATTAGGTTTTTTGGTTTCACGACTACCCCAAGGAAGCCAAGGATTAGGATCACGGGGATTAACTTCAGAATTGTAATTAGGTTTTTTGGTTTCACGACTACCCCATGGAAGCCAAGGATTAGGATCACGGGTATTAACTTCAGAATTGTAAATAAGTTTTTTGGTTTCACGATTACCCCAAGGAAGCCAAGGATTAGGATCATGGGTATTGACTTCAGAATTGTAATTAGCTTTTTTAACTTCATCGATTGAGTGATGCAGATGATTGGATTGTTTAATTTCCTCTATATCCTTTTGATTTGGTAACTCTATTTTCAAGTCTTCACCAATGATTCCTTCACCCATCTACAAACATGTTGAAGCAAATATTAATGGCCTAATTAACCAGCGGAATTAATATATATATATATATATATATATATATATATATATATATATATATATATATATATATATAACTAAGCCTGTATATTATTACTTTGATATTTTGATTGCCAGAATTTTTAACTGTTAGAAAACGAAAATATTTCAATACCATCTTGCTAAAGTATATAATATATTAGTGATGTTAAAAGGTAACCATATTACTACACGAAGTAGATATATTTCTATATGATTTTCTTAAATATCAGTGATTGAATTACCGTAATGAAGAAAAGGACCAAAGAAAGAAAGTGAAATGCTAATGCAGGAGCCATCTTTCGTGTATTATTAAGAATCTTCATCGAGGATGTGTTTTACTTGAAGTGAAATAACCCTTTTTATAGGTGCTTTTGAGATTTCATAAATCGTTTAAAATATTTTATTATATTATATATATTATATAAAACAAACAAAATATGAAATATTATAATATTAAATAATATAAAATGCACAAGTGGATAAAGATCAGAAAAGCCAAGAAATTTTTGTACCAATAATGCATGTGACATAGTAGAGGCTGCTACGTTGGTTAAATACAAATAAAATAATCTCCAATAGTGCAAATGAAAAAACAATATACAAATACAATATGCATTTATTGGTATACGACAAGAACCGAATAACTAAAAGTAAAGCAATCCGGTTGGTTTTATTTTCAAACCGAAAAACTTGATGTTAACACTTTCGGTGTGTTTTTTTTACTAAACCGGATAACTTGTATACTAGATATCCGATTTGATTTTAATTGACATAAAAGCTCCGGATAACATTACCACAAGTCACCCGGTTTAGTTTTTTAATAGTTCCAGAAAACTTATCTTGATGTGTTCCGGTTTAGAAATTTTGTTAACCGGATAACTCACTCATAAGTTTTCCGGAATGTGTTTTTTTTTAATTCATTTTTGTTACTTATGTTAGGAGATATGGACATTCCGTTGATGATAGGTGACAAAAACCAGACATCTGTAGATACGACGGAGATATTCTCGACTACAGAAAAATTTGCTACACGAGAAGAGGCGACTAGGTGGATTAGGGAGGTTGGAATCAGAAATAGAGTTAATGTTATAATAACTCGTCCGGACATCAAAAGTAGCAAGAGAGAAAGAAGTGACAAAGTCATATTTGGTTATGATAGAGGTGAAAAATACAAAGAAATAGTGAAACACAGAGTGCTACCAAGAAATGTGGATGTCCATTCAAAGTTAGGTCAACACCTTCTAAAGATGGTTCTGGTTGGAATATTGACGTAAAATGTGGACTTCACAACCATGGTTTACCTGATAGATTTGAAGGTCATGCATTTGTAAGTCGACTTAATGCTGATGACCAACAACATATTTTTGATTTGTTAAAACCGTCGTGTTCCACCAAGACACGTATTGTTGTCATTGTAAGAACGAGATCCGGAGAATGTGACACGAATAACTCAAATATATAAGCATAAGAGTAAGATTCAAAAAGACATCAAGGGAACTAGAACGAAAATGCAACAGTTGTTTAAGTTGATAAAGGATATTGATTATGTTTATTGGAGTAGGAAAAAATATGAGTCTAAAGTTGTGAGAGATATCTTCTGGGCGCATCTAGAATCAGTGAAGTTGTTGAATATGTTTCCTATTGTGTTGATTATGGACAGTACTTACAAAATAAATAAGTATAGACAACCTTTTTTTGAAGTAGTTGGTATAACATCAACTGAGTCAATATTTGTTATTGCATTTACCTATATGGAATCTGAACAAACAGAGACTTTGTGTCGGGTATTTGATAAGTTGAAACAATTGTTCACTAAGAAAGGGTTATGGCCACAAGTGATTTTAACGGATAGAGATCATGCTTTGATGAAAGCAATTGAAAAGGTATTTCCAACGATAATTAATATGCTTTGTCGAATTCACATCAACAAGAATGTGAAACCGAAGTGCAAGAAGTTTGTTGTGAATGATATGAGAGACCCGATAGAGAAGATATGGCATGAACTTGTAAGGGCTAATGATGAGGTGGAGTACCATCAAAAGTTGCAACAGCTTGAGCATGACTGTGTGTAGTTTAGACCATTTTTTGATTGTGTGATAGACACATGGTTGACGCCACACATGCATAGGTTTGTTGAAGCTTGGATCAATAAAGTATTGCATTTGGGTAACATCACAACTAATAGGTAAGGTGTTTGATTTTAGCCATAGTTTGTTTATCTTAATATTAATGATACTGAACCTTTTTTTTTGTTAGGGCTGAGTCTGTGCATTGGAAACTGAAGCAGATGTTGGAGAACAGTTTAGGTGATATGTGCAAATGTTGGGAGGCTATGAATGGGAACATCAAAGTGCAATTGAGCAATATTAGAGCCTCATTTCAGAAGAGTTTTTATGAAGTTGACCATGCGCACACTAGTCCATTTTATGCGAATTTGCGTGGATCAGTATCTAGAGTAGCTTTGAGACACATTGTTGAAGAGTGGCATAGGGTCGACATGGTTGGTACAAACACCCAAATGCATGGATGTAGTCATAGAAAAGTATACGGGTTACCTTGTGGTTGTGAGTTAGGGAGATACACAGTGAGTGGTGAATCAATACCAATTGATGCTATTCATATACATTGGAGGAAGCTCAGCATGGAAGGTGAACAAGAGGTAGATATAGAGGATGGAGTAGAGGTGGACATGACCAATGCAATTGATGCACTGTGGAAAAGGTTCAGGTCATTAGATGTGGAAGGAAAGAGAGCACTAAAAAGTATGGTGTGTGAAATTGCTTACCCCACTACAACCAAGATGGTACCGCCGCCTGAAAAAATAAAGACCAAAGGAGGAGTGAAGAGAAAAGGGAAGAAACCAGTGGGATATGAGGTTTATCGTGATCCTTCATATCATGAGTATGTTGATCAAGCACACAGTAGTTCTCAAAAATATTCAAAGAGACCATGTTCACAGTTATCCCAAACGTCAAAGAAGAAATCATCTAATAGGTACATTGTACAATTTCCAGAACATATCAGACCATTTATTGATGACATTGTTGATGTTAAGGATGATAGAAATTGTGGGTTTAGAGCCATTGCACCATTGCATGGATATGGTGAAGATGGTTGGTCAATGGTTCGTCGTGATTTGGATAATAAAATCAGAGGTTCCAGAAATAGTCTCTATGAAAAGTTATTTGGAAGTCGCTTAACAAAAGTGAGAGAATCCCTGTTGATATCATCTTTAGGTTCCCATCCAGTATATAAGTGGATGACACTACCAGAAATGGGTTATGTGATAACAAATCGGTATAACGTCATTCTTGTCTCATTAAGTGCTCTTAGTTTGAGTTACTTCCCTATGACGACTTCATATAATCCTAATGTGTCCATTTACTGCATTGGTTTTGTAAACTCAAATCATTGGGTTCAAGTAAGTATTCTATTTTTTTAATATTAAATACTTATCTATGATTTATGTATTACTTATTAATTTTCTTAATAGGTAAATATGAATGAAGGATTTTCTTTGCCACCGGTCACACTAGATTGGAAAGAGCATCGTACAGCAGATGCAACATCTTGGATAATAGGATTTGATCGTGAAGGCTGGATCAGATCCTGTAGAATCAGGCCGCCAAGTATGTCAGGGATGCTGGTCGTATGGAGAGGAGGGGGTGTACCTGCAAGGTACTCCGACGCTCAAGTAAGAAAGGGTCAGAGAAAAGGAGCAAGTAAAAAGTATGAATTCTTAGGGTGAATATTGGATACCTGACCCTCTCAAGCGAGAGAGTTTATATAGAGCCCCCAGCGCGTGGCCAACGGTCCTATTTTTGGGGCGAAATAACCGTTTTCCCCAAAGAATAGGTAACTACCCAAACTAGCCGTTATGTCGGGCAGGGTGTCCAAAACTAGCCGTTATGTCGGACATAAGCGTGGTTTCGGGCACCTGCCCTTAGCTGTTCGGGGAGCAATGAGGTCGTGCGTAACGGGCAGTAATTCCGGGGAGGAACGTTGTATTCCTTGCCCGGTTTGAGGGGCAGAAAGATAACTTTTGCCCCTCTGTGGATTGGACTTAAGCAATTTGGGCCGCTCTGGAGTAAAAGCGGATTGGGCCAATTCTAGCCATTGGTCCAGTCCAGAACAGGAGCCCTCCAAGTCGTTGCTCCCGAGCATGGGAGTGATGACTTAAGGACTGCTCGTTGCTCCGAGGAGCCAGTATGGAGTCGTCGTTTGAAGACGAGGATGATTGTCTCAAAGTGCTCGTGACCCCAGATGTTCGTGAGATTCGTGGTCGTGACATCATTGTCCGGTGTTCGGGGAGACTAATGGTCAGACAGAATTGGAAACGTTGGGACGCCACGTGTGCCTAGACCTCCGTGTAGCAGTTAATAGACAATGATGGCTAGTGGATAGTCATAATGGCCTACGGGCGCGTGTTTGCACGTGTCCCTTTATATAAAAGGGGGGAAATTGTTCCATTTGGAACTTTCTCTTTCTGATTTCTCTTCGCCTCCTTCAAGTTCTTGCTCGTCACCGTCTTCTGCCTTTCCGACCACCGCGTCAAGCTTCGAGCAGCTTCTTTCTTCTACTTAAATCAAGTAAGTTTTATGATCCTTTGATTGCTTTACTTCTGTTTGTTGTTAGTGGTAGATTGCATGTGGTTAGGGCTAGTTTTAGAGGACAAAATAGGTGAATTTTTGGTGATTGTTGGTGGTGGACGGTGGTCGTGCCATTTTTCCACTTTTGACATGTCGTCGGACGTGTCTGTATGCTCCGGTTATGAGGGCGGTTGACGGCGTCGTCGCGATGGCGACGCTTGCATAACCGTCGTGATTTTTCATCTTCTGAGAAAATGATGAGTTTTCCGGCGGAACACCCCAGATTCTGGTGAAGCCTTGTAATTTCTGGCGGAGCTTTGAACGGAAACTGGGATCGAGTGCGGGGAAGCTCCTCGCCAGGGGATGATATGTTTCGAGCATCTCCTCGCGGGGAGGTTCCAACCTTTCCTTCGATGTTATGGCTTAGGCCGGGGACGTTGTCCTTCGCCCTTTGCGCGCCCTTTCACTTGACTTAGCAGTGGAAGGGTGGATTTGATTTGCTGTCGAATTCACATTCTTCTCTGCTTTTTAGGTGATTGTAATGGCAACGGGGCCAGATAGAGAAGTTATTATAGATACATCCAAGGAAGAGACGGGCTCCGAAGATAGGAGCAGTTCGACGGCCTCTAGTTCGGCGACTTCGAGTTCTTCTAGCAATGTCGGGGAGGAGGAAGAGTTGGATGTCATGGAGGAGGACGTCGACGGGTTCTCCGCGGAGGAGTGGGAGGTGGCCGAACCTTCCGAGCATGTGTCCACGTTCGCAAAGTTCTTGGTGGACGTTTTCATGGAAGTAGGACCGGAAGGGGAGTGGAAGGTGCACTTCCCTTCCGAAGACGATTGTGTCTACATGCACTTCGGGGACCATTTTATCATGTACGAATATGCTTTTAAGGAGCTGAGCTTGAGGTTGACGTTTACTAATTTTCAGCGGTCAGTGTTCGAGCATTTGAAGTTAGCCCCTACACAACTGTACCCTAATTTGTTGGCCTTCATCCGGGCCTTCGAGTTGGTATGCGAGCATCTTTCCTTGGGGGCTACTCTCCCTCTATTCTTCACTGTTTTCCATCTCCAAAGGCAGCTGACGGGGAGAAAGTACGGCTGGGTTTCTTTGAAGCAGCCCCGCAAGATGATCAAGCCGTTTTCGGAGTCAATCCGGACATTCAAGGAACGGTACTTCGTCGTTGAGCCCGTGTCCGAGGTTGCCCAGGACAGTACATATGTTTGGGAGATCGAGGTTGACGAGGACGGGAACGAGCTGCACGACGAGGAGGGGAGGTATATTGGGCGGAGGCTCTACAAGTTCTCCCTCCACTGGGCACCCGACCATTTTACTAAGAAGCCCAATGACTATGTCTTTCAGCCGAGCGACCTACGCGAGCAGGACGCCGCGGCGTACGAGGTGCTGGTGAAGTGGGTCAACTCCTTCTGGCTTGCTGAGTGCTGGACGAGCAAGGGCAGCCCGATCTTCAAGGAAGATGGTAGTCAGAGGGTCGAGCGTCGATTCATCAACGTTAAGGCACTGCTGGAGTGCAAGACTCCCGCGGACGCTGAAAAGCTGCTCGGTAGTCTTAGTTGTTTAGATTTTGTTCATGTTATTTCTTTTCCTCGTATCTAACATGTTCGCGTTTTGTTTGTGCAGGTGAGATGCCTCAGGCGCATGACAGGGTTGTAAGGAACGCTCTCACGAGGAATAAGGTCGGGACGGCTCCTCCGAAATCCCGGTTTGCTGGTGCTCGTGTTCCTCCTCCTGTTTAAACTGCTGCGGGGACCTCTTCTTCTCCTACTTATGCTCCTCGGGGGTCTCCTCTGTCCTTGACCGGGCGAGCGAAGCGGCCAAGGGTAGCTGACGCCGTGGACCTTACTTGGGTGCCAGAGAAAGGGAAGTTCGAGCTTCCTCCCTATATCCTTGATAGGAGGTTTTTTGAAGGCAACTCTTTGGTCGTTCCCCGGGCGGAATCTCTTCGCTTGGAAGGTATGGATCGCCCGAGCAAGAGGGCGCTGGTGGCCCAAGACGCTTCTGCCTTGGTCAGGATGCTAGAGATAGCGGCTGTTTACGCTGAAGGGGACTCTGCAACTGAGTCTGAACTCAATGTTGCTCGTGCTTCTGTGGCATCCCTTAAGGAAGAGGTCAAGGGTGCCAGAAAGGCTCGGAAAAAGGCTGAAGAGGAGGCGGCCAGGCTGAAGGAGGAGAACTCCACGCTGGCGGCGGAGAAGAAAGCTGCCGAGGAGCTGAGGGCGGTTAATGCCCCGGGTGTCGACGAGCCAGACGATGTGAAAAACTTGAAGACTAGATCCGAGCTGGTCGCTCGCATGTTGCTGGCCGAAGACGACGGTATTGCCGTTGCAGAGGAGTCCTTCAAAAATGTCGTGGCTCAATTGCGGGTGGTGAACCCTGAGCTCGATTTTTCTGTCGAGGGTACTCACTACCTAGCGCATGTAGAAGATGGTCGTATTGTCGTGCCCGACGGTCTCCTTGAAAGTACCCCCGAGGATCAGCCCGCAGAGGACCAAAGACCCCAGCCAGAGCCTGCCGAGCATGCGGACGAATGAGGAGTTTGTATTTTTGATGTTGTTGTAATCTGTCCGGCCTGCGTGCCGTGGAATCATTGTAATTTATTTTCTTTTCGGGGGGCATGGCCCCCGTTTGATGTAACTAAGTACAATCGTGGCCCTTGTGGTCACCCATTATGTTAACTTATCACATGTTTAATTATGTTGTTTGTATGAATTTACTTGCTCTTATTTCTAGCTAAGTATCGTATTCATGCTCGTTGCAAGTGCATATCTGCCCGTGATCGGGAGTGTTTGACTTGTGCAAATATTTTGGGGGAATTGCTCGTTGCAGATGTGTTCGACAGTGAGGGGAACTGGTCGAACTGTCGGGGAATGTCCTGGCGGGGTGCGGAGCTTAGGTCGCGTTTGAGGCCTGAGTTCACGGCGTGAATGTCCCATCGCGAGCTGGGGTTCTGCCAATCATGGTACTTTGACGACGGAGATTCTCGATCGAGGACCGCGGTCAAGCAGTTTCCCGGCTCGTTCCTGAGCGGGGTTATGCTTTAATCGTATGTGACGCTTGTACCTAGACGCGCATAGTGGTCGGTAGCTGACATTCGTCGCTGCGACGGGTCGAACCGAGAATTTAGCTGTAATATTGTTTCAGCTTTTCAGCGTTCCATGGTCGAGCAAGTTCTTCCCCAGAGAGATGTTCTAGGTAGTAGGCCCCATTTTTCGTTTTTGCTCGGACACGATAGAGTCCTTCCCAGTTGGCTGCTAGTTTGCCTTCGCGAGAGTCTTTGTGGTTTCTTCTTAGAACAAGGCTTCCCACGTCGAACTCTCACCGTATCACCTTGGCGTTGTGCCTGATGGTAATTTTTTATTTTAGTGAGGCTTCGCGAAGGGCTGCCCCGGTTCGGATTTCCTCGACGAGGTCTAGCTCTTCTCTCAACGATTCGACGTTCATCTCCTCGTCTAGGGGTGACTCTGTCTGCCTAGAGGGCACGTGAACTTCGACGGGAATTACAGCCTCAATCCCATATGCTAAACGGAAAGGTGTTTCCCCGGTCGTTGAGTGCGGAGTTATGCAGTATGCCCACAGTACGCTGTGCAGTTCCTAGACCCATGCCTTCTTTGTTTCGTCCAGCCTTCACTTGAGGCCTCGAAGGATGACTCGGTTGGCTGTGTTGCGGTGAAAATCGGATAACAAGCTATTAATTAACTTGCATTATTTTCTTTTACAACCGACTTTGATTTATCCAAAGGAAAGGTTCAAGATCGTTAGAAAAACCTAAAGGGGGAGATCTAAGGTTCGGGGGTTGGTTACGCCTAGGGAAGGTATTAGCACCCTAAACGTCCGTAGTACTCTATGAGAACCTCTTGTTTTAATGTTATCTTACTCGCTTGCTAAGGGTTCTATGCTAAAGGTTGAAACCCTAGGGGTTAGTATCTAAGTATACTCGACAAAGCATCACACTTTGCGCCTACGTATCCTCGGGTATAGAATCAGAGTATGTGTAGTTCTACTTCTACTGAATGATTGACTGTGGTTAATATTCAGAAGGGAAATGAGTGTGACCTCATTGTAGAGTATAAGAACTCTCTAAGTCTAGTTATAATGGTCCTATGTTATGTTTTAGTCAATAAGGAAAGTGAGTATTCATTAGGATGAATATCACCAAGAGTGTAAAACTCTTTCCTAAGGCTAGTTATGATTCCACGGCCCTGATGAGGCCAAGAAATAAGGTTTAGCTCTTATGAGGCTACTAGGTTAAGGTGGGGGCTATGACTTTAAGAGTCAACATTGATCACCTTCCTTTGGAATGGGGGATAAAAACAGTTGTAGGATTATCAAAAGATAAGAGATATAATGCAAATATGATGATGTAAAGGACATGATTAAGAAAATGAGATGAGATACAATCATGATATCAATATAAGTGAGAATTACACATATATTAGACAAAGATCAATCATGATGTGTAGAGATAACATAGTACGGTGCATAAAGAAGCGCAACAACATTCTTAATATGCATTCCTAATATCATCATGAATAAAGTCTCAAAAATTAATATTTTTGTCAATTTCTTCTTATATGTGAAAAATAGATTCAATTAAAAAATCATAGCAAAAAGAAGGGCAGAAGAAGGATTAAAAATGAATAAGTTATGTTATTTTGAAAATTAAAACATAAACTAAAAATAATAAAACAAATAAGTGATAAAAAAAAAAGAAATGGCAACCATGGGGATTGAACCCACGCCCTTTGAATCAACAACACAAAACAATGGCCAACTGAGCTGCGCGCGCGTAGTGAATAAAATATGCAAGCAATGGGTAATATAACAAGGCAAATGGAAAATCAGAAAAATGGCAAAAGGGTTTATCCGCAGGATCGAACCCAGGCATGTCATTGAAAGGCAACAGCAAGGCGAGTGTGTGACCGTTGGGACGGCATGTTTCATCCAATCTATATACGCTTTCATCCATTTTATTTTAAGTTTACCACCACACGGCCACATCAGCGCCACATGGGACGGCTGGGACCACCCTTTCTCTTCTTCTCCAACTTCATTTCTTCTCTTCTTCGTGCATGAAACGTGTGAAAAATCCCAGAATTCTCTCCCTCGGTTCTCTCTCATTTCCCCATCAAATTAAGTGAAACAAAACTCCAAAATGGAGTTAAAATTCCAAGGATTCTAAATATGCTATTTATACATCCTAATACTCAGTGTATAATACGCAATATGCTTCACAACAGTGCAACACCAAAATATTCCAACAAGCTATATCATGCATATTTTCAAACAAACAAAGCATACATGCACTCAAAATCACAAAGCACATAAAATGCTATATTTTGGGCATTCAAATAGTAATGATATCACGCATGATTCGTGAGTTTAAAAATTAAGGAAACCGACCTCTTGGAGAAAGTCCAAGGCTCCTTCAATGGTACTTGCAGATGGGATGAAACACCTTATGGGACCTTGTTGGATCTTGGGGAAAGTGTGCAGATGATGAACAGCTTTGAAAAACAACTCAAATGAAGAACCTGATACCTCTTGCACCAATGGAAGTTAAAAATGGCAGATGGGGTTTGAGGAGTTACAGAACTTTTCCAGGTGTTGGAATGAGTTCTAAATGAAGTTTAAAGAGGGTTTATGTGGTTTGTTTAAGGTCAAGAAGTATGAAGGTGATGTTTGGTTGTTGATGATATTGGTGCGGTGTTCTTACGGTTTTTTTTTCTGGAGCAGTGGTGGTGATGTGTGTTTATTTTGATCTTGTTCAGATGTTGGTTGTGTTTGTTTGAGGGTCCGATTGTTGGCATTGATGATTATGTATGAGGAAGTATATTAGTTTTTTGTTCTGTTTGTTGGGTCACACCAAGAAAAATGACGAGAGAGGGTGGTTTGTATAAGGAAAGAGTTTGCAAATGGTGCTCTTGCGAAGAGGTAGAATGGAAGAGTTATGTTTCTTTTTGAGCGGACCCCCCCATCTTAGAACAAAAGAATGAGTTCTTATAGCCTCAACCTGATGTCTTTCTTTATCAAGGCATGCTGGTCTTTGATTTTGTATATTGGTTTAGGATTTGAAAAGTATTGCATGATAGTGACAAAACTTCAACGGTCTAAAACATGTGTTGGGGCGTGTGCCTTGTTGTTTACGTTGGTACGGGTAGAGTTGTTCAAGTAGCAAAGTTTGGCTTAAGATTGGATGTTGCCAAGAAACTTTCACCTATACTAATAACCTTTTGTACTATTGAGGCAAAACTTGTGCAGGGTGTTATTCTTTGGTACTTTGTGTAATGACTTGTAGTAGTAGCATGTGGGTCGTACAAGGTAGAAAAGTGGGATGATGTAGTTTTTTGAATTTCTTTGTTGTAACGTGTGGGATAATGGAAGTGGGGGAGAAATGGAAATGTTTCTTTTTCTTAATTTTGAATTAATAATATGATTGATAATAACAATAATAAACTAATTAATATTCTAAATTAAAATTAGTTAGAAAAATAAACTAAATGAATAATTAATCTAATTAATTAAAACTAATTATTAAATTAAATTAAATTAAGATTAATTTAAATTAATAAAAATAAAACAACTTAAATATAAATGAAATAAAAATAGGCCATATTGAAATTAAACTAAAATAAAAACAAATAAAAAAACTAAGATAATTATTAAATTAAAATATAGAGAAAGATAATAAAACAATACCTAGCAGAAAAATGAGGGCAAAATTTGGGGTACAACAGGCTGCTTCAGCCTGCCCGTTTGTTTGAGGGTGCTCCACGGATGCGAAGTGCTGCTTCGTTCTCAGTTAGGCGACGAAGTCCTGGAACTTCCTGTCCGTGAATTGCGTCCCGTTGTCCGTTACTATCGCTTGGGGAATACCGAAACGTGCGAGGATGTTTCGTTTATAGAAACACAGGATGTTGAGGGCAGTTATTTTGGCTAGAGCTTCTGCCTCTATCCATTTTGTGAAATAGTCCACGCCCACTATGAGATATTTGTTCTGACTTGATCCTACCACGAAGGGTCCTAGAATGTCTAGGCCCCACCAGGCGAATGGCCACGGGGAGGACATAGTCTTGAGCTCATTAGGCAGAGCCAGGTGCATGTCCCCGTGTCGTTGGCATTTGTCACATTTCTTCACGTGTTCTTTCACGTCGTTTTGCATGGTCGGCCAGTAGTATTCTGCACAGAGAGCCTTTTGAGCAAGGGACCTTCCGCCTAGATGTTGGGCGTTGATTCCTTCGTGGATTTCGCGCAGGATGTGTGCGACCATTTCCTCCTCGACACATTTGAGCAGCGGAATGGAGAATCCCCGTCTGTAGAGTTTATCTTCAACCAAGACATAAGAGCAGGCTCTTCGCCTGACTATGCTGGCCTCCTTTGGGTCGGACGGAAGTTCGTCTTTAGCAAGATAGTTGTAGACTGGGGTCATCCAGCAGTTGTTGTCACCGATCACCTGCACGTCGAGTGTCACGGAGGCCTTCTCGATGCTGGGTCGAGGAAGTACTTCCTGTATGACGGATTTGTTTCCGCCTTTCTTCTTCATGCTGGCTAGTTTGGATAGCACGTTTGCTCGTACGTTATGTTCGCGGGGAACGTGTTTCACTTCCACTGTTGTGAACTTCGCCATTTCCTTCTTTACCAGGGCCAAGTATTCGGTCAGGTTGTCGTTTTTGGCTTGGTATTCTCCCCGGACCTGGAGGGCCACGAGTTGTGAATCTGTGCAAATGACGACTTCCTTTGCGCCTAGGTCCTCGGAAAGGCGTAGCCCAGCGAGGAAGGCTTCGTATTCAGCCTGGTTATTGGAGGTTGGGAAAGACAGTGTGAGTGATACCTCGATGATAATTCCTTCGTCGCTCTCCAGTATGATGCCCGCGCCACTTCCTGCAGAGCTTGAGGCACCGTCGACGAAGATGGTCCATTTACGTGCTTCGCTCGCGGGGGAGTCTGCGAACGTCATCTCCGCGACGAAGTCGGCCAGAGCTTGGGCCTTGAGGGCTTTTCTGCCTTCTTATTGGATGTCAAATTCAGACAGTTCCAGCGACCATTTAAGCATTCGACTGACCATATCTGGTCGTCCGAGCAGCTGCTTTATGGGCTGATCTGTTCGAACCACGATTGTGTGAGCCAGGAAGTAGTGTCTTAACCTCCTGGCTGCGTTGATGAGGGCCAGCGCGACCTTCTCTATCTGTTGGTATCTTAACTCTGGTCCTTGCAGCGCTTTGCTCGTGAAATAAATGGGCTTCTGCCCGTCAGGCGTTTCGCGGATGAGAGCAGCACTCACTGCTTCGGTTGCTACGGCCAGGTATAGGTACAACGTTTTGCCGTTGTCCGAGCGAGAGAGGACCGGTTGCTCTGAGAGTGCCCGTTTTAGATGGAGAAGGGCCTTGTCGCATTCCTCGGTCCATTCGAATACTGCCTCTTTGCGGAGGAGTTTAAAGAATGGTAGGGCATGCTGGGCGGACTTGGCCACGAAACGAGATAGTGACGCGAGCATCCCGTTGAGGGACTGGATGGATTTTTTGGACTTGGGCGTAGGAAACTCGGAGAATGCCCGACATTTGTCGGGGTTGGCTTCGATTCCTCATTCCGTTAAGTAGAAGCCGGGGAATTTGCCTGCCCGGACACCGAACGTGCACTTCTCCGGATTAAAATGCATTTTGTATTTCCTGGCCTGTTCGAAGACCTTTCTCAAGTGGGCGGTATGATCGGTTTCCTCGTGGGATTTTACGATCATGTCGTCCATGTAGACTTCGAGCATGTCGCCTATTTCTCCCCAAAACACTTTGTTCATTATTCGTTGGTACATTGCTCCGGCGTTCTTCAGGCCGAAGGGCATTACGTTGTAGTAATAGTTGTCCGATTCGGTCATGAAGGCTGTATATTTTTTGTCGAACATTTCCATTGGGATTTGATTGTAGTCCGAGTAGGCGTTCATGAACGATAAAAGTTTAAAACCCGCAGAATTATCAACAAGTTTATCAATATTGGGGAGGGGGTAGGCATCCTTCGGGCATGCCTTATTGAGATCGGTATAATCAATGCACATACGCCATTTTCCATTAGAATTTTTAACTAATACAACGTTGGATAGCCAAGTTGTGTACTTGGCTTTCGAAATAAATTTGGCCTCGAGGAGGTCCTTTACAGCTTTTTCAGCAGCCTCCGTTTTCTCCGGAGACTGCTTCCTCCTACGTTGTGCTACGGTCTTGACGGCCGGGTCGATGGTCAGCTTGTGACAAGTGACGAATGGATCCAAGCCGGGCATTTCTGCGGCGCTCCATGCGAAGAGGTCGGAATTCTCTCGGAGGCATGCTTTGAGCTGCTTCCTCGTGATGTCAGGCAGGTCTACTCCGATCTTCACTCCCCGTTGGGGGTCTTCGCCGAACAGAACTACCTCGAAGTTGCCATCCGGGATTGGGCGCATCGGATGGGAGCTGCTGCTGGACGACGTGGACGAGCTGGCTGAAGCTGCTCGCTCCTCCTGTTGGTCCTCGGGGAAGCGACAGTCGAGGTCGATAGAGTCGACCTAGGGCAGGGGCTTGGCCTCCTCGGAGATGCTTGGCAGTGCTGGCTTGCTCGACACTTTTGGCTTGGGCGCAATGGTGTTGAGTCCCTTTGTAGCTACCTCGAAACACCGTCGGGCAGCTTCTATATCGCCGTGGAGGGTGGCGACCATCCCTTTCGAAGTGTAATACTTCATCTTCAGGTGGACGGTTGAGGGCACTGCTACCAACTCGGCTAGAGTTGGCCTTCCGAAAATGCATTGGTAAAGCGACGGGCAGTCGATTACCAGAAATTGCACCTTGATGGATCTGGCCGTTTCAGTTAAACCGAAGGTCACAATTAGCTCGACGTATCCCCACGGCTTGGTTACAGATCCGTTGAATCCCTGTAAATCGGACCCTACGTAGGGGGTAAGGTGCGTTTCGTCCAGCTGAAGTGTTGAAAATAGCTGGGAGTACATGATGTCGACCGAGCTGCCCTGGTCGACGAGTATCCTGCGAACGTCGAAGTTCTCCATCCGGGCTCTGACGAGCAATGGTATGCTTGAGTTCGGGGAGCCGCCGAGGAGTTCCTCCCGGTAGAAGGAGATGGGGACGGAGCCCTTCTGTGCCTGATCAAGCGTGGTCACTTTGCTGGAGCTTGTGTTGATCAGGTGTTCGAACTTCCGTTTCACGGAGCCCACAGTGACTTTGTTGAAACCCCCACCAGAGATGACCATAGCGGAGGGAAATGTCTCCCACGGGCTGTGGACCGCGAAATATGCAGGGGCGCTGAGCCCGTCCGGGACGTTGAAGTCCTCGGGTCGCAATATGGACATAGCGACCTGTACATTGGCGTCTTCCGAGGAGGGTACCTCCTCCTCGACCTTCTTGGACTCCTGGGCGTCCTGCCGAGGAGTGTCCTTCTTCTTCGCGAACTGCTTCAGGTGGCCGTCCCTGATCAGTAATTCAATGGCATCCTTTAGATGGATGCAGTCCTCCGTAGTATGGCCGTGACTTTTTTGGAAACGGCAGTATTTTGATTTGTCCACGTTTGGTCTGTTCGGAAGTTGTTTGGGGAAGCGGACCCCAGCGTGTTTGAACTCCGAATTGGCACATTCGGACAAGATCTTCTCCCTGGAAACGGTCAGGGGAGTGTAGTCATGGAACCGCCCGGAGGGGCCCTTGCTGTCACGGGAATCACGAGGATGGTCCTCGCGCCTCCGTTCAACTCGATGAGATGTCGAAGCTTCTTCTCCTCTGGACGCCCGAGCGTTCTCCTGATGGCATAATGCTCAGACGTTGCTGGCCGCAACCTTCTCTTCATACTGAATGTGTGATTGGGCTTTGAGGAGGAGGGCGTCTAAGTTCCTCGGTGGCGCGAGGCCAATGGCTTTAGAAAACTCGGAGCCTGGGCGGAGCCCCTGCTCGAGCAGAAACTTCTTCATTTCGTCCGTCGTCGGGACCTGCACTGCTTCTTTGTTGAACCTCTCGATATAAGCATGGAGAGGTTCGTCTTTACCCTAGATTATGGCTCCCAGAGAGGCCTCAGTTTTGGGGTGGCGGCGAGATGCTGTAAAGTGCTGCGAAAACATCCTGCCCAGCTGTCTCCACGAGGTAATGGACTCCTCGGGCAGTTGCTTATACCATGTCATTGCTCCCTTCCGAAGGGTGGTCGGGAACAGTCTGCATTTGATGGCGCCCCATACGCTGCGGTAGTCTAACAGCGCATCGATGTTCTCGATATGCTCGTCGGGGTCGGTGGTCCCGTCGTACGTGCCAAGTGACGGGGGTTTCTCCAAGCCTTTTGGGAGACGGGTAGCCAAGATCTCCTGGGACAACGGGCCGCGAGGCTCGTCGTCGTCACTTGAACTGGTGTATGATGGGGACCGAACGGGATGCTCGCGACGCCGGTTCCTTCGCGGAGAAGGTGAGCGGTTCCTTCGAGGAGAATGTGAGTGGTTCCTTCGCGGGGAAGGTGAGCGGTTCCTTCGCGGGGAAGGTGAGCGGTCCCGTCCTTTAGATTTGATCGGGGGAGATTGCTCGTTCCTCTGAGTCCTCTTATGGTCATGAGCGTGCTGGTCACGCGGGGAGATCTGGTCGTGCTTCCGGGCTACGCAAGGATCAGGTTCTTGGCGCAGCCTTCGGTCGATTTCTCTCCGGGGCTGCGGGCTTCTTGATCGTCGCTGGTTCCTCCGCGTAGGATGGGATCCCGGATGGTGGGACTCTTCTAGTGCCCCGATCCTCTCGTTCTGCTGCAGGATCAGGGTGTTGGTTTTGTTGATCGCCTCCAGGAGGGCTGCCACGGCCGGGTCGACATTGGGCAGAACAGGAACGGGCTGGACATCAAGTGATGGTTGATCGTTGTTACGATCAGCAGGGGTAGGGGAAGGAGAAGCAGTGGCTCCATCCCTGAGGAAACGGGCATCTCGGAGGAGAGATGACTGGTCGTCAACGTCAGATTTGTTGACAGGGAGGATGGTGGTTTGGAGAGCATCCTTGGTGCGATCTTGGGAGGCCATGATCCTGATGATGTTTGAGAATTGTTTTGATCTTCGATTTCTGAGGAAAGAAAGATGGGGAAAACAAAAGTTCCCGCAGACGGCGCCACTGATCGTGAAGGCTGGATCAGATCCTGTAGAATCAGGCCGCCAAGTGCGTCAAGGATGCTGGTCGTATGGAGAGGAGGGGGATGTACCTGCAAGGTACTCCGGCGCTCAAGTAAGAAAGGGTCAGAGATAAGGAGCAAGTACAAAGTATGAATTCTTAGGGTGAATATTGTATACCTGACCCTCTCAAGCGAGAGGGTTTATATAGAGCCCCCATCGCGTGGCCAACAGTCCTATTTTCGGAGTGAAATAACCGTTTTCCCCAAAGAATAGGTAACTACCCAAACTAGCCGTTATGTCGGGCAGGGTGTCCAAAACTAGCCGTTATGTCGGGCATAAGCGTGGTTTCGGGCACCTGCCCTTAGCTGTTCAGGGAGCAATGAGGCCGTGCGTAACGGGCAGTAATTCCGGGGAGGAACGTTGCATTCCTTGCCCAGTTGAAGGGGCAGAAAGGTAAACTTTGCCCCTCTGTGGATTGGACTTAGGCAATTTGGGCCGCTCTGGAGTATAAGCGGATTGGGCCAATTCTAGCCATTGGTCCAGTCCAGAACAGGATTTGCAGGACGGTTACAACATTGGCAGCAACTTACACCTGTGGTTCCAAAACATGTTATTTTATGATTATAATTTGATTTTTTATATTTTGGATTGACAATTAGCTTAATGTTATTTTTTGGTTTGTGTTGACGATTGACTTCATGTTATATTTTGGTTTGTATTAACTATGTTTTATATACAACATCAATCATAATATAAGTCTGAATTATACTACTTAAATATAAGTCAGAATAGAGCAATAGATAAGTATGACGAATACTATATAAGTCTGAATAATACTAGATAAGTCTGAATATAAAATAATACATCAAGCATCATCATCTTCACTAACATAAGTTACTGGTCCGCCCTGTGGTACCAGTCCACCCTCAGCTATACGTAGTGCTCAAAAGACCTCAGGAAAATCATCGTCATCCTCTTCCGCCTCGTGACGATGTAGGTAACGACGAAGCTCATGTGAAATATGTAATAACCTAGGATCTGAAGGTCCAGCATCTAACGCAGGAACAAGGACCTCTCTAACCTCTCTGGCCTCCCCCGAGGTGGTGGTACCAAACGAAGATGTGACACTCTATAGTACCAAGTTAAGTAATCGCCCACCGCATCATATGGAGTATCGGCAAACTCGGCCGAACGAATAACGTTCATGACGCTCACATTATATGTAACAAACTCAAAATCCACATCAAGTGTATCAACATCAGGAGGCAGAGATGGTATGTATTGCCTGTATCCAAACTGACGCAAACATTTGTCAGGTAAATAAAGAACGGTAGTACCATACCATTGCAGGGCACCCCGGTACAAGCAAATATCATCAAAAGGTCGGTGATGTCTGTGATCCTGAAAAGGGCGCCAAATGACATCAACAGGTGTTAATCCATCCAACACAACCCTCACCTCATCAACCTTCTGTGTGCCTTGCTATTACACCCACTTCATCGCCCTGGGAAGTGGACTACCAATACCACCCATCTTCGAAAATCATCTCTTGCCAACAGTTGGAAAACACTCATGAATCCAACACTGTTACACAACATGAATATTATCAATTAAAAGTATTATAAATAAGCTAATACAGGTCTAAATGAAATTAAAATAAAACATTCATACCTGTAGTAGAGAGGCACATCCCCCAAGCTGCCAACAACTGTAATAGGAAGCATCTCCGAGATATCGGTAAAGTGTGACCAGTACAACTTCCCCCCAACACTATCTACCAGATATAGACAAGTCCTCAAATAGTAGTAAATACTTTGCCTCTACAAGAGTAAAGGTCTTATCAGTAAGAATAGCGCAGCCTAATAATAACAACATATATGCTCTAGCTGCACAATCATATCTGCTCTCAGCTCGCTGACGGACAAATATCTGCTTCAACCAATCCAGCCTATAATAGGGACCTCTGCAAACATGAATCTCTTCAACTGCCTCGTCCAGCGGAACACCCATCAGACAAATAGCCTGAGTAATAGCATCTTCGTCAGTGAACCCTTCTGCAGTGTTACACAACTCCCCTTACATGGTATGTGAAGCAAGCAAGAAACATCGTCCAGCGCAATAGTCATCTTGCCAAACGGCATATGGAAGGACGATGTTTCGGGGTGCCACCTCTCAACAAATGTAGATAACAAGTTCTGATCTATCCTAGATAAATTGGTTCTCTGCAGAGAGGATAGACCAGAATCAGATATCCACGGCTCAATCGCTGGTGAGAGACTATGAGGAACCCATCCAATCAATTTGCTGCCATGTGCAGCAACCTTCAACTCTTTCTTCAGAACTCTCTCCTGAAAATAATTCATAATATATGTCATCATACATAAATAATTAAAATTAAATTTTATTCAACGTTGAAAGGTCATAGATTGACTTACTTCGTCTTCCTACAGATGACGAGCGACGTGGTTCTGATACCTCACCAAAAGTGACGTATCAGACGGTCCTCCGGGAAATGGTGGATGTAGGGGAATAGGAACAGGTGCAGGTTCAGCAACCTAATCTTCCTCTCGATTCGACTGTTGTCGAATCGTCCTTCCATCAGCGTATCGACGATAAATGTGTCTGTCGTGTCCTCTAAAGCGAGCCACAAAAAAAATATCAATAATCAAGAACAAACCGAAAAACTACATATGAAGTTTTCCGGTGAAGGAACATAACAAACCGGATAACATAAACCCAAGTTATCCGGTGAGGAAAATATATAAACCAGATAACATGACATCAAGTTATCCGGTGAGAAAAATATATAAACCAGATAATTACTTGACATCAAGTTATCCGGTGTGGAAAACATATAAACTGGATAACATGATGCCAAGTTATCCGGTACGAATTACTTAAAAAAACCAAATCGGAAAACTCACTTGCTAGTTATCCGGTGTGAAAACCTGTGAACCAGAAGTCTTGTGCGTTGGTTTTTCGGAACTAAAACGTGGTTTAGGATTTTTTTTTTTACAGCTTACTGTGATGAAATGAGGAAAAAAGTGAAATTTTTTAAAAGTATTGATATTTATACAGGGGCTTTTTAGTCCAAAAATTTTATTCGTAAGGGTATGAGTATAATTGTGGGGGTATGAGGTAAAATTTTTCATGCTTAGTATGCATGTGATATAAAAACTCTAGTTCTATTTATAAACAAATCAACGTTGGACTTAGGTCTTCTTTCACATGAAGGGATAATCTTTCGTTTGAGGCTCTTTCGATGAGTATTGGTGGTCGATCGAGCAGACTTTTGAGAAGTAAGAAAATTTTATTGGTTAAGATATTTGGAACCAGAAAACCGGTGCCGCTACATTGGAACGAGAGAATCAAATGCGAGCTAGTTTAGAGGACAAAATTATTTTAAAGGATAAGAATTGTAACGTTCTTAAATTTGATTAATTGTGTAGAACTCAATATTTTAATTATTGCAGTAGCTAATTTAGTTTGACTATGATAAATAAATAAAATAATAATAATTAATATAAAAAAGTTAAATAAATTAATTTTGAGTGAACATATTAAATAATATAAATATGAAATTAAGTGTTGTTATTGTCAATTTTGACTAAGTGAGGTAGTTCCCAAAAAATAGTGGAGGGTAGTAGACTAAGTTGGAGTGGATACATTAAATTAATAAATTCAGTTTCTTCATCGTCCAAAATTAGCCGGCCACTCCCTTTCAGTTTTATAAAAATTCATTAATTCAAAGAGTTTAGATTAACACGACTTTATTAAGCATATCATTATATTATTATAAAGAGATGTAAATATTTAATTATAAATTATAAAACAAAAATAAGATACCAAACACACTATTAATTCATACTTTTTTATTGTTAAAAATTAACTACAAACAATATTCTCAACATAATAGGTGTTTTTGACACCAACCATTTTCCCGATGGAGAAAACAAAACTTAATAATTACGTAATAACTCTTTAAATAAAGAAACAAATATTCTAAAATCAAAGTTTCAAAAAAATATGAAACAAATATTTATATGCTTATAAATAAACAATAAATTTAAAATATATATTCCATAAAATTTAAAGAGTCAAAAGCTTAATTTTAGTACTTATCAAAATTGGATTATGTACTACATAAAGGTAATCAATTTTTTAATAAATTATATATAATAATCAAATTAAATGTATATAACAAATTTTCATATGCCTTATTTCTTAAAATAATTTTTAAGTGCAAAATCTTTATGAATCAATTCCAAAACTCAAATAGAAATCAACTTTAAATTTTTTCCAAATAAAATAATTATTTTCAAAACAAATCAGCCAAACTTAATCCAAATCTTTATTTTCTATAACAATGAATCGATATGTATAACAATATAGCAACCTTATAAAAAAGTTACACCGAAACATTTGATTTGAAAATCACTAAAATCAAATTTCAAATTTTAATTAAAATTTGATCTAAATCAAAATATGATTGTATATCTCTAAATCAACAAAGAGGGTTATATCTAAACAACATAAAGTAAACTCACAAACTTTAATCACATTTACATAAGATCAAATATGTCTTTTATTCTCACATGCACATGAAAAACAACAAATTCAATTGAACCTAACCTAATGATTTAGGTCCCAAATGAGATTTTGGTGGATCAAGATATCCAAAACAATTAAAATCATACAATCATGTCTTAAAATTGGACAAAGTCAAAGAAAAAATTCTCAACTTCTCTGAAACATATGCATAATACAAAAAACAAACATGGTTTTAACAATTGATCATATTAGAACGGTTATTGAGCAAAGAAAAATAAGAAAGAGCTAAAATTTTGGAATCAAATTACTAATGTCATATACATATGTGTGGCACGACATACTCAATATTAGAAGGATAAAATAATTAAACTCAAGCCTCCATTCAAAATAAAATTAAACTTGCATAAAATATTTTTTTTGTTGAAAAAATAGTCCTAAATCCCAAGTTTAACAAATCTAGGTTCAGAAAGATCCGAAAGACTCAGACACTAAACATACAATAGCATAAATCAAAATCAATAATCAACCCTAATAAATTAAACAAGAAAACTCGCTTTGATCCTTCTTATTGGAATTAATTTAATAATAATTATACAATCATGCTCAATAACAAAGATTACAATTATAATCTTACTTTAGTGCAAAAAACTATAATCTTACTTTAGTGCGAAAACCATATGAATACTTGGATAAACGAATCATTAACAAATAATTTTATATTTTCCTGAAATACAAAGAAAAGAGTGACAAATGACGAGCACCCGTTGACTTGTGATTTTTCCTAAACCGGTACTTCTAATGCCAGCTCTCTTCGGATGGGGAGAAGAGGTATACGGCTTTTGTACGATATATTGGGAATCATGGCCTATATATAAGGTGATGTCCAATTAGGGTTCACATTATTTTGAAATTGGACATCCTGATATCCACTCATATTTGAGCTCATAATTAATTAATTAACTAATTAATTAAAATCTAATTAGTCTTTTAAATGTATTTGACCACTTAATTAATTAAGGCTATGATAAATAACTAATATAATTAAAATATATATATGCTCACATTATAACTATTGAAATATAATAATTAAATAATATTTAAATTATAAAATATTTAAAAAAATGTGTTTTTGATTCTTAATTTCAAATATTTTCTTCTTTGATATTTCTTCTATTATAAGTTTTTATCTTTATCAAAATCAATTTGGTATAAATAATTTGAAAGTTAATTATATGAATCTATTTGGTATGAATAATTTTAAAATTATTTATATTAGACTATTAAAAAAAGTTTAAATCATAGTTGAAAAAGTATTTAAAAGGGAAACAATACATTTAAAAACATATATTTTTTAATATAGTTGAAAACTTATAAACACCATATACAAATTATGATTTTTCACCCCTTTCAATAAAAAATAGTTTTATTTGAAAGCTAATTAAAATAGCTCTTTACTTTTCTTAAATATCAAGTGTTCTACGATTTGCAATGATTGGAGATATTCTTGTATTTGTATAGTGTTTATTCATTTGCATTATTGGAGATTATTTTATTTGTATTAAGCCAATGTAGCTTTCCTCGTGTATCATGCCAATTATTTTATTACTATCAACTAGCGGGATACCCGTGCGAAGGCACGGATACCCGTCGGTGACGCGTATTTGTTTTTATTTAAAATTTGAAGAAAAAAATAGAATTAATAAAAATTATTAAATATAAAAAATATAACTTATATTTAAAAAAAATAGAATCAAAACCCGCTGATATCGGTGGATATTTTTTATAAAAATATTTATGCAATAATTTAGTTTTATAAATATCAAATAATATCATAGTATTTGTAAATATTATTTAAACTGTATAAATAAATATTATTACCATAAATATATTTTATTTAAGTATTATTACAAATATCTATTTCGAGTCATACTCATATCAATACACGTGTGTTTGCCCGAGTACTGGTGTGTTACGCACATTTGTTTTTTTATTTAAAAATAGGATTAATACAAATTAGTAAATATAAAAACATAATTAATATTTAAATAAAAAATATAGAATCAATACCCGCAGGTATCAGTTGGAATTTTTTTATAAATAAATTTATGCAATGATTTAGTTTCATAAGTATCAAATAATATCATAGTATTTGTAAATGTTATTTTAATTTTATAAATAAATTATATTAAGATAAATAATAAAGTATTGTTATAAATATCTATTTCGTGGGATAACCTTATCAGTACCCGTGTGTTCGCCCGAGTACAGGTGTGTTATGCACATTAGTTTTTTTATAAATAGGATTAATAAAAATTAGTAAATATAAAAAATATAATTTATCTTAAAAAAAAGATAGAATCAATATCTCCGAACATCTGTTGGTATTTGTTATAAAAATATTTATGCAATAATTTATATTTATAAATATCAAATAATAATATAGTATTTGTAAAATTTATTTTAATTGTATAAATAAATATTATTAACTTAAATAAATATATTTTATGTAAGTATTATTACAAATATTTGTTTTGTGGGATACCAATATTAGTACCCGTGTGTTCTTCCGAGTACTGGTGTGTTACACGCATTTGTTTTTTTTAATTGGATTAATAAAAATTAGTAAATATACATAATATAATTTATACTAAAAATATATATATAGAATCAATACCCGCTAATATTGATTGATATTTTTTATAAAAATATTTATGCAATGAATTAGTTTTATAAATATCAAAGCCTTAATTTCAATTTTGGTCCCCTATTTTCATTTTTTTTGTTTTGATCCCCTATTTAAATATCAAAGGCTTAATTGCAATTATTTAGTTTAATAAAGATCAAATAATAACATAGTATTTGAAAATATTATTTTAATTATATAAATAAATATTATTAACATAAATAAATACATTTTATGTAAGTATTATTACAAATATCTATTTTGTAAAATACTCATATTAATATCCGTGTGTTCGCCCGGGTACTGGTGTATTACGCACATTTAGTTTTAAAATATAATAAAAATGTAAAAACGGAAAAAAAAAAACAATTTTCTTTATAAAAAAATCTATGATAGAGTAGCTCTTTGTGTTCTAATTTTTATATGAACAAAAAATAAAATAGGAATTAAATTTTAATATGTTCGGGTTGTTGTTATTATCGTAAAAAAAACGATTATGAGACTTAAATATTCAAATACATTAAATAATTATCTATTTGAACTTTCTCCAATACATTAAATACTTGAGTTTTTTTTTTTTAAATCTATTAATTGTTCTTCAACTTTAAATTCTAAAATATTATGTTTCATATTTGTTTTTAAATGTGGGGATAAAAAAAAAACACTTATAATTCATAAACAGTAAATATAATTAGTTATAAATAATTTTTTAATCATTTTTTTAAAGTTTTTATTTCAAGATTCAATTTTGAATTTCAAAATCTATCTTTTCTTTTAAATACATTTCTATCAATACATATTTTAAAATTAATTTTTGATAACAAATAATATTATATAATTTTTAAAGTATTACGTATATATGGAAGAACTATATTCTTTTGATACTAAATTATTATTTAAAAATAACTAAATTATGTCTAAAACTTTTTTTAAACACCCCTTCACTTATTTTCCTATTTAGAAAGCTTTGATTGAAATGTGCAAGCTATGAAATTGACATGTTAGTCATGAAATTAATAATTTTTTTAAACTCTTTTATCAAAGTATAATGTTTTCTCATACTTAGGGATGTAAATGGATATCCATAGGGACGGATACTATGATATCCATATCCGCCCCGTTGGATAAATATGATATTCATATCTGCCCTATATCCATGTGAATATCCGTTAAGCGGGTAATCCGCAGGTTTTACAGTATCCATGGATATTTACAGATATCCATGGATAATATTGTTTTATGAAAATTATTTTTTTTAAATATGCTTTTAACTTCTTTTAAAGACACAAAAAATTATTATTATATAACATCCATACAATTCGCTCTTAATTTAACAATAAAATTTCATTACATTAATTTTCTTCTTATTCACCAAAATATAATTAGATCCAAACATAATATCCATATATTTCATTTTAACCAAACAAATAAAAGATATTGTGATTGTGAGTTATGATGGAAGAGCGAATGACAGAGAAGTAGGCAGAGAGACACTGGTTCGATAGAGGAATGACAACACTAGTTGGTTGGACTGTGAAATTGTTGAAGTGGGGTATGAAGTATTGAAGAGTTTAAATATGAAATGGCTAATAGAATTTTAATGAAATGTGAAAGGTTTTCTTCAAAGAAAATTTTAAAAAAGAAAGAAATATAATAAGACTATATATTTTAGAAGATGAAAAGATAAGGTATAATATACTAATGATATTTAAATTATTTTTATAATTTATTAACGGATATGAATATCCGCGGGTACAGATATCATTAAACCCATATCCATATCCATTAACAAACGGATATTTAAATATTCATTTATTTTATTCGTGGATATCCCATTAAATTATCTGCCCCATATCCGTGACGGATTTTATCCACGAATATCCGCTGTTACGGATATTTTTGTCATCCCTACTCATACCGTTACTACAGTTACAAATCCTAAAAAAACGTGAATGAGTTGGATGAATGAAAAGTGTACAGAAACTACAATTAATATTGATGATATGACATATTAAAGCATGATGAAAAAGTGATGTGCCATATTTTAATAATAATATATTATGATAAATTTGTGTATCCAATTCAATTAAGAAATAAGGTGCAACCCTGCATTTAATTTTAGAAAAATGTGTGAGAGAGACCTATGATGATGGAAGCGCGTTTTTTTGAATTGTCATAATTTTTATAGTATTAAATATACCACTTTTCAATACAATTTGTAGAATATAAATTGTAGGCTCGATAGTACTATTAATTATCACTATTAATAATAAATAAAGAGGAAAAAACATTGACATGTGATGGAAAGTTTAAGCACAAATAATAATAATAATAATAATAATAACTCTCCCACTAATAATAATAATAATAATAATAATAATAATAATATAACAAAAATAATAATAAAAATAATAAATAATATAATGATAAAAAATATAATTATTACACCCTTTAAATATTTTTCAATACCTTTTCGTAAGTTTTAAGTGATGACTACAATATTATTTTCAATTAGTACGTTTGTTTTATATTTACTTGATTATTTCAAATATTTTAAATAAATTGTAGATTAAATTGTAATTATTTCATTTATGTTTATAGGAATAATTCATTTCTTTTAACGTCATATTATTATTTGTTAAATTGTGATAACGATAATTATTAGGATATTAATGAAAAATTATTGTAGAGATGACATATATTTACTATAGGTAATCATGAAAATACATTTCTTAATAAGTATTATACCTAACGAATTTTTTTAAAAAATTAACATATTATATTTGATTAGCTTCGAAATGAATTAATTAATTATTAATTATGTCTTTGTTCTAGAAATAATTATTCAATAAAATAGAATTGATAATACTATTGTAATTGTATTTACAAAAATTAATATCATATAATTTTAATATTATTTAATTTATAATGATATCTAATAAACGTGAGAAATATCATCATTTCTGTCTATAAAGACTGCAGAATTTAATTTATAACGATATCCAATAAACATTAAAAATATCATCATTTATGTTTATAAAGGCTACTCTATTTTTTAAATCTAGAAGATAAGGAGACAAGTCATGATTTTGTTTATAATAAAGTATAATAAAATTTATTGATATTGTTATGATTTTAAGTTTAATATTATTGAGTAGGACATAAAATCAACTTTGATTACAATATTACAGTTGTAGATTTTCTTTTTCACATTCTTATTTCCAAGACCCGTGTGAGTATTGATAAGACTACATAAATGATATTGATTCTCCTAGATTTTCTTCTTCTCAGAAGAACTTTCTTCTTCATCCTTTGATCTACATAATTAGAATGATTTTTTTTTCAATTAGTTAATTAATGACAAATTCAAATAAATATTACATCTAATAAAATTCAATAAAATTTAATATAGTTAGCTATAAATGAAGAGATAAATAACTTTAGAATAAAATAGTTAGTTACAAAGAGGCATCTAATTATAACCTAAAAGGTACTATTTTACTTAGATTTAAAAAATGCTTAAAAGATGAAAGATTGATTGAAAGTGTGAAATGTATTTGAAAAAGAAAATCAAACATGAACAGTAGTTAATGTAGTAGGTGAACCATTTTTTTTTATAATAAGTCGAACAGTTTGAAATCTAATAATAAATTTCTTAGATTATAATTTTTCTTTTCTTTTAGTAAAGTTCTTTATTGATTGTTATATATTGAATATTTCACTATAATATCTATTATTTAATATTTAATATTATATTTTTTTGAATTATTTTATATATATATATATTATATTTATTATCTGATATTTCACTATAATATTTTAAAAATGATTAATGTGTTTTACAACTTCATTGTTTGATTATAAAGAAAAAATAATGTGAGATATTTGATAGTTGCCTATATCTCTATTTCTCTATTTTATTTTTAAAACATAAAATTAAGTAATTGATTATTATTTGTGTTTTATAATTTTATTGTTTGATTATAAAGAAAAAATAATATGAGATATTTGGTAGTTGCCTATATCTCTATTTCTCTATTTTATTTTTAAAACATAAAATTAAAACTTTCTTATATATTAAATGAAATGATAAATTTATTAAAGCTACTATAAATAAAAATAGTATAAAATAATTTCTTTAATTTATGAAAAATTATGATATGACATAGCCACCCTATACTATTTTTAATAGATGTCTATAGTATATAGCCATCTTTTTTTACCTCCCTTGAGATGACAACACATGTTAGTGTCATCATATTTCAAATTTTCTTTTACATTAGAGATATCTTTAATTTCCTTGAGATTTCGGTTCCCAATGTGTATTTTTGCTACTACTTTTTCTTCAATGTCATATCAAGTACATAAATAATATTTTTATGTTCAAATAAAATAATATTTCTCACTAAAACAATATGCCAAGATACAAACATTGTTCACTATTACATAAAATCAAATCAAATTAAATATTGATAATTAAATTAATAAAAACAAAATCGATAAATTAAATCAAATCAAATCAATAATTAATAGAAATTGGTTGTATCAAATCATATTTGGTATGAATAAATATCTAATTAGTTTTTTAAATGTATTTGACCACTTAATTAATTAAGGCTATGATAAATAACTAATATAATTAAAATATATATATGCTTACATTATAACTATTGAAATATAATAATTAAATAATATTTAAATTATAAAATATTTAAAAAATGTGTTTTTGATTCTTAATTTCAAATTTTTTCTTCTTTGATATTTTTTCTATTATAAGTTTTTATCTATATCAAAATTAATTTGGTATGAATAATTTGAAAGTTAATTATATGAATCTATTTGGTATGAATACTTTTAAAATTATTTATATTAGACTATTAAAAAAAGTTTAAATCATAGTTGAAAAAGTATTTAAAAGGGAAACAATACATTTAAAAACATATTTTTTTAATATAGTTGAAAACTTATAAACACCATATACAAATTATGATTTTTCACCCCTTTCAATAAAAAATAGTTTTATTTGAAAGCTAATTAAAATAGCTCTTTACTTTTCTTAAATATCAAGTGTTCTACGATTTGCAATGATTGGAGATATTCTTGTATTTGTATAGTGTTTATTCATTTGCATTATTTGAGATTATTTTATTTGTATTAAGCCAATGTAGCTTTCCTCGTGTATCATGCCAATTAGTTTATTACTATCAATAGTAATATAGATAAGACTCAGTGTCACTTACATTATTTGTATGAAATATTTCGCTTTTTACCGTATCTATCACGTCAGTTTAATATATATATATATATATATATATATATATATATATATATATATATATATATATATATATATATATATATATATATATGGTTAAGCTAATACACACCCATCTAGGCGTGCATTAGCAACATACACTTTAATGTATTTTTGTGTGGGGTCTACCAATTTTGGGTGGGACCTACATTAAAAAGATGAAGAAAAAAATAGAAAGAAAATAGATGTAGGGTGTGTTTGGATTGACGGTGAACAGAATTGATTCTAGTAGAATTGAGTTTGGTAGAATTGATTTTAACAGAATTGAGTTTAGCAGAATTGATTTATGTTTGGATACATTTAATGAAAAGTAAGTTAAACAATAAATTTCAGTGTAAAAATCACCCAGAATCAATTCTTAAGGTAGAAGCTACAAATTCTAGCTTTAAGTAGAATCAATTCTGGAGGTAGAATCAATTCTACTTTTGATTCTGGGTCTTCCAAAAGCTAATCCAAACATGCTAGTAGTGTATTTTTGTGTGGAGCCCACCAATTTTGGATGTATATTAGCATTTCCCATATTCGAATCCGGCTCGGTCTTGAGAGTGTGCTCCTCTCAAGGTCTCATGTTCGAATCCTGCTGGGTACAAATTACTTATATATATATATATATATATATATATATATATATATAAAGCATATCAAACGAGAGTGATTTTAAAATGAGAGATGAAATGAACAAACAATAATCGTTAGATCAAATTAATAAGAGAGATAAAATGCAAGTTAATAAGAGAGAGAATTTAATAGTCACATTAATGAATATATTTAATCATAATTTTTTACTGATCAAATGGTTGTTGTTTGTTCATCTCATCTCTCATTTTAAAATCCTCTAACTTGATATGCCCCACATATATATATATATATATATATATATATATATATATATATATATATATATATATATATATATATATATATATATATATATGCGCATGTGCGCGTGCGCTATGAACGTTTTTTTTCTGGCACTTTCTCTAACACTCATTTTTTTATTGGGTAAAACTTATGTGTATCCTATTATTTTATATGAGACTTATTTTCAAAGTGAGAGATTCTCATGTATTTAACTCAATTGAGTGAGTGTTCATAATATTTCTCTAAAATGTATACTAGTAAATGAGAGTTCCTTCTCGTACAAAAAGACAAGTCAAACATGCTCTAACTCTAAGCGACACTCTTTGCTTTTGATAAGTGTCAAATTTACATTAAATACATCGGCACTTATTAACTTATTTCACAAACAATTGAAACCAAAACTCTCAATTTATATGTGAAAAGTAAGAAAACGCCTGCTTTGTCTTTTCTTGTACACATTTATAAAAAAAAACATATGAAAAAGACTGGAAAATCACAATTCAGCACATAGAAATCAGACCAAAGTATAACCTTGAAAAAACCAGGCTCGTTAGGCCCAACATAAGTGCACTAGGCACTGACCATATGGTACAACCAGCTGTAACTACTTCATGGTGAAGTACGGGTTAACTTGCTAGTCAGAGGGTTGGTGCGTTAGGCGAGCTAAGGCGGCCAAGTCCACATGGAAGGCATGCAAGCTGCTTGCTAAGGAAGAAATGTTGGTTGGGCAGAGCATGTCTGAGCAGGGTAGGTGCACTGGGTGAGATATGGGTGCTCCCAACGAGAATTCCAGTTTTTTGCCTATAAATAATAGTTTCTAGTTCATTGTAAAATGAGTTTCAGTAGATCGAGGTAGTCCAAATTGGAGTAGGTTTAGTTTGGTCTACAATAGGAGAACAAGTAAGCAAACCTGAAGGAGGAAGCACTGGTCAAGTGACAGAGTAGATTACACTTCCAAGATCGACTTCTAGGAGTTACATGCGATTACGCTAATAATGAGTAAAAGCATAACTAAAATATCTTTGTTAGGGGTTAGATGTAGTCATTATATTCATGTACTAAATAAGTCAAGGTGTTCTATGTAATTCTACTCATGCTTTAATATTGATGACTCTTTAAGGATTGAGGTCCCATGTCAACATTTTTTTTTTATTTTTAATCAAAAATTGTTAACATATTACCATGGTTGGTTAGACTAGTCGTGGTGATATTTGTAACCTTTCATGGCTTTGAATATCAACGCCGACAAATTTGTGATATCTTCAATATTTTAGTTTCACATTTCATTTTGATTTATTTTTAAATAAAAAATAAATGTGATATCAGTACGATTGTTTAATCCAACCGTTGTGATTTATTTTTCTTTAATATTTTAGTTGCACCTTTTCGTTTTGATTAATTTTTTAATACAAAATAAATTTGATATCACTATGGTTGTTTAACCTAACCGTTGTGATATATTTTTCATTTTATTTTAAAATTTTTTAATGCTTAAAACTAGTGCTTTTTTTATATAAAATTTCATTAATTAAAGCATATATCACCATTGTTGTTTTAAGTGACCGAAGTGGAATGCCTTATTCATTTACAAGAAACACAACTAGCTTAGCAGCTTGTCTCTTCAATTGTCATTTTTTCATTTCCATTTGCAAAACTATTTTCAACCCTAACATTCAACGCTCAGAAACGAAACATCACCATTTTAAATCAATGCCATCTTCATCTTCATCGTTCATTAATAAAATGAGACGAAACCAAACTCTTTCAACCAACGCCATATTCATCTCCATCGGTAACCAACTTCATCATTTATGGCTTACGTACCGTCAAGGAGGAAGACGACACAAAATTCATTGTTCTTGGCTTAACAACCATCGACGAGAAAGACGAAAAATCTTACAACATTTATTTAGCTCTTTTATTTATTCCTCATGTTTCCGATACGTAAACTTTTTCCTCGTGCATCTAGTAAACTTCAATTGCCATTTTTGTTGATGTTTATATTTCTATGTTGATGTTGAATGTTTTATGTTTATGTTGTTAATGTTAAATATTTTTTCTTGTTATTATTCTTGAATGGTTATGTGGTTGTTCTTGTTGTTGTTGAATGTGTATGATCACATTAATTTGTTTGGTTAAGATTGGATTAAATTTTGTTGTTGATATTTGTTGAATGTATATTAGAAATATTTTTATTCATGGTTATATGTGGAAATAGTATTATAGGTGTCCCAACGCGAAAAATACCCGAGCGCATCACACGCTCGAAATAATAACAGAGTTGTCACCGAACTTTATTTATTCCAAAAGGAAAGGAAAAATATCGATAAAACCCACGAAAGAAAAAGAAATGGTCATTGCAACCAAGAGCCGGTTCAGGAGTCAGTTATGCAAGGGGAAGGTATTAGCACCCCTCACATCCGTTGTACTCAACGGGACCCATTTAGTTAGCTCCGTACAATGAAAGTTAGTGTGATGTTAGTTTACGATCTTTTACTTATTGAGCGAGAAAGCAAGAAAAGAAATAAAATAGTTTTAGGGTTTTTTTATTTATTGTGCCTGACAAGATTTCCAAATCCTGCTCCTACGTATCTCTGGGTGTGATGGATAAATTAAGACAACATAGTTATTTGTAGAAATGAACTATTTGTTGGTTGTTTTTAAGGAGTGATACTTTAGACATATCGAGCGATTAAACCTTTTCTTGCTGCTCGCTCTTGGAGACTGAAGCCTTTGTTTGTTTCACGTCGATATGGATAAAGCATACTCGTTTTTGAAAAAGGTTTTCAAAGTCGCGCAAAGGTGCAAAACAATTTTGATTAGTTGAATTGCTCTTACATGGACTAAGGTAATCGTTGGAGAAAGGTGTGCACTGAGCGTTTATTTACCTAAGGCTTTTAAAGAGATGTGCATCTCTTGGTCCTTTGTTGCCCATTCTTATGAAGATTTAGTCTTTGCGGAATATGAATAAATATTTGAGCATAGGTGTGCACCAAGCACGCATTTACTCGAGATTCACATGGATGCGCTTCCAATTTTTCCTTTATTCCAAGTTTAGTTAACGTGTTTTAGTTTGAAAAACTAATAGTCGTTTTGAACCAAATAAGCTTCTAGCGATCGACTATTAAAGGGTTTAAAGAGATGTGCATCTCTCGGTCCTTTGCCTTTCAATTTTTATTATGAAAAAGGTTTTTGCGCATCAATGACTTGAAGTTGGATCAAGCATTTCAAGTTGATTATGAAAAAGAGTTTGAACCGAGCGGAGGAGGTACTTAACGTTAGATCAAACATTCGCGTTGGTGAGCATGGTTTGATTTGTGAAAACTACTCGACGTTGGATCAAGCACTATTTTTTTTTTCTCTTTGAAAGTGGTTGATTTTAATCTTGAGTTAGAAAATAACTAAGATAACAAAGCAACCAAAAGGAAATAGATAAAATTAAGCAAGCAATACAACCCGGGGTGAGGGGATACATTTTTCTGAATGAGGATTGCAATAAGGATAATCAATAGAAACAAAGTCAATACAATGCAAGAAAAAATGTAAGAGATTGGAACACACACAAAATATTTATAGTACATTTTTATTGTAATTGAATCGAAAAAAGGTAAAGCAAAAAATGAAACATGCACAGATTAAGATCATGATCCGAGGATGTGAATCGACGTTGCGTAACGTAAAGACGTTCAAGGCTACCAAAAGAATTTACATTCGATTCAAAAGTAACGATGTTGAATCATTGCGCGCAATCATAAATCGAACGAGATGCTAACGTGAAGCATATCTTCGCAAGATGAATTGAAATAAAAACAAAATCATAACGTAGAGAAATGAAATTGAAATAAAAGAAGTTTAACGTGCGCAAAGGTGAAACAACAAAATCATGCCATGATGACATAAAACATCGTAATCGAAGTCAAAAAGAGTACTATCGCAAAAACAAGCATACACAGCTAAACATAATGTGCTCAAAGCCGGTTCATATGTATCGACAATAAAAGCGGAATGTCGCACACAAGGATTGTAACATGGTGAAATATCATATCAATGGATAGAAACAAAAATTGAGCGGCATAACGACATATAAATGTCAAATCTTCGGATCAAAATCCAATTTACACAATGCATTAATATAAATTAAAACAACAACAACAACCATGCATAATATTTACATCAATACCTGTTCATTTACAGTGTCCAACACAAAACTCAACACAATCAAAATTTAAGTACACGGTATAACGAATTATACACAATAAAAAACATAAACACAAAACCACCAAAATTAAATCGAAACTAAATACATATTCAACATAGTAGCTCGTACAACACAAAAACTTGATAAAAAAATTACCGTACGTGGAGTTACGACATTGAATTCACTGATGTTAGCTGTAACACCCCTTCTATACCCCGTACAAAAACGTAATAAAAAAAAAATATAATCTTATAATAAAACATCAGAGCAAAGATTAAGTCATTTAGATATAAACAGAGATGTCACATCAACGTGAACTAAAAACAACCTGCTCATAAAGATATATAACACCTGGATAGTTTTTATAAACAAAGGAACTCCGTTCCAAAATATCAGCATTCAGTTACAGAATTAAAGCGGAACATCCATAACTGATGTCATCACAAAATATAAGTATGTCATATACATATTCATACAAGGCCACTATATACAAGCTAAAAGAAACATCTACACTCTAACCCCGACTACCCGTGTTATATATCAGAGCCGACGGAACGACAAAAAGACGAAGACACTAATCTTCGCAAAAGACCTCCAGCATCTAATCTGCAATGCCATTACAGCATTAAACCACAGCAGAAGGGTGAGAAACAGGATTATAATATAATTGCATATCATTATATAACACTTAGCAAAATATGCACAATTATTCTCACCACACAAATACGATACTTGTAAACAACACAAGACATATTAAACTCATTTCACACATCAATCACATAAGCATATACATTAACACAATGCATAACAAATCCTTCTCAAAATTCAACACATAAACATACATGTAATGAATTATGCAAATGCACAGAGACCGACACAACGACTCTACGCATGCGGTACCAATCCAACCTTGTAATTCATTAGTCCCCCAGGAACTCTTGGAATCATCGCTCGTTACATAGAGTAACTCCCCGTCGGGCCTACGATGTTCCCCGTCGCTATAAACCATTATTTCAGGGCGTACGACGTTTATGGATTGCTTTAGTCCACTATTTCAAGGCGCACAATCCGATTGCCATAGTCCACTATTTCAGGGCGCACAATCATTTGTGATTAATCGCTTCTACCATTATTTCAGGGCGTAAGACGATAAAACTGATTCATTTATGAATCTTCCAATGCAAGAATGCATATCATGATACTTGACACATTAATGACTCATGCCAACATCAAATGCTCATGCATTAACAATAATCATGTATTTCAAGTACATATAAAGTAATGCACACAATTGCCCAAAATGGCCACAAACACCAATATACCATTCCACAACATCAAATTCCCATCAAAGAATCATCACACAAGCCATCTCATAACATATCATAATATGTCTTACAATATTGAAAAATAACTCAAAATTCCATTTTTCGGTTTTCCGAAAAAGTCGGCTAAAAGTCTTCCAAAAATAACATTTTCTATCATCATCAAAAAGTACTCATCGACAGCTTCGATTCGGTATAAAGAACTCTTAAATACGATAAACGGTTAACAAGATATGAATATTTCGAAATAACGCAAAAACATAAACCGGACGCCCGACACTACGAAACGGTTCCTAAAAACTGTACCGATTGGACCAAGTTCAGACCCCAAAACTATTTTTCCTAGGAAGAACATCTCGTTAGCTTTCCAACGCATCAAACCACGCCTCAAACTGAATCACAGATCAAAAGTTATGCAGAAAACAAAATTACACGAACAGCACTGTTCGCTGGGCGAATCTCCCTCGCGAGCATTCGCTAGCTGCTTCGCTAGGCGAACATCCCTCGCGAGCATTCGCTAGCTCCTTCGCTAGGCGAATGTTCCAGCGAACCAACCATTAGATAAAAACAGACACTAAGTTCGCTAGGCGAACCCCCTGGCGAACCAAGGCAGCAACTACCAACATTTAAAACACCCAAACTTCGCTAGGCGAACACTCTAGCGAACCTTCGCTCACGCCTTCGCTAGGCGAATACCCGTAGCGAACCTTCGCTACCCTTCACTGAACGGTTCGCTAGGCGAACCTGCGAAAACTCAGAATCCTTCAGCGCTGTTGAAAACCCAAAAATGATATTTTCCAACCCAAACCATTTCCAAATCAACATTAAACGCTGTTTCCACTCTAGAGAATCTTTGGAATCCACAAAAGCCCCTGATTGTGGTAAACGGCCTGCAAACCACTTATAGAACAAAGGTGCACAACAACGAATTATCCCTTCTCTTTTCTTTTCGTTTCGGTTGTACAACGAGTAGTGAAGATCTCCCAGTAGCGTTGGCACCGGGTTCTTCATCATGAATATTCGTATAGCGTCCGTATCAATGAAATCCGGCTCGTTGGGAAACAACACTATGCCGTATATACAAAGGGCTAGCAAAACACTAAAAACAAGCCAATTCTCGCCTTTAGCTGCTTCCTGGGCCTTCTTAATTAGATATTCCAACTTGTAACCACGAATCTTTCCTTTGTTGGAGACATTGGCGTCTAACTCCGATTTGCTCAAATAAAGAGCACCAGCCACCTTCCCAAAGTCAAGATCCCCCACCGATCCAAAGAAATGGGGCTTCTCCTTGATAGCAATCCCCAACATGTTGGAATACTCCTCCAAGGTAGGAACCAACACATAGTCTGGAAATACAAAACACCTCAGAGGCGGATCATAGAACTGTATCAACGTATGGAGACCTCTGGCTTCATAATCACTGACATTACGGACCATAGATAAAATCCACCCATATTTCTCTTCAAAAGGTTCTCGTACTGCAGGGCTCGCCATTCCCTTCAGCATAACAATAGGGCCTAAAGTAGGCGTAAGGAACTTATAGCTGATGATATTCTTCCTCTCTTTAGTGTTCATCTTTGCAGGGACCTGATGGCTGGAATCAAGGGTAATATATGCACCTGGAAATGAATAAACATGTATGTTAGGATATGATAATGCAATGCAAAGGGCAATGTGATCAGGTAATCAGGTGTTTGTGCTGAACTGTGAACGGTGTCAGTGTAGCTCTGAGACTAATATAGAACCATAGATAAGAACCATCTGAATACAATAGGATGAAACTTCCTTTTTGTGCAATGATGATAGAAAACCGGGTATGTAGGAGGTCATGGTTACCTGCAAACCTGTAAACAACCCGCCCTTCTCACATGTGGGTACTAGGATGTTCAGTATCCCGGGCTCTCAGGTCGAGAAATGATGATACGTTCACCATTTCTGGTTTGGCATCATCATCAATCGAGGAGGCCTCAACTGATTCTCCAAAACAAAAAGGTCCTCAGCTTCTGGCACTGAGGTCGAGAAGCAATAGTACATTCATCCCTCAGGGTACAGTACTATCGCCAATCGAGGAGTGCCTCCGCTGATTCTCTTTCAAAAAGGGATGTCCTATAGCAAGTTCCCAGCATTGGGTCCTCGGATCGAGGATGTGCAATGGGTTTGCCACAGAATGTGGTCTGCCACTGTCACATCTCGGGAGGAGTGCCGCAACTGAGTCCTCGGGAATGGTCACCAGAGTCGACAGTTCCTCAAGAGAAGAACCACTGGCCTGCATAACATGCAGTAGCAGAAAGCTCCTGATAGAACCTCGTCTGGTTGTGGGTCTCATGAACAACAATACGTGGTCACCACCACGCAAGCGTCATGACTATCCACTCTAATTCCTATGTGTGTACTCAAGCCTGTGTAGTGAGCTTATCTCTCAGAACACCCTGCCCGCCAAACAGAAAACAACAGCACAGTCCAGCACAATAATGATATGTAATGCAGTAAATGCGATAAATACAGTAATGTACAGTAAAGCAGTAAATAACCATACAATAAAACAGTAAATACAGCACAACAGTAAACACCCAATGAAAGAAAAACAGATAAGCGCTGGGATTGACTCGCTAAGGAAACCAGAGATTCTGCGAATTCCCCAGCAGAGTCGCCAGCTGTCGCTCCCGGGATTTTCATCCAAGTACAAACGCGAAAGTGGCACCGAACAGAGTCGCCAGCAATGTGTATTTATCCCAAGAGAGGGAAAGGAAACACTGCATAAACCTGAAGGAAAGGAAAAAGCATGGTCTTGCGACCAAAAGATCTGGGTTCGGGAGTCGGTTACGCGCGGGGAAGGTATTAGCACCCCCACGCGTCCATCGTACCCGATGGGATCCACGCTTGCTGTTTCGATCAAAGGGTGTAAAGAAAGGATACTGGAAAAGGAACTGAAAGAAAGAAAGGAGAAAGAAAAGAAAAGGAATGGGAAACGAATGTAGGGAAAATAAAAGAAGTGCTCGCATGGGCCCTACCCCACTGCCTACGTATCTCATCGGGAACATGAGAATCAGAGCGACGTAGTTCCCCTCACTAGGGATGAATTGTTTGTGTTTTTTAGGGAACGGCTAACATTCTAGCTCAGGTGTTGCAGGCTCGCTGGTCCGAGTGCGTTACCATCTTGCAAGAGAACGAGTAGAAGCGCGTTCGTACGCTAAGAGTGAATGAGGTGAGAAAAGAATTCCTGAAGGAAAGACGTTATTGTTTATTTTTGTCTTTTAAGAGTTTTTTCCATTTGTTTGCATATGATGGTGTATCCAAATCTTAGTCATTGGAATGTGTACATTCTCACATTCCAAGATGGAATGGGTAAGAAAGCACACTAAGAGTGAAGAAGACCCCCACACTTAGTTCCAATTGTCAAGGTTCAAACACACTAGCATACTTGTGTTTATTAAGTGTTTTTGTTGATTATGGGGTGAAGAAGTGTTTTTATTATTTGTACCTTCAACAAGTATTGCATTTAGGTCTCTCATACAAGATCAAATGTTTAACACATTGACCCAAGATGGGCTATATGCTATACATTCTAAGATTATAAGAGAAGACCCCTTATAACCTTTTCTTTATATGAAAGGCCTAAATGCAATAAATGCCTACCTTTATTAGATATTTTGAATTTTCTTTGAGATGAGAAAAGAGACTCAAGAGAGGATAAAGGTAAAAATCTATATGGACTAAGACTCAATCCTAATTGATTAGTTAAGGGAGTGATCCTAAGGTTTGTGAGGTTTCAACCTAAAGT
Organism: Lathyrus tuberosus; assembly: GCA_022829125.1. Taxonomy (NCBI): domain Eukaryota; kingdom Viridiplantae; phylum Streptophyta; class Magnoliopsida; order Fabales; family Fabaceae; genus Lathyrus; species Lathyrus tuberosus. The sequence continues at coordinate 4,670,393 of JALAZF010000384.1, forward strand.
CTAAAGAAAGAATGAATTAAACAATTCACTTCTAAAGTAGAAGATGAATTGTAATTCACAAAGGGAAAGTGATGAGTTATTAAAAGAAAGCACATAAGTGCTTAACAAAACATAAAATGGAATTGTAAAAGAGAAAGGATAGAAGTTGAATGTGGATTCCTTATCCACACTCAATTGAAACTTACCAAAGCCCCTACATGGTTAGTAAACATGTATAAGAAGTATAAGAAGTAAAAGAACATGTAATGCATCATAAAACTCAAAAGAATTAAATGAGAAATCAAATCCTAGAACCACAACCAGAATGTACATCATATGGAAAACAAATGGTTATTATCATGCAAGTCCAAGTGGATAGGCAACAAACATCATCCATGACATTAGAACATGATATCATAAGAAAAGGGAGAATGAAAGATGAAAAGAAATGGAAGAAACATGCATAAATGGAGCATGTAATCCAAGGATCAGAATTGAAATGAAATGAAAAATGATTCACAAACATCTCACAAGTATTCATGCATGACACATCAAAGCATTTAAGAAGTGATAGAAGAAGTAGGATTGAAATGGAAGTTCCAAACAAAGGAAAGTGCAAACACAACATGTTAAAGGTGCACAAGGTTCAAATGATAATCAACAAGCAAAGATGACATATGATATGTATCAATGTCCTATAATGTCAAGAGTGTAGCTCACCAAATAGGCAAATGATCATGCAAGTATACACAAAAGAAAACATGTAAACATGCACAAAAGATTACAATGATATGACATGTTATAATTCTTTAAATGAAATGCATCAAACAAAAATCAAATGGCCTCATGAAAATTATGAAAACATGGTATTGAAGTTCACTAATCAGAGATGAATCACATATCAAAGTAGCATGCAAGGAACCAAGGCAAAATGATGTCAAACAATGCACTTAGGTCAAATAGACATATCATACAAAGTAGCACAAAAGTGAACACCAAACATGCCATAAAATGACCTAAAAAATCGAATAAAAAATCACTTAACATACCTCAAGATGCTAATGACTCAATGCAAAAATAAGAGCATCAAAACAATTTTTAATGATCAAGAACAAAATTAAACAAGATCATGTACCACATTAAGAATGCACACCAAAGAAATTCAAAGAAAATTATGGAGCAGGGGTAAAACGGTCATAAAATCAGAAAATAAAATTACCAAAAATTTTCTAAATGTTTTAAGAAGACTCATGAATTTTTGTGGAATTTTATGATGCTATTTAGTATTTTTAAAAATTAAAAAGAAAACGTGTAGCAAAAATAAAAAAAAATGCAATGCAAAAAGGAATGGGGGTGCGTGACTAGTAATTACTCAGTTCAAATTACATTGGGCCTTAAACAAGGGGGTGTGGATATCAGTTTAGTCCCAAGGTCCAAGTCTGCGCAAAACACACTAACAAACATACACTCTCAGTCAACAAAATTGACTCACTCATGGCCATTGGATCAAGTCAAGGTCAACGAAAGTCAAAGTAAATGAAATCAACGCACATGCATGAGTGTCTACCTTAGCTACCATACGTTGCAACACATAGAGCTTAAGTGAATTCAGAAACAATGCACATGACATGCACATGCGTTTTAATGTGCTGGCACATTTTAGACCACACGATTGGAACACATCAACGGCTATGATTAAAACACACAAAACCCTAGCACTTAAGACCACCGGCCGGAGATGACCTCCGGTCACCTTCTCCGGTCATGCACCACCGTCTGCAATTCCATAATTTCCAGAATTCCACAAAAACTATACCAAAATGAAGAGCAACTCACGTAGATTAACAATATACTCAAAAAAACAACAAAACATACACACATAGCAAGAACAGAGGGGATGAATATGTGCCCTAACTTTTGGATCTAAGCCTTTAAGAAGCTCTATCAACTAGCCAGAGTTCAAATGCTCCTAGTGAGCTCATATCATCATGAAAACAACAAAATAAACAAGTAAACGTGAGAGAAGAGTTTGTAAGCTTCGGAACCTGATCTTGCAGTCCTTGTAGAGTCTGAGAAAACCAGAGGAAATGCTTGCTTCTTCCTTAAGCTTCACTTGGCCAAATAAAGGCTTTGATGAAGATGATGATTCAGGGGAGAAGAAATGAGATCCAAGCTCAAAAATCAGTTGCTCTTTGGTGAAGTTGAGAGAGAATCATAGAAGATTTAGGAGGAGGCTGAACAATATGAACTCGAAGCTTCCTTGCAATGGTGATGTTGAGAGTAGAGCAGAGAGAGTTTTTTTTGGAGAGAATGTGGAAGAATCAGAGAGAAAATTAGAGAGTGTTTGGGAGTGAAATGAGAAGAATGGAGTTAGCCCGAGATTTGTGAGTGATATTTTGATTTATAGTAGAGTTTAACCATGGTTTAATGAGTCAGTTAAGGTGAGTTAAAGTGGTTAAACTGAGTCCATCCTAACTAACTGAGCCAAGTTAGTTAGGGGACGAGTTATGCTATGACTATGATGTTATGGTGATGACCTATGGTGTGTTATGGTGGAGCAGCAAGAGAAACGAATGGCAAAGGCTGTTGCATTAGAAACTTGCTCAGCAAGCTTGTTTTTTCTATTTCCATGCAAAGCACGTGCTAGTGTATGAGATTTATGTCATGTGTGCTTGGTTTAAAGAGGAAAGCTGAGGTTAAGAAGTGTTTGTGGTGTGTGTGAACCAAAATCATGCAACATGCTGTCAATGTATCCATGCCAACATAGGGTAGTTTGTGGAGGTTTTTCTCTCTACTCAATGGCTGCATCAGGGAGTTTATGGGTTCATTGGAAAGAGGATGCATTGGAGCACAATATTGATTTGGAAATTGAAGTGGAATGAGGTCTCAAACATGTCTAAAAATGACCTTAAACAGATGGGCCAAGAACTGGTACATGGGTGCGCAGACTTGTGGCATGACCTGGTTGTGACCTGGTCAAATTTCAGTTGCAATGACCATTCTTTGAGCCATCATAACTCCTTAACCTTTGATCAGATGAAAAGTTGATAAACACCAACTTTGAAGATCTCACATAGAGGAACAACTTTGATGTTGAAAGATTTTCCATTTGAAGCCTCTAATCATGAGTAATTGATCAATACATTTGACCCACCAAGTGTTTGAGAAAATGACTGCGCGCGTGCCCTGAAAATCTTGGTCATGACCTAGTTTTGGACCTACTTTGCTCAAACTTTGATCAATCATATCTCACTCAATTTTTATCCAATGGAGATGTTCCACATATGGATGTGAAGCTTAAAACAAGATCTTTTGTTGTGGCCGAGTGGAATTTTCATTTGGTGCTTCAATTTTAAATGGCCTTGCTTCAAACTCTGATGCAAAATGGCCAAAACTTGCTATTTTTAGTAACCCTTCCTCTTCCAAAAATGGCAACTTTCCACCTCTTGATTTTTTCATGATTCCTTTGGAGTTCCTTGACCAAATTTTGTACATTGGACATATGTAACATGAATTTCATGATTTTGGGCTCAAAAAGTCAAGAGTTGACTTTTTCCTCTGATTATTTGACTTGGCCCCAATTTTCCTGATTTCTGATCTTTCTTCCAATTGAAACACTTCCAAACCAATTGAGAGGCAATTTTCCATACACATACACTTAAGAACATGTAGAATACCATGACATCAAGTTTTGTCCAAAAAATCAAAGATTCCCTGATTTAATGGGAAACCCTAGTTTTGGTGCCCACCTCCTAGGAGAAAAATGTGCAGTCTTCAATTTCAAATTCCTCAGAGTATGTTGTGTACCTTCTTAAAGGATGATGATATATGCCATTTGAGGATGATTTTGGATCAATGAGCTATCTCTTTTGAGGGTTTTCCTTCAGTTTTTGAACCTCTTGCATAGTGAAAGATGTAATGCTTCAATCTCCCATTGTATCTCTCATCCTTGAGGTTGTGGATGATCAATTGAGATGGTATGAGACATGAAAGACCTCTTGGCTTGCCTTGAGGAAACTTGATTGACCTTTTTGTGCTTTGAATGATCCCTTGATTGTCCACCTTCCACCTGATCACATGCCTTGATGGTAAGAAGGATGCCATGCTTCATTTTTCTATTTTAAATGCAATGTAATGTTAATGAGGTGGATATGATATGATAAATGATAATGCCATGCTATGATGACAAAGAGGGAGAGCAAATTTTGGGGTATTACAGCTGCCCCTATTCAAGCGCTGTAGACCTGAATGCCTGAAAGCAATTGCTTTCGGACTTTCAAGGTATATAGTGATTGAATACCAAATATAACCAAAAATTTGCTCTGGATGATGAGGAAGAAACTCCCACGACATTGCTAGCTTGAATCTTCAATGAAACATTGTCGGAGAAAACTGTCTTTTGAACGACACCAGACTACTACTGGCTTGCCACACTGCTGGTGGACTTTAATAATGTCTTTTATGCAATTCCAGACGACTATTGGCCTGCCACGCTACTGGTGGACTTTAGAAATGTCTTTTTGAACGACGCCAGACGACTACTGGCTTGCCACACTACTGGTGGACTTTAATAATGTCTTTTATGCAATTCCAGACGACTACTGGCCTGCCACGTTACTGGTGGACTTTGCAGCTTCGTGCCACCCGAAGATGGACTTTTGCCAATCCACTGTTGGACTTTTGCCACCCGAAGATGGACTTTGGCCAATCCACTGTTGGACTTTTAGAATATGCCACCCTTAGATGGACCTTTCGCCAATCCACTGTTGGACTTTTGCCACCCGAAGACGGACTTTTGCCAATCCACTGTTGGATTTTTGCCACCCGAAGACGGACTTTTGCCAATCCACTGTTGGACTTTTAGCTGCTTTGCCACCCGAAGATGGACCTTTCGCCAATCCACTGTTGGACTTTTGCCACCCGAAGACGGACTTTTGCCAATCCACTGTTGGACTTTTAGAATATGCCACCCTTAGATGGACCTTTCGCCAATCCACTGTTGGACTTTTAGAATATGCCACCCTTAGATGGACCTTTCGCCAATCCACTGTTGGACTTTTAGAATATGCCACCCTTAGATGGACCTTTCGCCAATCCACTGTTGGACTTTTAGAATATGCCACCCTTAGATGGACCTTTCGCCAATCCACTGTTGGACTTTTGCAATATTCCAATACCGGATTGCACTCTGCATCCGTGTCAGACATCTCTGTCGACTTTGCTGAGGAACAATGATCAACGACTTGACTTTAGAGGTTCCTGAGAGGATAATATCTCTGCTGGAGAATAAATGAACAATCCGTCTGCTTCAAATTGTCAAGTTTGCCAAAAATAAATTGAACCTGAAGAATAATAAATCTGCCAGTAATCACTTCATCTGCTGGGGGAATGAATTCTGGTCACAGCGACTCCGCTGGGGATAAGAATTTCTTTGCATGGCGTCCTGCTAAGGAAGAAAAGTCGTAAAAAACTCTGCTTGAGGATCTATCCAATCCAAGACCCTTTGTAGGGGTTATCAACCTTCTGACCCGGCTGGGGAAAGACTGTACCATCCTTGTTGAGGAATAGATTCTGCCGATCCTATAAACCTCTGCGAGGAGAACAACAACTCAGCTGGGGAGTATTGCTGACAAGATTCGATGCTGACCTTTGTGGGGGATCATTACCAGAGACACAATCTTGCTGGGGATCATGGCTACTCTGCCAGGGATATGCAAATCCTGGTTAGAACATTCCACTGCAACTTGCTAGAAAGAGTGTAATACCCCGTAAATTTGTAAACGCTCTAGTTAGTATTTTTATAATCAACTGGGTTCCGGAGTACTCTACGCAATTATTTGATAAAATAATTAGAGTAATCTGACGAACTCAGTGTTGATTAAATTAATAATAGTTAACGTGGAGTTTTATTAATCGATGCATTTGAGATAATTTGGATAATTAGTAGTATGATCAATTTATATCACTTTGGATATTTTACTTATTTGGTCAAAGATAGAAACTTAGAGAAAAAGAAAAGAAAGAAAAGAAAGGAAAAAGGGAAGAGAAGGAAAGGAAGGAGGAGGAAAAAGAGAGGAAAATTTCCCAAAAGCTCAAGATCATCAACAATCATCTGTTCTTCATCAATTCGTCTCAATTTCAACCTCCTCGTCTAGTAATCCAGGTGGGTTCTAGTTAGACTCTTTAGAGTAGGATTATTTTGAGTTTAGAGTTAGATTAGAAATTGTGAAATTGATTAATTTTGCATGAAATTCGTGAATCTAACTGCTAAATGCCATGTTTGATTATATGTTATACTGATTGTTATGTTATAACATGTTTTGATGCATTTTGATTGATGAAAAATGGGATTTTGGGGTTGAATTGAATCAACCCGTAGCAGACAGATTCTGCAGGAAAATTTCTGGGTTCAAACTGCCCATACGCGTATCACGCAGGGCCATACGCGTATTGAGTAGGGCAATACGCGTATGGATGTGAAGAAAATTGGGCGTTACGCGTATGGACAAGCCAATGCGCGTATGAGACATGGTGGTACGCGTATTGGACTTTTACAAGGGAATTTTGAAGGAAAATAGCCTTGCCCATACGCGTATGGCCTTGGGCAATACGCGTATGGCTGGGCTAGAATCTTAGGCAATACGCGTACGGGGAGTGCCAATACGCGTATGGCCAGGGGACTTGCAGAATTCTGCTGTTGTGATATTTTATTTCCGATCGTTTGTTTCTAATGCCGTAACTTTTTATCCGTAACTCGGAATGGAACAATTTTGGTATCGTTGGAAAGGTAATAAAATGTACTTTCTTATTACATGGGTTTTAAGATTGACGGCCGATTTAATTATATCGGAATTGTTGGAATTGTGTCGTTTTGTTGATTTTGGTGTGTAATGGTTGTTGAAAATGTAAGCATGATTAAAATATGGAATAAGTAGAGTGAAGACAATTACCCTAAGCAGTGTCGGAAAAATATAAATGATTAAACACTAGTATGGAACATGTGTGTTAACCGTTTGGTTGTGATAAGGCATAATGGCCTTGAGATTGTGGAATACAATCAAGTCTTTGTGAGATCACGTAATCGTAACCGGTTATTATTGTTTTGCGAGTGCGTTTCATGGGTCTCGAGCTCCTCTGAAACATATGCACCACTACTTGGCAGGTTTGATTCCCGCATTTCATTTTAGTACGAATGGCGCCCATGGAGCGTAGGCTTGTGACGGTATAAGGCCCGTGAGAAGTGACGGTTCATAACGGTTAATGGCCCGTAGAACCCGAATCCATTCGTATGTCAAGTAGGTTGCAAGGATCCATGACCCGGGTCGACTTCTAGACGTAGAAGAGGACGGGAATAGGGGATACCTTGGCATGGTTATCGATTAGTGATATTGTGAGTTGATGAACTCATAACATGTGTCCATATAGTGTGTGTGTACTCATGGTCTTTCCCCTTTCCCCTTGGACATGAGTTAGGACTTTGTTAGAACCTTGTAAAGCCGAGAGGACTTTAAGATAGGGAACTCACTGAGATTTGATGTATCTCACCCCACTGTTGTTGTTTACATCACAGGTTCTGCAGGTTTAGCGAAGGGTAAGGACAAGGTTATTTGACTTTCCTTACGGATCGTGGTTTTGTGATGACATGGCTTCCGCTATGGCGTTATGTTTTGAGATCATTGTATTGATCTAGTTCTTAGTTTTTATCATTTTGGAACATCTTGTATATGTAATGCCTTAGACTTTTAGTTCTTTTGTACTTGAGGCATTTATATATATAATGTGTTAACTAGGAACTTATTATGTTTCAGTACCAAAAGTGAAACTCATGTATAATATATGATTTGATGCAAATATTATATGTGGGCGTTACAGTTGGTATCAGAGCCTGGTTGTATCCTCGACCTAGCCATGAAATAGTATAAGTGTTTCTTTCCGTTTCATATGTGTTGTGTCGCTATGGGTCTTAAGTGCTATATTTATGGTATTGAGCCTGATCAACTTAATTCTATCTATATGACATTTAGGAACATGGTTGGCGGACACAGAAACAATCGTGGTAGACCCACAAATACTCCAGCTGGGATGAATCCGCCAGGCGGCGATGCAAATGCTTCTTTGTATCAGTTTGTGCGACAGATGCAGCAGCAGCAGAACCAGTTCATGCAACATATGGTGCAGCGGATGAATGTAGGTCTTCATCCTCGAGTGGTTGTCCCAGAGATTGTAGGTGGGAGTTTTCGGGATTTTCTCCGCATGAATCCTCCAGAATTTCATGGCGGAATGGATCCTGTGAGAGCTCATGACTGGATTGCTGGCATGGAGAGAATTTTTCTAGTAATTTGCTGTAGTGAGGAGAACAAGGTAGTGTTTGCTTCTCACTCACTGAGAGGTCCTGCTGAGAGATGGTGGGATGTTGCTTCAGCTTTCATGACTATGCAAGGTGTACCTAAGGTGTGGGAGCAATTCAGGCCTATTTTTATTGAAAAGTACCTTCCTAGTTCCTTGAGGATCCGAAGAGAGTTTGAATTCCAGCAGTTGCAGCAATACTGTGTGGCAGAGAACAGTTTGAAGGAAGTTCGGACAGAAGGGGGTTCGGGTAGGGCAAGCCAACAGTCTAATCCTAGGCAACGAGTTTTTAAAAGGAAACAAGTTTAGAGCTCTAGGACTAGTGCATGTCGACACTGTGGTAGAAATCATTGGGGAAAGTGCGGTATCGAAGGTGTGAAGTGTTATCAATGTCAGAAGGTGGGCCATTTGGCGAGGGATTGTCCTTAGGGTAGAAATCAGACACAAGGGAAGACTACTGGTCGAGTATATACTCTGGATGCAAGGAAAGCAAAGGGTGATAATTCCTTGATTTCGGGTACGTGCTTCGTTAACGGATATCCTTGTTTTTGTTTTATTGGATTGCGGTGCAACATATTCTTTTGTGTCCAGGTGTGTGTGAAAATTTTGTTTTGTCTATGAATAATAGAGTTTTCCAGATCGACCTTATTAGTATACCGCTTAAGAAAGTGGATGGTGTTCTGGGAATGGTTTGGCTTTCAGTTAATTCGGTTTTTATCGGTTGTGAAGAGAAGTTAATCATTATTCCATCTGCTGAGGCTACTTCTAAGGATGTGTTATTGACGATTTTAGGAAGTACGGTAAGAATGGTAGACTTCTTATTCGAGAAGGAGAAATCTGTTTTAATGGTTCTTCCTAAGGAAGGAAGTAGTGACCAGCAAGTTCTGAGTATTCCTATAGTGGGTGAGTTTCCGAAGTGTTTCCAGAGAATGTTACTACTCTTTCCTCCGGAGAGAGGAGTTGAGTTCTCTATTGACCTGATACCGGGAACGGCTCCTATATCCGTTTCTCCGTATCGGATGTCACCGCTTGAATTAAGAGAATTAAAGGACCAGTTGGAAGACTTGATGTCTAAGCACCTTGTTAGATCTAGTGTTTCACCTTGGGGAGCTCCAGTGTTATTGGTAAAGAAGGAAAGATGGGGGAATGCGTTTATGCATCGACTAGTGTAAGTTGAATAAAGTTACCATTAAGAATAAGTATCCCTTACCAAGGATAGACGACTTGTTAGATCAATTGAAAGGAGCCTGTGTGTTCTCGAAGATTGATTTACGGTCGGGTTATCATCAGATTCGAGTGAAGAGTCCGATGTGCCAAAGACTGCATTTAGGACACGTTACGGTCATTACGACTTCCTAGTGATGCCTTTCGGTGTGACTAATGCTCCAGTGGTTTTTGTGGATTGCACGAATTGAATATTTCAGGCTTACTTGGACCAATTTGTGGTAATCTTTATTGACGACATTCTTATTTATTCTCGTACTCCACAAGAGCATGGAGAACATCTGAGGATTGTCTTATCGGTCTTGCAAGAGAAGCAATTGTTTGCTAAGTTGAGCAAGTGTGAGTTTTGGATGTCGGAAGTTAATTTTCTTGGACATGTGATATCTCGAGGTGGTGTGGCAGTGGATCCATCGAAAGTAGAAGCAGTGATTAATTGGGAGAGACCGAGAAATGTTACAGAAGTTAGAAGTTTCTTGGGATGGACAGGTTACTATGGAAGATTTATTAACAGCTTTTCTCAATTGGCCTTACCAATGACGAAACTTACTCGGAAGAATGTTGCTTCGGAGTGGGATCCGGGTTGTGAACAGAGTTTTATGAAATTGAAGGAGAGTTTGACGAGTGCTCCAGTATTAATCATTCCTGATCCTAATAGCTCTTATGAAGTGTTCTGTGATGCTTCTAAGAGGGGATTAGGGGGTGTTCTGATGCAAGGTGGTCAAGTAGTGGCTTATGCTTCTCGACATTTGAAAGTTCATGAGAAGAATTATCCAACTCATGACTTGGAACTAGCTGCCGTGATATTTGCACTGAAGGTGTGGCGTCATTATTTATGATGTACGTTTTGAAATGTTCAGTGACCACAAAAGTTTGAAGTATTTGTTTGATCAAAAGGAGTTGAACATGCGACAAAGAAGGTGGATGGAGTACTTAAAGGATTATGACTTAGAATTGAAGTATCATCCAGGAAAAGCGAATATAGTAGCGGATGCTTTAAGTCGGAAAATGGTTCATAGTGTGGAATTGATGATTTTGGAGTATTCATTGTTGGAGAAGTTTAGAGATCTTAATCTCCAATTTGTGTGGACTCCGAATGGTGTGATCAGGGGAAATTTGAATGTCAATTCTACTTTGAGAGTTGAGATTCAACAAGAACAAATGTTAAGGGAGGAGTTACAATAGTTGTTACTTCAACCGGGTTTTACACGAGCTACAGATGGGATTGTTCTGTTTAATCAACGGATTTGTGTTCCGAAGGATGAGTCATTGAAAAGGGAGATTTTAGATGAAGCTCATAAAGGTACTTTTACGATACATCCTGGTTCTTCGAAGATGTATCAGGATTTAAAGAAGGATTATTGGTGGTCTGGGATGAAAAAGGATATAGCGGAATATGTGTCAGAATGTGCAGTATGTCAACAGGTGAAGATTGAACACCAAAGACCGGGCGGTCTGTTACGACCTTTGGATATTCCAGTTTGGAAGTGGGATAGTATTTCTATGGACTTTGCAGTGGGTTTACCCCGAACGCAAGGTGGTTATGATTCTATTTGAGTAATTGTGGATCGACTAACGAAATCTGCGCATTTCTTAGCCGTGAAGACTACTTATAAGGCAAGTCATCTTGCGAGGATGTTTATTGTTGAGATTGTGATATTGCAGGGTGCTCCTTCTAATATTGTGTCCGTTAAAGATCCGAAGGTTACTTCGAGATTTTGGGAAGTGTTCCAACAAGTTGTGGGTACGAATTTGCGTTTAAGCACGTCGAATCATCCTCGGACGGATGGTCGGACTGAACGAACAATACAGACGATAAAGGATACGTTAAGAGCTGGTGTACTAGAGAGTAGAGGAAAAATTGGAAAGAACTTTTACCGATAATTGAGTTTTCCTATAACAAGAGTATCATTCGAGCATCGGTATGGCTTCTTATGAAGCATTGTATGGGAGGAAGTGTAGAACACCTTTGTGTTGGGTAGAAGTTGGCGAAGATAGAATTATAGGACCCGAGATTATTCAAGAGACTACGGAAAAGATTCGAATGATCCGCGAGAAGGTTAAACAAGCACAAAATCGCCAAAAGAGTTATGCGGATAATCGTAGGAGACCTTTGGAATTTGAGGAAGGTGACCATGTATTTCTGAAAGTTACTCCGAGATTGAGATTGAAAGGACCGTTTAAGTCGCGAAAGTTAAGTCCGAGATACGTGGGACCGTATCAGATTTTAGAAAGGATTGGTGAAGTTGCTTATCGATTAGCCTTACCACCCTCTCTATCCGAGATGCATGACGTTTTTCACGTATCTCAGCTCCGTAAGTTTATTCCTGATCCTCTTCAGCCAATTCTACCCGAATCAGTAGAAATAGAAGCAGATTTGACTGTTGAACCACAACCGAGTTGCATTGTGGGAAGAGAGACAAAAGTGTTAAGGAACAAAGATATTCCTCTTGTTAAGGTACAATGGGATATGACGCATCCAGGTGATGCTACGTGGGAGTTAGAATCGGAAATGCGAGTTTCTTATCCACATCTGTTCAGGTAATATTCTAAATTCGAGGACGAATTTCTATTTAAGGGGGGTAGGATGTAATACCCCGTAAATTTGTAAACGCTCTAGTTAGTATTTTTATAATCAACTGGGTTCCGGAGTACTCTACGCAATTATTTGATAAAATAATTAGAGTAATCTGACGAACTCAGTGTTGATTAAATTAATAATAGTTAACGTGGAGTTTTATTAATCGATGCATTTGAGATAATTTGGATAATTAGTAGTATGATCAATTTATATCACTTTGGATATTTTACTTATTTGGTCAAAGATAGAAACTTAGAGAAAAAGAAAAGAAAGAAAAGAAAGGAAAAAGGGAAGAGAAGGAAAGGAAGGAGGAGGAAAAAGAGAGGAAAATTTCCCAAAAGCTCAAGATCATCAACAATCATCTGTTCTTCATCAATTCGTCTCAATTTCAACCTCCTCGTCTAGTAATCCAGGTGGGTTCTAGTTAGACTCTTTAGAGTAGGATTATTTTGAGTTTAGAGTTAGATTAGAAATTGTGAAATTGATTAATTTTGCATGAAATTCGTGAATCTAACTGCTAAATGCCATGTTTGATTATATGTTATACTGATTGTTATGTTATAACATGTTTTGATGCATTTTGATTGATGAAAAATGGGATTTTGGGGTTGAATTGAATCAACCCGTAGCAGACAGATTCTGCAGGAAAATTTCTGGGTTCAAACTGCCCATACGCGTATCACGCAGGGCCATACGCGTATTGAGTAGGGCAATACGCGTATGGATGTGAAGAAAATTGGGCGTTACGCGTATGGACAAGCCAATGCGCGTATGAGACATGGTGGTACGCGTATTGGACTTTTACAAGGGAATTTTGAAGGAAAATAGCCTTGCCCATACGCGTATGGCCTTGGGCAATACGCGTATGGCTGGGCGAGAATCTTAGGCAATACGCGTACGGGGAGTGCCAATACGCGTATGGCCAGGGGACTTGCAGAATTCTGCTGTTGTGATATTTTATTTCCGATCGTTTGTTTCTAATGCCGTAACTTTTTATCCGTAACTCGGAATGGAACAATTTTGGTATCGTTGGAAAGGTAATAAAATGTACTTTCTTATTACATGGGTTTTAAGATTGACGGCCGATTTAATTATATCGGAATTGTTGGAATTGTGTCGTTTTGTTGATTTTGGTGTGTAATGGTTGTTGAAAATGTAAGCATGATTAAAATATGGAATAAGTAGAGTGAAGACAATTACCCTAAGCAGTGTCGGAAAAATATAAATGATTAAACACTAGTATGGAACATGTGTGTTAACCGTTTGGTTGTGATAAGGCATAATGGCCTTGAGATTGTGGAATACAATCAAGTCTTTGTGAGATCACGTAATCGTAACCGGTTATTATTGTTTTGCGAGTGCGTTTCATGGGTCTCGAGCTCCTCTGAAACATATGCACCACTACTTGGCAGGTTTGATTCCCGCATTTCATTTTAGTACGAATGGCGCCCATGGAGCGTAGGCTTGTGACGGTATAAGGCCCGTGAGAAGTGACGGTTCATAACGGTTAATGGCCCGTAGAACCCGAATCCATTCGTATGTCAAGTAGGTTGCAAGGATCCATGACCCGGGTCGACTTCTAGACGTAGAAGAGGACGGGAATAGGGGATACCTTGGCATGGTTATCGATTAGTGATATTGTGAGTTGATGAACTCATAACATGTGTCCATATAGTGTGTGTGTACTCATGGTCTTTCCCCTTTCCCCTTGGACATGAGTTAGGACTTTGTTAGAACCTTGTAAAGCCGAGAGGACTTTAAGATAGGGAACTCACTGAGATTTGATGTATCTCACCCCACTGTTGTTGTTTACATCACAGGTTCTGCAGGTTTAGCGAAGGGTAAGGACAAGGTTATTTGACTTTCCTTACGGATCGTGGTTTTGTGATGGCATGGCTTCCGCTATGGCGTTATGTTTTGAGATCATTGTATTGATCTAGTTCTTAGTTTTTATCATTTTGGAACATCTTGTATATGTAATGCCTTAGACTTTTAGTTCTTTTGTACTTGAGGCATTTATATATATAATGTGTTAACTAGGAACTTATTATGTTTCAGTACCAAAAGTGAAACTCATGTATAATATATGATTTGATGCAAATATTATATGTGGGCGTTACAAAGAGTCCTTAGAGATCTGTTGGGGAAACCCAAAGCAAATCTACAGTAGTCTGCTGAAGAATATGACTGTCAGGCTTAGGATAAGCACCACAATGCCCCATGTTAGGTGAGTTTCCCTTTAGACAATTCCGTTAGGGATGACGAGTTTATAACAAACTCTGCTGGAGGAAACTGCTTTAAAACGTCTCGTGTTGGGGAATGCCTTTTTGAGAGGATTTTACAGAAGACTAATTGTCCTCAAACTCTACTGGGGATGATCAACACTTCATGCTGGGGAAACAATCATGCCCCATGCTTGGACAAACCAACAATTCGTCCCCGAAGAGGATGTCATAATAGGATTTTACAGAAGATTTAGCCTCTTCAAACTCTTGTGACTTCGCTGGGGATAAGAACCATCAGTTTCGGTGTCGACGAGACCACTCCTTTGGGGAACCTGTGACCGTTATCGACATAGAAAAGCTTGTAGCTGTTGGAAGTACTGTATGAGAGAATCGACTTAATAAGATACAACGGTACCCAGTTGAACTTAATTCACTGAGATCGACCCGTTATGAACAATCGTCGACCGAACGATGAACGCCGATCTCCTTACCCATAATCGCCCCAGTCTTTTGCGTGGGGTGATTTATTACTGGTCTTGTGCTTAACATCATCTGCACCTACTACCTGCAACAAAAGAATATGTACACATGCCCCGAATATTGCGTGGCTAGAATCCACCATCCGGGAATATTCAACATTCAAAGTAATTTCAAATGTTTTTTTTTCGCGCATGTTATTGCAAGGCCGCCATGTTTTCAAATGCAATGTTTTATCAAAATTAGGACGTTTTTGCAAACAAAGCAATAAAACAAAAATAGGAAGCTTTTTATTGAAATCCAATTTATTGACTGAGAGCCCGGAATAGGCAATTACATCCGGAAGCAATCCCTGGAAAGAGGTGATCGCTGAAAATTGAGAAAAGAAACTATCCTAATGGCAATGTGAAAACGGACTTCCACTGAGTTTCCATTCTGTTATGACCAGTATGTCTTCAAAACTCCCCGACCTTGCCTTCTGAGGAATGATCAGACCGATTCCTATCTTTCAGAATGTCAGTTGTTCAAACGATAATGGGGTACAGATAACTCAGACCGTAGTCATTCGCTTAAATCCCTCTTTTGTGTGGACCGCCCTTTCAGGTTTTCGATCCACCAGGATACCCTTTTTTGCCTAAGTTGCCCTTTCGGGTTTTCAACTTACCGGGTGTACAATTTTTTCAATTATATCCCTAATTTTTGCCCGAACCTTATTCTGTTTTTGGTTCACCGGGATGCCCTTTTTTGCCTGGATTTTTTTATTTTTATTATCCAGCGGGTCTATTCATGCGAAGTATTTTTTGACTACGTCCGAGTTGACAGGGGATGAAAAGTCTTCGCCATCCATGGTTGTAAGCAATAAAGCTCCGCCCGAAAAGACCTTTTTAACCACGAATGGACCTTCATAGTTAGGAGTCCATTTGCCCCTGTGATATGTATTGGGAGGAAGGATCCTTTTGAGTACCACATCTCCGACTTTGTAAACCCGAGGACGCACCTTTTGGTCAAATGCCTGCTTCATTCTGCGCTGATATAGTTGCCCATGGCATACAGCCACCAATCGCTTTTCCTCAATAAGGCTCAACTGATCAAATCTGGCTCGTACCCATTCAGCCTCATCTAGCTTAACATCCATCATGACTCTGAGGGACGGAATCTCCACTTCAACCGGTAGTACTGCCTCCATACCATATACAATTGAGAATGGGGTTGCCCCAGTGGACGTGCGTACCGACGTTCGATACCCATGCAAAGCAAATGGTAACATCTCATGCCAATCTTTGTACGTGACAACCATCTTCTGCACAATCTTCTTGATATTTTTGTTGGCCGCTTCGACCGCGCCATTCATCTTTGGGCGGTACGGAGAAGAATTGTGATGTTCGATTTTGAAGTCCCGGCATAACTCAGCCATCATCTTATTATTCAAATTAGAACCATTATCAGTAATGATTCTTTCGGGAACTCCATATCGGCAAATGATATCCCGTTTTAAGAAACGAGCGACCACTTGTTTTGTAACATTGGCATAGGATGCGGCTTCAACCCATTTGGTGAAGTAATCAATTGCCACCAAGATGAAACGATGACCATTAGAAGCTGTAGGCTCAATCTTTCCGATCATATCAATGCCCCACATGGCAAACAGCCAGGGCGACGCCATGATACTCAATGGATTTGGAGGCACATGCACTTTGTCTGCATAGATCTGGCATTTATGGCATTTGCGGGCATATTTGCAACAATCTGACTCCATAGTCAACCAATAATATCCCGATCTTAACAACTTTTTAGCCATTGCATGTCCTCCGGTATGGGTACCGAAAGAGCCTTCGTGCACTTCAATCATCAACAAGTCTGCTTCATGTCTATCCACACATCTAAGCAGGACCGTGTCAAAATTTCTTTTATACAGCACGCCATCTTTGTTCAAGAAGAAACTACCAGCTAGCCTTCTCAACGTCTTCCTGTCTTTGGACGATGCCCCGGGCGGGTACTCTTGACTTTTCAAGAAACACTTAATGTCATGAAACCATGGCTTGTCATCAGACGCTGCATCGACCGCAAACACAAATGCTGGTCTGTCAAGGCGGGATACCTCAATCTTAGGTACATGGTTCCATCCTTGCACTTTGATCATGGAAGACAAAGTGGCCAAGGCATCAGCGAACCTATTCTCATCTCGAGGAATATGGTACAGTTTCACTGTTGTGAAAAATGTCAGCAATCTCCTCGTATAATCTCTATACGGCACTAGATTTGCTTGGTGCGTGTACCAACTCCCTTTCACTTGATTGATTACCAAAGCTGAATCACCAAATATATCAAGGGTCTTAATCCGTAGATTAATCGCCTCCTCGATCCCCATTATACAAGCTTCGTACTCTGCTTCATTGTTGGTGCATCCGAAAGTTATTCGTGCAGTGAAAGGCATATGAACACCTTCCGGCGTGATAAGAACTGCTCCAACTCCGCACCCATTCATATTGACAGCCCCATCAAACATCAGACTCCATTTGGATTCAGGGTCTGGCCCCTCCTCCGGGAGTGGTTCCTCGCAGTCTTTAGCTTTGAGAAACATGATGTCCTCATCAGGGAAGTCAAACTTCATGGGTTGGTAATCATCAATCGGCTGTTGCGCAAGATAGTCGGACAAGATACTTCCTTTGATGGCTTTTTGTGAAGTGTACTGAATGTCATACTCTGTCAAGACCATTTGCCACCGTGCAACTCTGCCTGTCAATGCTGGTTTCTCGAAAATGTACTTGACAGGATCCATTTTTGAAATCAACAAGGTCGTGTGCCTAACCATATATTGCCTCAATCGCTTAGCGGCCCATGCAAGCGCACAACATGTCTTTTCAAGCATTGAGTATCGGGACTCACAATCATTGAACTTTTTGCTCAGGTAGTAGAAAGCATGCTCCTTCCTACCTGTCTCGTCATGTTGACCGAGAACACAACCCATGGAACCTTCAAGCACTGTCAGATACATTATCAGCGGTCTCCCTTCAACTGGAGGCATTAGAATCGGAGGTTCCTGCAAGTATCCTTTTATCTTATCGAATGCCAATTGGCAATCGTCATTCCACCTGACCGTTTGATCTTTCCTTAACAATTTAAATATTGGCTCACACGTGGCTGTTAGGTGAGATATGAACCTTGCAATGTAGTTCAATCTACCCAAGAAACCACGAACCTCTTTTTCTGTTCTCGGTTCAGGCATTTCTTGTATTGCTTTCACCTTGGCAGGATCAACCTCGATTCCTCTTTCGCTCACAATGAAACCCAGTAACTTTCCAGAACGCACCACAAACGTGCACTTGTTTGGATTTAATCTCAGACGGAACTTTCTCAACCTTTCAAACAGCTTTTTCAGGTTAACCAGATGTTCCTCCTCTGTTCTCGACTTGGCAATCATATCATCTACATAACATTTATCTCCTTATGAATCAAGTCATGAAACAATGTCACCATCGCCCGCTGGTACGTTGCCCCTGCGTTTTTCAACCCAAAAGGCATTACTTTATAACAATATGTACCCCACGGAGTAATGAACGTGGTCTTCTCCATATCTTCAGGTGCCATCTTGATCTGGTTGTACCCGGAGAACCCGTCCATAAAGGAGAACACTGAAAATTGAGCTGTATTATCGACTAGCACATCAATATGAGGTAGTGGAAAATCATCTTTCGGGCTAGCTTTATTAAGATCTCGATAATCCACACACATTCTCACTTTTCCATCTTTCTTCGGTACTGGCACGATGTTGGCTACCCACGGAGGATACTTTGTCACAGCAAGAAACCCAGCATCCCACTGCTTCTGGACTTCCTCCTTAATCTTTAAAGCCATGTCGGGGTGAGTCCGACGAAGTTTCTGCTTGACTGGCGAACATTCTTCTCTTAATGGCAGCCTGTGCACGACAATATCCGTATCCAACCCCGGCATATCTTGATACGACCAGGCGAAGATGTCAACATACTCGCGCAACATTTCAGTCAAAGTTTTCTTCACATCTGCTTGCAAGCTGGCACCAATCCTGATCTCTTTCTTGGCATCCTTGGAACCAATATTGATGATTTCTACAGTCTCCTGGTGAGGCTGGATGACCCTTTCCTCTTGTTTCAACAATCTGGCCAGTTCTTCAGGGAGTTCACAATCTTTCTCCTCCTCTTCTTCGGCTTGATAAATCGGATTGTCAAAGTCATACATAGTCATATCAAAATCGTTATCAGTGGTATCCGGAGGATCAAGTCTGCATGAACGGGTTCATGCCTTATTTTAGAATTTATTTTTAAGCAAAACAAAAGAAAATGAAACATTGCCATTTTATTTTTTGTGCAAAAATAAAAACTGAAAGACAGAGAACAAAATTTGATTGCAAAACGTCCTTTATTAATGATTAAACATTGCAAATGCAACCATGGTGGCCCTACAAATGAATCTATACGCCTTGGGCAGAGCGTAAGATTTTGACATGCATTATGGTTAGAAAAAACAAAGAAAAATTACTCTGTCTGAAGAGTAACCCGGATGACTTCTTCAACGAACCAGTTATGCACTTGTTGTCCCGGAGCATGAGGGCGTACCCAGTTGTCCAGGTCACAATTACTGTCAACACTATCCTCTGTGGCCGCACAAGACTGGTCCGTGTAGATAATTCCCCCACTATTGAAAGTAATGGGTCCCCTGCTCCCCGCATCTGAAATTGTAGAGGGATGATAACCAATACCAAATTTGTCTTCCTTCATTGGGGTCTCTATCAACCTGCCCCAACCTTGGGCGTTGCCTGCCCTGACGACTTCGACAGCTTGTTTGTAAGATGAAATGGAGGTACCGGCCCCAACTGGTACAGAAGAAGACTCAGGTGCATCGTCGATATTGACCGCTTCAAATGATTGGCACAGCATCTCATGAATTTCCCCATCCATTTCAATGTACTTGAACGTGGACATGTGACTCACAAAGATGTCTTCTTCCCCGCACACCGTCACAACCTGCCCTTCAAACTCATACTTCAGCTTTTGATGTAGAGTAGAAGTAACAGCCCCGACTCCGTGAATCCAAGGGCGTCCCAATAGGCAGCTATATGCAGGTTGTATGTCCATTACATGGAACGTGGATTTGAATACCTGTGGTCCAATTTGTACGGGCAATTCCACTTCACCAAACACAGATCGTCTGGTCCCATCGAATGCTCTGACCACCAATTCACTAGGCCTTAAGATCAAACCATCAACCTCCAGCTTCATTAACGCCTTCTTGGCCAAGACATTGAGTGATGAACCAGTGTCTACCAGTACATGAGATAACACTGCGCCCTTACACTCCATCGTGATATGCAAAGCCTTATTGTGGTTTCTTCCTTCAACAGTCAGATCTCTACTTGTAAATCCCAAGCCATGGCTAACATTAACATTAGAGATTACGTCCTCGAGCTGATTAACAGTAATTTCCTGTGGCACGTATGCACTCTTCAATACTTTCAACAACGCCTGCCGATGCGCATCAGAGCACATCAATAGTGACAAGATTGAAATCTTTGAAGGGGTCTGATTCAGTTGGTCCACAATCTTATAATCGCTTTTCTTGATTATCTTCATAAATTCTTCCATTTCCTTATAAAAAGTAATCTTTGTCTCTGCTTCAGGTGTAGGCGCATTTTCAACCACCTGTTTACCTTTAGCCTTTGCTGCGGCTTCTGCCTCTTTATCACTTCTCAAGGTTTGGGGAGCGAACAACCTTCCACTCCTTGTAAAGCCCCCTACACCCCCTACGTTATCAATATTTGGGCTGACTGATGACTCAGCTTCCTGCTTTTTACCTTCGTAATATACATCTGCCCCATAATGCCATGGGATAGCCTTCGTAGACGTGAACGGAATTGGTCCTGGCACCGTGATAGTGACAGGACTGGGCCTTTCTGGCGCAACACTCGCCACGAGAACTGTATTGATCGGCATTTGAATCTCAGCGGGGGTGTAATAGATGGTCACGGTTGATACTTCATCAGTGTCTTTCATGACTCTGTCGAACTGTAGACATCCTTCATCGATCAGATTCTGTAAACCCACCTTCAACTTATTACAGCCATTCTCTTGATTCATACACTCGGAACAATCTTGATTGCAGCCCGGGAACACCTGTCCCTTCAATAAACGATCTTTTACAACCAACAAAGAAGTTTTCACCTGATGAACGTCTAACACCAAATTCAATCTCCTCCCATCTTCAATAGCGTACACATTTGCTGCACTATGATCAGGCATGGGATGCTGAGTAATATTAGGAACGGGAGAGAAATTGATGGCTTTAGCATCAATCAAATCTTGTACTTTATGATGGAAAGCCCAGTATTTTTCAATGGAGTGCCCCTGAGCACCTGAGTGGAACTCACAACGAGCATTAGCATCGAAGTTAGGTGGCAGGTTTCCAGCAACCGGAGCTTTCATAGTACGGAGTTCTACCAACTTTAACTCGAGTAGCCGGGGCAACAGCGCGGCATAAGTCATAGGGAGAGGATCCATCTTACGATCCCTCTGCCTAGACCTTTGCTGGAAAAAAGGTTGTTGCTGTTGAACTTGTTGTTGGGGTTGTTGTTTCTGAACAGACGGTGTGGGGATTGTTACAGCATCTACCTGATAATAAGCTTGAGAACGCCCTCTGCCTCGTCCTCTAAACACAGCATTCGTATCACCTTCTCTTCTTTTCTGGTTACTAGCAAATGGTTTCTTCGTCCCCGAAGAGACAGCCCCACTCACATCCTGGATCTTTCCAAGCTTTAACAGACTTTCTATTCTTTCTCCCGCAATCACAATATCAGCAAATCCAGTTGACGGACAAGCAGCTAATCTATCAAGATAGGCCCCTTGCAAGGTGCCCATGAACATATCTGCCATTTCTCTGTCTGACAAGGGAGGTTGAACCTGGGCAGCCATTTCCCTCCACCTCTGTGCATATTCTTTGAAACTCTCCTTGGCATTTTGTGACAACCCCTGCAATTGAGTGCGGTTGGGCGCCATGTCAATATTATACTGGTATTGCTTCAGGAACGCTTCTGCCAGATCTTTCCAACTCTTCACGGCAGCTCTATTCAACTTCATGTACCAGGTCAAGGACGCCCCAGCCAGACTGTCCTGAAAATAGTGCATCCATAGCTTCTCGTCATCCGTATGGGCTGAAATCTTCCCAAAGTAAGCTTGAAGATGCGTTTGGGGACACGCATTGCCGTGATACTTATCAAAAGTAGGAGGTTTGAATTTGGGGGGAATTCTGACCCCTGGGACCAGCCCCAAGCTAGTAACATCAATACCCATAGAGTTCTTGCATTCTATGGCCCTGATCTTTTCTGCTAACTCATCATACCTTCGATCACCTTGATTACCCACATCAGCATCCAGCAGGGTAAATTGGTCTTCCAGGGTATCTTCAAGAGTAACACCAGCATGCCTACCATTTCCATTACCCCGATTGTTACCACCAGGAGGAGGGTTGCCACCGGGAGGAGGAATGCCATGTCCCTGTGAATTGTCATGCTGATCACCTTCGGGCCCATTGTCTGGACGCTCGACCAGAAGCCTCAATCTCTCCTTATTTTGTGCCATGCCAGTCATGAGGGTCATGAACTGGTCCATACGCGCCCTCATTTCAGCCAAATCACTTTGCACTTGATCCATGATTCTTACTTGATTCCTTCGCGTCGAATATCGGTGAATATGATTCTCAGCTATACTGCCTGAAACCAAATAAAGGTTAGAGACCCTGCAACGAGTACCTGAAAAGCAAGTAACAAAAATGCAAAATGATATGCAATGCCATGCAATGCCATGTTTGTCATTTCCGAGGTGCTTTATACCCTGATTCCAATCCAACCACAGAAATCTGAAGACCAGAAATCGTGATATAAAGAGACGTGTCGTGGTCATGTGCTTGTGTGCAGCTATCTGATAAGGAATAATTCTGAATAAAACTGCTCATACTCATTCAACGAAGTATTCAAGTACATTTAAGAAAGGTTCAACCGCAAATGCAATACAAGGAAAAATGGATCCATCAACAAGCCTGATGGTAACCATTAACAACAAAATACAGGGAAAAGAACATCAGTCTGACAATTCCACATCCTTCAGCTTATCACTTGAGTATTTGATCTCCTCAAAAAGTATACGGGTACGCTGGTGATTCGGCTTTTCAATCATTTCTTTGATCAAGACATCCCTTTTCTCAAGAGCTTTAGTTAAAGAACCCATATGCAGCATCAGAGCCTCGACATCACACACTCCTTTGTGTCTCTTTATGCCAGCTTGCGTCTTGAGTATCTCCCTTTCTATCATGACTTCTTCAAGCTCTTTCTTGGTATTCCTCAGCTCACCTCTAGCTTCTTCTAGCTGCTCTTGACTCTTACCGAGGCTTTCCCGATACTTTCTCCTCTGCTCATGCGCCTTTTCAAGCTCTTCGTCCTTAATCTGCAACTGTTCCTGTAATTCAGCATTCTCTATCCTAACTTCGTCCCAAGCGTGTTGAAACTTTGTTAACTTTTCTTTGGTCTGTGCTAACGCCTGTTTGGTTTGCTTGTGGGCTTGAGTAGCATCATCAGCACCTTTACTAATCTTCCGGAAATGTTGGGCTCTTCCAGCGAAGTCTTTCTCTTTTGCAGTTAGGATTTGTTCAGCATCTTGGGCTTTTCGCTCCAGCTCTTTGTTGGCATGTAGAGCATTCTGAAGACGGCTACTCAACTCGGAATTCTCTCCTTGGAGCTTTTTCACCAAGGCTTGCAACTTGTCAACTTCTTCCACAGTAGCAGTGCTTCTTGCTTTCTCATTCTCCGGATACAAAAGGGGTGCCTTACCAAAAGGCAAGAGAAAATCTTCAACTCTTTTCTTCACCCACTCTTCATATGCTGGATAAACCCGGTTGTTAGGCTTGCCTAGAGTAACTTTCCCCTTTTTCAGTATGCTACCCCAGCTTTCAGAAGCTTTCTGTGCTGCTTCCCAACCATCTGATGTATGAAAATAGAGGGACTCCTCCACATCTCTCTTAATAGGCGGACCTGTCAGGGCATACCCAAATTGTCGAATGGCCAAAGAAGGATTGTAGTTAATCCCACCCATTCTTCCTATCAGTGGAACGTTAGGGAACTTACCACAGCTGTGGATAATATTCTTGCCAATCAGCCCATGATCTACCCATACGATGTCCTTGGCCACCAATCCCATTAAACGCTGTTTCCACTCTAGAGAATCTTTGGAATCCACAAAAGCCCCTGATTGTGGTAAACGGCCTGCAAACCACTTATAGAACAAAGGTGCACAACAACGAATTATCCCTCCTCTTTTCTTTTCGTTTCGGTTGTACAACGAGTAGTGAAGATCTCCCAGTAGCGTTGGCACCGGGTTCTTCATCATGAATATTTGTATAGCGTCCGTATCAATGAAATCCGGCTCGTTGGGAAACAACACTATGCCGTATATACAAAGGGCTAGCAAAGCACTAAAAACAAGCCAATTCTCGCCTTTAGCTGCTTCCTGTGCCTTCTTAATTAGATATTCCAACTTGTAACCACGAATCTTTCCTTTGTTGGAGACATTGGCGTCTAACTCCGATTTGCTCAAATAAAGAGCACCAGCCACCTTCCCAAAGTCAAGATCCCCCACCGATCCAAAGAAAGGGGGCTCCTCCTTGATAGCAATCCCCAACATGTTGGAATACTCCTCCAAGGTAGGAACCAACACATAGTCTGGAAATACAAAACACCTCAGAGGCGGATCATAGAACTGCATCAACGTATGGAGACCTCTGGCTTCATAATCACTGACATTACGGACCATAGATAAAATCCACCCATATTTCTCTTCAAAAGCTTCTCGTACTGCAGGGCTCGCCATTCCCTTCAGCATAACAATAGGGCCTAAAGTAGGCGTAAGGAACTTATAGCTGATGATATTCTTCCTCTCTTTAGTGTTCATCTTTGCAGGGACCTGATGGCTGGAATCAAGGGTAATATATGCACCTGGAAATGAATAAACATGTATGTTAGGATATGATAATGCAATGCAAAGGGCAATGTGATCAGGTAATCAGGTGTCTGTGCTGAACTGTGAACGGTGTCAGTGTAGCTCTGAGACTAATATAGAACCATAGATAAGAACCATCTGAATACAATAGGATAAAACTTTCTTTTTGTGCAATGATGATAGAAAACCGGGTATGTAGGAGGTCATGGTTACCTGCAAACCTGTAAACAACCCGCCCTTCTCACATGTGGGTACTAGGATGTTCAGTATCCCGGGCTCTCAGGTCGAGAAATGATGATACGTTCACCATTTCTGGTTTGGCATCATCATCAATCGAGGAGGCCTCAACTGATTCTCCAAAACAAAAAGGTCCTCAGCTTCTGGCACTGAGGTCGAGAAGCAATAGTACATTCATCCCTCAGGGTACAGTACTATCGCCAATCGAGGAGTGCCTCCGCTGATTCTCTTTCAAAAAGGGATGTCCTATAGCAAGTTCCCAGCATTGGGTCCTCGGATCGAGGATGTGCAATGGGTTTGCCACAGAATGTGGTCTGCCACTGTCACATCTCGGGAGGAGTGCCGCAACTGAGTCCTCGGGAATGGTCACCAGAGTCGACAGTTCCTCAAGAGAATAACCACTGGCCTGCATAACATGCAGTAGCAGAAAGCTCCTGATAGAACCTCATCTGGTTGTGGGTCTCATGAACAACAATACGTGGTCACCACCACGCAAGCGTCATGACTATCCACTCTAATTCCTATGTGTGTACTCAAGCCTGTGTAGTGAGCTTATCTCTCAGAACACCCTGCCCGCCAAACAGAAAACAACAGCACAGTCCAGCACAATAATGATATGTAATGCAGTAAATGCGATAAATACAGTAATGTACAGTAAAGCAGTAAATAACCATACAATAAAACAGTAAATACAGCACAACAGTAAACACCCAATGAAAGAAAAACAGATAAGCGCTGGGATTGACTCGCTAAGGAAACCAGAGATTCTGCGAATTCCCCAGCAGAGTCGCCAGCTGTCGCTCCCGGGATTTTCATCCAAGTACAAACGCGAAAGTGGCACCGAACAGAGTCGCCAGCAATGTGTATTTATCCCAAGAGAGGGAAAGGAAACACTGCATAAACCTGAAGGAAAGGAAAAAGCATGGTCTTGCGACCAAAAGATCTGGGTTCGGGAGTCGGTTACGCGCGGGGAAGGTATTAGCACCCCCACGCGTTCATCGTACCCGATGGGATCCACGCTTGCTGTTTCGATCAAAGGGTGTAAAGAAAGGATACTGGAAAAGGAACTGAAAGAAAGAAAGGAGAAAGAAAAGAAAAGGAACGGGAAACGAATGTAGGGAAAATAAAAGAAGTGCTCGCATGGGCCCTACCCCACTGCCTACGTATCTCATCGGGAACATGAGAATCAGAGCGACGTAGTTCCCCTCACTAGGGATGAATTGTTTGTGTTTTTTAGGGAACGGCTAACATTCTAGCTCAGGTGTTGCAGGCTCGCTGGTCCGAGTGCGTTACCATCTTGCAAGAGAACGAGTAGAAGCGCGTTCGTACGCTAAGAGTGAATGAGGTGAGAAAAGAATTCCTGAAGGAAAGACGTTATTGTTTATTTTTGTCTTTTAAGAGTTTTTTCCATTTGTTTGCATATGATGGTGTATCCAAATCTTAGTCATTGGAATGTGTACATTCTCACATTCCAAGATGGAATGGGTAAGAAAGCACACTAAGAGTGAAGAAGACCCCCACACTTAGTTCCAATTGTCAAGGTTCAAACACACTAGCATACTTGTGTTTATTAAGTGTTTTTGTTGATTATGGGGTGAAGAAGTGTTTTTATTATTTGTACCTTCAACAAGTATTGCATTTAGGTCTCTCATACAAGATCAAATGTTTAACACATTGACCCAAGATGGGCTATATGCTATACATTCTAAGATTATAAGAGAAGACCCCTTATAACCTTTTCTTTATATGAAAGGCCTAAATGCAATAAATGCCTACCTTTATTAGATATTTTGAATTTTCTTTGAGATGAGAAAAGAGACTCAAGAGAGGATAAAGGTAAAAATCTATATGGACTAAGACTCAATCCTAATTGATTAGTTAAGGGAGTGATCCTAAGGTTTGTGAGGTTTCAACCTAAAGTCTAAAGAAAGAATGAATTAAACAATTCACTTCTAAAGTAGAAGATGAATTGTAATTCACAAAGGGAAAATGATGAGTTATTAAAAGAAAGCACATAAGTGCTTAACAAAACATAAAATGGAATTGTAAAAGAGAAAGGATAGAAGTTGAATGTGGATTCCTTATCCACACTCAATTGAAACTTACCAAAGCCCCTACATGGTTAGTAAACATGTATAAGAAGTATAAGAAGTAAAAGAACATGTAATGCATCATAAAACTCAAAAGAATTAAATGAGAAATCAAATCCTAGAACCACAACCAGAATGTACATCATATGGAAAACAAATGGTTATTATCATGCAAGTCCAAGTGGATAGGCAACAAACATCATCCATGACATTAGAACATGATATCATAAGAAAAGGGAGAATGAAAGATGAAAAGAAATGGAAGAAACATGCATAAATGGAGCATGTAATCCAAGGATCAGAATTGAAATGAAATGAAAAATGATTCACAAACATCTCACAAGTATTCATGCATGACACATCAAAGCATTTAAGAAGTGATAGAAGAAGTAGGATTGAAATGGAAGTTCCAAACAAAGGAAAGTGCAAACACAACATGTTAAAGGTGCACAAGGTTCAAATGATAATCAACAAGCAAAGATGACATATGATATGTATCAATGTCCTATAATGTCAAGAGTGTAGCTCACCAAATAGGCAAATGATCATGCAAGTATACACAAAAGAAAACATGTAAACATGCACAAAAGATTACAATGATATGACATGTTATAATGCTTTAAATGAAATGCATCAAACAAAAATCAAATGGCCTCATGAAAATTATGAAAACATGGTATTGAAGTTCACTAAACAGAGATGAATCACATATCAAAGTAGCATGCAAGGAACCAAGGCAAAATGATGTCAAACAATGCACTTAGGTCAAATAGACATATCATACAAAGTAGCACAAAAGTGAACACCAAACATGCCATAAAATGACCTAAAAAATCGAATAAAAAATCACTTAACATACCTCAAGATGCTAATGACTCAATGCAAAAATAAGAGCATCAAAACAATTTTTAATGATCAAGAACAAAATTAAACAAGATCATGTACCACATTAAGAATGCACACCAAAGAAATTCAAAGAAAATTATGGAGCAGGGGTAAAACGGTCATAAAATCAGAAAATAAAATTACCAAAAATTTTCTAAATGTTTTAAGAAGACTCATGAATTTTTGTGGAATTTTATGATGCTATTTAGTATTTTTAAAAATTAAAAAGAAAACGTGTAGCAAAAATAAAAAAAAATGCAATGCAAAAAGGAATGGGGGTGCGTGACTAGTAATTACTCAGTTCAAATTACATTGGGCCTTAAACAAGGGGGTGTGGATATCAGTTTAGTCCCAAGGTCCAAGTCTGCGCAAAACACACTAACAAACATACACTCTCAGTCAACAAAATTGACTCACTCATGGCCATTGGATCAAGTCAAGGTCAACGAAAGTCAAAGTAAATGAAATCAACGCACATGCATGAGTGTCTACCTTAGCTACCATACGTTGCAACACATAGAGCTTAAGTGAATTCAGAAACAATGCACATGACATGCACATGCGTTTTAATGTGCTGGCACATTTTAGACCACACGATTGGAACACATCAACGGCTATGATTAAAACACACAAAACCCTAGCACTTAAGACCACCGGCCGGAGATGACCTCCGGTCACCTTCTTCGGTCATGCACCACCGTCTGCAACTCCATAATTTCCAGAATTCCACAAAAACTATACCAAAATGAAGAACAACTCACGTAGATTAACAATATACTCAAAAAAACAACAAAACATACACACATAGCAAGAACAGAGGGGATGAATATGTGCCCTAACTTTTGGATCTAAGCCTTTAAGAAGCTCTATCAACTAGCCAGAGTTCAAATGCTCCTAGTGAGCTCATATCATCATGAAAACAACAAAATAAACAAGTAAACGTGAGAGAAGAGTTTGTAAGCTTCGGAACCTGATCTTGCAGTCCTTGTAGAGTCTGAGAAAACCAGAGGAAATGCTTGCTTCTTCCTTAAGCTTCACTTGGCCAAATAAAGGCTTTGATGAAGATGATGATTCAGGGGAGAAGAAATGAGATCCAAGCTCAAAAATCAGTTGCTCTTTGGTGAAGTTGAGAGAGAATCATAGAAGATTTAGGAGGAGGCTGAACAATATGAACTCGAAGCTTCCTTGCAATGGTGATGTTGAGAGTAGAGCAGAGAGAGTTTTTTTTGGAGAGAATGTGGAAGAATCAGAGAGAAAATTAGAGAGTGTTTGGGAGTGAAATGAGAAGAATGGAGTTAGCCCGAGATTTGTGAGTGATATTTTGATTTATAGTAGAGTTTAACCATGGTTTAATGAGTCAGTTAAGGTGAGTTAAAGTGGTTAAACTGAGTCCATCCTAACTAACTGAGCCAAGTTAGTTAGGGGACGAGTTATGCTATGGCTATGATGTTATGGTGATGACCTATGGTGTGTTATGGTGGAGCAGCAAGAGAAACGAATGGCAAAGGCTGTTGCATTAGAAACTTGCTCAGCAAGCTTGTTTTTTCTATTTCCATGCAAAGCACGTGCTAGTGTATGAGATTTATGTCATGTGTGCTTGGTTTAAAGAGGAAAGCTGAGGTTAAGTGTTTGTGGTGTGTGTGAACCAAAATCATGCAACATGCTGTCAATGTATCCATGCCAACATAGGGTAGTTTGTGGAGGTTTTTCTCTCTACTCAATGGCTGCATCAGGGAGTTTATGGGTTCATTGGAAAGAGGATGCATTGGAGCACAATATTGATTTGGAAATTGAAGTGGAATGAGGTCTCAAACATGTCTAAAAATGACCTTAAACAGATGGGCCAAGAACTGGTACATGGGTGCGCAGACTTGTGCCATGACCTGGTTGTGACCTGGTCAAATTTCAGTTGCAATGACCATTCTTTGAGCCATCATAACTCCTTAACCTTTGATCAGATGAAAAGTTGATAAACACCAACTTTGAAGATCTCACATAGAGGAACAACTTTGATGTTGAAAGATTTTCCATTTGAAGCCTCTAATCATGAGTAATTGATCAATACATTTGGCCCACCAAGTGTTTGAGAAAATGACTGCGCGCGTGCCCTGAAAATCTTGGTCATGACCTAGTTTTGGACCTACTTTGCTCAAACTTTGATCAATCATATCTCACTCAATTTTTATCCAATGGAGATGTTCCACATATGGATGTGAAGCTTAAAACAAGATCTTTTGTTGTGGCCGAGTGGAATTTTCATTTGGTGCTTCAATTTTAAATGGCCTTGCTTCAAACTCTGATGCAAAATGGCCAAAACTTGCTATTTTTAGTAACCCTTCCTCTTCCAAAAATGGCAACTTTCCACCTCTTGATTTTTTCATGATTCCTTTGGAGTTCCTTGACCAAATTTTGTACATTGGACATATGTAACATGAATTTCATGATTTTGGGCTCAAAAAGTCAAGAGTTGACTTTTTCCTCTGATTATTTGACTTGGCCCCAATTTTCCTGATTTCTGATCTTTCTTCCAATTGAAACACTTCCAAAACCAATTGAGAGGCAATTTTCCATACACATACACTTAAGAACATGTAGAATACCATGACATCAAGTTTTGTCCAAAAAATCAAAGATTCCCTGATTTAATGGGAAACCCTAGTTTTGGTGCCCACCTCCTAGGAGAAAAATGTGCAGTCTTCAATTTCAAATTCCTCAGAGTATGTTGTGTACCTTCTTAAAGGATGATGATATATGCCATTTGAGGATGATTTTGGATCAATGAGCTATCTCTTTTGAGGGTTTTCCTTCAGTTTTTGAACCTCTTGCATAGTGAAAGATGTAATGCTTCAATCTCCCATTGTATCTCTCATCCTTGAGGTTGTGGATGATCAATTGAGATGGTATGAGACATGAAAGACCTCTTGGCTTGCCTTGAGGAAACTTGATTGACCTTTTTGTGCTTTGAATGATCCCTTGATTGTCCACCTTCCACCTGATCACATGCCCTGATGGTAAGAAGGATGCCATGCTTCATTTTTCTATTTTAAATGCAATGTAATGTTAATGAGGTGGATATGATATGATAAATGATAATGCCATGCTATGATGACAAAGAGGGAGAGCAAATTTTGGGGTATTACAGAAAGCAAGAGAATCATCCAAACCCATTCATACATAATCATATACAAGCATAGTATAATCGAGTTTCGCACCCTTACCCGATTTAATCGTGTTCTAGAAAGTCGGGAGATTGATTTCTTCTTTCACAAGTTTTTCCTCTCTTTTCTTCTTTCTCTTCTCTTTTCCTCTTCTCTCTTTTTCTTCTCTTTTTCTTTTCTAAACTTATACTAACTATTTTCTTTTATATTTTCTTAACTTAAAAATTCTATACATTTCTAATAAATATCTAAACTAACTATTATTAACTAACACTATTAATTATGAAATATGTCAAATACCCTCTATTCCAATTTTCCCCGCAAACTCTCAAAAACGGTAAAAATACACAATGTGCAAAAATAACATATAATCACACCAATTAGCAATTAACATAATTATTGCTCAATTAAAAATAAAGACTCGACCAATTAACACCAAAAAGCACGGGAAAAGGAAATATTAAAAACGGACCGTTACAACTCTCCCCCACTTGAGAAATTTTCGTCCTCGAAAATATTACCTGATCCAAACAACTCCGGATACGACTCCCGCATCCGACTTTCCAATTCCCAAGTCAAATTGCCCTCAGCAGCGCCTCCCCACGCCACTTTCACAAGTGCAATCTCCTTGCCTCTTAACCTTTTCAACTTGCGATCTAAAATCCTCACTGGTAAAACCTCAACCGTAAGATTATCTCTTACCTCAACCTCATCCATCGGAATCACATGAGACGGATCTGGAACATACTTCCGTAGCTGTGAAACATGGAAAACATCATGTAGATTCGAAAGATTCGGTGGCAATGCTATCCTGTAAGCCACTGCACCAACTCTTTCGGATATCTGATATGGACCAATAAAACGTGAAGTAAGCTTCCTCGACTTCAAAGCACGTCCAACACCAGTCACCGGCGAAACCCTCAAAAACACATGATTTCCCTCTTGAAATTCCAGATCCCTCTTCCTCTTATCATGGTAACTCTTTTGCCTACTCTGAGAAGCTTTCATCTTCTCCCGAATAAGTTTCACCTTCTCCGTCGCCTGTTGAACTAACTCAGGTCCAACTACTGCACTTTCACCAGATTCATGCCAACACAAAGGTGTTCGACATCTTCTTCCATAAAGCGCCTCAAAAGGTGCCATTCCGATACTAGAATGAAAACTGTTATTATACGTAAACTCGATCAATGAAAGAAAACTGTCCCAAACTCTACCTTGCTCAAGAACACAAGATCTCAGTAAATCTTCCAATGACTGAATTGTTCTCTCCGTCTGACCATCAGTCTGCGGATGATAAGCAGAACTCAATCTCAGCTTAGAACCTAACGCCTTTTGCAAACTTTCCCAAAATCTGGAAGTAAACCTCGGATCACGATCAGAAACAATACTCAACGGGACGCCATGCAACTTCACAATCCCACGGATATAAATCTCAGCCAAACGCTCCATAGAATAACTGATATCAATCGGAATGAAATGCGCCGATTTAGTCAGCCTATCAACGATCACCCAAATAGCATTATGCCCACTCGAAGAATTAGGCAAACCCGTCACAAAATCCATCGATATACTATCCCATTTCCACTCCGGAATATCCAACGGTTGCATTAATCCTGCAGGCCTCTGATGTTCCACTTTCGACTTCTGACAAGTCAAACATGCATAAACAAACTGAGCCACATCTCGTTTCAAACCAGACCACCAAAATATTTTCTTCAAATCTTGGTACATCTTATTAGCACCAGGATGTATACTCATACTACTCTGGTGTCCTTCCTCAAGAATCATCTTTTTCAACTCTGCATCATCCGGTATACAAATTCTACCACGAAATCTCAAAATACCCTGATAATCCACTTTAAAGTCACCGTTGACTTCTTGATTTCCAACTAGCAACAAATCAACAAGTTTCAAGTCCAACTTCTGTTTCTCTATAACAGACAACAGAAAATCATTAGTGATCTTTAACATACCAAGCTTCACACTCTCATGTGAAAGCTCACATACCAAACTCAAGTCTCAAAATTGCTCCAATAGTTCCCACTCTTTCACCATCAAAGCAGATATACCCAAAGATTTTCGACTCAAAGCATTAGCTACCACATTAGCCTTACCAGGATGGTAATTCAAGCTAAAGTCATAGTCCTTCAAAAGTTCCAACCATCTTCGTTGCCTCATATTTAACTCTTTCTGATCAAACAAGTATTTTAAACTTTTATGATCACTAAAGACTTCGAATCTAGCACCATAGAGATAATGCCTCCAAATCTTTAATACAAAAACCATCGCAGCTAATTCCAAATCATGAGTAGGATAATTCTTCTCATGAACTCGTAACTGCCTCGAAGCATAAGCAACCACCTTACCGTCTTGCATCAAAACACCACCTAAACCAATCATAGACGCATCACAATACACCACGAACGATTCACTAGGGTTCGGTAAGATCAAAATCAGAGCTGTAGTCAATCTCTTCTTCAGCTCGTTGAAACTTTCTTCACATTGAATATCCCAAATAAATGCCTTACCCTTACAAGTCAGTTGAGTCAACGGAAGTGCCAACTTGGAAAAACCTTCGATAAACCTCCGGTAATATCCAGCTAAACCCAGAAAACTTCGAATTTCAGTAACAGATCTAGGAGCCTCCCATTGTAGAACCGCCTCTACTTTGGATGGATCCACAGCAATACCATTACCTGAAATCACATGCCCCTGAAAACTCACTTCTGACAACCAGAACTCACACTTGGAAAGTTTGGCATAAAGTTTCTTCTCCTTTAGAATCTGCAACACAATACGCAAATGCTCCGCATGTTCCTCCTGTGACTTAGAATAAACCAAAATGTCATCAATAAAAACAACAACAAAATGATCTAAATGCTCATGGAATATACGATTCATATACTCCATAAACACACCCGGCGCATTAGAAATCCCGAACGGCATCACAGAAAACTCGTAATATCCGTATCGTGTCCTAAAGGCCGTCTTCTGAATATTCTCCTCTTTAACCCGAATCTGATGGTATCCTGACCTCAAATCAATCTTACTAAACACACTTGCACCCACTAGTTGATCCATCAAGTCATCGATCCTTGGAAGTGGATACTTGTTCTTAATCGTCACTTTATTCAACTGCCGATAATCGATACACAAACGCATACTTCCATCTTTCTTCTTTACCAACAAAACAGGAGCACCCCAAGGTGATACACTAGGCCTTACAAACCTCTTTTCCAACAACTCATTCAATTGTCTTTTCAACTCCACCAACTCAGATGCTGACATCCGATATGGTGCCATAGATACAGGTCTAGTACCAGGAACTAGGTCTATAGAAAACTCCACCTCTCTTTCTGGCGGCACATCTGAAAAATCATCCGGGAACACCTCCTGAAAATCACACACAACAGGAAAACTTCCAATTGCAACTTGACTCTCCACAGACAACGATGCAAACAATCCAAACAACTGAGCTTCCTCCGCTAAAAGTTTCTTCAACTCTTTGGTAGATAAGAAACCAGATTCCCTTTCTTCTTCAAGAGAAGGAAATCTCACCCGCTGAAGATAACAATCAAGATGAACACGATTGAACTCTAACCAGTTCATTCCCAGAATCACATCCAAACCCTTCAATGGCAAACATACCAAGTCCATCACAAAATCTCTACCAAAAATTGTCAAAGGACAACTTAAACAAACGAAAGAAGTAGTTACCGACCCCGAAGCTGGAGTATCGATAACCATCTCTCCACCCATCTTAGACAACACCAAATTCAAACGTTTCGCACAATCAATCGAAATAAACGAATGAGTCGCTCCAGTATCAATAATAGCAATTAAAAGATTATTATTAATAAAACAAGTACCTCTGATCAAACGATCTGCATTAGTAGGCTGAGCTCCCGCCAATGCAAATACTTTCCCTCTAGGTTGAGCTTGCTTCGGTTTCGTGCACCTCGTACTAACATGACCAACTTCCCCACAATTATAACATGTAACCCCATTCTTCCTCCTACAATCAGTAGCCACATGACCCTTCAAACCACAATTAGCACACTTATCCACATTATTCATATTCCTCTTACATTCCGATATACGATGACCTAAACCACCACAATTGTAACATTTCACAGCAGAATTCATTCCTCCACCACTAGGCTTCCTATCAAAAGTAAACTTCTGTTTCCCTTTATCAACAGGGGTAGCATAAGGCCTACCTCTGAACTGCCCCTTTCCTTTCTTATCATTCAGATTCTTGTAATGAGTAGCACGCGCTTTGCTATCCTCATCAAAAATCCGACTCTTGTTCACCAACACTGAAAACTGTCTTATCTCCTGATAACCGATACCTTGCTTGATTTCTGGCCTCAAGCCATTCACAAATTTCAGACACTTAGACCTCTCCGAACCAACCGTATTATAATTGGGACAAAACTTCACCAGTTCTTCAAACTTAGCAGCATAATCCGCAACAGAGGAATTATCCTGCTTCAGTTCAAGAAATTCAATTTCCTTTTTACCTCTCTCATCTTCCGAAAAATACTTCTCCAGAAAAACATCTTTGAACACAGCCCATGTAACCACTATCTCATCCTCCTCAAACCTCTGAGAAGCATTCGCCCACCAGTCTTCAGCTTCCTTTTCCAACACATGAGTACCAAACTGCACCTTCTGATCCTCGGAACACCTAATGAAACGGAAGATCTTCTCAATCTTCTTCAGCCAAATCTGTGCTCCCTCAGGATCATGAGTACCCTTGAAGCTCGGTGGATTATTCTTCTGAAACTTATCCATACTACGCGATTCCTCGTCCGCCGCAGCATTGGGTAAATTCTGCATCGCTTGCGCCATAGCTTGCATGGCCGCAGTCATAGCAGCATCACGTCTTCCCGCCATAATCTGAACATTCCCAATGATAGCAAATTATGGTTAAACAACCACTCACCAGAGTGCAACAGTCCAACAACGACACAAAGACACGGTCGGACAGACCAAACAGACACTGGCTCTGATACCACTTGATGTAACACCCCTTCTATACCCCGTACAAAAATGTAATAAAAAAAAAAATCTTATAATAAAACATCAGAGCAAAGATTAAGTCATTTAGATATAAACAGAGATGTCACATCAACGTGAACTAAAAACAACCTGCTCATAAAGATATATAACACCTGGATAGTTTTTATAAACAAAGGAACTCCGTTCCAAAATATCAGCATTCAGTTACAGAATTAAAGCGGAACATCCATAACTGATGTCATCACAAAATATAAGTATGTCATATACATATTCATACAAGGCCACTATATACAAGCTAAAAGAAACATCTACACTCTAACCCCGACTACCCGTGTTACATATCAGAGCCGACGGAACGACAAAAAGACGAAGACACTAATCTTCGCAAAAGACCTCCAGCGTCTAATCTGCAATGCCATTGCAGCATTAAACCACAGCAGAAGGGTGAGAAACAGGATTATAATATAATTGCATATCATTATATAACACTTAGCAAAATATGCACAATTATTCTCACCACACAAATACGATACTTGTAAACAACACAAGACATATTAAACCCATTTCACACATCAATCACATAACCATATACATTAACACAATGCATAACAAATCCTTCTCAAAATTCAACACATAAACATACATGTAATGAATTATGCAAATACACAGAGACCGACACAACGACTCTACGCATGCGGTACCAATCCAACCTTGTAATTCATTAGTCCCCCAGGAACTCTTGGAATCATCGCTCGTTACATAGAGTAACTCCCCGTCGGGCCTACGATGTTCCCCGTCGCTATAAACCATTATTTCAGGGCGTACGACGTTTATGGATTGCTTTAGTCCACTATTTCAAGGCGCACAATCCGATTGCCATAGTCCACTATTTCAGGGCGCACAATCATTTGTGATTAATCGCTTCTACCATTATTTCAGGGCGTAAGACGATAAAACTGATTCATTTATGAATCTTCTAATGCAAGAATGCATATCATGATACTTGACACATTAATGACTCATGCCAACATCAAATGCTCATGCATTAACAATAATCATGTATTTCAAGTACATATAAAGTAATGCACACAATTGCCTAAAATGGCCACAAACACCAATATACCATTCCACAACATCAAATTCCCATCAAAGAATCATCACACAAGCCATCTCATAACATATCATAATATGTCTTACAATATTGAAAAATAACTCAATTCCATTTTTCGGTTTTCCAAAAAAGTCGGCTAAAAGTCTTCCAAAAATATTATTTTCTATCATCATCAAAAAGTACTCATCGACAGCTTCGATTCGGTATAAAGAACTCTTAAATACGATAAACGGTTAACAAGATATGAATATTTCGAAATAACGCAAAAACATAAATCGGACGCCCGACACTACGAAACGGTTCCTAAAAACTGTACCGATTGGACCAAGTTCAGACCCCAAAACTATTTTTCCTAGGAAGAACATCTCGTTAGCTTTGCAACGCATCAAACCATGCCTCAAACCGAATCACAGATCAAAAGTTATGCAGAAAACAAAATTACATGAACATCACTGTTCGCTGGGCGAATCTCCCTCGCGAGCATTCGCTAGCTGCTTCGCTAGGCGAACATCCCTCGCGAGCATTCGCTAGCTCCTTCGCTAGGCGAATGTTCCAGCGAACCAACTGTTAGATAAAAACAGACACTAAGTTCGCTAGGCGAACCCCCTGGCGAACCAAGGCAGCAACTACCAACATTTAAAACACCCAAACTTCGCTAGGCGAACACTCTAGCGAACCTTCGCTCACGCCTTCGCTAGGCGAATACCCGTAGCGAACCTTCGCTACCCTTCGCTGAATGGTTCGCTAGGCGAACCTGCGAAAACTCAGAATCCTTCAACGCTGTTGAAAACCCAAAAATGATATTTTCCAACCCAAACCATTTCCAAATCAACATATTTCAATCAGAACCTATTCTAATCATGTCAACAAGCAAACTACCACCTTTACATCAATTTCCAACCGTTAAACCATCGATTCTACTCATTTTATCGTTTTCGACCTAAAAGTAAAAAAAAACATGGAAAGCAAGAGAATCATCCAAACCCATTCATACATAATCATATACAAGCATAGTATAATCGAGTTTCGTACCCTTACCCGATTTAATCGTGTTCTAGAAAGTCGGGAGATTGATTTCTTCCTTCACAAGTTTTTCCTCTCTTTTCTTCTTTCTCTTCTCTTTTCCTCTTCTCTCTTTTTCTTCTCTTTTTCTTTTCTAAACTTATACTAACTATTTTCTTTTATATTTTCTTAACTTAAAAATTCTATACATTTCTAATAAATATCTAAACTAACTATTATTAACTAACACTATTAATTATGAAATATGTCAAATACCCTCTATTCCAATTTTCCCCGCAAACTCTCAAAAACGGTAAAAATACACAATGTGCAAAAATAACATATAATCACACCAATTAGCAATTAACATAATTATTGCTCAATTAAAAATAAAGACTCGACCAATTAACACCAAAAAGCACGGGAAAAGGAAATATTAAAAACGGACCGTTACATTAGCGACTGAGTTAATGAGTCATGGTGAAAGTGTTGTTGCATGGATTGTGGTTGTCAGTGGTTTTCACGGTGAGACACTTGTTGTATTGATGAGGTATTCAATAGTGCTCCGGTCGGAGAGGGTTACAACTATGTGGAGATTTCATGTGAGATTTGGTGATGTGAGATTGAGGAAAAGAGTAGGTGTGTTATGTTGGTTTTCTGGTAGGAGTTTGAAGATGGTGAAGATCAAGGTGGTTCATGTGTTGAGGTCAAGTGTTTAGGAAATCAAGGAGTTTGGTTGGAAGAGAATAATAGTTTAGCCAGAAAATGAAGGGTGCTCTCGCCAAAAATGGTGTACGGGGTTGGATGTGAAGCTTGTTTTAGTGGTATAATGGTAAGTGATGAAATTGATGCACAATGTTCATAACAGTTTGGAGATGGCCGGAGGAAGGTGGTAATGTCAGAGGTTAGTGGTCTGTTGCTATTTTGAGGGGTGGTGAGAGGGAGGAGATATAGAGAATGATTTTGGTGTCAACGGTGGGTTTTCAGTGATAGACGGGGCTAGAGTTCTTCAAAGAATAAGAAAAAATAGGAACCACAAAAAATCAGAAATGAAATAACACTTCCCTGCTTTTATCCGTCCCTTTTTCCTTTTTTTTGGGTGACCAATTTTCTATCATTATCTTTTTGTGAAATTTTGAAAAGAAAACCACCCATTCTATTCCAGTTGGCCACACGTTTTTCATGTGGATTGGTCTCGGTTTATTTTTTTTCTATTAATCTGAAACTTGGAAAACAGTGAAAAGAAAATTTCAGCTGGCCACGTGAGGGTTTGTGTACCTTTTCTTTTTATTTTTATTTTTATTTTGAAATCAAATATTCAAATTACCACAATTTATGAGTTAGCCTCCGCTTGTAATTGCTCTCTTTTCCCTCAAATTTCTCAACATCAATAACATACATATGCGTTAGGGTTTGGCAAAGTTTCAAATAAATAACCAAAAGAACCCTCCTTGACTATTTTAATGATAAAAATTATTAAAATTAAACAAAACAAATAAAATCAAACAAATTCAAATAATGAAAATAAAATCCAAAGGATTACATAGTAAACTCTAGTTATTTTTTTTATGAACATGTTGACAAAAAAAACAAAAATAAAAGGGAAAAATGAATAAAAATCGGACGCGAAAATGCTCAAAAAATTAAAATGAATTCACAAAAATGATCACCGTGAAATAAACCTCTGAAAAACAGAAAGGTTTTGATCAAATTTTGAAGTAAAAAATGTTCGGTTGAAAAGGCTCAGACTGATCAAAATGTGTCCAAAAAAGGAGTTGAAAAAATAAACGAGCACACCAGGTTAAGCTACGCGAGCCGTAGATAAATAAAACTGACGTCTGTAAGCTCGATCTCAAAATTTTTTTCCTGCTAATTTTATGTACATTTGAAAATTGATTCAATCGGTCTGTCTATAGAACCACAAATTTATTTTAATCGACATTTTAAGCATTATGTAGGATGAAATGAATGTTATGCTATGCAGATAATGCGAATGTCAGGGTGAATGTATCGATTAAATGATCCAGGGGAAAATTGGGGTTTGATAATAGGGTTAGATGAAAGAGTATGTTGTTTATGTTGTTGTTGGTGTTGTTGTTTATTTTATTTTTCTTGAATTAATGTGTATTAGACACGTTTGCTATGTTGTTATTGTTAATGTTATTGTTGTTGAATGTGCATGAGACACATTTTTTATGTTCTTGTTGTTGTCAAATGTGTATGATCACATTTTATTGGTTAAGAGATTGGATTAATCTTTTATTGTTGTTTTTTAAGTTAGATGACCTCTTATTCACCTAGAAGCAACGAAACTTACACAAATGATTCTCAAACTATAGACGAAAAACAGAAAAGAAAACAAAGAGATGCCACAATGATGGCTAAATTAACAAAAGTCTGCAACTCAGGCAACAAATTTTTGTTCGAGTTTAATGTCATATATTCGAAATTTAATGGTACCTATTCTTCGATTTTTAAGAGTTATGTTGCATTCTTTTGACATAGAAAAGTCAATATATTGATAGATAAATGGAAAGAAGCACCAATCATCTATCAGTATACTGACCTTTGGATGTACATGATAAATACGTAATGACAAAATCTACCCCTAGCAAGCTTTCTTACTCTTAACACTGAAATTTCCATTTTAATTTATGACATTTATTTTCTATCATTTACTTTCTCACATCACAACCAATACACATTCCTTTCTTTACTTAAAATCTTAAAAAGTATTTAACGGTCTTTAAAACTGTCATTCTCTATGGATATGATAATTGTAAAACTTACTTTTACTACAATCACAACATTTTTCTATATATCTGTAGCTTGATATGCGTTTCATAGCATCGTGCATCATCGTTCCTTCTCATACAACAAAAAAAAATCATCATCAAAATATGTTCCTATAACATGACGTGTAACGCCCCAATTTTTGTTAGATTTATTTAATCGAGTCGATTTAATTATTTTTATTATTATTTTATTTTATTTTTGACTTTTATTTGATAATATATTATTTTTCTTCGTGATTATGTTTTATCGCGTTTTGGGAACGTTTGCGAGATATTTGAGTGTAGGGGTAATTTGGTCATTTTACTTTATTTTTCTTAAGTTAGTAAAAATAGAAAGAGAGAAAAATAGAGAGAAAGAAAAAGAGAAGAAGAAAAAGAGAAAGAAGGAAAATAAGAGAAGAAAAAGAGAGAAAACTTGGGATTTAAGAAATCGATCAACCGACTTTTCAAACACGATTAAATCGGGTAAGGGTGCGAAACTCGATTATCTTATACTTGTGTATGATTATTTATGTATGTATTTGGTTGTTTTTGGGTTGAAATTGGTTATAGAACAAAAACCATAATATGTTGAGATTGTTAGAATTCGATTAAATTGTGTCGGAAATCATGTTTTAATGTTCCTAATTGCTGAGACATGTTAGATAGGTGTTGTTGTGCAATCTATTGGTAATTTTCTGGTGTTTATGTGAGATTTGGGAGTGGAATGGGTGGAATTTCGTAGCAGAAATTTTGCAGAAAAATTATGGGTTTCCTCTGCCGTTACGCGTATCAGGCAAGGCAATACGCGTATTGGGTTGGGCAATACGCATATGGCCGGTGCAATTGAGGGAAATACGCGTATGGTATTCCATTTTTCTCGGCCATCTGCTGAAATGCGTAATGGTACGCGTATGGGGCTGGGCAATACGCGTATGGCTCAGGGCAATACGCGTATGGCCAGCGAGGGTGCATAATGTTGTCTTTTCGCGATTCCTTTTCTTTTTACTTCCATAACTTGTGTTCCGATTATCCGTTTTGAACATACTTGGTATCGTTAGAAAGCTATTGAGATGCTCTTTCTTATTAAAATGCTTTTGAGATTGTTGGCCGATTTAATTATGTCAGGAATTTGGAAATGTGTCGTTTTGTCGACTTTTACCGTTGTAGTTGTGTGTAATTGATGTGTATCATGCAATGTGTTGTTGATATGGATATCGTATGACTTGTGTGTTATTGTGTGATGAAAATGCACGTGATGAAATGTTGTGAAGATGGTTTTTGGCCTTAGGGAAAGAAAATGCATTGTGTTGTATTTGATTATATATGCATGATTATGGATGTGTATTTGTGTGTATTTGAATGTCATGAGTCATTGTATGTCAAGCATCATAATATGCATTCTTGTGATGTCGTGTGCCCTAGTGGGTGGGAGCGACGAAACGATTCCAGAGGGAATCCGCTATAACATCGTGTGCCTTATACAAAGAGGTGTGAGTGATGATTATGGACGATCGTGTGCCTTATACAATGAGGTGTGAGCGATCGGGTTGTGTGCCTTATACAAAGAGGTGTGAGAGATCCATAAACGTCGTGTGCCTTATACAAAGAGGTGTGAGTGACGGGGAACATTGTTTGTCCAACGGGGAGTTACACTAAGTAACAAGCGATGGTTCCAATAGTTCCTGAGTGAACTAGTGATGAGATTGACGGATGGATGGTACCCGCATTTGCATAGAGTCGTTGTGTCAGTCTCTTTACATTTGCATAAATCATGAATGGATTGATTTTGTATGGAATTGTGAATGGAATTGGTGAGTTGAGATATATATAGGTGTTGGTGATAAATGCATTGAGCATATTGATATGCCTTGGTGATGGATATATGAGATATGCATCGTGTTGTTTTGTGTTTGAATTCTGGTGTAAGTTATGGTGAGAATATTTTACCTGTGTATTTTTGAGTTATTATATAATTGTATGCAATTATATTATGATTGTGTTTCTCACCCTTCTGCTGTTTTGAATGCTCTACGAGGCATTGCAGATTAGATGCTGGAGGTCTTTTTGTGAAGCTTAGGTCTTCATTCTTTTGTCGGTCGGCTCTGATATGTAGCATCGGGTAGTCGGGGAGATCGTTGTGATTTATGTGTATATGTATATATATATCTTTTGGATTGTACATGTATGACTCTGTATATGACAGATAAACTTTTTATGTTATATATATATATATATATATATATATATATATATATATATATATATGAGATTCAGTTGCAGATTTTCTTATTTTATTCTGTATCTGAATTGTGGGTAGTAGGAACTAAGTTCCTCTGTTATTTGCTACCTGATTGTTGCATATCTTTATGAGCAGGTTTATTGTGTTTTGTCTCAATTGATGTGACGCCTCAGTCTATGCCGTGAATGTTTTCATTAGACTCTGATTATTTGTTATTGCTTTATCTAATTGGGGGTAATAATTGGGGGTGTTACATTAAGTGGTATTAGAGCCAGTCCGTGTCAGTTTGTGTCAGTCCTTGTTGGTCGTTGTGTTTGGGTGAGCTGTTTGTTTAACCATAGTTGCTGTTATTGGATATGAACAGAATATGGCTGGTAGGAATGATGCTGCTTTGGCTGCTGCTATGCAAGCTATGGCTCGGGCTGTTCAGGGTGCACCTAATGCTGGTGGGAATGATGAGTTCAGGAAGAACAAACCGTCTGTCTTCAAAGGGAGACATGATCCTGATGGTGTACAGATTTGGCTTAAGGAGATTGAAAGAATCTTTTGGGTAATGCACTGTGCTGAGGAACATAAGGTGAGACTGGGTACTCACGTGTTGCAGGAGGAGGCTGATGATTTGTGGGTTAGTATGCGTCATGTTTGGGAAGCTACAGGTGAAAAGGTCACTTGGGCTTTGTTCAGCAGGGAATTTTTGAGGAAGTATTTTCCTGAAGATGTTAGAGGAAAGAAAGAGATAGAGTTCTTGGAGTTGAAACAAGGTAATATGTCTGTTATGGATTACACTGCTAGGTTTGTGGAACTGGTTCAGTTTTATCCACATTATGCT
Source organism: Lathyrus tuberosus (assembly GCA_022829125.1). Classification (NCBI taxonomy): domain Eukaryota; kingdom Viridiplantae; phylum Streptophyta; class Magnoliopsida; order Fabales; family Fabaceae; genus Lathyrus; species Lathyrus tuberosus. The sequence goes on from JALAZF010000384.1 coordinate 4,714,591, forward strand.
GAAGCAACTGCAGAGTTTTCCAAGTGTGTTAAGTTTGAGAACGGATTGCGTCCTGAGATCAAGCAGGCAACCGGTTATCAAAGGATTATGAGGTTTTCGGACTTGGTGGATTGTTGTAGAATTTATGAGGAAGATAGCAAAGCTCGTTCTACTCACTATAAGAGTGTGAACGAAAGGAAAGGGAAGCAACCGTTTCGTGGTGGTCCTTATGTGACACCAGCTGGCAAGGGTAAGCAAAGGGGTAAATTTTAAGAAAAGGCCAAGTGAGGGAGGTATGTCTAATCCTCCGAGATATTTTAGGTGTGGTGACTTAGGACATCGTCAGTTTGAATGTAGGAAGGCTATGAGGAAGTGTTCCAATTGTGGAGGTTTAGGACATATCGCAGCTGATTGTAAGAGGAATGTGGTGAAGTGTTTCAACTGTGCTGAACCTGGTCATGTTAGTACGAAGTGTCCGAAACCAAAGCAAGCTCAGGCTGGAGGGAAAGTATTTGCATTGGCAGGGACTCAGACTACTAGTGCAGACCGTCTGATCAGAGGTACTTATTTTATTAATAGTACGTCTTTAGTTGCTATTATTGATACTGGAGCGACTCATTCGTTTATTTCGTCTGAGTGCGCGAAGCGTTTGAATCTTTTGTTTTCTTCGATGGGTGGAGAGATGGTTATTGATACTCCAGCAATGGGGTCAGTAACTACTTATTTGGTTTGTTTAAGTTGTCCTTTGACCATTTTTGGTAAAGATTTTGAGATGGATTTGGTGTGTTTGCCATTGGAGGGTTTAGATGTGGTTCTGGGAATGAACTTGTTGCAGTTCAATCGAGTGCATATTGATTGTTATCATAAGCTGGTAAAATTTCCTTCTCTTGAGGAAGACGAGGAATCGAGTTTCTTATCTACCAAAGAGTTGAAGAAACTTTTGGCAGATGAAGCTCAGTTGTTTGGATTGTTTGCATCATTGACAGTGGATAGTCAAGTTGCACTTGATGTGTTTCCAGTTGTGTGTGAATTTCCAGAGGTGTTTCCAGAGGATATTTCAGATGTACCGCCAGAGAGAGAGGTGGAGTTTTCTATAGATCTAGTTCCTGGTACTAGACCTGTGTCTATGGCACCATATCGTATGTCGGCATATGAGTTGTTTGAGTTAAAGAAGCAGTTGAATGAATTGTTAGAAAAGAGGTTTGTGAGGCCAAGTGTGTCGCCTTGGGGTGCTCCAGTTTTGTTGGTGAAAAAGAAGGATGGAAGTATGCGATTGTGTATTGATTGTCGCCATCTGAATAAGGTGACAATTAAGAATAAGTATCCTCTTCCGAGAATTGATGATCTGATGGACCAGTTGGTAGGTGCTTGTGTGTTTAGTAAGATTGATTTGAGGTCGGGTTATCATCAGATTAGAGTGAAAGAGGGAGATATTTAGAAGACAGCTTTTAGGACACGATACGGTCATTACGAATATTCCGTGATGCCGTTCGGGGTTTCTAATGCGCTAGGTGTGTTTATGGAGTACATGAATCGTATTTTCCATGAGCATTTGGATCGATTTGTTGTTGTGTTTATTGATGACATCTTGATTTATTCTAAGTCCCGGGAGGAACATGCGGAACATTTGCGTGTTGTGTTGTAAATTTTGAAGGAAAAGAGATTTTTTGCCAAGTTGTCCAAGTGTGAGTTCCGGTTGTCGGAAGTGAGTTTTCTTGGGCATGTGATTTCAGGTAACGGTATTGCTGTGGATCCATCTAAAGTAGATGCAGTTCTACAATGGGAGGCTCCTAGATCTGTTACTGAAATTAGAAGCTTTTTGGGTTTAGCTAGTTATTATCGAAGGTTCATTGAAGGCTTTTCCAAGTTAGAACTTCCTTTGATCCAGTTGACTTGTAAAGGTAAAGCGTTCATTTGGGATATTCAGTGTGAGGAAAGTTTTAGTGAGCTGAAGAGAAGATTGACTACAGCTCCGATTTTGGTCTTACCGAACCCTAGTGAACCATTTGTGGTGTATTGTGATGCGTCTTTGATTGGTTTAGGTGGAGTGTTGATGCAAGAAGGTAAGGTTGTGGCTTATGCTTCGAGGCAATTGAGGATTCATGAGAAGAATTACCCTACTCATGATTTGGAATTAGCGGCGGTGGTTTTTGTGTTGAAAATTTGGAGGCATTATCTCTATGGTGCAAGATTCGAAGTATTTAGTGATCATAAAAGTTTGAAATACTTGTTTGATCAGAAAGAGTTGAATATGAGGCAACGGAGATGGTTGTAATTTTTGAAGGACTACGATTTTGGCTTGAATTACCATCCTGGTAAAGCTAATATGGTAGCCGATGCGTTAAGCCGGAAATCTTTGCATATGTTTGTTTTGATGGTTAAAGAGTGGGAACTTTTGGAAGCGTTTAAAGATTTGAGTTTGGTGTGTGAATTGACATCTGATAGCGTGAGGCTTGGTATGTTAAAGGTCACTAATGATTTTCTGTTAACCGTTAGCGAGAAACAGAAGTTGGATTTGAAATTTGTTGATTTGATGACGGTTGGAGATCAAAGTGTGAATGGTGACTTTAAAGTGGATGATAAGGGTGTTTTGAGATTCCGTGGTAGGATTTGTATTCCTGATGATTCGGACTTGAAAAAGATGATTTTAGAGGAAGGACACCGGAGTAATTTGAGTATACATCCGGGAGCTAATAAGATGTATCAGGATTTGAAGAAGATCTTTTGGTGGTCTGGATTGAAGAGGGATGTGGCTCAGTTTGTTTATGCGTGTTTTACGTGTCAAAAGTCTAAGGTAGAACATCAGAAGCCTAGTGGATTGTTGCAACCGTTGGATATTCCCGAGTGGAAATGGGACAGTATTTCTATGGATTTTGTGACAGGGTTGCTGAATACACAGAGGGGACATAATGCCATTTGGGTAGTTGTGGATAGACTGACTAAATCGGCACATTTCATTCCGATTGACATCAGTTTTTCTTTGGAGAGGTTGGTTGAGATTTATATCAGTGTGATTGTGAAATTACATGGTGTTCCGTTGAGTATTGTTTCAGATCGAGATCCAAGGTTTACTTCTAGATTTTGGGAAAGTTTGCAAAAGGCGTTAGGTTCCAAGTTGAGATTGAGTTCTGCTTATCATCCGCAGACGGATGGTCAGACCGAGAGAACTATTCAGTCGTTGGAAGATTTGCTGAGAGCTTGTGTTCTTGAGCAAGGTGGTGCTTGGGATAGTTATCTTGCATTGGTGGAATTCACGTATAACAATAGTTTCCATTCAAGTGTTGGAATGGCACCGTTTGAAGCGTTGTATGGAAGAAGATGTCGAACACCTTTGTGTTGGCATGAATCTGGTGAGAGTTCGGTGGTTGGACCGGAGTTAGTGCAACAGACTACGGAAAAGGTGAAACTTATTCGTGAGAAAGTGAAGGCTTCTCAGAGTAGGCAAAAGAGTTATCATGATCGAAGGAGGAAAGATCTTGAGTTTCAAGAGGGCGGTCATGTATTTTTGAGAGCTACACCGGTGACGGGTGTTGGTCGTGCATTGAAGTCGAAGAAGCTTACTTCTCGGTTTATTAGTCCTTATCAGATATCCGCGAGAGTGGGTGCTGTGGCTTATCGGGTGGCGTTACCGCTGAATCTTTCGAATTTGCACGATGTGTTCCATGTTTCACAGCTTCGGAAGTATGTTCCGGATCCGTCGCATGTGATTCTGATGGATGAAGTTGAGGTAAGGGAGAACCTTACAGTTGAGGCATTACCAGTGAGAATTTTGGATCGCGAGTTGAAGCGGTTAAGAGGCAAGGATATTGCGCTTGTGAAAGTAGCGTGGGGAGGCGCTGCTGAGGGCAATTTAACTTTGGAGTTGGAGAGTCGGATGCAGGAGTCGTATCCGGAGTTGTTCGTCTCAGGTAATATTTTCGAGGACGAAAATTTCTAAGTGGGGGAGAGTTGTAACGCCCCAGTTTTTGTTAGATTTATTTAATCGAGTCGATTTAATTATTTTTATTATTATATTATTTTATTTTGACTTTTATTTGATAATATATTATTTTTCGTCGTGATTATGTTTTATCGCGTTTTGGGAACGTTTGCGAGATATTTGAGTGTAGGGGTAATTTGGTCATTTTACTTTATTTTTCTTAAGTTAGTAAAAATAGAAAGAGAGAAAAATATAGAGAAAGAAAAAGAGAAGAAGAAAAAGAGAAAGAAGGAAAATAAAAGAAGAAAAAGAGAGAAAACTTGGGATTTAAGAAATCGATCAACAGACTTTTCAAACACGATTAAATCGGGTAAGGGTGCAAAACTCGATTATCTTATACTTGTGTATGATTATGTATGTATGTATTTGGTTGTTTTTGGGTTGAAATTGGTTATAGAACAAAAACCATAATATGTTGAGATTGTTAGAATTCGATTAAATTGTGTCAGAAATCATGTTTTAATGTTCCTAATTGCTGAGACATGTTAGATAGGTGTTGTTGTGCAATCTATTGGTAATTTTCTGGTGTTTAGGTAAGATTTGGGAGTGGAATGGGTGGAATTTTGCAGCAGAAATTCTGCAGAAAAATTATGGGTTTCCTCTGCCGTTACGCGTATCAGGCAAGGCAATACGCGTATTGGGTTGGGCAATACGCGTACGGCCGGTGCAATTGAGGGCAATACGCGTATGGTATTCCATTTTTCTCGACCATCTGCTGAAATGTGCAATGGTACGCGTATGGGGCTGGACAATACGCGTATGGCTCAGGGCAATACGCGTATGGCCAGCGAGGGTGCATAATGTTGTCTTTTCGCAATTCCTTTTCTTTTTACTTCCATAATTTGTGTTCCGATTATCCGTTTTGAACATACTTGGTATCATTAGAAAGCTATTGAGATGCTCTTTCTTATTAAAATGGTTTTGAGATTGTTGGCCGGTTTAATTACGTCAGGAATTTGGAAATGTGTCATTTTGTCGACTTTTACCATTGTATTGTGTGTAATTGATGTGTATCATGCAATGTGCTGTTGATATGGATATCGTATGACTTGTGTGCTGTTGTGTGATGAAAATGCATGTGATGAAATGTTGTGAAGATGGTTTGTGGCCTAAGGGCAAGAAAATGCATTGTGTTTTATTTGATTATATATGCATGATTATGGATGTGTATATGTGTGTATTTGAATGTCATGAGTCATTGTATGCCAAGCATCATGATATGCATTCTTTTGATGTCGTGTGCCCTAGTGGGTGTGAGCGACGAAACGATTCCAGAGGGAATCCGCTATAACATCGTGTGCCTTATACAAAGAGGTGTGAGCGATGATTATGGAAGATTGTGTGCCTTATACAAAGAGGTGTGAGCGATCGGGTCGTGTGCCTTATACAAAGAGGCGTGAGCGATCCATAAACATCGTGTGCCTTATACAAAGAGGTGTGAGCGATGGGGAACATCGTTTGCCCGATGGGGAGTTACACTAAGTAACAAGCGATGGTTCCAATAGTTACTGAGTGAACTAGTGATGAGATTGACGGATGGATGGTACCGCATTTGCATAGAGTCGTTGTGTCGGTCTCTTTGCATTTGCATAAATCATGAATGGATTGATTTTGTATGGAATTGTGAATGGAATTGGTGAGTTGAGATATATATATATATATATATATATATATATATGTGTGATGGTGATAAATGCATTGAGCATGATTAATATGCCTTGGTGATGGATATATGAGATATGCATCGTGTTGTTTTGTGTTTGAATTCTAGTGTAAGTTGGGGTGAGAATATTTTACCTGTGTATTTTTGAGTTATTATATAATTGTATGCAATTATATTATGATTGTGTTTCTCACCCTTCTGCTGTTTTGAATGCTCTACGAGGCATTGCAGATTAGATGCTGGAGGTCTTTTTGTGAAGCTTAGGTCTTCATTCTTTTGTCGGTCGGCTCTGATATGTAGCACCGGGTAGTCGGGGAGATCGTTGTGATTTATATATATATATATATATATATATCTTTTGGATTGTACATGTATGACTCTGTATATGATAGACAAACTTTTTATGTTATATATATATGAGATTCGGTTGCAGATTTTCCGCTTTTATTCTGTATCTGAATTGTGGGTAGTAGGAACTAAGTTCCTCTGTTATTTGCTACCTGATTGTTGCATATCTTTATGAGCAGGTTTATCGTGTTTTGTCTCAATTGATGTGACGCCTCAGTCTATGCCGTGAATGTTTTCATTTTACTCTGATTATTTGTTATCGCTTTATCTAATTGGGGGTGTTACATGACGACCTCTTTCGATGAAGCTTTCTAAGGACATCCTGCCATTTTATTTTTTTTAACTTTTCTATGCACGTCTCTCATGGTAATATCATACACCAGTTTTTTGGGTTTAGATCTTTTATGGAGGTTTTTATTCTCGATAAATGTAATAAGTTCGGTAATAGGTTTGGTTTTATAAGGTATGTGTTATGTGTACGTTAAGAATATTAATAAACTACAAGATCAACTTAATGGTGTTTTGTTTGGTATTTTTAAGCTAAGAAGTCATGTGGCTTTATTCATCAAATCAAATGCTAGGATCTTGAGTAACAAGCTTGTTCAACCCCTGTTGAAGGTAGGAAGGTAGTCATAAATACAGGTGCATGCTCATTTAAGGATGCTCTCCCTAAAGATTGTTAAGAGTCCCACATCAGACAATATATAGCCTGAACATATCCTTATAAGTGGAGGTAATCCTCACCTTACATGTCACTTTTGTAGAATTGAGTTAGGTCCAACCACATTTCTCGACAAAGATACATCATGCGAGAAAGGTACCTCAATTTTTCTTCACTTACTTTGCAAGAGGTTATTCTTTGAAGAGGATAATCCTAGATTGGTATGACATTCTCTTTATTTAGTTGCTATTTTGAAAAATTCAATCTTCTTTAAAAATGTAATTGATAATTTTAGTTCCTCTTCAGTTTCTCCCGCTTCAAAATTTCAAAACTTGGAGGAGAATATATTCTCCTTAGTTGTGTATATGAAGTGGTGTTATATTTTTTTGATAGGCAATGCCAAAATGGAATACTCCTACCTTCACCCAAGGTGCCAAAAAAGATTACCAACAAGCTGATCCCAAGACTTAATCTTGTCGTATCCCAGAGCTATAATGTCCCTCCACCATATCGAGTCAAATTTACGACCTCCACTCCCACTATTGCTTAAAATTGCCAATACTAAGTTGGTCAAGGGAGTCGAATACTTGTGATCAAGAATCCCCTTCCATAAAGCAACATCCTCCAAGATAAATCTCGATTTCCACTTCAACAAGAGAGAAATATTGAAAGAAGAGATATCTTTAACCCCCAATCCATCATTCTCTTTCGGTAAGTAAATCGTCTTCCAACTAATCCAATGGATATGCTTACGATTGGAAGAACCTCCCCAAAGAAAATTACTCTGGATTTTTTATCGGAGGTGATCAGACTGGATCGTCATGGTCTTCGTGTAGGACTGATGAGGATGCTTGTAGGATAGAAAAGGGGGTTGTACCTGCAAGGTACTCTGATGCCAAAGTAAGTGTTTTGTCAAAAGAGAGAAAGCAAGTATACAAGTAAGATTTCAAGTATTGGATATTGAATACCTGCCCCTCTCACATGAGAGGGTATTTATAGAGGTAACCCACAGTGCGGGGCCAAGGTCTCCCTTGTGGCCAAAATATCTGGTCAATCAATGGGAGACTGCCAGGTGGAGGGCAAGGCGCATGGCCCTTTGACTTGGTCCAACTGTTTCCATGAGATTCGGGGAGACAGTTGGTCGCGTGAACTACTAAGCGAGTGATGGGGACATGCCCAACGACTAGTTTCTGCCCAACGGCTAGTTTTTGCCCAACGGCTAGTTTCTAGCTATTGGGCCTGGCCAATAGCTGGACAGGATTGGGCCTTGCCCTGTTGGGGGCAAAGCGTCTGCCCAGTCCAGAACAGGAGCCCCCCAAGTCTTTGCTCTGGGGAAGAGTGATGACTTAAGGTAGCCATGTGGATAGTTACCTTCAAGCGATAGCGTTCGAGGACATGTCCCTCACCTTTGTTAATACCGAGGTGGTCGGCGTCGGTGTTTTAACCTGCCCAACCAACCTTTAGCGTACGAGGAGCAAACTTGCGAAAAGGTCATTTTATGTCGACCAGGCTTTAGGAAGGGTGCCCGCCGAAGTGGTGTTTTCATGTCGAGAAGGTGTGCTCGCGGGAGACTTGGTGAATGTAACGTCTAGCTTTGGGAATGCCAAACGAAGATTCCCTTTCTAACATGTGGTGGTGCATTTAATTCCTGTCAGGCCTAGAGGTCTAGGCTATAATGGCCTTTGCGCTTCCCAAGCGGGAAAGTGCTTATAAAAGGGGTGAGAAGGGATTCATTTGCACACTTCACGCAAATTTCTCTCCTCAACCCTTTTGCTCTGCAACTCATCCTTTCGCCGGAGTCCCTCTTCGCCGCCGTCGATCTTCATCGTCTACGCATAAACCTTCATCTTCAACCTCTAAACCCAAGTAAGTTCTTCATCTTTTTCTGCAATTTCCATGATGTTCTTCATCTTCTGGAAGTATTTATGAATTTTTCGGTGACACATGAATTCTCCAGTTGAAGATTCATGTGTTTTTCGATGAACAGATGAATTTCTGGAAAATTCATGAAGAACATGGAATGAATTTTCATGATTATTGCGTATGTTGGTGTAGATCCTCCTAGGTTCTGGTTAGGATTAGTTTTAGATTTGTAGTCGAGCATTAGGCCTGTTCGACATGAAACTCTGGCTTTGGAGCGACGAGCTTACTTCGTTGATTAAGCTCCCAAGTCTTTGTAAAGTCAGGGAGACTCGTCCCCGTCGTAAAGGACAATGGAGTCATCGTATTCTGTCACGGTCGATGTGGGCTCGAGGTTATCCTCGACTTCTTCCTCGCCTTGTCACTTGATTAGTGGTGGAAGGGTGGATTTGATCCTAGTCGTCGAATTTACTTTTTCTTCCTCTGCTTTTCAGGTGAAATGGATGATCCTTGCGAAAAAGTTGTGCCCGACGCTGGGGCCGCGCACGAGGAGGCGGAGCAGTCCATTGAATATGCCAACGTCCACGTAGCAAAAGGGGACCTCAAGTGGATCGCCCAAGAACCCTTATCGACAAGGTCAAAGTATACTGAAGAGGAGATTCGGGAGTTCCCCTATCTGGAAGACCGGGATGAGGGTGCACCGGTGCACTGGAGGGTCATCTGCCCGACGGAGAACGACAGAATTTGCTCGATCTATCCGGGGATGCGGTTCCCCATGTATGAGTTTGCCTTTGTGGAGGCTAAGTTTCATTTTCCCTTCACCGATTTCCAGGAAGACATCTTTTGCCACTTAGAACTGTGTCCGGCCCAGCTTCATCCAAACGCGCTGGCCTTCATACGTGTTTTCGAGCTAGTGTGCCATTTCTTATGTGTTGGGGCGACTGTGGATCTCTTCTTCTGCATCTTCCAAATCCAGCGGAGCACCACGGGCTCGAAGCAAAGTTGGGTGTCCTTCAAGCAGTAGAGCAGGCTCTTTTGGCCATATTCAGAGTCTGTTTGACATTTCAAGGACAGGTTCTTGGTCGTGAAGCCTGTCTCTGAAGAAGCTAAGAGGTCCATCTCTAAGCTCGAAACCGTGACCGTTGATGGCCGACATGTTGAGAAGCCTGTGTCCAAGTTTCCTTTGGAGTGGGTGTTTGCCCACTTCAGATATAGGACCGACCAGTTCCTTGTTAAGCATGAGCAACTTAGTGAAGGGGACAAGGAGTCCTACTGGGTTCTCCATGCTTACATGGAGAGTTTCAGTCCAGGCTTTATGGTGGACAGGGATGGCAATGAGTTGCTCTGAGACGATGGGGATCCTGCTCGGGCAGGTCGCTACATCAACATTAAGGCCCTTCTTGAGTGTGAAAACGACGATGTTGCGTTCCAGCTTCTCGGTACAACGTGTTCTTGTGCCCGTATTTATTAATTTTTTATCTAATTGTGCTGACATGTCTTTCTGTGTTTGCAGAGAAAATGGCAGATATGAGGGAACGCCTGATGAGGTCCCAAGCAGCCAAAGTCCAGAAGAAGGTGCCTCCAATGCCAAAATCTGGTGCGGCCAAGCAGCAGGCGACACTGGAAAGGTTCGTGGCCAGCGTTGGTCCTACTCCAGGGATGACCTCTACGCCACCGACTCCTGACACATCCCACAAGAGGAAGCGGGATGATATCGGCTCCTCCCCGGTGGGCACCTCGGGTGGTTTCTCTAGAGGGAAATTTATGCTGCCCTCGTGCTATCTCCAGGGGAAGATGTTTGATGGGGAGAGTTCTATCGTCATCCCGAACCTTGATGCCTTAACTATCTTGTCCACCGATCCTCAGGTTCGGAGGAAGCTTCTCTGCCAGGACGCGGCCGACATGATTAGGATATTGGAAGCTGTGCTGGCCCTTGGAGATGCAGAGGTGGTTCCTCTTGCCGACCTTAAGAAGGCTAAGATCAGGATCAATGACTTAGAGCTAGAGAATGCAGAGATATACAATGAGCTGAAGAAGCTGCAAGGCCACCAAGAGGCCAAGATATTGCTTCAAAAGGAAGTAACCCAGATGAGGGAAGAGGTGACCAAAGTCAACGAGGAAAATGCCCGATTGAAGGCGAGGATAGCTGAGCTAGAGGGATCGTCGGTGGTTGGTCAGGACGAGACCGACAACGAGAAGACCCTGAAGATGCAGAGGGACCTGATCGAGAGGATCCGTCTTCTTGTTGAAAATAATCTGGGGGCATCTGAGTTTGGATTCAACGCTACTTTGGAGCAATTGAAGGCCCTCAACTCCGACGTCCAGCTGCTAACCGAGGGAATGGGTCTTCTCAACATGGTCGTCAATGGCGAGGTAGTTTCCTCGGAGGTTCCCGACGAGGCAGTTTAGTTTGATTTTTGAAGAGTGTACTTGTATTTTATGGGCCTGTGTGCCTTTTGATATCTAATGTTTTGTCGGGCACGACCCTTTCTATGTACTGCTGACTTATTTCGGCCTCGTGGTCGACGTTATAAATATTATTTGTTTGGTATTTTCTCGTTGCATTTATTTGTGTATGCTTTTGTTGTTTGAATGGACGTTTGTTCAACTTGTTCTTGTTATGCCCGACAATCTGGGAGACTTGTCGAGGAGGGCGAAGCAGTTTTGCCGGTGATGAGACTAGGATCTCAATTGAGGTACTAATCCCATAGGCTTGGACTATTCCCATAGCGAGCTGGGTGTCCTGCCTTATTGGTGTGGCAACGGCGGAGCTCGATTGAGGTATCCCTGTTGTGCGCAGAGTCTGCTCATCCCATAAGCAGAAACTGGCCGACGTTGTAAAATGGATCATGCTTACACCGAGGCACGGTCCTGTGGCCGAGCTGTCTCCCCGTTAGGGGGCGATCTCGTTGGCAGTTAGCCCGACCTCGTAGTTTGTCCTAACTGTAGTGTTGTTTGAGCTTTTCACCGTTCCATGGTCGAGCAAATGGTTCTCTGTCCAAATTTTCTAAGTAGTAGGCTCTAGTGCCTGTTTTGGACTTGACCCTGTAGGGTCCTTCCCAGTTCGCGGCCAGCTTTCCCTCGCGCGAATCCTTCTGGTGTCTGCGTAGGACCAAGCTACCAATGGGGAAGTCGCACTTTATGACCTTAGCGTCGTGGCGCAAGGTTATTTTTTGTTTCCGCGAAGCTTCGTGGAGGGCTGCTCCTGACTGTAGTTCTTCGACCAGATCGAGCTCTTCTCTCAAGGCTTCATCGTTCATCTCCTCGTCGAGGGGAGCTTCTATTCGTCTGGAAGGTTCTCTGATCTCCACCGGTATCACCGCCTCGGTTCCGTAAGCTAATCGAAAAAGGGTTTCCCTGGTGGTGGAGTGTGGTGTTGTTCTGTAGGCCCAGAGCACGCTGTGTAACTCCTCGACCCATCTCTTCTTGGCTTCGCCCAGCCTTTGTTTCATGCCACGAAGGATTACCCTGTTCGCGGCCTCTGCTTGCCCGTTAGTCTGGGGATGCCCGACGGAAGTGAAGTGTTGCTTCGTGCCTAATTTGGCGACGAAGTCTTGGAACTTCCTGTCCGTGAACTGGGTTCCATTGTCGGTCACAAGGGCCTGGGGTACTCCGAATCGTGCGAGGATGTTCCTTTTGTAGAAGCGGAGTATGTTCAAGGTTGTGATCTTGGTGAGGGCTTCGGCTTCGATCCACTTAGTAAAGTAATCGACGGCCACAATCAGAAATTTGTTTTGATAGGACCCCATTGTAAAAGGGCCGAGTATATTTATCCCCCACCAGGCGAAGGGCCAAGACGAGGACAGAGTCTTCAACTCGTTAGGGGGCGCCAAGTGCATGTCCCCGTGGCACTGGCATGGTCATATTTTTGGACATGCTCCTTGGCATCGTGTTGTATGTTTGGCCAATAGTATCCTGCCGGCGAGGATTTTCGTGCTAAAGATCTCCCTCCTAAGTGTTGCGCGTTGATGCCCTCATGAATCTCTTGGAGAATTTTGGGGACCTTGCCCTCCTCGACACATTTCAGAAGGGGGACGACGAATCCTCATCGGTAGAGTTTGTCATCGATCAGCACGTATGCGCAGGCTCGTCGTTTAGTCACACTGGCCTCCTTATTGTCTTCGGGCAGTTCCCCTTTGGTGAGGTAATTATAGAGCCGTCAAAATGGGTCGAAGCCCATGGGCCGGCCCACGGGGCCCGAAAAAAGTTAGGGCTTGGGCCTTAGTTTTGGAGCCCATATTATTCCGGGCCTTTTTTAGCCCGGCCCGAAAAAACCCGAAAAAAAATGGGCCAGCCCGTATGGGCTCTGGGTAGCCCGATAAAACATTTACAAAAATAATTTAATTATTTGGCCCATAATGTAAATTAAAAAAAATGGACCTAAATAATAAATTTGGCCCGTGAAAGAGTTGGACTTGGATACAAACTCACGTGATTCTATTCCAATATCCACAATAGAAAATAGAACACAGAACGAATTGCAACAATGACCTAGCCGCTGTTGTGCGTGTGCCGACTGCTGTAGTTTTGTGTACTTCTTCGTCGTTGTTGTTCGGTAAGTAAAATTGCTTAACATTATTATTGTGTTGTTGTTGTTCTATTACTAAAACCGTCATTGTTTGTTGTGTTGTTTTGTTGTTTACCCTTATCGTGATTCGTGGCCATATGATTAACTTTATTAGTGTTTAGTTGAAATAGCAAGGACCAAAATGTAAATCGTTCACCACTGGATGTTTGATGTGGATATGTCCTTTAACAGATTTTATTTGCCAATTCCTTTAGAAGAATCCTTAGCTAATTCATGGATTTTCATATTTATATATTGTATGTAATTATTATTTTTAGAAGTATGCTTTAACATGTTTTATTAGCCAATATTTTAGAAGTATGCTTTAACATGATTTTCATATTTTCATAGCTAATTCATGGATTTTCGTATTTATATACGGTACACCATGTTTTAGAAGTATGCTTTAACATGGATTTTCATATTTGTTAAAGTGATTTAGTTAAAAAAATATAGTTATAGTAGAGTAGACTAAAGTGTTTATAATGTCTATCTATGTTATGTAGTTTATGCTATGATTATAATGGTATATTGGTATTGTGTTGATTTACATGTAGGGATTGCAATTATGGAAATTAATAGTGATAGTGAGGTTAGGGTAACTCCATCTGTGCCATTATTTGATGACACTGAAACTAACCAAGAAGAGTCTTCTGAACCAACTACCAAAAAACAAAAGGCCCTTACATCTGAAGTGTGGAAACATTTTATAAGGGTTGGTGTTATAGATGGTAAAAAGAAATGTAAATGCAAGGGTTGTGAAAAATTAATGACTTGTGTTGCAACTAATGGAACTTCTCATTTAACTCGTCATGTGAACAGTTGTAAGTGTATCCCAAAATTCCATGATGTTAGTGGTATGATACTTGATGCCGAAGGAAGATTGAGAAAGAAAAAATTTGATCCTAAGGTTAACCGTGAGATATTAGCTGAAATGATGATTACACACGGTGTACCGTTTAACTTTGTTGAATATAGGGTTTTTAGGAAATATCACAAAATTTTGAATGATGAGTGTACCTTTGTTACTAGAAATACTTCTTCCAGTGATGTTATGAAATGTTATGAGGATGAGAAACGAAAGCTTAAGTCACAGTTGACTCAAATTAGGGGGAGAGTTTGTTTGACTTCTGATTGTTGGACTGCATGCACTAATGAAGGTTATATTTCTTTAACTGCTCATTATATTAATGTGAATTGGAAGTTGCAAAATAAGATTTTAGCTTTTGCTCACATGACACCCCCACATACTGGGCGAGAATTAGCATTAAAGGTGTTGGAAATGTTAAGTGATTGGGGTATAGAGAAGAACATTTTTTCTATCACTTTGGACAATGCCTCTGCAAATGATAGCATGCAAAGATTCTTGAAAGAAAATTTAGGATTATCAAATAGCTTGTTATTTAAGGGAAAGTTCTTTCATATCCGTTGTTGTGCCCATATTTTGAATCTCATTGTTCAAGATGGATTGAAGGTAGTTGGTGGTGCATTGCATAAAATTAGACAAAGTGTGCTTTATGTAAAGGTAACCGAAAGTAGAACACTACAATTTCATGAATGTGTTAGTAATGTTGGTGAGATTGATATAACAATTGGATTAAGATCCGATTGTGTTACTAGATGGAACTCCACTTTTATAATGCTCAAGAGTGCGATTAATTATCGTCGTGCCTTTTATAGCTTGAGTTTGCGAGATTCAAATTTTAAGTGTTGTCCTTCAAGTGAAGAGTGGGCAAGATCCGAAATAATGTGTGAACTCTTGAAGCCATTCTACAACATTACAAACTTGATCTCCGGATCTTCTTATCCAACTTCTAATTTGTACTTTGGGGAAATATGGAAGATAGAGTGTCTTTTGAATTCTTATTTGACAAGTGAAGATCCTTTGATTCAAGAGATGGCTACACAAATGAGAGAAAAATTTGACAAGTATTGGAGTGAGTATAATGTTATCTTGGCCTTTGGTGCTATTCTTGATCCAACAAAAAAATTCAACTTTTTGAATTTTGCATATAAAAAAATTGATGATAAAACAAGTGAACTCAAGTGCAAAAAGATTAAGGGTGAGTTGTATGAGCTTTATGCGGAATATGTCAAAGAAGGGGTTTCTTCTAATCCCAACTTTTCACAAGTGCGGCCTTTTTTTGGAGGAGGAAAAGAATCTTTGACATCCTCAGTGTATATTTGTGAAGTAAGTGCAAACTATTCTTTTTTTATCTTGACATCCTCATAGTACCTTACTTTTATAATATGTATATGGTGTTTTTTAGTGGTTTATATATGTTTGATATTTGCAATTTAGTAAAAGTTATTACTTAGTTACAATATCTTATAATTTAAAAACATGCCATTACACATGCTAATATGATGTTATTACTATATTAAAATTAAATAAATCCATGTTAGATTACTAGTAACTCATGCATTGTAACTTTCAGTAACTTTCTTGATGTGGTTGTTCCAGTTTCGGCTTGTTGCATGAAAGTCCATGTTAAATAAATCCATGTTAAATAAATTCATGTTAAATTTTTATCATTAACTTTGTATTGCGGGTGAGATTTGTTGTAGAATTATGGTGTTTGTCGTTGCTGCATTTTGGGATTGTTGTCCTGAGAAATTGGGTGCGTGAACGGTGCGATACACGTTGTGCAAAGTTTGTGGGGTCCCCTTATGTGAAAGAAAAATTTGTTGTGGCGATGTGTGGTTTGCTGTGACGTACGTTGACTTGTTGCAAAAAATTTGAAGCGACGGTGTGATGGATTAAAATGTTTATGTTGTGCGTATGAACCATGGCTCTTTGTTTATTAATTTTCTTGTTGTTATTTATGCTGCAGGTATTCAGAATGTTGGCTTTTGCTTGTGATGTTGTGGATAGAGTTAACAATTCGCACAGCTTTTATTTGGAGCGACCTACATCGTACAAGTCAAATTCACTTTTTCAAGAGGTTCTTTGGCATGGCATAGGTACAGTCCGTTTCCTTTATATCCTCTGAGCTCACATATATGTGGTTTATAAGTTTATGGCTGATGTTGCTCTGTCATGCCAATCAGTCTTTGAATAGCTTGCTCGTAGGGACCGATGCTCGTAACAATAAGGTCCGCCATAAATTGCATTATTTCCCTTTTTAGTAGCAGTTCCAATTGTGTAGTTTCAAAGCTGGAATTCGTCTGGACTGTTTGCATTGTAAAGTATGAGGTGTTGCTCATGTTTTGGTCATGTGGGTTTATTTCATCATCTATTTTTTTTTTTTTGCATTTATTTGCATCATGACTTGTAATAATTTTGAAAGTTTGGAAATGTGTGTCCATGGAGCTTGCTTGAATTTTGTATTCATGAGGCATGATTTTGGAGCATTGTACATGGGCTTGAATCATGAAGTTTGGTAGACTTTTGAAATGGACCAATTTTCGACATTGATAATTTTCTGTGTCAGAAAAATATAAATTGGAAGAACCAAAGTGGTTATGAATATGAGAAAATTGGATTAGTGGGTTAAAAAAAAGAAAATGGATATTGGAAATGGTTCATGGATATTTAGGAAATTGAATATGAAGAAATGGATATGAATATGGACTTTTAAAGATAGATGTGAAAAATGGTCAATGGTTGAATAAAAGGGTGTATTTAAAAAAAATGGATTCTGAGTTATGGGTTTAGAAATATGGACGTACACCTCCATCAATATTTTACACACACGACCATGAACCCTCGATCTTTAGTTTAAAATCGACTTGCATTGTTTTCCACATGCCTCTGATAAAATGAACACAGCTACTCCTGGACCACTAAACTAACTGCACCTGAAGCAACAACCATCCGAATCAACTTTGAAAATTTACTCTGATTATGAATTAGCACTGAGGAAAATAAATCCATAGATGAAGCACTGAATATCTTGTAACTGAAGTTATGACCATAATTATGAACCCTTCAATCAAGATTTGCAGATGACTTGAAATATAGACCCAATTTGCCCTAAATTTTGAATACTATGCCACTTGTCCCATCAGACGAGTTTGAACTTGTACAGAACCCTGACCTCGATCACTTAATGATTTGAAAATTCACGGTACAAATGATCTAAGAATGAAGCCATCTTGACTAGTTTGACCAAGATAAGGTCAAACCAGATGAAACTCAGCCCGTACTGCACACACTCCTGACTTGATATCCTTGCCTAAACTCATCCTTGCAACAACTGGACTTAATAAATAGAAGCAGTATATATATATTTTTGAATTTTCTGAATATGGTTAGTGGATGGAATGTACAGAGGAAATATGCACAGGTAGGACAAATTTGGGGTATGACAGTAACATCGGGACGAGTTTATATTATTTGATGTTTTCTGAGATTGTTGAGATTAAGTCTTTTGTTTTGATGAGATATGAGATGTTTCATTTGAAATATTATGATTTTAATTTCCACTGTGTTGTTATAAATATTTTGAGAAACATGGTTTATGAGCGACATATGTGACACTTTAATGTTAAAACAAGTTGTTATTGCATTTTTTTCATTTTAAAAAGGTACGTTGGGGTTTAAGGGTGTTACACAATGAGGTTTGCATCACGAAACGATGCTAACGGTCATGGATGCGATGCGATCTTTTCAGCTGACACACTTTTTTCTATTAAAAGCAATTTTTTGGCCTCCTTGGAAGGGTTCCGAATTCCTATACTAAAAGTGACGGTAAGGGCGGTTTTTGGTGCTTTTGGAGGCCATTAGAGTGAATTTTCTTTAGTGATTTTTTATGTTCTCTTAATCTAAATTTATGGTATATTTATTTTACACTATGAGTAGTTAGATTTCTTTTAGGTTACGTCTTTTTGTATGACGAATCTACTTTTATTCTATTGGGACATATGAGTGGTTTATGTTAATGTTATTGCTTTGACATATTGTTATTATTCAATTATCACTTGTGTTCATTTCCTATTGTATGTTATGAAACACAATCTGATCAAGGTAAGTAGTCACATATTGATTGTAGGGCTGCTTATAGGAAATAGGACAATTACTCGGTACTCTAATTAGAAATTATGACTAAGGGATGAACACACTATAGTTCCTAGTCTGGCGTTTCAATTGGCCCGAGGGATCGGGGAATTAACGCTTAGACTTGTAAGATGCACACCAAGGGATTGGGTGCAGTGGCAGGGTTAATTTTTCGTGTAACTATTATGTCTTTGCATGTCTGTTAATGCGCATTTCATCAATAGGGACTTGGTTACTTTATCTCGCACTAGTTTTCCTTGTTAAAATCCACTCCTCGTGGATACGAATCTTATTTTATTACTTTGATACATACTAGTACACTTGCTAGATAATGTCATCATTATGCTAGCTCATCCAAGTGGTTTTTTTCCACCTTAGCCCTCTTAGCATTCTCAAGCTCGCTTAGCGCGCCCTGACTTAGCCAGCTTTTTTTGGCTTAGTCTTCCCTGGCTTAGCCATCTTTTTCTAGATTAACCAGATTTTACTTGAAGGGTGCATTTTATCCTTTTTCGGTGCTTCATTGGTCATTTTTGCATGTACTTAATAAATACACAGTTAAAAAGCTCATACATGTGTTTAATTATACTTTCGTGATAAATTAGTTTTTTTTATTGATTGCTTGTAAAATAACTCAGTAAGTTCCTATGTATTTTGTGTGTTTTTGGAACTTATCATTGTCTCCTGATGGTGCTGCTGGATATGGAGGATGTTATCCTCCAATGTTTAGTTCTGATGACATAGATCGTCCATATTAATGCACATATTTGCTATGGAATTCTCCCCTGACTCAGATTCATCATTGGTCAAAGTTGTTATCTTTTTGTTCACCATGATAGTTAGAAAAGTAGAGCGTGGGAAAAATACACTAGTGCAAAATGACGAATATAATTTTAAAAGTTACACCCATTATACTGAAAACGGGTGTAAATATGCAAAGTGACGAATATAATTTTAAAATGTACACCCATTATACTGAAAACAGATCTAAATTAAAAACACGATGGCAAATTTGTAAATAAAATGTCATTTAAAGTAGTAGTGCGTAACAATAGACACCCTTTTTTTTTTTAAATGGTGTAAATTAAAAACATTATTATAATAAATTAAAATCATTATTATAATAATATTTCTATTATTCCCATTAAAAATAAAACGGGTGTAAATTAAGATTGGCTGAAAAATAATTTTATATTTTCATAACTCTAAATATGAATCTTAAACATATTAATAAACCATAATATATTTTATCAAATATTATTTGGGTAAGTAAGTAAATTAAAGGGTGTAAATTAATTAAATTTATATTGTGGAAATAAAATAATAAGAAAACATTTATCAAATATCAAATCTAACACACTGCATCGATCAAAGCCCTCTTGACACCCCATTTCTCTCTATACCCAGTTCTCTTCATCTCATCGTGAGAAACCAATTTCTCTATAAACCCGTTATCTTCATCTCATCGCGAGCTCCGTTGTCTTCATCTCATAGAGAGTCCGTTGTCCTCATCTCACTGCGAGCTCATCTCCTTCTTCTCATTACGAGCTCCATCTCCATCATCGCACGACCATTATCTCATCGTACATTCGAGAATCCTCTCTCATTTCTCATCATCGCACGACCATTCTCACAGCTCAATGATGACATGCACGGTGAAAAAACTGGATTAAATTTTTAGATAGATCATTAGGATTTAAATTTTTAGGTAAAACATTAGGGATTAATCTTTTAGGTAGAACACTAAGGTTTATAATTCGTATCTGTTACTATCACAATTTGTTGATACTTGTTTTTACTAATTTATGATGTATTTGATGTTGAATGATGAAAAAAATGAATTGGATTCCCATTGATATGTTCATAGATGAGATCACAACCAACTACTTCTGAAAACATTAATTTATTTTCCCAACGGCAAAAAAAAAGAATAATTATAAACCGCTTTTAGATCTTATTGTCGAATAGTGGATTAATTGTTAAATGTTTTTATAAACCGTTTTTAGTTCTTATTTGAAAATTTCTATCGATGCAAATTGAATATCCCGACATTGAAGACCGAGCAAAGCCTAGGCATCATCCTCGTCTGAGCAGGTATAATAAAAAGACCGAGCAAAGCCGCTGAGTCTATTTTGAGGGTTGCCGCTACCGGCCATGACAAAAGACTCTTTCTTAAGGTATCTATATCTATTTCTAAACTGTTTGTAAGAATTCCAGAAAATAGAATTGATTCTAGCTTAAGTTAGGATTTATAGTTTCAAATCATATTAACTTACTATGTTGTAAGTGTTTATGCATCATTGTTCGTGGTTTTCTTGGCACTATTGTTGTTTTATTTCTATGTCAGTGTGACTATGAGAAAGAGATTGAGGATTTGAAAAAGGAATTGGCAAACTACAAGGCTCAGTTAGAAGCTAAGCATGTTGCACACATCAAAGCACTTCTTAAGACGGAACAAAACCAGAAGATGATTCATGAGTTGTCTACTTTGCTTAAGAACTATGATATTGAGAAAAATAAGTATGTGAACGAATGTTCAAAGGGTAGAGCTAGCAAAGACGGGCTTGAATCGATGACGAAAGAGATGGATGGTCTTAAATTAGAAACTGTGAAAGTTATGGACCAGCTTTCGCATGTTTTGAGTGAATTGAAGGCCACACAAAGAGAACTTAATAAAGATACTGAGATTTATTCTGCTAGAGAATCGGAATTGAATGCTTTGGCAAAGGTGGAACAGTTGGAAACTGAGTTGAAGATGGAAAGGGAAGAGAAAGAGGAACTTGTGCATCAAGTTACAAGTGCAAATGAATAGATAATTGAATTGAATAACAATAATCAATCACTCATAGATGAGTTGAAGATGAATAAAGAAAGAGACGTTGAAACGCTGGTGGAGATTTCAATGCTGAAATCGAAATCTCATCTGCAAGAATATAGCATGGCTTACAAGAATGGATCATATGTTAGTGATCAACCAAAGGACGAAGCTGAAAAGTTAATTAGTGAGAAAGCGAAAGCGAAAGACAATAACAGTATCACAATCAGTTTGGAAGAATACAACTACTTGGTTAAAAAGGTTGCGAAGGGAAGTGAAAAAGGAAACGAGATAGAGTTAGAATTGATGAAAAGAGAGCTTGAAAATCCACCATTGAAAATTTCAGAGATGAGGAACCGTGCCGAACAAGCTATCAATAGAGCTGAGTTAGCTAAGAATGGTAAAGCAGCATTGGAGGATAAAATAAGGAGACACCGCGAACATAGACTGAGAAAGAAGGCGACTCTAACCGCGCTTCGCGAGGAATCTACGCCTAAACCGTTTACCCCTTCAACTTCATATGGAACACTGAGTATGTACCATCCATTAAGTAAAGTTCTCAATATGAAGTTGTAAAAGTTTTTACTGATATGTTTACATTATTTAGTGTGACTAATACTATGAGTTGTTACTTGTTAATTATTGTCAATTACAAAATTTAGTTTAAGTATTGTTGCAATATTTGATTGTGTTAAGCAATAGGATTTGAGGACCAGCGGTTTTGTCTATTTTGTATGGCATATACATATGTATTTTTTTGAAGAGACTAAAATTTAAAGAGAAATCTGAATGGAATGGACATGATAGTTGAATGGTGATTGTGACTCTGCAAGGCTGCAGTATAAGCAGGTTTGGATCTTTGTTGTCACAGTTTATAGAGAAGTTATACTTGTTTCATGTTTTCATTAATAAATGGAAACTTGTTGTTGTTGTTTGTGGAGAATTCAATCATAAGATGATAGAAAATTAGAAGGATATCCTTATGCAAAAGGTCTAAAGCAGGAAGAGAAGAAACTTATTAAATGATAAGTAATATAGTTTGTCCTTCTAAAAAAATATTCTTATGAGATTGAAAAAAAAAAGAAATATCAAGAATGTGATTGCTATCATGTCTAGGATAGATATGCAATATTTGTTAAAATGTTTGGTTGGCTATAACTATGCCTACTAATATATAATAATTTGTGATTCTAAAACTGTTAAAGATGTTTTTTTTTCTTTCAGACTCATCTCAAATTGTTTTAACATTTTTTTCATTTGTGCCACATATAAATTACATTTATATAACCAATAATAAATTGTTGTGATATAATCGAAGTTGTAGCACAAATCTAAATTAGTTAAAATTAGGGGTTGTTATGTTAATTAATTAGTGTTCTGGCCCGAGGATAGCCCGAATTCACCCAAAATTGTTTGAAAATAATAATTCAGAAAGATTAGTTGCTTATCAGTAGTAGGGGTGAAAACCCGTGTGTTTCATTGTTTCATTTTTATGAAAATTGAATAGATTAAATGCCATGTACACCTCTAATCTCTCTTATGGATCTTAAGATGATAGATGAACAAGGTATACACGTTCACTGCTTTGCTTCAGCTCTGTTAAGGTGTATGGATTCTCAAACATTTTATAGTACAAACTGCAATTTAGAAATGATGAACAGTGAATTTGAGAATTCTTCTATGCAGCAAAAACACAATGAATGGCAGAATTTGATTCTGGAGAAGGGGTCTGAAATAGTGAATGTATTGTGTTATCTGAACTTTTTGATCTCTAATTAGGTTGGTTGAAATGTAATATATATATATATATATATATATATAACCGTTTTATTTCAGCAGATTTTGAAGAGTGTTTCCTTTGAACTACATGTTCAAGAGCCTTTTTTTTACGCAACTAAAAGGTAGTATTATTTGTCAATCCCTTGTCCATTTGAATACGATCACGTTCAATGTAATGACAGCTAACATAATATACATTTTTGTATAATTGGTGTTACGTTCGATGTGACAAAGGAGCCACGCTACTGACTGGAGCGACTTACGTGACCAATTCAAAACCTTGACCTTTTAACTGCATCATGCCATTTGTTGTAAGGATGTTATTTTAACATTTCTTTTCCTTATATGTTATTCCCATTGCATCATCTCTGTGCATCCCTTTTTATTGTTTACAGCATTATTGCATAATGGAACTCGGTCTCTTGTATGTTTGCATATGAATGCTTTTCTCATTGTGACCTTTGTAATTGCTTTGTCTTGGTCTTATTGTATGTATTTTTAGTGATTGTTTGTGGCAAAACCTTCATGGCGAAGCAAGAATCGCAAGAATTGTTCATGTTGGTATAGAACATCCCTTTACTCTTTTTATCTTAACTGCTGCTTATTGTGACTGTTTAATATTCCTCATTGCCATGTTTTAGATGTGCCTTCAAGGTGCAAATGATGAGATTCCAGAATGAATGTCCAGGTGGAATGGCTACAGCAAGCGTATAGGGTGAAGCTCTGGGCATTTTTGTCTTGCCACGGCCACAGAGGTCCTCTTATATCTTAGTGCTTGTGTACCTCCCTTCAAGCCCATTAATCAATTTCTTGTGTGCTGAATTTTGTGGTACAAAGTAGGCAAGGGTTTTTTAGAAGTCTTAAGGAGCAAACTCATCTTTAAGATCATTTTGTATTCACACTTCACATGCTAATCCAACTTCCAAACTTTACTTTTGTTGTTCCCTTTACAAAATTCCACAGAATTGTATTTCTGCAGAATTAACGGTATAAAAAGGAGATAACATAATTGTTTTTTGTCATAAATTTTATATTGTACCTATTCTAATCATATTTTGTTGAACTTCATACAACGCGAAAATTTTAGCTCTTACAGGTTTTCTCAAATAAATGATACAACTCAAGTCCTATATATCACTGCCAAAACAGGTATATATTTTGAAGGAAAAATCATCATCTTTTTGTTTTTTATTTATTTATCTAACAATATTTAATTGTTTTGTATAGATAATGGTGGATGTAATATCTGCATTCAATGTCTCCGTTGATAGAAAGTATCTTGCATGGTACATATGTATTCTCTATACTTCTAGTACTTAAGATGACACTTTGTCTTTATCGTTAACTACCTGGAAGCAGGCGGTGACTTAATTTTTTTTACGGTCTACCTTTAGATATCAAGGGTGCATTTTTACAAAAACTTACATCTTATTCTAGCTGAAGTTTTTTTCTCTCGTTTTGATTTGATTACCAGAATATGGAGGATCATATTCCAACTGCTGCTGAGTTGGATGAGAAGAATGCTTTAGCCATCATTCCTGTCGGTAATTTGTTACATTTCGACAACTTTTTCTTAAGATATCAGAGGATAATAATCATGTGAAATGAACTATGCTCCAGCATTGCATTTCTATTTTTGTATTGTGTTGGATATTGAAATTAGATATGATGTTTTGACCACAATTCATAAATTTTTTTTGTTAATGGTGGTTTCAGTTGATCAACAACATTCTTCTGTTTTAAATCATGCAAATGGAAGCACTGGTTGGGAATTGGCACTTTAAATCATGCAAATGGAACCACTAGTTGGGAATTGGCACTTGTTACGTCTCCTAGTTTGAATGAGAGTGCTACAACAACTAGCAAATTGGTATGCTTTTTTCTTCAATCTTCCCTCGGTCTCTGGCTTGCACATATGCTTTCTATTTCTGTTAATAAGCGAGATTATCTATTCGGTATTCAGGCTGGAGGTTTGGACCTGGTTACACTAGACAACCTGTACGACGACACACTCAGAAGAAACAACCAAAACGTTAGCTATAATTCAT
Source organism: Lathyrus tuberosus (assembly GCA_022829125.1). NCBI lineage: Eukaryota > Viridiplantae > Streptophyta > Magnoliopsida > Fabales > Fabaceae > Lathyrus > Lathyrus tuberosus. Next base: position 4,739,286 of record JALAZF010000384.1, read on the forward strand.
GGGAGCAAGCACTGGCGGGAGGCATGATGGCTGCTCCACCTTCAGTTCAAATGGCAGCTATGTCCAACCAGCAACAATATTTCATGTATCAACAACAACAATAGCACACTATTTATAGTTGAAAATTATGTTGGTTTTGTCATTGTGGAAATAGGTCTAATTGAATAGAAAATGGAATTCATTTGATTTAGTGAGAATTATATGAATTATATGTTTGTTTTGGTTGTGCTTTTTGTTTACTGAATGTTTAGATGTATACAAAAATATTTGATTAAATGCAATAGGTTTAAATCAAATATAATATAACTATGAAAATAAAACAAACATATTCTATATAAAGAAAATAGGGTGTAAACTTGTCAACATCTATGGTAAAATCTGGTGTAGTATATTATGAAAATAGGGTGTAAATTTGTCAACATTCATGGTAAAATCGGGTGTAAATTTGTCAATATTCAGAGTAAACATTGCTCATTTTACACCCGATTTTTATCAAATGGGGAGTTAATATGTTTAATTTAAATGCAATTATTTAAAAATTTATACCCGTTTTCTAAAACAGGGTGTAATATTACATATTTATACACCCATTTTAAACAAAAAATGGTGTAATATATCATCTATAAATGTATACATGTAAACATTTACACCCGATTTCTATAAAACAGAGTGCAATATACCATCTATAAATGAATATATATATATATATATATATATATATATACATACATACATTTACACCCGATTTCAACAAAAAAAAGGGTGTAATATAAAATTTATTTACACCCATTTTAAAACGGGTGTAAATTCGTCAGATATTTCTCACCCGTTGAATTCACATCCTTTAAAAATGGGTGTAAAATGTAAAAAAAAAAAAACAGGTGTAAATTATTCTTTCTGCACTAGTGGTAATACGATAAGATGGTGTTATGGTGGCCCAATTGAGTTTTACCAGGAATCTACGGTGGATGTCAAGTATACATGCTAAAAACTATAATACGTGACAACCCCTAGTGATTAAGGGCTACCAGAAGCTTTATGGTTTGTTGTGGGGTGAGAGTTTGGTCGCGTAGGAGGTGAGAAGCTCACTATGTGTGGTTTTCTATGTGAGAATCAGACTTTCCTAGAACCTCAATATTAAGGTAATTATAGCGGTGTTGGGACTAGATACTAGACTTTTGGAAATAGAAACCATCATTGAGAATATGAGGGAGTGGATTGATAATCGACTATCATTTCGGAGAACATGGTAAAAAATGACTCCTTTCATACCATTGTAGAATAGGGACACATCATTTCTTAAATTTCTCACCACGGGTGATTCCCTATGGAAAACAATGTATTTTATAAAGGTGCAACACACCTATGGAAGGCGATGTATTTTATAAAGGTGCGATATATATATATATATATATATATATATATATATATATTGTTGAAGAAACTGAATTGTGAGAGAGAGATATTAGAAGATGAATTGACGTATATATTGTTATTTGTGGAATATTATAATTTTTTTTATCTCTTTTACAAAGATAATGATATTTTTATTATGTATTTTATTTGATTTTGAGATATGAAAATATGATTTTTATTTAACCCTCTCCATTTGCAGAAGAAAATAGAAGAGAAGACTCCATCATTATCATTTGTTTTATACACTTAAGAATGAGGGGCTTAGGATACCACATCGGGTTCGGGCGGTTTCGGTTGAAGAATGCTCACCCAAATAAATCCGACGGGTAAAAAAGTTTGACCTATTTTCGCCCATTAAAAGCGTCGGATAGATCGGGTAGCGGGTTCCCGGTAACGGGTTTCAACAGGCGGGTTCAGCGGTGCCCGTTCATGGAGTCTAAGAGAAAGAACATTCGGTGCAGAAAAAAAAAAGCTTATAATCAAGTATAGATAAACATCTTACAATAGAAAAAAAAGCTTGTAATCAAGTATAGATAAACATCTTACAGTAGATGAAATATTGAAGAAGAAGAAGAATAGTGATCAAGGGTGGAGGACAATAGAACAAATGCATCTATTATTTAATTTTATTATGAGAATGAAGATGACATTTTATCTTCATTAGAGCATAGAAACATTTTTTATATTTTAAAAAATATAGATTTTATATATATTGATGAAAGATAGCGTAGAGTAATGTGATGAAAAGTGGAAATAATGAAGTTGACAAGTTTAATTAAAATAGTAGACTTGATAAGGCACTGACAACTTTTGACATTTGAAATAGGTTGATGTATGTGTAGCTGTAAAGTAAAATGGTAGTACTACTAGACTGCAATTTCACGTGAGTATAATATTTTTTTCTATTATATTAGTTAATTTCGGGCAGGTTCAAACACCGATGGGTGTAATTTTTTAAACCGGACCCGCCCAAGTTAACCCATATTAACCTTTGTTTTTAAATATTTTGAACCGGGGCCGGAACCGAACCGCCCACAACACCTATTATTTTTCGGTTTTCTCGGATTTCGGGCGGGTCATCAAAATCTGTCCACCCCTAGGACATATCACGGTAAAGCTACTACACACTTTATGACTTTCATATGTTTATTATGTGTAAGGATAAGTTAACAAGTACAAATTTTCTTTAATTGGAAAAACTATATTATATAAAACATCATCTAGCAAAATGGTACAAATCATTTTAAATTCATAAAGTTCTCAAAAAATTCTTTGTGATGTTGGTATTTGATGAATTAGTCTTTTTACTAACCTTACAAATATAATATCAATCATTTTTTTTTAAAATTGTTTTTAACTATAGTTATAAATATATATTTGAAAAGAGTGACATTAATAATGTTTAATCAACCATAAGTTCTTCTACTAATTCCCTCCCTATATCAATTCTCTTCATACTCCCACACTATTTTTGTATGCATATTAAAATTTTCTCTTCTATTTTAATTTTTGAAGTATAAATATTATTATTATTATTATTATTATTATTATTATTATTAAGTCTAATGTAAGATTCTTAAAAATAAAGATTCTGGCATAGTTGTTTTGGCTGACTATATGAATAGAATTCAAGCTTTTTTATATGATTATAACTAAATTTAATATTCTTTTTAGTTAATGAATATATATATATATATATATATATATATATATATATATATATATATATATATATATATATATATATATATGTTAATTTTACATTAAGATTGTAAACTTTCCATGTGATAAATATTACGAGCAATTAGTTTATTCAAACTTAATCTATCCTAGTGAGTGCAATATCATCACGACACTTGAGTCAAATTATTACACAAAATAAGTTAAACATTGAATAATTTTAATTAAAAATGACTAAGTATTAAAGGTTACATCTTGCAAGAAAGTCCAAATTTATATTTATGATACATAAAACAAGCAGCATTATTATTTTTATTATTTGACAAATATTAACAAGCAGCATTATTTAATTTATGATACATAAAACAAGTAACAAGGAATATACACATAGGAAACTAGGCATCACTCATCACTCACAAGCATGCATACTATTGCTAATTGTGGTAGATTGATAAGATTGATTGACCTTTATTATACATAATGATACATTAACTAACTTCACATGTTGACTTTTGAATCTGGCAATGGAACCCACAAAAGATGATTTATAGAAAAGAAGTGACACACTGGTGTATTTTTGCCAGGCTTAACTTTCAATGTCTTGAATATCATATGATTTGGGTCCCAATCAGCTGTATCCAAATGGCACATGCCAAGAGCTTCCATTTTATCTCCATTCTTATCACCAACAAGTGTGACTTTGAACACTTTAGTCCCAGTAGCCATGGTGTGGCAATAGTAAATGGCATATGGATATGGGAGGGGATGGCAAGATACCCATTTGGGAGCATCAATGTCATGCGATACTTTCAAAATGGTGTATTTTTGAAGAGGAGCAGCAGTAGGTGAAGGATAACTAGTTCTGAGAATATTATGCTTGTTTTCTGAACCAATTATTGTGTCAACAAATTCAAACATGGACTCTACAGAGTTGGCACAAATCTTGGTCTCTCCTATGACAGTTTTTTCTTGACAATGTTCAAGTGTGTCTCTCATGGTTTTGGAGTCAAGAGAGTCTTCTGGGATTGAAAAAAGTTGGAGAACACTTGAGAGTTTTGATACTGAAAAAGGAATTGAGTCAGCCTCTTCTTTTCTTAAAAAGAAGTGAGGAATCTCTTGAACATAAAATTGGAGGGTCATTACATTTCCAACATGAAGATCCTCTAGGTTGAAAAATCCCTTCTCAAAAGCATCTGTGTGATCAATATAAGGATTGAGATCATGAGTTTTAACTTTGTAATTATATTTAGGTTTGTTGGCTTCACGACTACCCCAGGGGAGCCAAGGATTTGGATCACGGGTAATAACTTCAGAGTTGTAATTAGGTTTTTTAATTTCACGACTACCCCAAGGGAGCCAAGGATTAGGATCACGGGTATTAACTTCAGAATTGTAATTAGGATTTTTGGTTTCACTACTACCCCAAGGAAGCCAAGGATTAGGATCACGGGTATTAACTTGAGTATCATAATTAGGATTTTTTGTTTCACGACTACCCCAAGGGAGCCAAGGATTAGGATCACGGGTATTAACTTCAGTATCGTAATTAGGATTTTTGGTTTCACGGCTGCCCCAAGGGAGCCAAGGATTAGGATCACGGGTATTAACTTCAGAATTGTAATTAGGATTTTTGGTTTCACGACTACCCCAAGGAAGCCAAGGATTAGGATCACGGGTATTAACTTGAGTATCATAATTAGGATTTTTGGTTTCACGACTACCCCAAGGGAGCCAAGGATTAGGATCACGGGTATTAACTTCAGTATCGTAATTAGGATTTTTGGTTTCACGACTTCCCCAAGGGAGCCAAGGATTAGGATCACGGGTATTAACTTCAGAATTGTAATTAGGTTTTTTGATTTCACGACTGCCCCAAGGGAGCCAAGGATTAGGATCACGGGTATTAACTTCAGAATTGTATTTAGGTTTTTTGGTTTCACGACTGCCCCAAGGGAGCCAAGGATTAGGATCACGGGTATTAACTTCAGAATTGTAACTAGGTTTTTTAGTTTCACGACTGCCCCAAGGGAGCCAAGGATTAGGATCACGGGTATTAACTTCAGAATTGTAATTAGGTTTTTTGGTTTCACGACTACCCCAAGGAAGCCAAGGATTAGGATCACGGGGATTAACTTCAGAATTGTAATTAGGTTTTTTGGTTTCACGACTACCCCATGGAAGCCAAGGATTAGGATCACGGGTATTACCTTCAGAATTGTAAATAAGTTTTTTGGTTTCACGATTACCCCAAGGAAGCCAAGGATTAGGATCATGAGTATTGACTTCAGAATTGTAATTAGCTTTTTTAACTTCATCGATTGAGTGATGCAGATGATTGGATTGTTTAATTTCCTCTATATCCTTTTGATTTGGTAACTCTATTTTCAAGTCTTCACCAATGATTCCTTCACCCATCTACAAACATGTTGAAGCAAATATTAATGGCCTAATTAACCAGCGGAATTAATATATATATATATATATATATATATATATATATATATATATATATATATATATATATATATATATATATATATAAAAGCCTGTATATTATTACTTTGATATTTTGATTGCCAGAATTTTTAACTGTAAGAAAACGAAAATATTTCAATACCATCTTGCTAAAGTATATAATATATATTAGTGATGTTAAAAGGTAAGCATATTACTACACGAAGTAGATATATTTCTATATGATTTTCTTAAATATCAGTGATTGAATTACCGTAATGAAGAAAAGGACCAAAGAAAGAAAGTGAAATGCTAATGCAGGAGCCATCTTTCGTGTATTAAGAATCTTCATCGAGGATGTGTTTTACTTGAAGTGAAATAACCCTTTTTATAGGTGCTTTTGAGATTTCATAAATCGTTTAAAATATTTTATTATATTATATATATATAAAACAAACAAAATATGAAATATTATAATATTAAATAATATAAAATGCACAAGTGGATTTATATAAAATGCACAAGTGGATAAAGATCAGAAAAGCCAAGAAATTTTTGTACCAATAATGCATGTGACATAGTAGAGGCTGCTACGTTGGTTAAATACAAATAAAATAATCTCCAATAGTGCAAATGAAAAAACAATATACAAATACCATATGCATTTAATTGGTATACAATATTAATGTATAGATGTTTTACGCTATTAGAGCTATCACGAGCTATATATGTTATTGTGGCCGGATCACAAAAAACACTTATGTTAGAAGATATGGATATTCTGTTGATGATATGTGACAAAAATCAGACATCTGTAAATACGACGGAGATATTCTCGAGTATAGAAAAATTTGCTACACGAGAAGAGGCGACTAGGTGGATTAGGGAGGTTGGAATCAGAAATAGAGTTACTGTTATAATAACTCGTTCAGACATCAAAAGTGGCAAGAGAGGAAGAAGTGACAAAGTCATATTTGGTTATGATAGAGGTGAAAAATACAAAGAAATAGTAAAACACAAAGTGCTACCAAGAAATGTGGATGTCCATTCAAAGTTAGGTCAACACCTTCTAAAGATGGTTCTGGTTGGAATATTGACGTAAAATGTGGACTTCACAACCATGGTTTACCTGATAGATTTGAAGGTCATGCATTTGTAAGTCGACTTAATGCTGATGACCAACAACATATTGTTGATTTGTCAAAACCGTCGTGTTCCACCAAGACACGTATTGTTGTCATTGTAAGAACGAGATCCGGAGAATGTGACACGAATAACTCAAATATATAAACATAAGAGTAAGATTCAAAAAGACATCAATGGAACTAGAACAAAAATGCAACAGTTGTTTAAGTTGATAAAGGATATTGATTATGTTTATTGGAGTAGGAAAAAAGATGAGTCTAAAGTTGTGAGAGATATCTTCTGGGCGCATCTAGAATTAGTGAAGTTGTTGAATATGTTTCCTATTGTGTTGATTATGGACAGTACTTACAAAACAAATAAGTACAGACAACCTTTGTTTGAAGTAGTTGGTATGACATCAACTGAGTCAATATTTGTTGTTGCCTTTACCTATATGGAATCTGAACAAACAGAGACTTTGTGTCGGCTATTTGATAAGTTGAAACAATTGTTCACTAAGAAAGGGTTATGGCCATAAGTGATTTTAACGGATAGAGATCCTGCTTTGATGAAAGCAATTGAAAAAGTATTTCCAACGACAATTAATATGCTTTGTCGATTTCACATCAACAAGAATGTGAAAACGAAGTGCAAGGAGTTTGTTGTGAATGATATGAAAGACCCGATAGAGAAGATATGGCATGAACTTGTAAGGGCTAATGATGAGATGAAGTACCATCAAAAGTTGCAACAGCTTGAGCATGACTGTGTGTAGTTTAGACCATTTTTTGGATCAATAAAGTATTGCATTTGGGTAACATCACAACTAATAGGTAAGGTGTTTGATTTTAGCCATAGTTTGTTTATCTTAATATTAATGATACTGAACCTTTTTTTTTGTTAGGGTTGAGTCTGTACATTGGAAACTAAAGCAGATGTTGGAGAACAGTTTAGGTGATATGTGCAAATGTTGGGAGGCTATGAATGGGAACATCAAAGTGCAATTGAGCAATATTAGAGCCTCATTTCAGAAGAGTTTTTATGAAGTTGACCATGCGCACACTAGTTCATTTTATGCGAATTTGCGTGGATCAGTATCTAGAGTAGCTTTGAGACACATTGTTGAAGAGTGGCATAGGGTTGACATGGTTGGTACAAACACCCAAGTGCATGGATGTAGTCATAGAAAAGTATACGGGTTACCTTATGGTTGTGAGTTAGGGAGATACACTACTAAAAATTTAGTAAATAGAAGAGGTTTATTTGTGGGTGGTGTTAAAAACTCCTACAAATTAGTCATGTAAAAGCACTGTTACTCTATTTGTAGGAGTCTTTAAAAAATCCTACAAATTAGTCAAGTAAAAGCACGGTTAAAAATCCCACAAATTAATTTGCCAAAATAGCTAAAATTTACCTTTTTAATAATTATAAATTAATTTTCCTTTTTAATATATATATATATATATATATATATATATATATATATAATGGTGCATCCAGAAATTATATATAAAAATTTATATAAATTACCATGGTTCTTTTAGAGTTTTTATTTTCTAAGAAACATTTAATTATTTTTTTTATCATCGTCACAACCAAATATGTGATCTTATATAAGTATGTCAACAATCATTAAACAACTCATTTTTTATACGATTGCAATTACATTCTTTACAAAAATTCATATTAAGTAAAAAAATTAACATAAACTTTTTATTTATTAAAACACCAAACAAACTAATAAATTTATTTCTTCAAGGAAAAAAATAAAAAATAAAATGGACGAAAATAAAATTGTTAAGAAATTGAATATAAAAAAATCTAATTTGACATTATTTTTTAAGTTAAATAAAAATAAATAAATTTTAATTATTTAATAAAAAATATTAGAAAGAAGAATAGATTAGAAAAAGTGTTTCTAGTAAAAAAAGGATAGGATGTGTAAAAATTAATTGTGAAGATTTTAATAGGAGAATAAAAATATTAAAAGATAGTTTAAAATTTTAAAAAGAGAATTTGGAGTAATGAATTAAAAAGTTAAATTATATATTTATTGTAAATGAATAAATATAAGATAATGCTTTTAATAAGATTTAATGAGGGTTGAAAAAAATAATATTATGATAGTATTGAATGAAATTTAATACCACTTACATGAATCCATAATTAAAAAAAAAACTATATGTTTGTCCTTACGCATAGATTTTTCAATTTGACAAATATTTATTAATAAAGATTAATAATTTTTTTTGTTGCAATAACTAATAATTCTAGAAAGAAGAGTTATAAAACAGAAAAATGAAAAGAAAAAGAAAAAGAAAAGGAAAAAAAAAAGGTAAACGCAGCAGAGAAGAGAACGGTATTCACAAAGTCTCTTTGGTTGCTGTTGTACCCTAAATTTTTACCCTTAGATGTCATCCAGCTTTTGTGCATCATAGGAGCATCTCTGCATTGTTTGAGCTAACCCATATCTTGTAGTTTGTTTCTTTGTGTTCAAATTAGGTTTACATATCACCATTGAAGCTCCACAAGTTGTTTTGGAGCAAGTCAAGTCAACAAAAGATCTCCAGTGCAAGAACTTTGGAATTAGGGTTTTGCTATGAAGAAATCACTGAGAATTTGGCTATATCCAGTCAAGATTTGTGTGGTTCACTTACCACTTAAGGTCATCTACATACAAGAGACATCATTCAACAGGAATACAAGATCTATGGGTCCTCAACAAGAGAAGTTTGAGCCTCAGCCTCTCCATACCTCCAAATTAGGGTTTCTGTGACACTTATCAGTCAATGGCTTTGATTTTCATCAATATGAACTCCCAAACCCTAATTCTTGATTCTATTGGTTTATCAACGTCCTCAAGAGTCTCCTAAGACCTTTAGATGAGAAAGAAGAAACAAATTTACAAGATTTGACCTCAGTGCATTCACAGTCAAAATTAGGGTTTGACTGAAACCCTAATCCTTTGGAATTTTGGTTCAAATGAAGTGTCAATGGTTTTAATCATCATAGAATGTCTCATGAAGTGTTCAAAGTATCCACATCAAGTTTCATGAGGTTTCTTGCAAGAGAAATAGGGTTTTGACCATGAAAGGTGTCATTTGTGTGATTTTTTCCCCTAATAGCATAATTTGAAATGACCATAACTCCTAAAACCACACACCCAATTGGAGTGACTCAAAGCTCATTGGAAAGCTCTTTTCAAGACCTTCATTTTGTTCCATATGACTTTTTGTCCAAAAATTCTTGGTTTTTGAGTTATGGGGCTTGCAAGATATTTTAACTAAACACTTAGAAAATTTTCAGCACTTTTCATCACTCTTTTTCTTAACTTTAACCCTATTTTTTCACCCATTTCCATTTGGATTCAAGACTTGGATCCCAAATGAAAGTTGTAGAGCATGATGAGAGCTTTCCAACCATATGTGGAACATCTCATTAGGATAAACCATTCTTAAGTTATGAGGTTCCAAAGATGGGCACTTCAAGTTGTCAAATTTCTACAACTTAGAAATTTTCTAAGTTCATTTTGGCAGCTTGGTGGACACGATTTGTAGGCCATTTTTCCACCAATTCAAGGCTTCATTTCAACTATCTTTCAACACCAACATTGTAGTATGATGCAAGGGCTTTCATTGGCACCCAAGAGCATGAAATTTGGATCACACAATTAAGAGAAATCATGTACAGAATATGGCTACTCGAACTGATTTTTGCCCAAGTTCTATCTCAGATTTTGAACTTGAAGTTCTACTCTCTCTCCTAGTACATGTCCGCAGACCTAGCACATCAGTTCCCAACTTCACTTTACCACCAAACTTTCCAAAAGCAACTGTCAAAGTACCTTTCATATGTACTTACCAATTGACCTTTACAAGCAAGCAAAGCAAACTCCCGTGTACATGCTAAACCCTCCAGACACAAGACCAATATCCCTTTACTTTTTCTGACCTACAAGTTTAAACAAGTAACTGTGCAACAGATCACTTGGCTCTATAAGATTGGTTCAGAGCAGCCCCACTTCATATCTCCACGCTTGATCTTTCACTCTTGTGTAAAGCCATTGCACCATGTATCACCAAGGCTATGGACCAGCTGAACTCTCTATAAAAGGCACCCTCCTCTCATTCATTTCTCACCAACAACAAACACAAAAACCACTCTGAAAACTTGTTCTTTGGAGAAGCTCACGAGCTAGCTAGGAAAGGAGAGGATCTCTTGTTACTTGCTTGGAAACTAGGTAAGTTTCTCAAAACTTCCATTCATTATGCTTATCATGCTTAATCATATGCTAGAATGAACATGCTTTAGTTAGTGTTAGAAATACCATGCTGTTTTAATATGTATTTGTATGGCATGAATACTATTATGAACCTCCAGTTGAGTTGGTGTTAGAAACTTCATATTTATCCATGGCTGCCCTAATGATTACACATGTTTGTTTCTGTTGGAAACTTGTTAATATATGTTAAAATGAATAACTATTTTAATTAGTAGATTTACTGTGATCTATGTACAAGGAACCTACTAACCTTGATGTTTATCATGTGTGAGTTTTGTGTTGGAATGCATGTTGGCTTGGTTGGTTATTTTCAATGTGTGTGGTTTGTAATATTGTGTTTGGTTCATATAAATGAATTTCTGAGTGATGTCTTGTTCCTGCTACCATGTTGTTCGTTGTGCATGTGAGTTTTGAAATGGATATGTGTATGATAATGGAAGGTTCATGTGTTCTCCTTACACTATCAGCCTTTGTTAATGTAGTGCCGGTATCTTCACACTGTTAAGAAATTACTTTTGACATGATGAGTGTTTTGGTTTCATCCTTTTCCCATACCCTTGATCATCTATTCGCATCTAGGTTTGTCATCATCATATTTATGAGTTTGTATGGTTTGAGACATAAATGTTATACATGTTCACATCTTGTTTCTATGTTACTTTGGAATGATATCATGAACATCAATGTAAGTTTCTGACTCGTGAGTGGAAATGTTGAACATATATGAGGTTCTTGCGCAGCCATTGTTGGACTTTTTGTATGTACTTGTGTGTGTATTATCATGTTGAAATTCAAAAGTTTCCAACACTCCTTTGTCACTCATTGTGTGTTATTTTAGTTAACAATATTTGAATTGTAAGCTTTCGTTCTTGCCCTCCACACTCACGATTCCATACCTGATATGAACTTAATGTGATCATCATGTTGTTTTAGTGTCTTTGTATTTATATATGAGTCAGTTAACAATATGAATAAGTGTACGAGCTTGGAGCATATGTTTTGCCACTGTTAGTAATGAGCACCTGATCCTTGTGTCTCTTTCCATACTCCATATTCAAAATGTTGTTGAACTCTGTAGTGCCTTTATGTTATGTTGAGAGTTTTGATCTCTTTTGATGTTCACACTGTTATCGTTTGAATGATGTAGCTGTTTGTGTTGGACGTTATTAATAACTTGGTTTACATTATGCTCCTACCCCTTATGTCAAAAACTCATGTTTGAAATAATCTCAAAATGATTTATTTTACTCAAGATTTACGACATATAATTTTATGTGGACTTCTGTTATTGTGACATAGTTGTTTTTACTGTCCCGTAACTCATAATATCATGCTCACATACACAAGTTCAGTTATGTTGGTAAAAAATTTTGGCATGGTTTATGTGTTGTTTCTTAAAGCTGCTGGTGAATTATGATTGAAGTTTGATTGTTTGGGAGTGCTTGTATTGTCGTATGATGCTAGAATGTATTGAATGGAAAAGTTTGTTCTTATGCTGTCATGTCTATACATATTGGTCTTGAATGCCTCTGCCGTGTCCATATAATGCATTGAGTTTGTCTTGAACTAATAGGTTAAACGACTGTTTGGTGTATGCTGATGCTGTTGAGTTTTATTTCCATTCGTGTTCCCTACTTTCATGCTGTTTTTATCTCATGTTCAGGTCTTTGTCTAGGTTTGTTTAAGGTTTAGAAATGTTCTACTATCTGAGTATTTTACATTTGGATTTTGTTTCATGAGTTTTGGTTGAAAATTGAGTGAGAAAGGTTTCAACAAGAGAGCTATGTTGCTTTGAGGAGGGCTGGGCATGTCACGTTAATTTTAGGTTTTGTTGCATGGAAGAGGAAGCGTAATGAATTTTGATTGGCTAGGGAGCTTGTTTTGTCGTTTATGACTTAATTGTTAGCTGACCAATTAATTTATGTTGTTATACACTAAGTCATATGGAGCGCGCGTTTCATTTGATGCATTTCATGGAAAGATTTTGGCTTATGTATTATTTGAAGCGTATTGTTTACCGGATGTACACGTCGTCCCAACGGTCACACACATGCACTATACCTTGCCTTTCACTCCCATGACCTGGGTTCGATCCTGCGGATCAACCCTTTTGGCCATTTTCAATTTCGCCTGCTTTTCTTTTTTGTCTTGGACTTCGCTTGGGCCCTTGTGCTGTCCACACCCCCAGTTCTGGCCCAATCTCATCTCTGTTGTTTTTTTCAACCAACCCAATTTCTTTTCATCCCCCCCCCCCCTGCGCTTCATTTTCTTTTAGTTTATTTTCTGTTTTTTAATTATTTCTTTCCAAACCTTTTTTATTTAGTTCATTTAAAACATTTTCCTTATTTCAAAAGAAAAACTCCAAAAATATTTATTTTAATTTTATGTGAAGTTTTTTTTAATTATTAATTGTGATGTATTTTAATTTTTAATTGTTGTGTTAACTTTTAAATTTTAATTTTAATTATCAATATGTATCTTAATTGTATTGTTAATTTTAATGGTGTTGTTAATTGTTATTTGTTTATCACCTTGGATTAATTATTAACATTTATTTATGAGCATATTTATTGATCTTATGAGTGTTATTTCACTAATGTTTGTTTAAATTTTGAATTAATCCATCCATGTTTGATTCATTATATATTTGACATTAATGTGAATGTTATTCTTCTTTAAATGTCATCCTTAATTAATATCATTCTCTTTATCTTTGTGAGTATTCTATATGTTTATCTTCCTTAAGATTGAAACATATTGATATGTCCTTATAATAATCATGTCCATCTTACCCATACTTTATCATGAAGCATCTTGCCATCCTTATGCTTGTGTTGCTTTTATCTCATCATATTGTATCAATGTTTTATCTTTTATCATGTCTTTATCTATTGTTATATTATCCTACAACTGTTGTTTCCCCCCATTCCAAAGGAGGGTGACTAATGTTGACTCTTAAAGTCATAGCCCCCACCTTAACCTAAGTAACCTCTTAGGAGAAACTTTATTTCTTGGCCTTATGGGAGCCACGAAATCATAACTAGCTTTAGGAGAGAGTTCTTACACTCTTAGTGATATTCATCCTAATGAATATTCACTTTCCCCTACTAACTAAAACATAACATAGGACCATTATAACTAGAATTAAAGAGTTCTTGAACTCTACAATGAGCTTGTACTCATTTCCCCTCTGAATATTGACCATAGTCAATAATTCAGTAGAAGTAAAACTATGCATACTCTGATTCTATTCCCAAGGATACGTAGGCGCAAAGTGCGATGCTTTGTCGAGTATACTTAGATACTAACCCCTAGGGTTTCAACCTTTAGCATAAAACCTTTAGCAAACATAAGATAACATAAACAAGAGGCTCCCGTAGAGTACTACGGACGTTTAGGGTGCTAATACCTTCCCTAGGCGTAACCAACCCCCGAACCTTAGATCTTCCCCCTTTAGGTTTTTCTAACGATCTTGAACCTTTCCTTTGGATAAATCAAAGTCGGTTGTAAAAGAAAATGATGCAAGTTAATTAATAATTTGTTATCCGATTTTCACCGCAACAGAAATGGCGACTTCACTAGGGAATAGTTAGACCTATTGCTGGTCCTTTCCTAAGAGGGTTAAGCCAATCTTGTTTTATGTTATTCATGTTTGCTTATTTACTTGTATATGCTTATGTGTGTCATATTTGCTGTATATCTGTTCTTGCTTGACTTTTTTCTGTTTAATTTGGGTTGATATGATATCTATGAGTGAGATAAATCCTATACCCAGATTTAGAGTGCACTTATGATAGGACGATGGTATATTCAAGGGGTCTTTGAAGGAGTCGATTCCTGAAAAAGTTAACTTGAGACACCATTACTCAGCTTAGGCCTTCTTGAGAGTTTAGTCATGTTGAACGATCCTTTTCGTGAAAGCGTGCTACTCTCAATGTATGTGCCATTGAGGTTGAGAACCATAGTTACCAAACCCCACTTAAGCCTTTTAGATGTAGTGCGGTGACCATGATGGAGTCTATTTCTGAATTGGTTGTCACGCGATACTACACTCTGACGAGGTTCTCTTGAGAATTTTGTTGATTACCAAGTCATCTGGGAAGTCGACAAAATCCGAAAGATGGATCGTAGACTCTGAGAACCCATTAGAACCTTGTTCGGCAGGTGAAAACCATAGTACATACCAATGGGAGGGTGAACCTTGGCTCCACACTTCTTAACCCAAACCTTTATGTGTTTGTATTTGTTTGTGTTTGTTGCATCCATATAGCATAAGCATAAGCATATCAGTTTCATGGAACTCAGACTTCTTTTTAA
The DNA here is from genome assembly GCA_022829125.1 of Lathyrus tuberosus. Classification (NCBI taxonomy): domain Eukaryota; kingdom Viridiplantae; phylum Streptophyta; class Magnoliopsida; order Fabales; family Fabaceae; genus Lathyrus; species Lathyrus tuberosus. The sequence goes on from JALAZF010000384.1 coordinate 4,754,560, forward strand.
TGTCACAGAGATATCATGGATGAATTAAGAAGGAAAACAGTGAAATACACTTTCAAGAACCCTAAGTTGGATGACCTAAGGAGATTGGGAGATTTGCTAACAGACCCCGAAGGATTCAAAGACAGATATGGGAATTTGTGGATATTGTTGACAAAAAGTGTTGATGAAGGACTCCTTTCAACTTTGCTTCAGTTCTATGATCCAAAGTATCATTCTTTCACCTTTCCCGACTATCAACTCTTGCCTACACTTGAAGAATATTCTCATATAATTGGTTTACCCGTCAAGGATGATTCTCCATTTCCCATCTTCAACAGAGACCCAAAAGAGGAAAAGATAGCTAAAGAGACTCACTTGGAATTAGTTGACATCAAAAACAACTTAATCTCGAAGGGAGGAATTTTTAGATTGACTGCTAAGTTCCTGTTTGAAAAAGCCCGTTACTTTGCTAAACATTCCAACAAGGTCGCCTTTGAAGCTGTTTTTGCTCTACTCATCTATGGACTCTTTCTGTTCCCGAACTTTGACAACTTCGTGGATTTAAATGCAATCAAAATTTTCCTAAAGCAGAATCATGTACCTACCTTACTTGTTGAAGCCTACCACTCAGTCCATACGAGAAATGCCCATGGTAATGGACAGATCACTTGCTGCATTCCTGTGATATATAGATGGTTCGTTTCACACTTACCAAAGAAAGGTGCATTTTGGGACCCTAAGAAAGGATGATGGTCTAAGAAGATTATGGCCCTTTCTCATGCAAACATTGACTGGTATAATCGAGTGTACGACAAAATCTCAATAACAGACAGTTATGGCCGTATAACAACGTGCCCCTTCTTGGCATCAAAGGGGGAATCAGTTACAGTCCGGTGTTGGCACGCCGTCAATTAGGATACCCTATGAAGGATAAACCTCTAAGCATCCATGTAGAGGGAATTTATTTTGAGGAGTATGATAAGAATGAAGAACAAAGGGATTTAATCTTAAAAGCCTGGGATAGCAAGTGTAAAAGAGAAAGTAGCTTCTTGGGAAAACCCAATTGTGTTGTTTTGGAGCCATATCTTCAGTGGGTCCGCAAGAGAGCCATTGAATTGAAGGTGCCATACAAGAGGGAGGAACCAATTCCCATGAAAGAAGAACATATTTTGTATTTCATGTCAAAGGAAGAGGAGTTAGAGATATCATTGAGACAGACCCAGCGGTCCGAGGAAGCATGGAAACTCAAGTATCAGGTGGTTGTTGAGGAGAATTTTGAACTTCAAAAATAGCTACGCGCCAAGGAGGAAGAACTGGCCTCTTACAAGAAAAGGAAGGTCCAAGAAGTCCCAAGTTCTCCTATTGTTCAGCCTACAGCTTGGAAGACGATTGTCGATAACCTTGTCGCAGAAAGAGATCAGATGGAGGAAGAAATCAAAAGACTCAAGCTACGACTCTTGGGAGAATCTCCTTAGGACTTTCTAGCTTTTATTTAGCTTTATGTTTAGGGTTTTTTTGAAAGTGTATCAACTATTGTAATCAACTTTTTATTTAATGAAAATGAGGTCTTTTGATATCTCTCGATATTTCGCAAGTGTCTGAATTCCATGAAACTTTGCATTGCATTTTGCATTCCTGCTAAGCTATCAAGTTACTAATCTTGCTTTGTAGATTTTGTAGAAATGGATGCTGCAGGGAAGGGAGTCTGGCCTTATTTCTTCGAATTACCGGAGGTGGAGCGTCTGTTGTGGTTAGGAGAGATGATCGAAGACCAGTCAGCCTTTGCTGACAGATATGGGTGTGTCATACCACTAATGAAGACACCAATAACTGTGGGGCCTCTTGAAGTTTTGGTCCAGCTGTATCACCCGGCATACCGCTGTTTCGTGTTTCCTGAATTCCAGTTGGTTCCAACCTTGGAAGAGTTCTCAGCCATGATAGGAATTCCAGTCAGAGAAGCTCCCGTTTTCTCTAGAATCGAAGAAGCACCTTCTGCCAGAGACATCGCCAGTGTAACCAGAATCAGACTATCTGATATCCAAGCCAACCTGACCAACAAGGGAGGAAAGCATGGGTTGCCAGCCCAGTTCTTATTGGAAAAACTCTGTACTTCAAAAATAGGGGAAGTGAAGCTTTGTTTGAATCAACTCTAGCACTGATGATATATGGTTTGTTTCTGTTCCCGAATGCCAAGGATTTTGTGGACACCCTGGCCATTTAGCTTTTTGCAGTCAACAATCCAGTCCCGACACTGCTGGTTGATGTTTACCATTCCATACAGACCAGATACACAAGTGGCTGTGGGCCAATTGTTTGCTACGTGGCTCTCTTTTACAAGTGGTTTGTTTCTTATCTGCCGAAGACTCCAACTTTCTGGGAAGATGAGGACTGTAAGATTTGGTCTAGAAAACTGGTGGAACTGAAGCATACCGATATCGAATGGTATGATTCAACCGACAAGGGAATTGTCATAATCCAAAGCTGTGGGGATTGCCCCAACATGCCTCTCATGGGAAGAAACAGTTGTATCAATTACAACCCTGTCCTCGCACGCCGTTAGCTGGGTCATCTGAAGGAAGGAATTCCAAATGACGAAGATATGCAGATGATGTTCTATGATGAAAGGGAAGGTTTTGAAATGAAGATGCGTTTGAGGCGCGCTTGGCGCCATATTAACAGACAATTATGGAAAGCTGAATGCCCAGTCACAGAGGCTCATTTGCAATGGTCTCGTGACATAGCTCGTGTAATGATGAAACCACGTCCTCACCATGAATCCCCTACCAAGACAAAGCAGAAGATGATGGAGGAGTTAGGAGAATTGGTTCTCGCAAAGGAGGAAACAAAGGAGCACATTATCAAAATAATGAGAGTAATCAATGGAGGAGAGGGATCATCAACCGGCGGATTCAATTTCTAGTGTTATTGTTGACACTTATATTACCGTTGTACCTTTTCATTTTGATGTATTTCTACTTATGTACTTGGAGTATGAGAATACCCTGCTCCGGATGTAATGTTCACCAGACTCTTGAATGAAGAAGTTTGTTTTATCAAGAATCTATTATCTATATTATTTGAAAATTTTATTTGGTTTCTTGATAGTTTAGCTTGCATTTGCATGTGCATCCTCATTTGCATCTTTGCATGTGCATGTGCATTCTTCTGTGTCTCATCGTCGTTTTGTCTTCTCCAGAACCGTCACCCTGAATTCTCTACGTCGTTACAACATCCGGGCACAGGCTTGAAGAAGAAGAATGTCTGAGAATTGCAAGAATTTGGATCAGGTTAACGACGAGCTCAGTGAATTGAGAGTAGGAATGGGGCAGATCATGGAAGCTTTAAGTGTTATACGAGCAATGATGGATACGCAAGCCACTGTAGTCTCAGAGGTCGTTGCTACAACTGTAGAGCCACCAGTTGTACCTGTTGTGAACCCTACTCTAGGGATGCCATTTGAGTTTATACGAGCCACAGCTCCTCAGTCTACGCAATAGGCTGTGCCGTTGTTTGGTGAGAATCAGCAAGCTATTCCCACTTATGCTCCGCCTGTGGTGCAGACCCAGTTCCAACCTGTTTTTCAGAACCCGCATCATCTTGATTATGACAATATGTCTGTGGAAGAGGATGATCGTAATGAGAAGCTGAGAGCGAGTGTGGAAGTCATGCAGAGGAAGTTGAAAGCTATGGAGGGAAGTAATATCTTCAGTACTGACCTCAAGGACATGTGTTTGGTTACAGATCTGGTAATTCCACTGAAGTTCAAGCTGCCAGGTTTTGAATTGTATTCCGGTGCTACGTGCACCAAAGCGCATTTGGTCATGTATCTCCGGAGAATGGCTGCATACATGGACAATGATAAGCTAATGATACATTGTTTCCAAGATAGCCTGAAAGGTGCCGCTGCAAAATGGTATCTAGGATTGGATCAGTCTCAGATCAAGTGTTTTCAGGACGTAATGGACGCCTTTGTGAAACATTATAAGTATAATTTGGACTTAGCTCCGGATCGTAGACAACTGCTGACTATGACTCAAAAGAACACCGAGTCATTCAAAGAGTACGCTCAAAGATGGAGGGAGACGGCATCGCAGGTTGAACCGCCGTTGACAGAAAAAGAATTAGCTGATTAGTTCGTGGACACCGTAAAGCCTGAATTTTATGAGAAGATGATCAGTAATATTGGTGCCAACTTTTCTGATATTATTGCCATCGGTGTGAAAGTAGAAGCAGGTTTGAAAAGTGGAAAAGTGGCCTGCTCCCCTAATAGTTCCACTAGTAACAGTGTCAAGAAGTCTCCGGGTAATTTTCATAAGAAGAGAGAAGGTGAGACTAATGTTGTTATGTCAAAGAGTCAAAGTCCTAGATGGAAACGATCTCTATTTCAACAACAACCAGGTCCCAGTTTTCCTCAACAACCAATTTACCCTACGCAGTTCGCACAACAACCATATGTGGAGTCTGTTACACCCACTTTTAATCATTAGGTAATGCAACAGGGTCCTGTCCCTTAACCACCGAATCAGCAGCAGTGGCCAAAAAATCAAAATCAGAATTACCAGCAGCCGAGGCGGCCAGCGCCACAGCAAAATACCCCTCAAAGAAGACAGGCGGTAACACCAAATTTTCCACCCATACCAATGACATATACAACATTGTATCCTTCTCTGGTGGAGCAAGGATTAATTGTCACTAGATTAATTGTCACTAGGCCATTGGGGCCACCATCTGAAAAGTCTATGCAGTTCTTCAACCCCAATGCAACCTGTGCATTCCATCAAGGAGGGGTGGGTCATGATTTAGAAGGATGTTTGGCATTAAAGAATCTAGTGAAAAGTTTGATAGAGAAGAACATTCTGTCTTTTGCTAATAGCCAGCCAAATGTGAAGAGCAACCCCTTGCCAACACATGGGTCAGCTAATGCTATCAAAAATGAGAATGATGAAGTGTTGGTCTCAGATGCAGCGAAGATTAAAACTCCCTTGAGAATGTTTCATGCCAAGCTATTCAGCGCCGGTTTGGTCAAAGTTTGCCATGGTGGTTGTGAAGAGTGTGATGGTAGTAGTGAAGGGTGTCAGTTGGTTCAAGATCATATTCAACAATTGATTAATGAAGGTTTCTTACAGGTTTTCAGAAAGGAAAGCAAAGTAGCAGTGATTGAACCAGTGTTCAATTTTCCAAAGCAAGTGCCAGTGTTTGATGAAGAAGAATACATATCAGTAGTCCCTGTGTTCAACAATCCAGGGGCAAATACCGTGAGTCCAGTGTTTAAATAATCAGTTCCAAGATTCAACCAACCTGAAGATGTTTCTCCTGTTAATCATGCCGGGCGAAATAACTTCCCAAGACCAGTCCCATTCAGATTCAGAGGAACCAAAGCAGTACCGTGGATCTACGAAGACATTACAGGTGGAGAGAAGAAGGAGGAAATGATCCCAAGGAAAGAGGTGGGGGTCGTTATAGAAGAACCAGTCCCAAGGAAAGAGGTGGGGGCTAATGAGAATAATGTGTCCAGCATAGTAGGAACGGGAAGAATGATGAGGAGTGGAAGGATTTGTACTCCTATGAACAAAGAAGCGTCCGGTAAAGAAAGTGGTATTCATGTACCTGTCAATGACAAAGGTAAAGAAGTGATCTCCAAAAAAGATGATGAAGAATTTCTCAGAATAATAAAAAGAAGTGACTACAGGGTCGTGGATCAGCTCCACCAGACTCCGTCAAAAATTTCCATTTTATCTCTGTTGATTAATTCACCAGTCCACCGATCAGCACTGCAGAAAGTATTGGCTCAGGCTCATGTAGCTTAGGATATTACCGCCGGATAATTTGATCATGTTATCGCTAACATTACTGCATGCAATACGCTCAGCTTCAGTGATGAAGAACTGACCCAATCAGGCCGAAAACACAATCTTGCTCTGCACATATCAATGAAGTGTCAGGAAGACACATTGGCTAGAGTTCTTGTAGACACAGGATCTTCCCTGAATGTTTTACCGAAGAGGGCCCTCGATAAGCTGGCATACAAATGAGGGATCATGAGACCTACATCGTTAATCGTCAAAGCTTTTGATGGCTCACGAAGATCGGTGATGGGAGAAATTGAGCTACCGGTTTTGATTAGACCTCAAGAATTCAATGTTCTGTTTCAAGTTTTGGACATTAACCCTGCCTATAGCTGTTTGCTCGGAAGACCCTGGATCCACGAAGCCGGTGCTGCAACCTCTACCTTACATCAGAAGATGAAGTTCGTGGCTGATGAAAAGTTAGTTATCATACATGGTGAAGAGGACTTAATGGCCAGTAACCTGTCCTCGTTTCGTTACATTGAAGCGGACGAAGATGCTTTGGAAACTTCGTTCTAGGCTCTTGAAATAGCTAATGCAGTTATGATCGACAATGAGAAGCCAGTGGTACCAGAATATCCATCCTTTGCTTCGTATAAGAGTATCCAGTCTGCCCTTCGAGAAGGCGTGCCCGCTGGTTGGGGTGAAGTTATTGAGATTGAGAAAAGGATCCGACACCAAGGGTTGGGTTACATACCAACTCCAGAAGATGAGGCTACTTCAGGTACAAGAGGAAGAGGAATGAAGATAAAGACTGTGCAGGAGACATTTGTCAGAGATGGACATCAGGTCCATGCAATCATTGGAAGTGCTGAAGAAGAGGAAGATATTAATCGTTTGGTTTTTCGCCAAGAAGGCGCATTAGGCAATTGGGAGTCTGTTGAGATCCCAACTTTGTACCCAAAACCAGAGTAACTTATTTTGATTTGTTGTTTTCATTTCCCTAGCCTTGCCCAAAGCTAGTGGATTATTTTGTACGGGCCTCCGTTTTCAATATCTTAATCAATGAAATGACGTTTTGCTAAAATTCTTGTTGTCTTTACTTTATTGCATTCCGTTTCTAAAAATGGCAATCTTTTCAAACAAAAACATTTTCATCTCGCATGTTCTTGAATTGTTGTGCATTTTAATAATATAAGTCATTCTACCATGCAGAATGAATCATAAACTCATTGTATTCAATGACCTCGCTATTACCATTGACTTTCACTCCCCTGTCTATCAAGCTGAGGAAGATGAATATTATGAGGTACCCAAGGATCTAGCAGATATGTGTGACTACCAGTATACGGATCTCCAGCCTCATGAAGAGCAGGTGGATGTCATCAATCTTTGCACTGAGGAAGAGAAGAAGGAGGTCAAGATAGGGGCATCCCTGAAGCCAGAAATTAGACAGCGGTTGATTTCACTCCTTGAAGAGTATGTGGATGTGATCGCTTGGTCCTACCAAGATATGCCTAGTTTAGATACAGATATTGTGGTTCACAAGTTACCGCTTAAGCCTGAGTGCCCACCAGTGAAACAAAAGCTTCGCAGAAGTCATCCCGACATGGCCCTCAAAATACGAGATGAAGTTAAGAGACTGTTGGATGCCAGATTTTTAGCAGTTTCCAAATACCCATAGTGGGTAGCTAATATTGTTCCAGTTATAAAGAAGAATGGAAAGGTACGAATGTGCATGGATTATAGGGACCTTAATAAGGCTAGTCCCAAGGATGATTTTCCTCTACCACATATTGACATGCTGGTAGACAACACGGCTCGTTTCGCAATGTTCTCATTTATGGATGGTTTTTCAGGCTACAATCAGATTAGAATGGATCCAGCCGATATGGACAAGACTACTTTCATTACCCCATGGGGTACTTATTGTTACAAGGTTATGCCTTTTGGATTGAAGAATGTTGGGGCAACTTACCAGAGAGCTATGGTAACCCTGTTCCATGATACGATCCACAAAGAGATTGAAGTGTATGTGGACGACATGATAGCCAAATCACAGAGTAAAGAGGAGCACGTAGACCATTTGTTAAAATTGTTTAAGAGGCTTCGAAAGTATCAGTTGAGGTTAAACCCTGCAAAATGTACCTTTGGAATCAGGTCAGGGAAGTTATTGGGTTTCATTGTTAGCCAGAAAGGCATTGAAGTGGATCCAGATAAAGTGCGAGCTATTCAAGAAATGCCAGCTCTGCAAACCGAGTCCCAAGTCAGAGGATTTTTGGGCCGTTTGAATTACATCTCCAGGTTCATCTCCAACATGACTCCAATATGTGCTCCAATTTTCAAATTACTCCGTAAGGATCAGCCAGTATAATGGAATGCAAACTGTCAGCAGGCTTTTGAGAAGCTCAAAAGTTATCTCCAAGAACCTCCTATTCTGGTTCCTCCGGTTCCCGGAAGACCTCTCTTTATGTATTTGACTGTTTTGGAAGAATCTATGGGTTGTGTTTTGGGACAGCATGACGAGACTGGCCGGAAAGAACATGCAATTTATTATTTGAGTAAGAAGTTTGCAGACAGTGAAAGTCGTTACTCACTACTTGAAAAGACTTGTTGCGCTCTGGCTTGGGCCGTCAAACGCCTAAGACAGTACCTGATTTGCCATACTACCTTGTTGATTTCCAAGATGGATCCGATAAAGTACATTTTCGAGAAACCTGCTCAAACGGGTAGACTTGCCCGTTGGCACATGTTATTATCTGAATATGACATTTAGTATGCCACTCAAAAGGCCATTAAAGGAAGTGTTCTTTCAGAATATCTTGCCGATCAACCAGTTGAAGACTATGAACCACTCAAATTTGATTTCCCTGACGAGGATATTATGGCAGTGAAAGATTGTGAAGAGTCAAGTTCTGAAGAAGATCCCAGGGCTGAGTATAGATGGAAGATGATGTTCGACGGTTCGTCCAATTACAAGGGGCATGGAGTTGGTGTTGTTATAATTAATCCTGAAGGAGGCTACACCCCTTTTACAGCTAGATTGGATTTTGGGTGTACGAATAACATTGCTGAGTATGAAGCATGCATTCTGGGTCTGGAAGCTGCAATCGATCTTGGAATCTGCTTTCTTGAGGTTATGGGCGACTCTGCTCTGGTCATTTATCAAATCAGAGGCGAGTGGGAGACAAAAGATGAGAAGCGTATCCCTTATCAGGCATACGCTTTGGAGTTGATTAAGTGTTTTGATGAGATAACTTTTCGCCATGTGCCACGTACTGAGAATCATGTGGTTGATGCTTTAGCAACACTGGCTTCGATGTGGCAAGTTAGATTTATCAACGAAGATCCAGTAATCAGTATTGGAAGGAGGATTGGGCCTGCCTATTGCCAGGCCATTGAAGAAGAATCAGACGTCAAACCTTGGTACCATGACATTTTGAACTTCCTAAAGAATCAAGAATATCCGGCCAATGCCTCCGTTCTTGATAAGAAGACTCTGCGAAGGTTGTCAGCCAAGTTCTTTATCAGTAATGGTGTACTATACAAAAGGAATCATGATATGGTTTTGTTAAGATGTGTCGATAAGAGAGAAGTAGACTTGCTGATCCATGATGTTCATGAAGGAGCTTTTGGCACTCACGCCAATGGACATGCCATGGTTAGGAGGATTTTGAGGGCTGGATACTATTGGTTGACTATGGAGACTGATTGCATCCAGTACGCTAGGAAATGCCATAAATGTCAGATTTATACGGACAAAATGCATGTTCCTTCTACTCTGTTGAATGTGTTATCATCGCCCTGGTCGTTCTCTATGTGGGGCATCGACATGATTAGGGCAATTGAGCCCAAAGTGTCTAATGGGCATCACTTCATTTTGGTGGCTATATATTACTTTACCAAGTGGGTGGAAGCCGTCTCTTATGCTAGCGTAACTAAGCAGGTAGTTGCTCGCTTCATTAAGAACAACATCATCTATCGTTATGGGATTCCAAGCAGAATCATAACTGACAATGGAACCAATTTGAATAACAAAACCATGAAGGAGTTGTGTGATAGCTTCAAGATTAGCACCATAACTCTTCACCGTATCGTCCGAAGATGAACGGAGCGGTCGAAGCTGCAAACAAGAATATCAAAAAAATTCTTCAGAAAATGGTCAAAACATACGAGGATTGGCATGAGATGTTGCCATATGCACTACATGGATATAGAACGTCAGTCAGAACATCAACAGGGGCAACCCCTTTTTCGTTGGTATATGGAATGGATGTTGTCCTCCCTATAGAAGTTGAGATACCTTCTCTGAGGATACTGATGGAAACGAAGCTTGAGGAAGCTGAATGGGTTCAAGAAAGATACGATCAACTGAATCTAATTGATGAGAAGTGCCTGACAGCCATGTGTCATGGTCAGTTGTACCAGAAGAAGATGAAGAGAGCATTTGATAAAAAGGTCCGCACTCGGGAATTCCGAGTAGGCGAATTGGTACTTAAGAAGATTCTGCCGTCGCAGAGAGACGCCCGTGGGAAGTGGGCACCCAATTATGAAGGTCCATTCGTAGTCAAGACAGTGTTCTCCGGAGGGTCTCTGTTTCTTACAACTATGGACGGTGAACAGCTTGCGCATCCTGTGAATGCTGATTCGGTGCGGAAGTATTATGCTTGAGACAAGGACACCTCACCGGTATCCAGGAATCCCCAGAGAAGCTCAAGTTTTGCTACAACTGGAGTCCTTAGTCGTTAGGGTTATTGGTCATTGAATACAATGTAATCTTTGCCAAATTACCATTTCGTTGCATTTGTAATATTTCATGGGACTCTGCTATTTGGAAAGTCACCATTTTTAAATGAATACTAGCTATTGAACCATCTTCTTGTTTAATATGCTATCATCTTTATTTTGCAAAACTTTGTCATTTTCACTTGATTTTTGAAAACGGAAATGTTGCAATTTCTAGGAAAACACAAAGATAAACTAAGTCTTACTCTGGAATTAAGATGTTTTTGGAATCAAATTTGTGCGAGAAGAATTAGACAGTATTGTATTTTTGGCATGGACCTGCCATCTCCAGTGAAAAGAAGGTTGCCCCGGTTATCCTTGATGTTTGGGTTTCAGGGTGTCGGCTTGTGTTATCCTTGCTTCTTTCCTGTTCTGCGTCGTTCGCGTCGTTTCTAGCATATAGTTAAGCATATGCATCATACCTTAGCATCTTTGCATCTTTGTGCTCTGCTTTGCTTGTGGTCTTTTGTTGTGCCTGTCTTTATTTCCCCAGTGAAGTAAAGACATTCCCGGTTTGCTTTGTGTCGTGCTTGTTCGGTATTAACCTTTGCGCGCCAGATTTGAATCTTTAAAACCTTTTGTTGTTCCCCAAGAAGTTTAACATTAACGATTTTGTATAGTTGTTCTCGTTTGAATCGTGTCAAGCTTGAACTTGGACTTTGTTTGAATCGTGTCAAGCATTGTCTTGTGTGTTCTTGTTTGAATCGTGTCAAGCTTGAACTTAGACTTTGTTTGAATCGTGTCAAGCATTGTCTTGTGTGTTCTTGTTTGAATCGTGTCAAGTTTGAACTTGGACTTTGTTTGAATCGTGTCAAGCATTGTCTTGTGTGTTCTTGTTTGAATCGTGTCAAGCTTGAACTTGGACTTTGTTTGAATCGTGTCAAGCATTGTCTTGTATGTTCTCGTTTGAATCGTGTCAAACTTGAATTTAGACTTTGTTTGAATCGTGTCAAGCATTGTCTTGTGTGTTCTCGTTTGAATCGTGTTAAACTTGAACTTGGACTTTCTTTGAATCGTGTCAAGCATTGTCTTGTGTGTTCTCGTTTGAATCGTGTCAAACTTGAACTTGGACTTTGTTTGAATCGTGTCAAGCATTGTCTTCTTGTTTTAAAACCGTTCTTGTTCGAATCGTGTCGAACTTGAACTTGGACTTTGTTTGAATCGTGTCAAGCATTGTCTTCTTGTTTTAAAATCGTTCTTGTTTGAATCGTGTCGGACATTGAACCCTTACCTTGGATTTTCTGAAAATTGCTTTAAGCTAAGCTTCTTGGAACAAATTTCTTCAACCTTATAAGACTCATATCTGGTGCGCAGAGTTTGTCTCTGTCTTCCTGGCTTTTCTTGAAGATCCCATCTTGAACTATTCAGTATAAGAATCCCCAGGAAGTCTTTGTTTGGTTGTCTGTCTTTTTAGGCTGATCCCTAGTGATCAGGTTTTTTCTTTCTGGTTTCACGCCCAGGAAGAATGTGGGTTTTGTTTTGTCCCCAGTTGTTTATCTCCCCGAATTTTCTTCCCCAGTGGAGATTGTTTTTTGGTTTTTCCCCAGTGTTTCTTTGGAGCATCCCCAGTGAGTCTCTTTCGTTGGTTAGCCTGTATCCCCAGTGAGTTTTTCTTGTGGATACTAGCTTTCGTCTTTCCCCGGCGAAGCTTATCTTGTGTGTTTGCTTCCTGTTGTCCCTGGTGTCTGGTCTGTCTGCATCTTTTGCATTCCTGACATCATATCATCATTTTAGAAGTTCATGGCATGTCAGCATTTGCATATCTGTCGCTTGTCCTTAGCATTTGCATTCCATCTACGGGCAAAATTTTTGGTTTGCTATATTTAAATACCTTTCACCTTGATGCCCCTGGAATCTCCGTTTCTCGTGCTATCTGGTAAAGCTATTTAAATAAGGGCAACTGTTGTACCCTAAATTTTTACCCTTAGATGTCATCCAGCTTTTGTGCATCATAGGAGCATCTCTGCATTGTTTGAGCACCCATATCTTGTAGTTTGTTTCTTTGTGTTCAAATTAGGTTTACATATCACCATTGAAGCTCCACAAGTTGTTTTGGAGCAAGTCAAGCCAACAAAAGATCTCCAGTGCAAGAACTTTGGAATTAGGGTTTTGCTCTGAAGAAATCACTGAGAATTTGGCTCTATCCAGTCAAGATTTGTGTGGTTCACTTACCACTTAAGGTCATCTACATACAAGAGACATCATTCAACAGGAATACAAGATATATGGGTCCTTAACAAGAGAAGTTTGAGCCTTAGCCTCTCCATACCTCCAAATTAGGGTTTCTGTGACACTTATCACTCAATGGCTTTGATTTTCATCAAGATGAACTCCCAAACCCTAATTCTTGATTCTATTGGTTTATCAACTTCCTCAAGAGTCTCCTAAGACCTTTAGATGAGAAAGAAAAAGCAAATTTACAAGATTTGACCTCAGTGCATTCACAGTCAAAATTAGGGTTTGACTGAAACCCAAATCCTTTGGAATTTTGGTTCAAATGAAGTGTCAATTATTTTAATCATCATAGAATATCTCATGAAGTGTTCAAAGTATCCACATCAAGTTTCATGAGGTTTCTTGCAAGAGAAGTAGGGTTTTGACCATGAAAGGTGTCATTTGTGTGATTTTTTTCCCTAATAGTATAATTTGAAATGACCATAACTCCTAAACCACACACCCAATTGGAGTGACTCAAAGCTCATTGGAAAGCTCTTTTCAAGACCTTCATTTTGTTCCATATGACTTTTTGTCCAAAAATGCTTGGTTTTTGAGTTATGAGTCTTGCAAGATATTTTAACTAAACACTTTGAAAATTTTCAGCACTTTTCATCACTCTTTTTCTTAACTTTAACCCTATTTTTTCACCCATTTCCATTTGGATTCAAGACTTGGGTACCAAATGAAAGTTGTAGAGCATGATGAGAGCTTTCCAACCATATGTGGAACATCTCATTAGGATAAACCATTCTCAACTTATGAGGTTCCAAAGATGGGCACTTCAAGTTGTCAAATTTCTACAACTTAGAAATTTTCTAAGGTCATTTTGGCAGCTTGGTGGACACGATTTATAGGCTATTTTTCCACCAATTCAAGGCTTAATTTCAAATATCTTTCAACACCAACATTGTAGTATGATGCAAGGGCTTTCATTGGCACCCAAGAGCATGAAATTTGGACACGATTTGTAGGCTATTTTTCCACCAATTCAAGGCTTCATTTCAACTATCTTTCAACACCAACATTGTAGTATGATGCAAGGGCTTTCATTGGCTCCCAAGAGCATGAAATTTGGATCACACAATTAAGAGAAATCATGTACAGAATATGGCTACTCGAACTAATTTTTGCCCAAGTTCTATCTCAGATTTTGAACTTGAAGTTCTACTCTCTCTCCAAGTACATGTCCGCAGACCTAGCACATCAGTTCCCAACTTCACTTTACCACCAAACTTGCCAAAAGCAACTGTCAAAGTACCTTTCATATGTACTTACCAATTGACTTTTACAAGCAAGCAAAGCAAACTCCCGTGGGCATGCTAAACCCTCCAGACACAAGACCCATATCCCTTTACTTTTTCTGACCTACAAGTTTAAACAAGTAACTGTGCAACAGATCACTTGGCTCTATAAGATTGGTTCAGAGCAGCCCCACTTCATATCTCCACGCTTGATCTTTCTCTCTTGTGGAAAGCCATTGCACCATGTATCACCAAGGCTATGGACCAGCTGAACTCTCTATAAAAGGCACCCCCCTCTCATTCATTTCTCACCAACAACAAACACAAAAACCACTATGAAAACTTGTTCTTTGGAGAAGCTCACGAGCTAGCTAGGAAAGGAGAGGATCTCTTGTTACTTGCTTGGAAACTAGGTAAGTTTCTCAAAAATTCCATTCATTATGCTTATCATGCTTAATCATATGCTAGAATGAACATGCTTTAGTTAGTGTTAGAAATACCATGCTGTTTTAATATGTATTTGTATGGCATGAATATTATTATGAACCTCCGGTTGAGTTGGTGTTAGAAACTTCATATTTATCCATGGCTGCCCTAATGATTACACATGTTTGTTTCTGTTGGAAACTTGTTAATATATGTTAAAATGAATAACTATTTTAATGAGTAGATTTACTGTGATCTATGTACAAGGAACCTACTAACCTTGATGTTTATCATGTGTGAGTTTTGTGTTGGAATGCATGTTGGCTTGGTTGGTTATTTTCAATGTGTGTGGTTTGTAATATTGTGTTTGGTTCATATAAATGAATTTCTGAGTGATGCCTTGTTCATGCTACCATGTTGTTTGTTGTGCATGTGAGTTTTGAAATGGATATGTGTATGATAATGGAAGGTTCATGTGTTCTCCTTACACTATCAGCCTTTGTTAATGTAGTCCCGGTATCTTCACACTGTTAAGAAATTACTTTTGACATGATGAGTGTTTTGGTTTCATCCTTTTCCCATACCCTTGATCATCTATTCGCATCTAGGTTTATCATCATCATATTTATGAGTTTGTATGGTTTGAGACATAAATGTTATACATGTTCACATCTTGTTTCTATGTTACTTTGGAATGATATCATGAACATCAATGTAAGTTTCTGACTCGTGAGTGGAAATGTTGAACATATATGAGGTTCTTGCGCAGCCATTGTTGGACTTTTTATATGTACTTGTGTGTGTATTATCATGTTGAAGTTCAAAAGTTTCCAACACTCCTTTGTCACTCACTGTGTGTTATTTTAGTTAACAATATTTGAATTGTAAGCTTTCGTTCTTGCCCTCCACACTCACGATTCCATACCTGATATGAACTTAATGTGATCATCATGTTGTTTTAGTGTCTTTGTATTTATATATGAGTCAGTTAACAATATGAATAAGTGTACGAGCTTGGAGCATATGTTTTGCCACTGTTAGTAATGAGCACCTGATCCTTGTGTCTCTTTCCATACTCCATATTCAAAATGTTGTTGAACTCTGTAGTGCCTTTATGTTATGTTGAGAGTTTTGATCTCTTTTGATGTTCACACTGTTATCGTTTGAATGATGTAGCTGTTTGTGTTGGACGTTATTAATAACTTGGTTTACATTATGCTCCTACCCCTTATGTCAAAAACTCATGTTTGAAATAATCTCAAAATGATTTATTTTACTCAAGATTTACGACATATAATTTTATGTGGACTTCTGTTATTGTGACATAGTTATTTTTACTGTCCCGTAACTCATAATATCATGATCACATACACAAGCTTAGTTATGTTGGTTAAATTTTTTGGCATGGTTTATGTGTTGTTTCTTGAAGCTGCTGGTGAATTATGATTGAAGTTTGATTGTTTGGGAGTGCTTGTATTGTCGTATGATGCTAGAATGGATTGAATGGAAAAGTTTGATCTTATGATGTCATGTCTATACGTATTGGTCTTGAATGCCTCTGCCGTGTCCATATAATGCATTGAGTTTGTCTTGAACTAATAGGTTAAACGACTGTTTGGTGTATGGTGATGCTGTTGAGTTTTATTTCCATTCGTGTGCCCTACTTTCATGCTGTTTTTATCTCATGTTCAGGTCTTTGTCTAGGTTTGTTTAAGGTTTAGAAATGTCCTACTATCTGAGTATTTTACATTTGGATTTTGTTTCATGAGTTTTGGTTGAAAATTGAGTGAGAAAGGTTTCAACAAGAGAGCTATGTTGCTTTGGGGAGGGCTGGGCATGTCACGTTAATTTTAGGTTTTGTTGCATGGAAGAGGAAGCGTAATGAATTTTGATTGGCTAGGGAGCTTGTTTTGTCGTTTATGATTTAATTGTTAGATGACCAATTAATTTATGTTGTTATAAACTCAGTCATGTGGAGCGCGCGTTTCATTTGATGCATTTCATGGAAAGATTTTGGCTTATGTATTATTTGAAGCGTATTATTTACCGGATATACATGTCGTCCCAACGGTCACACACATGCACTATACCTTGCCTTTCACTCCCATGACCTGGGTTCGATCCTGCGGATCAACCCTTTTGGCCATTTTCAATTTCGCCTGCTTTTCTTTTTTGTCTTGGACTTCGCTTGGGCCCTTGTGCTGTCCACACCCCCAGTTCTGGCCCAATTTCATCTCTGTTGTTTTTTTCAACTAACCCAATTTCTTTTCATCCCCCCCCCCCCCCTGCGCTTCTTTTTCTTTTAGCTTATTTTCTGTTTTTTAATTATTTCTTTCCAAACCTTTTTTATTTAGTTCATTTAAAACATTTTCCTTATTTCAAAAGAAAAACTCCTAAAATATTTATTTTAATTTTATGTGAAGTTTTTTTTTAATTATTAATTGTTATGTATTTTAATTTTTAATTGTTGTGTTAACTTTTAAATTTTAATTTTAATTATCAATATGTATCTTAATTGTATTGTTAATTTTAATGGTGTTGTTAATTGTTATTTGTTTATCACCTTGGATTAATTATTAAAATTTATTTATGAGCATATTTATTGATCTTATGAGTGTTATTTCACTAATGTTTGTTTAAATTTTGAATTAATCCATCCATGTTTGATTCATTATATATTTGACATTAATGTGAATGTTATTCTTCTTTAAATGTCATCCTTAATTAATATTATTCTCTTTATCTTTGTGAGTATTCTATATGTTTGTCTTCCTTAAGATTGAAACATATTGATATGTCCTTATAATAATCATGTCCATCTTACCCATACTTTATCATGAAGCATCTTGCCATCCTTATGCTTGTGTTGCTTTTATCTCATCATATTGTATCAATGTTTTATCTTTTATCATGTCTTTATCTATTGTTATATTATCCTACAACTGTTGTTTCCCCCCATTACAAAGGAAGGTGACTAATGTTGACTCTTAAAGTCATAGCCCCCACCTTAACCTAAGTAACCTCTTAGGAGAAACTTTATTTTTTGGCCTCATGGGAGCCATGAAATCATAACTAGCTTTAGGAGAGAGTTCTTACACTGTTAGTGATATTCATCCTAATGAATATTCACTTTCCCCTACTAACTAAAACATAACATAGGACCATTATAACTAGAATTAAAGAGTTCTTGAACTCTACAATAAGCTTGTACTCATTTCCCCTCTGAATATTGACCATAGTCAATAATTCAGTAGAAGTAGAACTACGCATACTCTGATTCTATTCCTGAGGATACGTAGGCGCAAAGTGCGATGCTTTGTCGAGTATACTTAGATACTAACCCCTAGGGTTTCAACCTTTAGCATAGAACCTTTAGCAAACATAAGATAACATAAACAAGAGGCTCCCGTAGAGCACTACGGACGTTTAGGGTGCTAATACCTTCCCTAGGCGTAACCAACCCCCGAACCTTAGATCTTCCCCCTTTAGGTTTTTCTAACGATCTTGAACCTTTCCTTTGGATAAATCAAAGTCGGTTGTAAAATAAAATGATGCAACTTAATTAATAATTTGTTATCCGATTTTCACCGCAATAGAAATGGCGACTTCACTGGGGAATAGTTAGACCTATTGATGGTCCTTTCCTAAGAGGGTTAAGCCAATCTTGTTTTATGTTATTAATGTTTGCTTATTTACTTGTATATGCTTATGTATGTCATATTTGCTGTATATCTGTTCTTGCTTGACTTTTTTCTGATTAATTTGGGTTGATATGATATCTATGAGTGAGATAAATCCTATACCCAGATTTCGAGTGCACTTATGATAGGACGATGGTATATTCAAGGGGGTTTTGAAGGAGTCGATTCCTTAAAAAGTAAACTTGAGACACCATCACTCAGCTTAGGCCTTCTTGGGAGTTTAGTCATGTTGAACGATCCTTTTCTTGAAAGCGTGCTACTCTTAATGTATGTGCCATTGAGGTTGAGAACCATAGTTACCAAACTCCACTTAAGCCTTTTAGATGTAGTGCGGTGACCATGATGGCGTCTATTTTTGAATTGGTTGTCACGCGATACTACACTCAGACGAGGTTCTCTTGAGAATTTTGTTGATTACCAAGTCATCTGGGAAGTCGACAAAATCCGAAAGATGGATCGTAGACTCTGGGAACCCATTAGAACCTTGTTCGGCAGGTGAAAACCATAGTACATACCAATGGGAGGGTGAACCTTGGCTCCACACTTCTTAACCCAAACCTTTATGTGTTTGTATTTGTTTGTGTTTGTTGCATCCATATAGCATAAGCATAAGCATATCAGTTTCATGGAACTCAGACTTCTTTTTAATGTCACAGAGATATCATGGATGAATTAAGAAGGAAAACAGTGAAATACACTCTCAAGAACCCTAAGTTGGATGACCTAAGGAGATTGGGAGATTTGCTAACAGACCCTGAAGGATTCAAAGACAGATATGGGAATTTGTGGATATTGTTGACAAAAAGCGTTGATGAAGGACTCCTTTCAACTTTGCTTCAGTTCTATGATCCAAAGTATCATTGTTTCACCTTTCCCGACTATCAACTCTTGCCTACACTTGAAGAATATTCTCAGATAGTTGGTTTACCCGTCAAGGATGATTCTCCATTTCCCATCTTCAACAGAGACCCAAAAGAGGAAAAGATAACTAAAGAGACTCACTTGGAATTATTTGACATCAAAAACAACTTAATCTCCAAGGGAGGAATTTTTGGATTGACTGCTAAGTTCCTGTTTGAAAAATCTCGTTACTTTGCTAAACATTCTAACAAGGTCGCCTTTGAAGCTGTTTTTGCTCTACTCATCTATGGACTCTTTCTGTTCCCGAACTTTGACAACTTCGTGGATTTAAATGCAATCAAAATTTTCCTAAAGCAGAATCCTGTACCTACCTTACTTGCTGAAGCCTACCACTCAGTCCATACGAGAAATGCCCATGGTAATGGACAGATCACTTGCTGCATTCCTGTGATATATAGATGGTTCGTTTCACACTTACCAAAGAAAGGTGCATTTTGGGATCCTAAGAAAAGATGGTGGTCTAAGAAGATTATGGCCCTTTCTCATGCAGATATTGACTGGTACAATCGAGTGTACGACAAAATCTCAATAACAGACAGTTGTGGCCCGTATAACAACGTGCCCCTTCTTGGCATCAAATGGGGAATCAGTTACAGTCCGGTGTTAGTACGCTGTCAATTAGGATACCCTATGAAGGATAAACCTCTAAGCATCCATGTAGAGGGAATTTATTTTGAGGAGTATGATAAGAATGAAGAACAAAGGGATTTAATCTTAAAAGCCTGGGATAGCAAGTGTAAAAGAGAAAGTAGCTTCTTGGGGAAACCCAATTGTGTTGCTTTGGAGCCATATGTTCAGTGGGTCCGCAAGAGAGCCATTGAATTCAAGATGCCATACAAGAGGGAGGAACCAATTCCCATGAAAGAAGAACCTATTCTGTATTTCATGTCAAAGGAAGAGGAGTTAGAGATATCATTGAGACAGACCCAGCGGTCCGAGGAAGCATGGAAACTCAAGTATCAGGTGGTTGTTGAGGAGAATTTTGAACTTCAAAAATAGCTACGTGCCAAGGAGGAAGAACTGGCCTCTTACAAGAAAAGGAAGGTCCAAGAAGGCCCAAGTTCTCCTATTGTTCAGCCTACAGCTTGGAAGACGATCGTCGATAACCTTGTCGCAGAAAGAGATCAGATGGAGGAAGAAATCAAAAGACTCAAGCTACGACTCTTGGGAGAATCTCCTTAGGACTTTCTAGCTTTTATTTAGCTTTATGTTTAGGGTTTTTTGAAAGTGTATCAACTATTGTAATTCACTTTTTATTTAATGAAAATGAGGTCTTTTGATATCTCTCTATATTTCGCAAGTGTCTGAATTCCATGAAACTTTGCATTGCATTTTGCATTCCTGCTAAGCTATCAAGTTACTAATCTTGTTTTGCAGATTTTGTAGAAATGGATGCTGCAGGGAAGGGAGTCTGGCCTTATTTCTTCGAATTACCGGAGGTGGAGCGTCTGTTGTGGTTAGGAGAGATAATCGAAGACCAATCAGCCTTCGCTGACAGATATGGGTATGTCATACCACTAATGAAGACACCAATAACTGTGGGGCCTCTTGAAGTTTTGGTCCACCTGTATCACCCAGCATACCGCTGTTTCGTGTTTCCCGAATTCCAGTTGGTTCCAACCTTGGAAGAGTTCTCAGCCATGATAGAAATTCCAGTCAGAGAAGCTCCCGTTTTCTCTGGAATCGAAGAAGCACCTTCTGCCAGAGACATCGCCAGTGTAACCAGAATCAGACTATCTGATATCCAAGCCAACCTGACCAACAAGGGAGGAAAGCATAGGTTGCCTGCCCAGTTCTTATTGGAAAAAGCTCTGTACTTCAAAAATAGGGGAAGTGAAGCTTTGTTTGAATCAACTCTAGCACTGATGATATATGGTTTGTTTCTGTTCCCGAATGCCAAGGATTTTGTGGACACCCAGGCCATTCAGCTTTTTGCAGTCAACAATCCAGTCCCGACACTGCTGGATGATGTTTACCATTCCATACAGACCAGATACACAAGAAGCTGTGGGCCAATTGTTTGCTGCGTGGCCCTCTTTTACAAGTGGTTCATTTCTTATCTGCCAAAGACTCCAACTTTCTGGGAAGATGAGGACTGTAAGATTTGGTATAGAAAACTGGTGGAACTGAAGCATACCGACATCGAATGGTATGATTCAACCGACGAGGAAAGAAACGGTTGTATCAATTACAACCCTGTCCTCGCACGCCGTCAACTGGGTCATCTGAAGGAAGGAATTCCAAATGACGAAGATATGCAGATGATGTTCTATGATGAAAGGGAAGGTTTTGAAATGAAGATGCGTTTGAGGCGCGCTTGGCGCTAGATTAACAGACAATTATGGAAAGTTAAATGCCCAGTCACAGAGGCTCATTTGCAATGGTCTCGTGACATAGCTCGTGTAATGATGAAACCACGTCCTCACCATGAATCCCCTACCAAGACAAAGCAGAAGATGATGGAGGTGTTAGGAGAATTGGTTCTCGCAAATGAGGAAACAAAGGAACGCATTATCAAAATAATGAGAGTAATCAATGGAGGAGAGGGATCATCAACCGGCGGATTCAATTTCTAGTGTTATTGTTGACATTTATATTACCGTTGTACCTTTTCATTTTGATGTATTTCTACTTATGTACTTGGAGTATGAGAATACCCTGCTCCGAATGTAATGTTCACCAGACTCTTGAATGAAGAAGTTTATTTTATCAAGAATCTATTATCTATATTATTTGAAAAATTTATTTGGTTTCTTGACAGTTTAGCTTGCATTTGCATGTGCATCCTCATTTGCATCTTTGCATGTGCATGTGCATTCTTCTGTGTCTCATCGTTGTTTTGTCTTCTCCAGAACCGTCACCCTGAATTCTCTACATCGTTATAACATCCGGGTACAGGCTTGAAGAAGAAGAATGTCTGAGAATTGCGAGAATTTGGATCAGGTTAACGACGAGCTCCGTGAATTGAGAGTAGGAATGGGGTAG
This sequence comes from Lathyrus tuberosus, assembly GCA_022829125.1. Classification (NCBI taxonomy): domain Eukaryota; kingdom Viridiplantae; phylum Streptophyta; class Magnoliopsida; order Fabales; family Fabaceae; genus Lathyrus; species Lathyrus tuberosus. The sequence goes on from JALAZF010000384.1 coordinate 4,776,601, forward strand.
ATCATGGAAGCTTTAAGTGTTATACGAGCAAGGATGGATACGGAAGCCACTGTAGTCTCAGAGGTCGTTGCTATAATTGTAGAGCCACCGGTTGTACCTGTTGTGAACCCTACTCTAGGGATGCCATTTGAGTTTATACGAGCCACGTCTCCTCAGTCTACGCAACAGGCCGTGCTGTTGTTTGGTGAGAATCAGCAAGCTATTCCCACTTAAGCTCCGCCTGTGGTGCAGACCCAGTTCCAACCTGTTTTTCAGAACCCGCATCATCTTGATTATGACAATATGTCTGTGGAAGAGGATGATCATAATGAGAAGCTGAGAGCGAGTGTGGAAGTCATGCAGAGGAAGTTGAAAGCTATGAAGGGCAGTAATGTCTTCAGTACTGACCTCAAGGACATGTGTTTGGTTACAGATCTGGTAATTCCACCGAAGTTCAAGCTGCCAGGTTTTGAATTGTATTCCGGTGCTACGTGCCCAAAAGCGCATTTGGTCATGTATCTCCGGAGAATGGCTGCATACATGGATAATGATAAGCTAATGATACACTGTTTCCAAGATAGCCTGAAAGGTGCCGCTACAAAATGGTATCTAGGATTTGATCAGTCTCAGATCAAGTATTTTTAGGACGTAATGGATGCCTTTGTGAAACATTATAAGTATAATTTGGACTTAGCTCCGGATAGTAGACAACTGCTGACTATGACTCAAAAGAACACCGAGTCATTCAAAGAGTACGCTCAAAGATGGAGGGAGACGGCCTCACAGGTTGAACCGCCGTTGACAGAAAAAGAATTAGCTGATTGGTTCGTGGACACCGTAAAGCCTGAATTTTATGAGAAGATGATAAGTAATATTGGTGCCAACTTTTCTGATATTATTGCCATCGGTGTGAAAGTCGAAGCAGGTTTGAAAAGTGGAAAAGTTGCCAGATCCCCTAATAGTTCCACTAGTAACAGTGTCAAGAAGTCTCCGGGTAATTTTCATAAGAAGAGAGAAGGTGAAACTAATGCTGTTATCTCAAAGACTCAAAGTCCTAGATGGAAACGATCTCTATTTCAACAACAACCAGGTCCCAGTTTTCCTCAACAACCAATTTACCCTACGCAGTTCGCACAACAACCATATGTGGCATCTGTTACACCCACTTTTAATCATCAGGTAATGCAACAGGGTCCTGTCCCTCAACCGTCGAATCAGCAGCAGTGGCCAAAAAATCAAAATCAGAATTACCAGCAGCCGAGGCGGCCAGCGCCACAGCAAAATACCCCTCAAAGAAAACAGGCGGTAACACCAAATTTTCCACCCATACCAATGACATATACATCATTGTATCCTTCTCTGGTGGAGCAAGGATTAATTGTCACTAGGCCATTGGGGTCACCATCTGAAAATTCTATGCAGTTCTTCAACCCCAATGCAACCTGTGTTTTCCATCAAGGAGGGGTGGGTCATGATTTAGAAGGATGTTTGGCATTAAAGAATCTAGTGAAAAGTTTGATAGAGAAGAACATTCTGTCTTTTGCTAATAGCCAGCCAAATGTGAAGAGCAACCCCTTGCCAACACATGGGTCAGCTAATGCTATCGAAGACGAGAATGATGAAGTGTTAGTCTCAGATGCAGCGAAGATTAAAACTCCCTTGAGAATATTTCATGCCAAGCTATTCAGTGCCGGTTTGGTCAAAGTTTGCCATGGTGGTTGTGAAGAGTGTGATGGTAGTAGTGAAGGGTGTCAGTTGGTTCAAGATGATATTCAGCAATTGATTAATGAAGGTTTCTTACAGGTTTTCAGAAAGGAAAGCAAAGTAGCAATGATTGAACCAGTGTTCAATTTGCCAAAGCAAGTGCCAGTGTTTGATGAAGAAGAATACATATCAGTAGTCCCTGTGTTCAACAATCCAGGGGCAAATACCGTGAGTCCAGTGTTTAAATAATCAGTTCCAAGATTCAACAAACCTAAAGATGTTTCTCCTATTAATCATGCCGGGCGAAATAACTTCCCAAGACCAGTCCCATTCAGATTCAGAGGAACCAAAGCGGTACCGTGGATCCACGAAGAAATTTCAGGTAGAGAGAAGAAGGAGGAAATGATCCCAATGAAAGAGGTAGGGGTCGTTATAGAAGAACCAGTCCCAAGGAAAGAGGTGGGGGCTGATGAGAAGAATGTGTCCAGCATAGTAGGAACAGGAAGAATGATGAGGAGTGGAAGGATTTGTACTCCTGTGAACAAAGAAGCGTCCGGTAAAGAAAGTGGTATTCATGTACCCGTCAATGACAAAGGTAAAGAAGTGATCTCCAAAGAAGATGATGAAGAATTTCTCAGAATAATAAAAAGAAGTGACTACAGGGTCGTGGATCAACTCCACCAGACTCCGTCAAAAATTTCCATTTTATCTCTGTTGATTAATTCACCAGTCCACTGATCAGCACTGCAGAAAGTATTGGCTCAGGTTCATGTAGCTCAGGATATTACCGCCGAACAGTTTGATCATGTTATCGCTAACATTACTGCATGCAATACGCTCAGCTTCAGTGATGAAGAACTGACCCAATCAGGCCAGAAACACAATCTTGCTCTGCACTTATCAATGAAGTGTCAGGAGGACACATTGGCTAGAGTTCTTGTAGACACAGGATCCTCCCTGAATGTTTTACCGAAGAGGGCCCTCGATAAGCTGGCATATAAAGGAGGGATCATAAGACCTACATCGTTAATCATCAAAGCTTTTGATGGCTCACGAAGATCGGTGATGGGAGAAATTGAGCTACCGGTTTTGATTGGACCTCAGGAATTCAATGTTCTGTTTCAAGTTTTGGACATTAACCCTGCCTATAACTGTTTGCTCGGAAGACCCTGGATCCACGAAGCCGGTGCTGTAACCTCTACCTTACATCAGAAGATGAAGTTCGTGGCTGATGAAAAGTTAGTTATCATACATGGTGAAGAGGACTTAATGGTCAGTAACCTGTCCTCGTTTCGTTACATTGAAGCGGACGAAGATGCTTTGGAAACTTTTTTCCAGGCTCTTGAAATAGCTAATGCAGTTATGATCGACAATGAGAAGCCAGTGGTACCAGAATATCCATCTTTTGCTTCATATAAGAGTATCCAGTCTGCTCTTCGAGAAGGCGTGCCCGCAGGTTGGGGTGAAGTTATTGAGATTGAGAAGAGGATCCGACACCAAGGGCTAGGTTACAGACCAACTCCAGAAGATGAGGCTACTTCAGGTACAAGAGGAAGAGGAATGAAGATAAAGACTGTGCAGGAGACATTTGTCAGAGATGGACATCAGGTCCATGCAATCATTGGAAGTGCTGAAGAAGAGGAAGATATTGATCGTTTGGTTTTTCGCCAAGAAGGCGCATTAGGCAATTGGGAGTCTGTTGAGATCCCAACTTTGTACCCAAAACCAGAGTAACTTGTTTTGATTTGTTGTTTTCATTTCCCTAGCCTTGCCCAAAGCTAGTGGATTATTTTGTACGGGCCTCCGTTTTCAATATCTTAATCAATGAAATGACGTTTTGCTAAAATTCTTGTTGTCTTTACTTTATTGCATTCCGTTTCTAAAAATGGCAATCTTTTCAAACAAAAACATTTTCATCTCACATGTTCTTGAATTGTTGTGCATTTTAATAATATAAGTCATTCTACCATGCAGAATGAATCATAAACCCATTGTATTCAATGACCTCGCTATTACCATTGACTTCGACTCCCCTGTCTATCAAGCTGAGGAAGAGGAATATTATGAGGTACCCAAGGATCTAGCAGATATGTGTGACTACCAGTATACGGATCTCTAGCCTCATGAAGAGCAGGTGGATGTCATCAATCTTGGCACTGAGAAAGAGAAGAAGGAGGTCAAGATAGGGGCATCCCTGAAGCCAGAAATTTGACAGCAGTTGATTTCACTCCTTAAAGAGTATGTGGATGTGTTTGCTTGGTCTTACCAAGATATGCCTGGTTTAGATACAGATATTATGGTTCACAAGTTACCGATCAAGCCTGAGTGCCCACCAGTGAAACAAAAGCTTCGCAGAAGTCATCCCGACATGGCCCTCAAAATACGAGATGAAGTTAAGAGATAGTTGGATGCCGGATTTTTAGCAGTTTCCAAATACCCAGAGTGGGTAGCTAATATTTTTCCAGTTATGAAGAAGAATGGAAAGGTACGAATGTGCGTGGATTATAGGGACCTTAACAAGACTAGTCCCAAGGATGATTTTCCTCTACCACATATTGACATGCTGGTAGACAACACGGCTCGTTTCGCAATGTTCTCATTTATGGATGGTTTTTCAGGCTACAATCAGATTAGAATGGATCCAGCCGATATGGACAAGACTACTTTCATTACCCCATGGGGTACTTATTGTTACAAGGTTATGCCTTTTGGATTGAAGAATGCTGGGGCAACTTACTAGAGAGCTATGGTAACCCTGTTCCATGATATGATCCACAAAGAGATTGAAGTGTATGTGGACGACATGATAGCCAAATCAAAGAGTGAGGAGGAGCACGTAGACCATTTGTTAAAATTGTTTAAGAGGCTTCGAAAGTATCAGTTGAGGTTAAACCCTGCAAAATGTACCTTTGGTGTCAGGTCAGGGAAGTTATTGGGTTTCATTGTTAGCCAGAAAGGCATTGAAGTGGATCCAGATAAAGTGCGAGCTATTCAAGAAATGCCAGCTCCGCAAACCGAGTCCAAAGTCAGAGGATTTTTGGGCCGTTTGAATTACATCTCCAACATGACTCCAATATGTGCGCCAATTTTCAAATTACTCCGTAAGGATCAGCCAGTAGAATGGAATGCAGACTGTCAGCAGGCTTTTGAGAAGCTCAAAAGTTATCTCCAAGAACCTCTTATTCTGGTTCCTCCGGTTCCCAGAAGACCTCTCTTTATGTATTTGACTATTTTGGAAGAATCTATGGGCTGTGTTTTGGGACAGCATGACGAGACTGGCTGGAAAGAACATGCAATTTATTATTTGAGTAAGAAGTTTGCAGACAGTGAAAGTCATTACTCACTACTTGAAAAGACTTGTTGCGCTCTGGCTTGGGCCACCAAACGCCTAAGACAGTACCTGATTTGCCATACTACCTTGTTGATTTCCAAGATGGATCTGATAAAGTACATTTTCGAGAAACCTGCTCAAACGGGTAGGCTTGCCCGTTGGCACATGTTATTATCTGAATATGACATTCAGTATGTCACTCAAAAGGCCATTAAAGGAAGTGTTCTTTCAGAATATCTTGTCGATCAACCAGTTGAAGACTATGAACCACTCAAATTTGATTTCCCTGACGAGGATATTATGGCAGTGATAGATTGTGAAGAGTCAAGTTCTGAAGAAGATCCCAGGGCTGAGTATAGATGGAAAATGATGTTTGACGGTTCGTCCAATTACAAGGGGCATGGATTAGGTGTTGTTATAATTAATCCTGAAGGAGGCTACACCCCTTTTACAGCTAGATTGGATTTTGGGTGTATGAATAACATTGCTGAGTATGAAGCATGCATTCTAGGTCTGGAAGCTGCAATCGATCTTGGAATCTGCTTTCTTGAGGTTATGGGCGACTCTGATCTGGTCATTTATCAAATTAGAGGCGAGTGGGAGACAAAAGATGAGAAGCTTATCCCTTATCAGGCATACGCTTTAGAGTTGATTAAGTGTTTTGATGAGATAACTTTTCGCCATGTGCCACGTACTAAGAATCATGTGGCTGATGCTTTAGCAACACTGGCTTCGATATGGCAAGTTAGATTTATCAACGAAGATCCAGTAATCAGTATTGGAAGGAGGATTGAGCCTGCCTACTGCCAGGCCATTGAAGAAGAATCAGATGGCAAACCTTGGTACCATGACATTTTGAACTTCCTAAAGAATCAAGAATATTCGGCCAATGCCTCCGTTCTTGATAAGAAGACTCTGCGAAGGTTGTCAGCCAAGTTCTTTATCAGCAATGGTGTACTGTACAAAAGGAATCATGATATGGTTTTGTTAAGATGTGTCGATAAGAGAGAAGCAGACTTGCTGATCCATGATATTCATGAAGGAGCTTTTGGCACTCACGCCAATGGGCATGCCATGGTTAGGAAGATTTTGAGGGCTGGATACTATTGGTTAACTATGGAGACTGATTGCATCCAGTACGCTAGGAAATGCCATAAATGTCAGATTTATGCGGACAAAATGCATGTTCCTCCTACTCTGTTGAATGTGCTATCATCGCCTTGGCCGTTCTCTATGTGGGGCATCGACATGATTGGGGTAATTGGGCCTAAAGAGTCTAACGAGCATCGCTTCATTTTGGTGGCTATAGATTACTTTACCAAGTGGGTGGAAGCCGCCTCTTATGCTAACGTAACTAAGCAGGTAGTTGCTTGCTTCATTAAGAACAACATCATCTGTCGTTATGGGATTCCGAGCAGAATCATAACTGACAATGGAACCAATTTGAATAACAAAACCATGAAGGAGTTGTGTGATAACTTCAAGATTGTGCACCATAACTCTTCACCGTATCGTCCGAAGATGAACGGAGCGGTCGAAGCTGCAAACAAGAATATCAAGAAAATTCTTCAGAAAATGGTCAAAACATACAAGGATTGGCATGAGATGTTGCCATATGCACTACATGGATATAGAACGTTAGTCAGAACATCAACAGGGGCAACCCCTTTTTTGTTGGTATATGGAATGGATGTTGTCCTCCCTATAAAAGTTGAGATACCTTCTCTGAGGATACTGATGGAAACGAAGCTTGAGGAAGCTAAATGGGTTCAAGAAAGATACAATCAGCTGAATCTAATTGATGAGAAGCGCCTGACAGCCATGTGTCATGGTCAGTTGTACCAGAAGAAGATGAAGAGAGCATTTGATAAAAAGGTCCGCACTCGGGAATTCCGAGTAGGCGAATTGGTACTTAAGAAGATTATGTCGTCGCAGAGAGACGCCCGTGGGAAGTGGGCACCCAATTATGAAGGTCCATTCATAGTCAAGACAATGTTCTTCGGAGGGTCTCTGTTTCTTACAACTATGGACGGTGAACAGCTTGCGCATCCTGTGAATGCTGATTCGGTGCGGAAGTATTATGCTTGAGACAAGGACACCTCACCGGTATCCAGGAATCCCCAGAGAAGCTCAAGTTTTGCTACAACTGGAGTCCTTAGTCGTTAGGGTTATTGGTCATTGAATACAATGTAATCTTTGCCAAATTACCATTTCGTTGCATTTGTAATATTTCATGGGACTCTGCTATTTGGCAAGTCACCATTTTTTAATGAATACCAGCTATTGAACCATCTTCTTATTTAATACCCTATCATCTTTATTTTGCAAAACTTTGTCATTTTTACTTGATTTTTGAAAACGGAAATGTTTCAATTTCTAAGAAAACACAAAGATAAACTAAGTCTTACTCTGGAATTAAGATGTTTTTGGAATCAAATTTGTGCGAGAAGAATTAGACAGTACAATATTTTTGGCATGGATCTGCCATCTCCAGTGAAAAGAAGGTTGCCCCAGTTATCCTTGATGTTTGGGTTTCAGGGTGTCGGCTTGTGTTATCCTTGCTTATTTCCTGTTCTGTGTCGTTCGCGCCGTTTCTAGCCTATAGCTAAGCATATGCATCATACCTTAGCATCTTCGCATCTTTGTGCTCTGCTTTGCTTGTGGTCTTTTGTTGTGCCTGTCTTTATTTCCCCAGTGAAGTAAAGACATTCTCGGTTTGCTTTGTGTCATGCTTGTTCGGTCTTAACCTTTGCGCGCCAGATTTGAATCTTTAAAACCTTTTGTTGTTCCCCAAGAAGTTTAACATTAAAGATTTTGTAAAGCTGTTCTCGTTTGAATCGTGTCAAGCTTGAACTTGGACTTTGTTTGAATCGTGTCAAGCATTGTCTTGTGTGTTCTTGTTTGAATCGTGTCAAGCTTGAACTTGGACTTTGTTTGAATCGTGTCAAGCATTGTCTTGTGTGTTCTTGTTTGAATCGTGTCAAGCTTGAACTTGGACTTTATTTGAATCGTGTCAAGCATTGTCTTGTGTGTTCTTGTTTGAATCGTGTCAAGCTTGAACTTGGACTTTGTTTGAATCGTGTCAAGCATTGTCTTGTATGTTCTCGTTTGAATCGTGTCAAACTTGAATTTGGACTTTGTTTGAATCGTGTCAAGCATTGTCTTGTGTGTTCTCATTTGAATCGTGTCAAACTTGAACTTGGACTTTCTTTGAATCGTGTCAAGCATTGTCTTGTGTGTTCTCGTTTGAATCGTGTCAAACTTGAACTTGGACTTTGTTTGAATCGTGTCAAGCATTGTCTTCTTGTTTTAAAACCGTTCTTGTTCGAATAGTGTCGAACTTGAACTTGGACTTTGTTTGAATCGTGTCAAGCATTGTCTTCTTGTTTTAAAACCGTTCTTGTTCGAATCATGTCGGATATTGAACCCTTACCTTGGATGTTCTGAAAATTGCTTTAAGCTAAGCTTCTTGGAACAAATTTCTTCAACCTTATAAGACTCATATCTGGTGCGCAGAGTTTGTCTCTGTCTTCTTGGCTTTTCTTGAAGATCCCATCTTGAACTCTTCAGTATAAGAATCCCTATGAAGTCTTTGTTTGGTTGTCTGTCTTTTTAGGCTGATCCCTAGTGATCAGGTTTTTTCTTTCTGGTTTCACGCCCAGGAAGAATGTGGGTTTTGTTTTGTCCCCAGTTGTTTATCTCCCCAGATTTTCTTCCCCAGTGGAGATTGTTTTTTGGTTTTTCCCCAGTGTTTCTTTGGAGCCTCCCCAGTGAGTCTCTTTCGTTGGTTAGCCTATATCCCCAGTAAGTTTTTCTTGTGGATACTAGCTTTCGTCTTTCCCCGGCGAAGCTTATCTTGTGTGTTTGCTTCGTGTTGTCCCTGGTGTCTAGTCTGTCTGCATCTTTTGCATTCTTGGCATCATATCATCATTTTAGAAGTTCATGGCATGTCAGCATTTGCATGTCTGTCGCTTGTCCTTAGCATTTGTATTCCATCTACGGGCAAAATTTTTGGTTTGCTATATTTAAATACCTTTCACCTTGATGCCCCTGGAATCTCCGTTCCTCGTGCCATCTGGTGAAGCTATTTAAATAGGGGCAACTGTTGTTCCCTAAATTTTTACCCTTAGATGTCATCCAGCTTTTGTGCATCATAGGAGCATCTCTGCATTGTTTGAGCTAACCCATATCTTGTAGTTTATTTCTTTGTGTTCAAATTAGGTTTACATATCACCATTGAAGCTCCACAAGTTGTTTTGGAGCAAGTCAAGTCAACAAAAGATCTCCAGTGTAAGAACTTTGGAATTAGGGTTTTGCTCTGAAGAAATCACTGAGAATTTGGCTCTATCCAGTTAAGATTTGTGTGGTTCACTTACCACTTAAGGTCATCTACATACAAGAGACATCATTCAACAGGAATACAAGATCTATGGGTCCTCAACAAGAGAAGTTTGAGCCTCAGCCTCTCCATACCTCCAAATTAGGGTTTCTGTGACACTTATCAGTCAATGGATTTGATTTTCATCAAGATGAACTCCCAAACCCTAATTCTTGATTCTATTGGTTTATCAACGTCTTAAAGAGTCTCCTAAGACCTTTAGATGAGAAAGAAGAAGCAAATTTACAAGATTTGACCTCAGTGCATTCACAGTCAAAATTAGGGTTTGACTGAAACCCTAATCCTTTGGAATTTTGGTTCAAATGAAGTGTCAATGGTTTTAATCATCATAGAATGTCTCATGAAGTGTTCAAAGTATCCACATCAAGTTTCATGAGGTTTCTTGCAAGAGAAGTAGGGTTTTGACCATGAAAGGTGTCATTTGTGTGATTTTTCCCCCTAATAGCATAATTTGAAATGACCATAACTCCTAAACCACACACCCAATTGGAGTGACTCAAAGCTCATTGGAAAGCTCTTTTCAAGACCTTCATTTTGTTCCATATGACTTTTTGTCCAAAAATGCTTGGTTTTTGAGTTATGAGGCTTACAAGATATTTTAACTAAACAGAAAATTTTCAGCACTTTTCATCACTCTTTTTCTTAACTTTAACCCTATTTTTTCACCCATTTCCATTTGGATTCAAGACTTGGGTCCCAAATGAAAGTTGTAGAGCATGATGAGAGCTTTCCAACCATATGTGGAACAGCTCATTAGGATAAACCATTCTCAAGTTATGAGGTTCCAAAGATGGGCACTTCAAGTTGTCAAATTTCTACAACTTATAAATTTTCTAAGTTCATTTTGGCAGCTTGGTGGACACGATTTGTAGGCCATTTTTCCACCAATTCAAGGCTTCATTTCAACTATCTTTCAACACCAACATTGTAGTATGATGCAAGGGCTTTCATTGGCTCCCAAGAGCATGAAATTTGGATCACACAATTAAGAGAAATCATGTACAGAATATGGCTACTCGAACTGATTTTTGCCCAAGTTCTATCTCATATTTTGAACTTGAAGTTCTACTCTCTCTCCAAGTACATGTCCGCAGACCTAGCACATCAGTTCCCAACTTCACTTTACCACCAAACTTGCCAAAAGCAACTGTCAAAGTACCTTTCATATGTACTTACCAATTGACCTTTACAAGCAAGCAAAGCAAACTCCTGTGTGCATGCTAAACCCTCCAGACACAAGACCAATATCCCTTTACTTTTTCTGACCTACAATTTTAAACAAGTAACTGTGCAACAGATCACTTGGCTCTATAAGATTGGTTCAGAGCAGCCCCACTTCATATCTCCACGCTTGATCTTTCACTCTTGTGTAAAGCCATTGCACCATGTATCACCAAGGCTATGGACCAGCTGAACTCTCTATAAAAGGCACCCTCCTCTCATTCATTTCTCACCAACAACAAACACAAAAACCACTCTGAAAACTTGTTCTTTGGAGAAGCTCACGAGCTAGCTAGAAAAGGAGAGGATCTCTTGTTACTTGCTTGGAAACTAGGTAAGTTTCTCAAAACTTCCATTCATTATGCTTATCATGCTTAATCATATGCTAGAATGAACATGCTTTAGTTAGTGTTAGAAATACCATGCTGTTTTAATATGTATTTGTATGGCATGAATATTATTATGAACCTACGGTTGAGTTGGTGTTAGAAACTTCATATTTATCCATGGCTGCCCTAATGATTACACATGTTTGTTTCTGTTGGAAACTTGTTAATATATGTTAAAATGAATAACTATTTTAATGAGTAGATTTACTGTGATCTATGTACAAGGAACCTACTAACCTTGATGTGTATCATGTGTGAGTTTTGTGTTGGAATGCATGTTGGCTTGGTTGGTTATTTTCAATGTGTGTGGTTTGTAATATTGTGTTTGGTTCATATAAATGAATTTCTGAGTGATGTCTTGTTCCTGCTACCATGTTGTTCGTTGTGCAGGTGAGTTTTGAAATGGATATGTGTATGATAATGGAAGGTTCATGTGTTCTCCTTACACTATCAGCCTTTGTTAATGTAGTGCCGGTATCTTCACACTGTTAAGAAATTACTTTTGACATGATGAGTGTTTTGGTTTCATCCTTTTCCCATACCCTTGATCATCTATTCGCATCTAGGTTTGTCATCATCATATTTATGAGTTTGTATGGTTTGAGACATAAATGTTATACATGTTCACATCTTGTTTCTATGTTACTTTGGAATGATATCATGAACATCAATGTAAGTTTCTGACTCGTGAGTGGAAATGTTGAACATATATGAGGTTCTTGCGCAGCCATTGTTGGACTTTTTGTATGTACTTGTGTGTGTATTATCATGTTGAAATTCAAAAGTTTCCAACACTCCTTTGTCACTCATTGTGTGTTATTTTAGTTAACAATATTTGAATTGTAAGCTTTCGTTCTTGCCCTCCACACTCACGATTCCATACCTGATATGAACTTAATGTGATCATCATGTTGTTTTAGTGTCTTTGTATTTATATATGAGTCAGTTAACAATATGAATAAGTGTACGAGCTTGGAGCATATGTTTTGCCACTGTTAGTAATGAGCACCTGATCCTTGTGTCTCTTTCCATACTCCATATTCAAGATGTTGTTGAACTCTGTAGTGCCTTTATGTTATGTTGAGAGTTTTGATCTCTTTTGATGTTCACACTGTTATCGTTTGAATGATGTAGCTGTTTGTGTTGGATGTTATTAATAACTTGGTTTACATTATGCTCCTACCCCTTATGTCAAAAACTCATGTTTGAAATAATCTCAAAATGATTTATTTTACTCAAGATTTACGACATATAATTTTATGTGGACTTCTGTTATTGTGACATAGTTGTTTTTACTGTCCCGTAACTCATAATATCATGCTCACATACACAAGTTCAGTTATGTTGGTAAAAAATTTTGGCATGGTTTATGTGTTGTTTCTTGAAGCTGCTGGTGAATTATGATTGAAGTTTGATTGTTTGGGAGTGCTTGTATTATCGTATGATGCTAGAATGTATTGAATGGAAAAGTTTGTTCTTATGCTGTCATGTCTATACGTATTGGTCTTGAATGCCTCTTCCGTGTCCATATAATGCATTGAGTTTGTCTTGAACTAATAGGTTAAACGACTGTTTGGTGTATGGTGATGCTGTTGAGTTTTATTTCCATTCGTGTGCCCTACTTTCATGCTATTTTTATCTCATGTTCAGGTCTTTGTCTAGGTTTGTTTAAGGTTTAGAAATGTTCTACTATCTGAGTATTTTACATTTGGATTTTGTTTCATGAATTTTGGTTGAAAATTGAGTGATAAAGGTTTCAACAAGAGAGCTATGTTGCTTTGGGGAGGGTTGGGCATGTCACGTTAATTTTAGGTTTTGTTGCATGGAAGAGGAAGCGTAATGAATTTTGATTGGCTAGGGAGCTTGTTTTGTCGTTTATGACTTAATTGTTAGATGACCAATTAATTTATGTTGTTATACACTCAGTCATGTGGAGCGCGCGTTTCATTTGATGTATTTCATGGAAAGATTTTGGCTTATGTATTATTTGAAGCGTATTGTTTACTGGATGTACACGCCGTCCCAACGGTCACACACATGCACTATACCTTACCTTTCACTCCCATGACCTGGGTTCGATCCTGCGAATCAACCCTTTTGGCCATTTTCAATTTCGCCTGCTTTTCTTTTTTGTCTTGGACTTTGCTTGGGCCCTTGTGCTGTCCACACCCCCAGTTCTGGCCCAATTTCATCTCTGTTGTTTTTTTCAACTAACCCAATTTCTTTTCATCCCCCCCCCCCCTGCGCTTCTTTTTCTTTTAGCTTATTTTCTGTTTTTTAATTATTTCTTTCCAAACCTTTTTTATTTAGTTCATTTAAAACATTTTCCTTATTTCAAAAGAAAAACTCCAAAAATATTTATTTTAATTTTATGTGAAGTTTTTTTTTTAATTATTAATTGTTATGTATTTTAATTTTTAATTGTTGTGTTAACTTTTAAATTTTAATTTTAATTATCAATATGTATCTTAATTGTATTGTTAATTTTAATGGTGTTGTTAATTGTTATTTGTTTATCACCTTGGATTAATTATTAAGATTTATTTATGAGCATATTTATTGATCTTATGAGTGTTATTTCACTAATGTTTGTTTAAATTTTGAATTAATCCATCCATGTTTGATTCATTATATATTTGACATTAATGTGAATGTTATTCTTCTTTAAATGTCATCCTTAATTAATATCATTCTCTTTATCTTTGTGAGTATTCTATATGTTTGTCTTCCTTAAGATTGAAACATATTGATATGTCCTTATAATAATCATGTCCATCTTACCCATACTTTATCATGAAGCATCTTGCCATCCTTATGCTTGTGTTGCTTTTATCTCATCATATTGTATCAATGTTTTATCTTTTATCATGTCTTTATCTATTGTTATATTATCCTACAACTGTTGTTTCCCCCCATTCCAAAGGAAGGTGACTAATGTTGACTCTTAAAGTCATAGCCCCCACCTTAACCTAAGTAACCTCTTAGGAGAAACTTTATTTCTTGGCCTCATGGGAGCCACGAAATCATAACTAGCTTTAGGAGAGAGTTCTTACACTCTTAGTGGTATTCATCCTAATGAATATTCACTTTCCCCTACTAACTAAAACATAACATAGGACCATTATAACTAGAATTAAAGAGTTCTTGAACTCTACAATGAGCTTGTACTCATTTCCCCTCTGAATATTGACCATAGTCAATGATTCAGTAGAAGTAGAACTACGCATACTCTGATTCTATTCCCGAGGATACGTAGGCGCAAAGTGCGATGCTTTATCGAGTATACTTAGATACTAACCCCTAGGGTTTCAACCTTTAGCATAGAACCTTTAGCAAACATAAGATAACATAAACAAGAGGCTCCCGTAGAGTACTACGGACGTTTAGGGTGCTAATACCTTCCCTAGGCCTAACCAACCCCCGAACCTTAGATCTTCCCTCTTTAGGTTTTTCTAACGATCTTGAACCTTTCCTTTGGATAAATCAAAGTCGGTTGTAAAAGAAAATGATGCAAGTTAATTAATAATTTGTTATCCAATTTTCACCGCAACAGTTGCCGCTATTGTCAATCTTGACGGTGGTTTCTCTGTTTTTGATCTTGCTCGGAGATCTTTCAAGTCTTTCTCTCAATCGTGTTTCTCTCCTTGGTCTCTTCTCTTCTTTCATCAGTTCTACTCGTTTCTCTTTTCCGGTAAGCATCAACATATACCCATATCTCATATCCCTTGTTTGTTCTGTCGATATGATTTGAATATTGTACTGTATTATTTTATGTAATTGAATAATGGTGAAATCACTTTATAGTTTCAATTTATGTTAATTAGAATTGTTGATTATTTCTAGGGTTTAAGATTAGAATTGAAGTCTAACAATGTCTTCGATCTTGTTAGATTTCTTTGATTGATCTGTATTAACATATGGTGATGGTACCTTTGTTTATGAAGTTTGGTCAATGTATGCTTTATATTTTTTAAAGGTATGTAGTTAGACGAGGGAGTTGTATTATTTGGTTCCCTCTTCATATTTGAGCTAATTTATGTGTGGCTATGAGTTGATGCTATTTATGCTACTGTACAATGTAAATATATGTGTTTCCTATATGCACATTATCTTATTTTGTATAAATTTGACATATGATACCTCTGTTATCATTCAACATTCAACATTTAGATGAATATGATACCTATTTTATCTTGTTCTCCATTGAATGCTTCATGAATTTCTTGAGAAGCCTACACATCTTGTGTTAGAATAAAATCTTATGTTATAAAAAGTTTCCTTTGAATATAATTTAATTATTTAAAATTTCTTTATTAAACCATTAACACTATGTTCTTTTTAAATTTAGCAATTGTATTATATTACAAGTGATGATCAGAAAAGTGGAAATGGTGCTTAATTAGCAATAGATTATTTACTAGTCCAAATAATACCTTATAGTAGGGATTATCGGAAAAAACTTTGATATGTTAATACTAAAAGTTTATGTAACTTTCTGCAATTCATAGCATGCCATTTCTAAATTACCTCAACAAAGTTACTTGTGTTGTTGGTGTTCTGCTTTTGATTGTGTTACACCATGAAATTTTTAACAGGGGCAACCTACAAGTTTCATTTGTTTGTACTTTGTAGACATTTCCAATGTGATGGCTCACTTAGTTGTTGTATATCATGCACATAACTACATATAGTACCTAATATATCATTATAAAATTTTATCAATGTTTTTTTAATACCTCTAAATATATCAAAATGCGAGTTGAAATTAAAACTGGTTTGTTAATATCTTGTAGAACAATCTAAATTTTATTTTTCACCGGTCAATGAATCACTTGAACACTATGCAATTTAGATCCGCCTTTGATGATGAAATTTCAACGAAGTTTGATTTTCTTCTCCACCTTTGTTGTAGTTCTAACTAAGTTTATTGCTACATGCAGTTCTGTTTCCTCGTTAATGTGAATTGGAGCTGCTGGCAGTTTGTAGTGTGTTTTGTCTGAATCAGGTAAGAAACAAATCTATATTTCTCCGATAGTTATGTAAAGTTGAAACAAATCTATATTTCTCCAATAGTTATAATTTATTAAAGGCAATTAGGTAGTGAGTATTTTGGCTAAAAACATATTTTGGCTATTTATAATATTTTTTCATTATTAAAAGAATAAAATTTGTTAATAAAAGTGCAGTTTGCTCAAACATACAAGAAATAAAAAGTTCACAAAAAATCTGTATATAAATGCAGTTCTGTTTCCTCATTAATGTGAATTGGAGCTGCTGGCAGTTTGTAGTATGTTTTGTCTGGATCAAGTAAGAAACAAATCTATATTTCTCCAATAGTTATGTAAAGTTGAAACAAATCTATATTTCTCCAGTAGTTATAATTTATTAAAGGCAATTAGGTAGTGAGTATTTTGGCTATTTAAAAAAACATATTTTGGCTATTTATAATATTTTTTCATTATTAAAAAAATAAAATTTGTTAATAAAAGTGCAGTTTTCTCAAACATACAAGAAATCATTTAGTTAAGAAAAAGTTCACAAAAAATCTGTATATAACATTTTGTATTGGTCCAATAATCTATATTATTAATTTATCTTGTATGAGTATGACAAACATGTAAATTAAAAGCTTTGAAGATATCAAACAAACCATTTCTCTTAGTAGGGTTTGACGTCTGTATCTTTTATGACTAAAACATAAAGTGATACTTGATACTTAGCCTAAATAAAAATCTAAGAATTGACCTTGGAACTAACCATGACATTTGTACTAATATGATAAATTAAGAAATGCATCCTTACTAATCCTAATAAATAGCATTGTTAAAATAAGTATTCTTACTTTCTCGCTCATGCTTATTTGAAAATATGTGGATGGAACTTTATTGATCTTGCTGATTTTTTTATTTGACTAAGTTTTATAACTTCTTTTTCAATTTGTAGTGAATACAAAAGTAAGTCTTGATTTTAATCCTGGGTTTATTATGGATAAATCTTGGATTTCTAAGCAACGACATACAGATGAATACTTAATTGGATTAAGTCAATTCTTAGATTTTGCTTTTGAGAATGGAGCTATTGATGATACAATACGTTGTCCTTGTCCGACATGTGGTTGGAAATATCGTACTAGAGACATAGTTGAGGATCATTTGAAATTTCAACAATTCCCCAAAAACTATATCACGTGGAATCTTCATGGGGAGAGAGAACTACCAACATCTTTTCAAAAAGAAAATCTTGTGCAAAAGACATGTTTCTTTGAAAATTCGATGGAGACAATGGTCAAAGATGCATTTGGGCGCTATAGAGAGCAGGAGACTGATATAGATGAATCCTACCTACTAGAGGAAAATGAAGGGCCAAGCAAGGATTCTAGTGATTTTCATGAGTTTATCAATGATGGAAATCAGACATTACATGAAGGAAGCAAGTACACAAAACTAGAATTGTTACTCAAACTATATCATATAAAGGTTTTGTGTGGATTAAGTGACAAGGCTATGACGATGATACTAGATTTGTTGAGAGATGCATTTCAACTAGCAAAGTTGCCTCCTTCTTTTTATGAGGCAAAGAAAATCATCAATAAACTTGGTTTGAAATATACCAAGATAGATGCATGTCCAAATGATTGTATGTTGTATTTGGGAGATGATGAAAAAGAGTTGAATGCATGCAAGCATTGTGGAACATCTCGATGGAACCCTGAGAAGAAGAAAAAACAACCTTTAAAGGTTTTACGCTACTTTCCGTTAAAACCAAGATTGCAAAGATTGTTCATGAGTCGTAAGACTGCAAATCATATGAGATGGCATGCTTCAGAGATTAATAAGGATGGGTTAATAAGGCATCCAAGGGATGGTGAGGCATGGAAGGCATTTGATTTGAGACATCCTGAATTTTCTTCAGAATCTAGAAACGTTCGATTGGGACTTGCGACTGATGGCTTTAATCCTTTTGGTTCCATGAGTCTTTCGTATAGCATTTGGCCAGTGTTCTTAACTCCGTATAATTTTCCTCCTTGGATGTGTATGAAACACACCACTTTTATTTTATCAATGATCATTCCAGGAAAGGAGATGCCTGGAAATAAGATAGACGTTTACTTGCAGCCCCTTGTAAAAGAGTTAATTGAGCTATGAAATGATGGTGTAGACACATTTGACGCCTCAATGAATGAAACTTTTAGAATGCAGGCAGCTCTTATGTGGACAATCAGTGACTTTCCTGGCCTAGGGAGTCTGTCTGGTTGGAACACCTATACTGGTTTGGCTTGCCCAACTTGTAATTTTGACGCAGTGCCTTGTCGTCTCAATCATGGTAGTAAGTGGTGTTTTATGGGTCATCGTCGTTTTTTGAGAAAAAATCATAAATTTAGATTTAATCGTGTTCACTTCGATGGAAGTAGGGAGGAACGAAATCCACCATCAAAAAAATCTGGATCTGACATTTTGAGGCAAATAAATAATCGTAATGGAGGAGCAATGTTGGATGATTGCAAAAAAAAGGTCAAGAACAGGACCAAAGCAATGGAAGAAAAAAAGTATATTCTTTGAACTTCCTTATTGGGAGTATAATTTGTTACGTCATAATCTTGATTTTATGCATATTGAAAAAAACGTGTGTGACAATGTATTATATACTGTGCTCAATGATAAGAATAAATCAAAAGACAATCTCAATGCTCGGAAAGATTTGAAACAAATGGGTATAAGGCCCGATCTTTGGCCTGATGAAAATGGGACGTATCATCTTGCGTTGTATTCACTGACACGTGATACCAAAAGTTGTTTCTTAAAACTTTGAAGAATGTCAAACTACCAGATGGTTATTCAAGTAACATTTCTAGATGCGTTAATGAGGCACAACAAAAGATATTTGGATTGAAAAGTCATGATTGCCATATTATAATGGAACAACTTTTACCATTTTCCATACGCAATTTATTGTCGGACAATGTTACAGCAGACTTGGTGGAGTTCTGTTCATTTTTTAGAGTTCTTTCTGGGAAAAGTTTGAACTTGTCAGAGCTTCAAATTCTCCAAGATCGTATAGTTATTACACTTTGTCACATGGAAATGTTATTCCCTTCATCATTCTTTACAGTTATGGTTCATTTAACTGTTCATCTTATAGAGGAAGCTAAACTTGGAGGTCCTGTGCATTATAGATACATGTATCCTATAGAGAGGTAACATAATCATATTTTTAAATTAAATCGTCTCTTTCTCTTTCTCTCTGGTCCACTTGAATTTACGCTTTATCCATGATTTTGGTAGGGAATTAGGTCATTTGAAGTCATTTGTGCGTAACAAGGCTCAACCAGAAGGTTCTATAGCTTAAGGTTACTTAGCTGAAGAGTCTCTTACTTTTTGTTCTCGATACCTTAATGATATAGAGACAAGATTTAATAGATCTGGTCGTGTTTGTGATGACCCAAATGAGAATGATTCTTCCTCTACATCATTTATCTTTCCTCAACTTGGTCAACCAGTAGGAGCTTCATCAACATTCAATTTAACTCCAATGCAAAAGTTACAAGCTCATCGATATCTGCTTCTAAATTGTGAAGTAGTTGCGCCATTTATTGAGTGAGTAATTGGAAAAAAAACACCATCTCCTTTGTTATTAGCCTAATAAAGACATACTAGTTACATAATTTTATTTATATATAATTCTTGTAGGGAATTTAGACAATTCATAAAAAGAAGTTCAAGATCAAGAAGACTTTCAACTACAGAGATTTAAAAGAGATTAGTTAAAGAGTTTGTTGATTGGTTTAAAAAGCGGGTAAATGAAAATTAAATAGTTATTCCTATCTTCATGTTCACATATTTCAATTTTTTCTATTGAAATAATTTATTTATATAGATTTTGAATCCAGAAACATTAAGTACAATGTCTACCGAGCTTAAAATTCTAGCTCGTGGCCCTTTAGATCGTGCAAGAAGATTTAGTGCTTATAACATCAATGGTTTCAAATTTCGAACCTTGGCTCGAGAAGCAAGATTGAAAACACAAAATAGTGGGGTTTTCTTAACATCCAAAACTTCTTGTGTTTCAAGTAGTGTAGACGGAAACATAAGGCAAGCAGACCTACCTTATTATGGAAAGTTGGAAGATATCATTGAGATTAACTACTATGGTCGATTCAAAGTTATTCTTTTTAAATGCAAATGGGCCGACACTACACGTGATAGAGGGTACAAAAAGGATAGTTGGAATTTTAATTGTGTAAATTTTGAGAGATTGATTCATAATGGTGATCGGGAAGAACATGATCCTTACATTGAGGCATCTCAAGCACAAATGGCATATTATGTAGATGATTTGGTTAATATAGGATGGAGTGTTGCCGTGCATTTAAAGCCAAGAGATTTGTATGAAATGGGAGACGAAATAGAAGAGGAAGTTTATGAAAATGAGCCATACCAAGAGCAACACCTTGACCAGTTTGGTAACATTGATGATGAGTACGTGCAATTGGCAACAAACCATTTAAGTAATGATGTAGTTGAATCAAATATGGTTGTTGACATGGAAACAAATACACATGTTTGAGTATAAAAATATTATTATTACTCTATTTAAGCAAAGGTAATAGTTTAACGTTGTTAAAGTTTTGGTTATTTTGTTGAATATTTACTTTCTTACATTTTGGTTATTTTGTTGAATATTTACTTTCTTATATTTCATAATTTTATACTTAGTAGTGTAGTATACAACCATGCATTTATCTTTATTTGATTTGAGTTTCAAATAACTTAACTATGTTTAATAAACTATATTTATTATGAACATGCAACCATGGCAAAAGTTAAGCGGTTTCCAAATCCACTTAAGTCAGCACCTCAAATAGTGGGTCCAACACATCCTCCACCTCAAGCTCAACCTCATACCACACTTCAAACTCAAGCTCCAACTCAAATTCAATCTCCAACTCAAACTCAAGCTCATTCTTTACAACCTTCACCTCCGACCCAATCTCCAACACTTATCCCAAGTCATCCTCCAACTCAAAACCAACTTCATTCTAGACTTCAAACTCAAGTTCCGACTCATTCATCACCTCATATTCAGGATCCAACTCAAACTCAAGCTCCAACACATAATCCAGCATATACTACACTGACCGTTTCATCACCAACTCTTGAAATTGCACAACATTCGCAAGAATCAAGGCAATCTGTTGGACGCGAGTCCACACAATATTGGAGTGTTGAATCAATAGGTATGCCTCATATTTTATTGCATTTTACATAACCCTTTTTTAATCTTTTTTAGTTAAATGAATTATTTTATTGTTAAAGACTTAAGGGGAGTTATTAAGAAGATTAAAACCACGAAAGATCAAGTAAATAACTTATCTACCGGAGAACATGTAATTGTGCACTTTGATAACCAAGGTGCTGCATATGGTGAGGCACAAGGCTTGCTTGCCGGATATTGTGGAATATTAGCAATTGATGGTAACTTGTTTCCAATAAGTTTTGATAGATGGTCTGGACCACCACCATCTGGCATGCCAAAATGTTATTTTGAAGATTGCTTTAAAACAGACATAAAGGTATAAAAGCTGTGTATATATAACTTTACATTTTTATTTAGTTTGTTAATTTGAATGCACAAAATCTAACTTTGTCTTTTTTTAAAGCCTCGATTCTGTTTTAGGACTACTGAAGCTCTTGCAGAGCGATATTGCCGACTCAGCATTGGGAAAAAGTGGGCTTCTCACAGGCAAAGATTATGGGATGAATTCTATAATCCAGCCTTAACAAGAGATGAAATTGTATCTAATGTACCACTCGGTGTTGATAAAACTCAATGGGCTTTGTTTGTCAACTATCGTCTAAAACCATCTACGCAGGTAA
Organism: Lathyrus tuberosus; assembly: GCA_022829125.1. Taxonomy (NCBI): domain Eukaryota; kingdom Viridiplantae; phylum Streptophyta; class Magnoliopsida; order Fabales; family Fabaceae; genus Lathyrus; species Lathyrus tuberosus. The sequence continues at coordinate 4,798,498 of JALAZF010000384.1, forward strand.
ATTGTCAAACATATGAATATAAGAGAAAACAAGTTTGTTTTGTATTAGCATACATTAGAAGAAAATGATATGCAATAATATATAGCATATGCAACCAAACTAGATCACATTGCATATAGTAAGAATCAAATATGTATAAACTCAAACATGAATAGTTTATACAAAATTGAAATTTAGTTTCTTAAAGAATAAATGCATGTGATTCATGGATAAATTTACAAGCCAAATAACTTTTTTTGTTTAAAGGGGACTATGTGTTGAGTTATGCATATATTTATATCAATAAGTGTTATCAATTTGTGGCGACATGGCGGTTTTTTTAGATCACCGCAATGGTAAATATCAGCTGTTATTGCTGATTTTTCCGCCATAATCCGCAGCACCGACTGGTATAGCAGGATTTTGGCTCTCTGCCATAGACCTCCATCCACCACCGACAACACTGATATCAATGCATATTTTAGTATATGAAATTTTTACAATTATGTGCTCATAGAGAGAAAGGGTGTATAGTTGCTAGTATCTCAAGCTAATACAACTTGCCATGTAGTATTTGTGTTACTTTTTAACTTGAACTATGAATACAAATTGTTTGTTATGGCTAGAAAAATATTATACATAGCTTTTGTTTTTCTTATTATTAATGCAGTCAACCTTTAATTTGATCTTCAAGGTCTTGGTCTTATAGGACATGTTATTTCTTCGTGTAAGAAACTGATGTCATAATTTTGTTTTTGTATATACATTGGAAATATATATTTGTAAGCTGCTTGATATTGAGTAATTACTAAATCTGAGTGATGTCAAAGCAATTAGATTGATACATTCACTCACTATTTTAACTTTTTAACTTGCTACTTCTAATCACTATGATGTTGTTAACATGTTTTGAAAGACCATATTTATGCTTTATTTAAATGTTGTTGTTTCTTGCTTGTTTTGAAAAAAGATATCAATTTCACTCAATTTTAGTTGATTCATTCTTTTTTTTAGTATTTCTCTATTTGGTCTTGCATGTAGTGTTTTTATAGTAAGTTATTTGATTAATTCGTAAACTTGTGTATGTTTGTTCTTAGGAGACTTGTCGCAGAAATAAGGAAATACGAAGTAAGCAAGTGGTTCCTCATACTGGTGGTTTCAAACTGCTCTCGCGAAAAAGACATGAAATGGTAATTATATTAATTAACCTCAGATTTTATTATTTTACTATTTAATCCTTTTCCTAGAAAAATAGAGAAATGGATGCTTTAAACTGGTCTTAAAGCATTTTTAAGACTAGCTATAAGACTTCCATCCCTAATTACAACCTAGAAACTTGGATTAGTAAGTCCAATCCACTGAACTATATATATATATATATATATATATATATATATATATATATATATATATATATATTAGGCCTAACGTAAATTATATTGGTCTGCATGTCCTAATTTTACTGACAAAAATGTCGAAATTGTTAGGTCGGGTGTCATGATTGGGGTTTGAAATGCGTTTTCCACCCTTTGCGGTGTAAGGACTGTAAGGAGAAGGACATTTTCTAGATGAGGTATATTCATCTAGTTTTAAATATTAAGTTAGAGAACTAGATCAATCTACAGCTACTTCTCCAGTTAGTGAAACAACGATCACTGGCTTAAACAAGTTTAGAGGATTATATATATATATATATATATATATATATATATATATATATATATATATATATATATATATATATATATATATATATATATATATATAAATATATGGTTTAAGGTTAACTAAATATAGGAGAAGGATGTTTTCGTTTTCGAGTTTCTTAGAATCTTTTGTTGCCACTTCTCTTGGTACATTAATAGGTTAGATTGTAGATTTGACGTTAGACTCGTGATTGTCAAACTCGAGTAAACTTGGAATTACCAAACCAATTTATGTTAAATAAGGTAGTATACTAAACGTTAACTTCAAAATTATAGCACTCTATTTCACTTATATGCATCTAACATTTTTAACATGGACTCACATCTGCAAAGGTGAGTGAAACATTAGAGTTTCAACCCCATAACTCCCAACATATATAAGAGACTTGAATTTAGAGATTTCAAGAGTTTAGTAGAATCTTGGATTTGACAACCTTGGTTAAATTGATTCTTGAGACACAAATGTGGGATATCTTGCTCCAACAAAAATATCTTTGACTTTTATACAATAAACTTGTTTAATATGAGGTTTCCTATTTACATTCTAAAGCTATTAGTAAAATAATTACTTGCGTATAGTTACTAGCAACCAACCTTTTAATTGTATACTACATTTAAACTAAAGTTTCAATTTTGAATGCGATAGATTAAACACGAGTGGTGGTCATGGTTGGAGTACTGTGGAAATATTGTAAATTCATAATCACTACCCATGATTTTGAAGCATATTATTAATCTTTATACTTTTTATGGTGTAGTTTTTGCATGTTGGAAAACAACCTAGTCGTGGACAATTATATATTGAAACCCATAAGAAAAAGGATGGGTCTGTTGTAAATCTTGCAGCAAAAGCTTTAGTGGTAAGTTTAATTATATAATTATTTTTTCAAGATTTCCATTTAGTCTTATGAGTATGTTTTGTTAAACAATAAATCACTGTGACATATTTGAATAATTTATTACTTGTTGTGTGTGTTGTTGTGCTGATAGTTTTGTATGTTTGTAGGAACAAATTGAGGTGGGTTTGACTCAAAGCACTAATGATGAATCCATAGTTTCTCCTAATGATGTTGTTGGTAAAGTTTTGGGGCCTGAGCATTCTGGAAGAGTGCGATGTTTAGGTATGGGAGCAACACCTAGTTATACATTTAGAAATACCAGATTTCGACTTTCAGACTCAGGTACTTCATATGGTATTGCTACATCACCTTCTAACTTTTGGCAAGAGAAGTACACACACTTGGAATCTCGTCTTAAGATTATCACTGAAGCATTTAAAGCTTACATAATAATGAAAGAAGGACAGCTCCCTGATGAATTAGTTTATGTCTTTGGTTCATCAAATGTGAGTATTTTATATAAATTTTATATTGAATATTAAACTATTATGCTTTGTTGAAAAAACTAATTTTTCTAAATAATAGTTTTAGATTTTGTATCTTATTATGTTGAAGTAGTTGTAATTTGGGAGTATATTTTACATTTATATTATGCATTTGCGAATAAAATTGTAGTTTTAAATTTTTAGTTGTAATTTAAAATATTTAACTAAGTTTTTTTTTCCAGAATTAGTTTTAAATTTTTAGTTGCAATTTAAAATATTTAACTAAGTGTTTTTCAGTCAGCCAATGTCGCAGGTGAGTCGGATTTGTCAAAGAATGGAAGTGAACCTAATTCACCAATGGATGCAAGTGAGTCTGATTTACCAATGGATGCAAGAGGATCGTTTAGTTCTAGAAACATTTGATAATTTTTATGTTTCTTTTAGGATTACATTTAATTTGAATTTTGTATTACATTGACATATTATGAGTTGTGTCTTACTGTAACATACAATATGTTACTATGATGAATTGAATTTTATTGTGAATTTAAAGTCCAACACGTTTACGTGAGTTTTGAGTCATATTAAATATTTTTTAAATGTTTTAAAATAGAAAAATACAAAATGATTTTTTAATATCAATAAATATAAATCACTATTTTCTATAATAATTGTAAAAAAAATTAGAGGAGGTTTTAAATCCCGTTAAATAAAGTATTAATCACAATAGTTATGCGATATTTAAAGGGGTTATAAATCCCTACAAAATAAAATTCAAATAAGGGAGGTTAAAGACTGCCGCAAAAGAACCCCCACATAAAATACCGGCGTTCCTTAAAAATCCCTGCAAATATATTGCGGCACCTATATTTGTAGAGTTTTTGAAAACTGCCACAAATCATTTTGTGGGGGTTAAAAACCTCCGCAAATTAAAAAAATAACCCCCGCTATTTGTTTGTTTTTTTAGTGATACACATTGAGTGGTGAATCAATACCAATTGATGTTATTCATATACATTGGAGGAAGCTCAGCATGGAAGGTGAACAAGAGGTAGATATAGAGGATGGATTAGAGGTGGACATGACCAATGCAATTGATGCACTGTGGAAAAGGTTCAGGTCATTAGATGTGGAAGGAAAGAGAGCACTAAAAAGTATGGTGTGTGAAATTGCTTACCCTACTACAACCAAGATGGTACCGCCGCCTGAAAAAATAAAGACCAAAGGAGGAGTGAAGAGAAAAGGGAAGAAACCAGTGGGATATGATGTTTATCATGATCCTTCATATCATGAGTATGTTGATCAAGCACACAGTAGTTCTCAAAAATATTCAAAGAGACCATGTTCACAGTTATCCCAAACGTCAATGAAGAAACCATCTAATAGGTACATTGTACAATTTCCAGAACATATCAGACCATTTGTTGATGACATTGTTGATGTTAAGGATGATAGAAATTGTGGGTTTAGAGCCATTGCATCATTGCATGGATATGGTGAAGATGGTTGGTCAATGGTTCGTCGTGATTTGGATAATAAAATCAGAGGTTCCAGAAATAGTCTCTATGAGAAGTTATTTGGAAGTCGCTTAACAAAAGTGAGAGAATCCCTGTTGATATCATCTTTAGGTTCCCATCCAGTAGATAAGTGGATGACACTACCAGAAATGGGTTATGTGATAGCAAATCGGTATAACGTCATTCTTGTCTCATTAAGTGCTTTTAGTTTGAGTTACTTCCCTATGACGACTTCATATAATCCTAATGTGTCCATTTACTGCATTGGTTTTATAAACTCAAATCATTGGGTTCAAGTAAGTATTCTATTTTTTTTATATTAAATACTTATCTATGATTTACGTCTTACTTATTAATTTTCTTAATAGGTAAATATGAATGAAGGATTTTCTTTGCCACCGGTCACACTAGATTGGAAAGAGCATCGTACAGCAGATGCAACATCTTGGATAATAGGATTTGCAGGACGGTTACAACATTGGCAACAACTTACACCTGTGGTTCCAAAACATGTTATTTTATGATTGTAATTTGATTTTTTATATTTTGGATTGACAATTGGCTTAATGTTATTTTTTGGTTTGTGTTGACGATTGACTTCATGTTATATTTTGGTTTGTATTAACTATGTTTTGTATACAACATCAATCATAATATAAGTCTGAATTATACTACTTAAATATAAGTCAGAATAGAGCAATAGATAAGTCTGACGAATACTATATAAGTCTGAATAATACTAGATAAGTCTGAATATAAAATAATACATCAAGCATCATCGTCTTCACTAACATAAGTTACCGGTCCGCCCTGTGGTACCAGTCCACCCTCAGCTATACGTAGTGCTCGAAAGACCTCAGCAAAATCATCGTCATCCTCTTCCGCCTCGTGACGATGTAGGTAACGACGAAGCTCATGTGAAATATGTAATAACCTAGGATCTGAAGGTCCAGCATCAAACGCAGGAACAAGGACCTCTCTAACCTCTCTGGCCTCCCATGAGGTGGTGATACCAAACGAAGATGTGACACTCTATAGTACCAAGTTAAGTAATCGGCCACCGCATCATATGGAGTATCGGCAAACTCGGTCGAACGAATCGCGTTCATGACGCTCACATTATATGTAACACACTCAAAATCCATATCAAGTGTATCAACATCAGGAGGCATAGATGGTATGTATTGCCTGTATTCAAACTGACGCAAACATTTGTCAGGTAAATAAAGAACAGTAGTACCATACCATTGCAGGGCACCCCGGTACAAGCAAATATCATCAAAAGGTCGGTGATGTCTGTGATCCTGAAAAGGGCGCCAAATGACATCAACAGGTGTCAATCCATCCAACACAGCCCTCACCTCATCAACCTTCTGCGTGCCTTGCTATTACACCCACTTCATCGCCCTGGGAAGTGGACTACCAATACCACCCATCTTCGAAAACCCTCTCTTGCCAATAGTTGGAAAACACTCATGAATCCAACACTGTTACACAACATGAATATTATCAATTAAAAGTATTATAAATAAGCTAATACAGGTCTAAATGAAATTAAAATAAAACATTCATACCTGTAGTAGAGAGGCATATCCCCCAAGCTGCCAATAACTGTAATAGGAAGCATCTCCGAGATATCGGTAAAGTGTGACCAGTGCAACTTCCCCCCAACACTATCTACCACATATAGACAAGTCCTCAAATAGTAGTAAACATTTTGCCTCTACAAGAGTAAAGGTCTTATCAGTAAGAATAGTGCAGCCTAGTAATAACAACATATATGCTCTAGCTGCACAATCATATCTGCTCTCAGCTCGCTGACGGACAAATATCTGCTTCAACCAATCCAGTCTATAATAGGGACCTCTGCAAACATGAATCTCTTCAACTGCCTCGTCCAGCAAAACACCCATCAGACAAATAGCCTGAGTAATAGCATCTGCGTCAGTGAACCCTTCTACAGTGTTACACAACTCCCCTTACATGGTATATGAAGCAAGCAAGAAACATCGTCCAGCGTAATAGTCATCTCGCCAAACGGCATATGGAAGAACGATGTTTCGGGGTGCCACCTCTCAACAAATGTAGATAACAAGTTCTGATCTATCCTAGATAAATTGGTTCTCTGCAGAGAGGATAGACCAAAATCAGATATCCACGACTCAATCGCTGGTGAAAGACTATGAGGAACCCATCCAATCAATTTGCTGCCATGTGCAACAACCTTCAGCTCTTTCTTCGGAACTCTCTCCTGAAAATAATTCATAATATATGTCATCATACATAAATAATTAAAATTAAATTTTATTCAACGTTGAAAGGTCATAGATTGACTTACTTCGTCTTCCCACAGATGACGAGCGACGTGGTTCTGATACCTCACCAAAAGTGACGTATCAGATGGTCCTCCGGGAAATGGTGGATGTAGGGGAATAGGAACAGGTGCAGGTTCAGCAACCTAATCTTCCTCTTGATTCGACTGCTGTCGAATGGTCCTTCCATCAGCGTATCGACGATAAATGTGTCTGTCGCGTCCTCTAAAGCGAGCCACTAAAAAAAATCAATAATCAAGAACAAACCGAAAAACTACATATGAAGTTTTCCGATGAAGGAACATAACAAACCGGATAACATAAACTCAAGTTATCCGGTGAGGAAAATATATAAACCAGATAACATGACATCAAGTTATCCGGTGAGGAAAATATATAAACCGAATAATTACTTGACATCAAGTTATCCGGTGTGGAAAACATATAAACTGGATAACATGATGCCAAGTTATCTGGTACGAATTACTTAAAAAAACCAAACCGGAAAACTCACTTGCTAGTTATCCGGTGTGAAAACCTGTGAACCAGAAGTCTTGTGCGTTGGTTTTCCGGAACTAAAACGTGGTTTAGGATTTTTTTTTATAGCTTACTGGGATGAAATGAGGAAAAAAGTGAAATTTTTTGAAATTATTTATATTTATACAGGGGCATTTTCGTCCAAAAATTTTATTCGTAGGGGTATGAGTATAATTGTGGGGGTATGAGGTAAAATTTTTCATGCTTAGTATGCATGTGATATAAAAACTCTAGATCTATTTATAAACAAATCAATGTTGGACTTAGGTCTTCTTTCACATGAAGGGATAATCTTTCGTTTGAGGCTCTTTCGATAAGTATTGTGGTCGATCGAGCAGACTTTTGAGAATTAAGAAAATTTTATTGGTTAAGATAATTTGGAACCAGAAAACCGGTGCCGCTACATTGGAACGAGAGAATCAAATGCGAGCTAGTTTAGAGGACAAAATTATTTTAAAGGGTAAGAATTGTAACGTTCTTAAATTTGATTAATTGTGTAGAACTCAATATTTTAATTATTGAAGTAGCTAATTTAGTTTGACTATGATAAATAAATAAAATAATAATAATTAATTTAAAAAAGTTAAATAAATTAATTTTGAGTGAACATATTAAATAATATAAATATAAAATTAAGTGTTGTTATTGTCATTTTTTAAAATTAAGTTTATATATATATATATATATATATATATATATATATATATATATATATATATATATATATATATATATATATATATATAACTAATTTAACCCTTATTAATGATGATATGTGTTGTTGTTTTTTAAAATCAAGTATGAATAAATATATTAAATGAATTTAACAGTCTGTGTTGTTATCGTTGTTTTTATTTTAAATTATTAGAATAAATGGATAAATATGGGTATGAAGTAACATAGATGCATGAGGTTAGTTTTGGGTGGAAAATACATTGCATTAAATGAGTTACGTAAAACACACAAAGTTGAGAGATTCAATTCAAAATTGAGAATTCAATTTTGACTAAGTGAGGTAGTTCCCAAAAAATAGTGGAGGGTAGTAGACTAAGTTGAAGTGGATACATTAAATTAATAAATTCAGTTTCTTCATCGTCCAAAATTAGCCGGCCACTATAAAAATTCATTAATTCAAAGAGTTTAGATTAACACGACTTTATTAAGCATATCATTATATTATTATAAAGAGATGTAAATATTTAACTATAAATTATAAAACAAAAATAAGATACCAAACACACTATTAATTCATACTTGTTTATTGTTAAAAATTAACTACAAATAATACTCTCAACATAATAGGTGTCTTTGACACCAACCATTTTTTCGATGGAGAAAACAAAACTTAATAATTACGTAATAACTCTTTAAATAAAGAAACAATATTCTAGAATCAAAGTTTCAAAAAAATACTGGCGGAAGCAGTCTATCATGTTTGGTTTATTCGTAATAAGAAGGTGTTCCAATCAGAAGGACGACAGGTGCTAGATAACGCCGTCATCCGGGAGATGGTGATACGAAGGGTGGAGAAGAATACTAAGATGAATGATTATTGTCACCGAATTAAATATGTGTAATAAGTTTCTATTCTAGTTTGTCGCATTTTGTCTTTGTGGGCCTGGATCATTGATCGGCGTATTGTACTGATTTGTTTTTTGGTAATATAAATGTCTTATTACTCAAAAAAAAGTTTCAAAAAAATATGAAACAAATATTTATATGTTTATAAATAAACAATAAATTTAAAATATATATTCCATAAAATTTAAAGAGTCAAAAGCTTAATTTTAGTACTTATCAAAATTGGATCATAATATTTTGAGAATCACTATGTGCTACATAAAGGTAATCAATTTTTTAATAATTTATATATAATAATCAAATTAAATGTATATAACAAATTTTCATATGCCTTATTTCTTAAAATAATTTTTAAGTGCAAAATCTTTATGAATCAATTCCAAAATTCAAATAGAAATCAACTTTAAAATTTTTTCCAAATAAAATAATTATTTTCAAAACAAATCACCCAAACTTAATCCAAATCTTTATTTTCTATAACAATGAATCGATATGTATAACAATATAGCAACCTTATAAAAAAGTTACACCGAAACATTTGATTTGAAAATCACTAAAATCAAATTTCAAATTTTAATTAAAATTTGATCTAAATCAAAATATGATTGTATATCTCTAAATCAACAAAGAGGGTTATATCTAAACAACATAAAGTAAACTCACCAACTTTAATCACATTTACATAAGATCAAATATGTCTTTTATTCTCACATGCACATGAAAAACAACAAATTCAATTGAACCTAACCGTATGAATTAGGTCCCAAATGAGATTTTGGTGGATCAAGATATCCAAAACAATTAAAATCATACAATCATGTCCTAAAATTGGACAAAGTCAAAGAAAAAATTCTCAACTTCTCTTAAACATATACATAATACAAAAAACAAACATGGTTTTAAGAATTGATCATATTAGAATGGTTATAGAGCAAAGAAAAATAAGAAAGAGCTAAAATTATGGAATCAAATTACTAATGTCATATACATATGTGTGGTACGACATACTCAATATTAGAAGCATAAAATAATTAAACTCAAGCCTCCATTCAAAATCAAATTAAACTTGCATAAAATATTTTTTTTCTTGAAAAAATAGTCCTAAATCCCAAGTTTAACAAATCTAGGTTCAGAAAGATCCGAAAGACTCTGACACTAAACATACAATAACATAAATCAAAATCAATAATCAACCCTAATAAATTAAACATGAAAACTCGCTCTGATCCTTCTTGGTGGAATTAATTTAATAATAATTATACAATCATGCTCAATAACAAAGATTACAATTATAATCTTACTTTAGTGCGAAAACCATATGAATATATATATATATATATATATATATATATATATATATATATATATATACTACGATTTACAACATGTTAATTTATCAATGATTAGTATTAAGAATACTTGGATAAACGAATCATTGACAAATAATTTTATACTTTTCTGAAGTACAAAAAAAAAAGAGACAAATGACGAGCACCCGTTGACTTGTGGTTTTTCCTAAACCGGTACTTCTAATGCCTTGAGCTCTTTAAAATCTAATTAATCTTTTAAATGTATTTGACCACTTAATTAATTAAAGCTATGATAAATAACTAATATAATTAAAATATATATATGCTCACATTATAACTATTAAAATATAATAATTAAATAATATTTAAATTATAAAATATTTTTAAAATGTGTTTTTGATTCTTAATTTCAAATTTTTTCTTCTTTGATATTTCTTCTATTATAAGTTTTTATCTTTATCAAAATCAATTTGGTATGAATAATTTGAAAGTTAATTATATGAATCTATTTGGTATGAATACTTTTAAAATTATGGTTTAATGACACTTTTGGTCCCCTTGTTTTGGGGTTTTCACGGTTTTGATCCTCCTGTTTTTTTTTAAACAATTTGGTCTCCATCCCAATTTTGATCCAACTGTTTGTGCACTGTTCATGTACGGTCATGTACTGTTCATGTACGGACATGCACTGTTCATGTACGGTTTTTGATCAAAATTGAGATGGGGGCCAAATTGTTTAAAAAAAAAAACAGGGGACCAAAACCGTGAAAACCCAAAACAAGAGACCAAAAGTGTCATTAAGCCTAAAATTATTTAAATTAGACTATTAAAAATAAGTTTAAATCATAGTTGAAAAAGTATTTAAAAGGGAAACAATACATTTAAAAACATATTTTTTTTAATATAGTTGAAAACTTATAAACACCATATACAAAATATGACTTTTCACCCCTTTCAATAAAAAATAGTTTTATTTGAAAGCTAATTAAAATAGCTCTTTACTTTTCTTAAATATCAAGTGTTCTACGATTTGCATTATTGGAGATTATTTTATGTGTATTAAGCCAATGTAGCTTTCCTCGTGTATCATGCCAATTATTTTATTACTATCAATAGTAATATAGATAAGACTCAGTGTCACTTACATTATTTGTATGAAATATTTCTTGGCTTTTTTCCGTATCTATCACGTCAGTTTAATATATATATATATATATATATATATATATATATATATATATATATATATATATATAAACTTTTCTTAAATACAAAGAAAAGAGAGACAAATGACGAGCACCTGTTGACTTGGGGTTTTTTCTAAACCGATACTTCTAATGCCTTGAGTTCTCTTCAGATGGGGAGAAGAGGTATACGGCCTTTGTACGATATATTGAGAATTATAGCCAATATATAAGGTGATGTCCAATTAGGGTTCACATTATTTTGAAATTGATCATCCTGATATCCACTCATATTTGAACTCATATTTAATTAATTAATTAATTAATTAAAATCTAATTAGTCTTTTAAATGTATTTGACCACTTATTTAATTAAAGCTATGATAAATAACTAATATAATTAAAATATATATATGCTCACATTATAACTATTAAAATATTTTTTTTTTAATAAGCAATTCAATTAATGAGAGCAAAAGAACTGCTCTTAAAAATACACAAGAACCAAACGCACTACCGCTCGAAACAACTTAAAGGAGCGGTATGTCAATCGTAAAACGAGATAGATCTATTACAATTGAAAGACATACCCGCCCAAACCCAAGAATCTTGTATGATCGCTGTCATACACTCAGTGAAGCTGAAAGTGACCTCCTTGAAAAGAATATTGTTACGGCACACCCAAATATTCCACACCGTTGATAACTAAATGGATCCTAAAAGATTCCGGCTCCGCGGATTATTCACCTTCTTGCCGTCATAAAGAAAACCTGCTAACTCTTGCGCGGATCCGCTAAAGCCACTTCCTATCCAAATCCAAACTTCCTCCCAAACCCTCTTGACTAAAGTACAGTCTTTGAATAGGTGGCACCTCGATTCTTCGTGACCGGAACAGAAAACACACACCAAATCTCTAGTATTAGATAACACTCCCCTTCTAGTCTAATAATTAAATAATATTTAAATTATAAAATATTTTAAAAATGTGTTTTTAATTCTTAATTTCAAATTTTTTTTTCTTTGATATTTCTTCTATTATAAGTTTTTATCTTTATCAAAATCAATTTGGTATAAATAATTTGAAAGTTAATTATATGAATCTATTTGGTATGAATACTTTTAAAATTATTTATATTAAACTATTAAAAAAAGTTTAAATCATAGTTGAAAAAGTATTTAAAAGGGAAACAATACATTTAAAAACATATTTTTTTTAATATAGTTGAAAACTTATAAATAACATATACAAATTATGATTTTTCACCCCTTTCAATAAAAAATAGTTTTATTTGAAAGCTAATTAAAATAGCTCTTTACTTTTCTTAAATATCAAGTGTTCTACGATTTGCAATGATTGGAGATATTCTAGTATTTGTATAGTGTTTATTTGCATTATTGGAGATTATTTTATTTGTATTAAGCCAATGTAGCTTTCCTCGTGTATCATGCCAATTATTTTATTACTATCAATAGTAATATAGATAAGACTCAGTGTCACTTACATTATTTGTATGAAATATTTCTTGGCTTTTTCCGTATCTATCACGTCAGTTTAATATATATATATATATATATATATATATATATATATATATATATATATATATATATATATATATATATATATATATATATATATATATGGTTATGCTAATACACACCCATGTAGATGTGCATTAGCAACATACACTTTAGTGTATTTTTGTGTAGGGTCTATCAATTTTGGGTGGGACCCACATTAAAAAGATGAAGAAAAAAATAGATGTACTGTAATTTTGTGTGGAGTCTTCCAATTTTGGATTTATATTAGCATTTCCCATATTCAAATCCTGCTGGGTCTTGAGAGTGTGCTCCTCTCAAGGTCTCATGTTCGAATCCTGCTGGGGACGAAAAAAATTATTGTTATAAACGAGCACAACTTTATTTTTTATTCAAATATTTTATATACGGGAACAATTTTATTATTGATTCAATTTTTTTATTAATAGTATCAAAACAAAATTAATATTTATATACGGAAAAAAAATATATCGTTGATTAAAATATTTTATATACGGGAAAAATACATTGTTAATTCAAATATTTTATATACGAGAAAAAATATTGTTATAAACGGACACAACTTTACTTTTGATTCAAATATTTTATATACGGAAACAACTTTACTATTGATCCAATTTTTTTATAAATAGTGTCAAAACAAAATTAATATTTATATACGGAAAAAACATATATTGTTGATTAAAATATTTTATATACGGAAAAAATACATTGTTAATTCAAATATTTTTCTATACGAAAAAATTATTGTTATAAACGAGCACAACTTTACTTTTGATTCAAATATTTTATATACGGGAACAACTTTACTATTGATTCAATTTTTTTTATTAATAGTGTGAAAACAAAATTAATATTTATATACGGGAAAAAATATATTGTTGATTAAAATATTTTATATACGGAAAAAATACATTGTTAATTCAAATATTTTTCTATACGAAAAAAATTATTGTTATAAACGAGCACAACTTTACTTTTGATTCAAATATTTTTATATACGGAAACAACTTTACTATTGATTCAATTTTTTATAAATAGTATCAAAACAAAATTAATATTTATATATGAAAAAAATATATTGTTGATTAAAATATTTTGTATATGGGAAAAATACATTGTTAATTCAAATATTTTATATACGAGAAAAAATATTGTTATAAACGGGCACAACTTTACTTTTGATTCAAATATTTTATATACGGGAACAACTTTACTATTGATCCAATTTTTTTTATAAATAGTGTCAAAACAAAATCAATATTTATATACGGGAAAAACATATATTGTTGATTAAAATATTTTATATACCGAAAAAATACAATGTTAATTCAAATATTTTATATACGAGAAAAAATATTGTTATAAACGGACACAACTTTACTTTTGATTCAAATATTTTATATACGGGAACAACTTTACTATTGATTCAATTTTTTTTATTAATAATGTCAAAACAAAATTAATATTTATATACGGGAAAAAAATAGATTGTTGATTAAAATATTTTATATACGGGAAAAATACATTGTTAATTCAATTATTTTTCTATACGAAAAAAATTATTGTTATAAACGGGCACAACTTTACTTTAGATTCAAATATTTTTATATACGGCAACAACTTCACTATTGATTCAATTTTTTTTTATAAATTTTTTTAAAAAAATTAATATTTAAATACACGAAAAAAAATATATTGTTGATTAAAATATTTTATATACGAAAAAAATACATTGTTAATTCAAATATTTTTCTATACGAAAAAAATTATTGTTTAAAAGAATGCTCATAAATGCCTTTAATTATAATAATAGAAAAAACACTATAAAAGTACTATGTAGTATCCAAATATATTTGTAGTCTCTATATCCAACTGTCATTATTAATTTAATTATAATCAATATTTTAATTACTTATCAATCAAAAGATCATTATTAATTTGAGATAATAAAAAGCAATTTTTTATGATGAAATATAAATCTAATTTTTAGATACAGGCAAAAATACATTCTTGATTCAAATTATTTTTATACAAATTCAAATATATATCTAATGTCAAAACAAACTTAATATTTATATACGGTATCAAGTTCGTTATTAATTAATTATAGGCAAAAATACATGCTTGATTCAAATTTTTTATGGGCAAAAATATTTTTTATGTCATTGAATAAAATAATATTTAGTTACGGGCTCCAGTTCGTTATTGACTAATTTATTTATACGAGATCAAGTTCGTTGTTGATTAATTTATTTATATATACGGGAAAAATATCATTGTTATAATATAGATTCTAATATTTTTTAAATAACGTCAAAACAACAATAATATTTATATAAAATATAATATATTGTTGATTCAAATAGTTTTATATATGTAATGAATTATTGACACTAAATTCTTATATCTTTTAAAAATAGTATATTTTTAGTTAAATACCTTAATTTTTTTAATATCATTTTTATTATATTTAAAAAAAAAATACGTGTCACATACCAATACCCGTGCGAATGCACGGATATTCTACTAGTTTTATTTGAAAGCTAATTAAAATAGCTCTTTACTTTTCTTAAATATCAAGTGTTCTACGATTTGCAATGATTGGAGATATTCTTGTATTTGTATAGTGTTTATTTGCATTATTGGAGATTATTTTATTTGTATTAAGCCAATGTAGCTTTCCTCGTGTATCATGCCAATTATTTTATTACTATCAATAGTAATATAGATAAGACTCAGTGTCACCTACATTATTTGTATGAAATATTTCTTGGCTTTTTCCGTATCTATCACGTCAGTTTAATATATATATATATATATATATATATATATATATATATATGGTAATGCTAATACACACCCATATAGGTGTGCATTAGTAACATACACTTTAGTGTATTTTTGTGTGAGGTCAACCAATTTTGGGTGCGACCCACATTAAAAAGATGAAGAAAAAAAATAGAAAGAAAATATATATAGTGTATTTTTGTGTGGAGTCCTCCAATTTTAGATTTATGTTAGCATTTCCCATATTCGAATTCTGCTGGGTCTTGAGAGTATGCTCCTCTCAAGGTCTCATGTTCGAATCCTGCTGGATACAAATTGCTTATTAAAAAAAAAAAAAAAAAAATATATATATATATATATATATATATATATATATATATATATATATATAAAGCATATCAAACGAGGGTGATTTTAAAATGAGAGATGAAATAAACAAACAACAACCGTTAGATCAAATTAATAAGAGAGATAAAATGCAAGTTAATAAGAGAGAGAATTTAATAGTCACATTAATGAATATGTTTAATCATAATTTTTGATTGATCAAATGGTTGTTGTTTGTTCATCTCATCTCTCTCATTTTAAAATCCTCTAACTTGATATGCCCCATATATATATATATATATATATATATATATATATATATATATATATATGCGCATGTGCGCGTGCGCTATGAACGTTTTTTTTTTCTGGCACTTTCTCTAACACTCATTTTTTTATTGGGTAAAATTCATGTGTATCCTATTATTTTATATGAGACTTATTTTCAAAGTGAGAGATTCTCATGTATTTAACTCAATTGAGTGAGTGTTCATAATATTTCTCTAAAACGTATACTAGTAAAAGAGAGTTCCTTGTCGTACAAAAAGACAAGTCAAACATGCTCTAACTCTAAGCGACACTCTTTGCTTTTGATAAGTGTCAAATTTACATTAAATATGTCGGCACTTATTAACTTATTTCACAAACAATTGAAACCAAAACTCTCAATTTATATGTGAAAAGTAAGAAAACGCCAGCTTTGACTTTTCTTGTACACATTTATAAAAAAACATATGAAAAAGACTGGAAAATCACAATTCAGCACGTAGGAATCAGACCAAAGTATAACCTTGAAGAAACCAGGCTCGTTAGGCCCAACATAAGTGCACTAGGCATTGACCATATGGTACAACCAGCTGTAACTACTTCATGGTGAAGTAAGGGTTAACTTGTTAGTCAGAGGGTTGGTGCGCTAGGCGAGCTAAGGCGGCTAAGTCCACATGGAAGGCATGCAAGCATTGTTTGCTAAGGAAGAAATGTTGGTTGGGCAGAGCATGTCTAAGCAAGGTAGGTGCACTGGGTGAGATATGGGTGCTCCCAACGAGAAGTCCAGTTTTTTTGCCTATAAATAATAGTTTCTAGTTCATTGTAAAATGAGTTTCAGTAGATCGAGGTAGTCCAAATTGGAGTAGGTTTAGTTTGGTCTACAATAGGAGAATAAGTAAGCAAACCTGAAGGAGGAAGCACTGGTCAAGTGACAGAGTAGATTACACTTTCAAGATCGACTTCTAGGGGTTACATGCGATTACGCTAATAATGAGTAAAAGCATAACTAAAATCTCTTTGTTAGGGGTTAGATGTAGTCATTATATTCATGTACTAAATAAGTCAAAGTGTTTTATGTAATTCTACTCATGCTTTAATATTGATGACTCTTTAAGGATTGTGGTCCCATGTCAACATTTTTTTTTAATATTTAATAAAAAATTGTTAACATATTACCATGGTTGGTTAGACTAGTCGTGGTGATATTTGTAACCTTTCATGGCTTTGAATATCAACGCTGGCAAATTTGTGATATCTTCAATATTTTAGTTTCACATTTCATTTTGATTTATTTTTAAATAAAAAATAAATGTGATATCAGTACGATTGTTTAATCCAACCATTGTGATTTATTTTTCTTTAATATTTTAGTTGCACCTTTTCGTTTTGATTAATTTTTTAATACAAAATAAATTTGATATCACTATGGTTGTTTAACCCAACCGTTGTGATATATTTTTCATTTTATTTTAAAATTATTTAATGCTTAAAACTAGTGCTTTTTTTATATAAAATTTCATTAATTAAAGCATATATCACCATTGTTGTTTTAAGTGACCGAAGTGGAATGCCTTATTCATTCACAAGAAACACAACTAGCTTAGCAACTTGTCTCTTGAATTGTCATTTTTTCATTTCCATTTGCAAAATTATTTTCAACCCTAACATTCAACGCTCAGAAACGAAACAACACCATTTTAAATCAATGCCATCTTCATCTTCATCGTTCATTAATGAAATGAGACGAAACCAAACTCTTTCAACCAATGCCATATTCATCTCCATCGATAACCAACTTCATCATTTATGGCTTACGTACCGGCAAGGAGGAAGACGACACAAAATTCATTGTTCTTGGCTTAACAACCGTCGACGAGAAAGACGAAAAATCTTACAACATTTATTTAGCTCTTTTATTTATTCCTCGTGTTTCCGATACGTAAACTTTTTCCCCGTGCATCTAGTGAACTTCAATTGCCATTTTTGTTGATGTTTATATTTCTATGTTGATGTTGAATGTTTTATGTTTATGTTGTTAATGTTAAATATTTTTTCTTGTTATTATTCTTGAATGGTTATGTGGTTGTTCTTGTTGTTGTTGAATGTGTATGATCACATTAATTTGTTTGGTTAAGATTGGATTAAATTTTGTTGTTGATATTTGTTGAATGTATATTAGAAATATTTTTATTCATGGTTATATGTGGAAATAGTATTATAGGTGTCCCGACGCGAAAAATACCCGAGCGCATCACACGCTTGAAATAATAACAGAGTTGTCACCGAACTTTTATTTATTCCAAAAGGAAAGGAAAAATATCGATAAAACCCACGAAAGAAAAAGAAATGGTCATTGCAACCAAGAGCCGGTTCGGGAGTCAGTTATGCAAGGGGAAGGTATTAGCACCCCTCACATCCGTTGTACTCAACGGGACCCATTTAGTTAGCTTCGTACAATGAAAGTTAGCGTGATGTTAGTTTGCGATCTTCTACTTATTGAGCGAGAAAGAAAGAAAAGAAATAAAATATTTTTAGGGTTTTTTATTTATTGTGCCTGACAAGATTTCCAAATCATGCTCCTACGTATCTCTGGGTGTGATGGATAAATTAAGACAACGTAGTTATTTGTAGAAATGAACTATTTGTTGGTTGCTTTTAAGGAGTGATACTTTAGACATATCGAGCGATTAAACCTTTTCTTGCTGCTCGCTCTTGGAGACTGAAGCCTTTGTTTGTTTCACGTTGATATGAATAAAGCATACTCATTTTTGAAAAAGGTTTTCAAAGTCGCGTAAAGGTTCAAAACAATTTTGATTAGTTGAATTGCTCTTACATGGACTAAGGTAATCGTTGGAGAAAGGTGTGCACTGAGCGTTTATTTACCTAAGGCTTTTAAAGAGATGTGCATCTCTTGGTCCTTTGTTGCCTATTCTTATGAAGATTTAGTCTTTGCGGAATATGAATAAATATTTGAGCATAGGTGTGCACCAAGCACGCATTTACTCGAGATTCACATGGATGCGCTTCCAATTGTTCCTTTATTCCAAGTTTGGTTAACGTGTTTTAGTTTGAAAAACTAATAGTCGTTTTGAACCAAATAAGCTTCTAGCGATCGACTATTAAAGGGTTTAAAGAGATGTGCATCTCTCGGTCATTTTCCTTTCAATTTTTATTATGAAAAAGGTTTTTGTGCATCAATGACTTGAATTTGGATCAAGCATTTCAAGTTGATTATGAAAAAGAGTTTGAACCGAGCGGAGGAGGTACTTAACGTTAGATCAAACATTCGCGTTGGTGAGCATGGTTTGATTTGTGAAAACTACTCGATGTTGGATCAAGCACTATTTTTTTTTCTCTTTGAAAGTGGTTGATTTTAATCTTGAGTTAGCAAATAACTAAGATAACAAAGCAACCAAAAGGAAATAGATAAAAATAAGCAAGCAATACAACCCGGGGTGAGGGGATACATTTTTCTGAATGAGGATTGCAATAAGGATAATCAATAGAAACAAAGTCAATACAATGCAAGAAAAAATGTAAGAGATAGGAACACACTGTAATACCCCAAATTTTGACCACTTAGATTTCCCATCATTGTGAAAATCATCATCATAATATGGATGAACCATCATGCTTCATCAGTCTCCCCAAAGATGGGTGAGCATCCAATACAATCAAAATTAGGGTTTCAAGCCCTCTATGAGTGCTTAGACAAAGGATCAATCAAGAAATGACATGATATTCAACTTGTCTAATCTCTCAAACATCCTCAAAGGATCAAAAGGACTCCTACTTCAAGGATTAAGCACAAAGCTGCTCCCTTCTAGGTGGATCAAGTCTCAAGATCGACAGTGTCACCAAATTAGGGTTTTGGTCGACCAGGGCCTCCAGATGGAAATTTCATCTGGGCACAACGCAATGATCCAAAACATAACCTAATATACTTCATGGAACCTCATGAACCCATGCATCAAGTCAATTTTGCCTCAGGGGATGCATTCATCAAAAATCAGGAATTAGGGTTTCTTGACCTAATTCACCCCTAAGTTGACTTTTGGGACAAACCATGAGCCAAGACCTCAAGACATGATTTGAGGGTCTCTAATATACCATATTGATCCATTTGGAACAATGGATTGATCCAAGAAGCTTGAGCAACAAGTCTCAATTTCATCTGCACCACAATTAGGGTTTTAAGAGAAAAGTCAACTGTAACTTTGACTTTTGACCAGGACATGCTCCCAAACCCTAATACATGATTGAATATACCCTATGACACCCATGGAACATGTCCATCAAGTTTGATTTAGGTCAAGGACATGATTTCCTGAAGAATTGCACAGTTTGGAATTCATCTGATAAAAAGTCAACTGTGCGCAAAAGTCAACTTTGACTTTTTGAGATTTTTCACCAAAATGGATTTTTAACCCTAAAATGATGTTAATGTATGATTTGAATCATCATTCATCAAGAAAAATCAAGAAAAGTGAGATAACTTGCAAAAGGGGTAACCATAAAACTTAGAAATTTTTCTAAGTTAAAAATAAAGTGGCAAAGGTACCAACTTTGGAGGACCATAACTCCTAAACCACAAGGCCATTTTTTCTCATCCAAAGATGTATTTGTAGCCCTCATTATCACCTACAAAAACTTCAACTACAATTCATTCCAATTCATTAAGGATTTTGAGTTATGGAGTGATCAAAGTGGCTGAAAAGTGAAAATGTCACTTTTCCCAACACTTAGTGAAATTTTCACTAAGTCAGATTCTGCCTCACTTTTTGTCAAATGTAGGGGAATTTTTCACTTGGAATCAAAAGAGATCAAAATCAAACTTGTTCAAACAGTTGTTGTATCATGTAAGAGCTTTCCAAAATGGCCAAGAACATTGCCAAATTCAACCTACACCATGAGATACAACATTGCCAAGTTGCCTTGCTGAAATCTGTCAAGGCAAGGCAGAATTTGCAACTTTGGTCGATTTGCCAAAATCATCCAAATTCAATTGCTCCTATCCACTTGGACACCTCAGAGGATTGAATCTAAAGGGGACAATCACTGAGCCAAGCCTCCAAAGTCCATGGAACAAGAAATAGCATGTTGAACCTAGAATGGCCAAAATAGGGACAAGACTTCAAATTTGGAATGAGGCATTCAATGGAACCATCAAGGTGGCATGGACTGAGCCATTCTCATCTGAAATCAGTCAAGACTTATCCAAGACCAAGGGAACCAAAGCTCTGTGCCCTAACCTCTAGTCAATGGCTAGAGGAGACTTGGATTTTCATTTGCCAACATTGGCCAAACCTACTTACCAGCTGCCATGCACTATTCCTTGCAAAACAAACTTGCTCTACTATAAATAGAGCTCAATTGTGGTCAGTTTGAGTACACCAAAGCCATCTAACAGATGCTTTCCTCAAAATCTCTTCTTTCACTCCAATTTTGCCTTCTAAGGCAAGTCACTATCGGGTTTTGAGTTTGAGAGCAATTCCAATCAAACCAATCACTCACACACCTCACATACATCACATATAAGCTGATCAAACACTTAGATTACTTCTGAAACATCAATTTCACAAAATCACCAGCTGGTTGCTCAAGGTTTTAACCAAAGTGCAGCTGAGGTGCCACAAAATGATCCAGCCAATTTCAATCAAGTCCAACCATCCAAACACAATCCATAGGGTGTAGGGAAGCTGTTCAGATCATCATCACTCATCTGTAACACCTCCAAATCAAAAACCACTTTGAACTTGCTGTCACGACTTGGAGGTAAGCACATACTTGGTCATCTCTCAATCTATGCATATTTCCTCGCACAATAATTTGGCCATATGTTCATAATCATGCATGGAATGTTTTCCCTCAATTAATTGCATTGTTTGAATCGTGTATCAAAAATCCTAGCCTTCATGCAGAAATTAGGGTTCTTGAGGTCTCTTCGTGATTTCTTGTTGTATGTTTAATTTAAATGAAATTAAAGTACATAGACATGATCGTGAGGTTGAGGCGAGCATAATGATATGTGGATTGCTTGATATGATTATGTATTCATGGAGATTGGATAGAAAATGCAAATCTGAGAAACCAAGAACACGCGCGTGTTCTTCAGCTTGTTCTTGGCGCCATTTTTAGAAATTCAAATATTTGAATTTTGTGATTTTGTTTAATTGATTCAAAAATTAATTTCTCTCTGAGTGTTAATGATTTTGAGTTGATTCTTTTTTTAATAATTCACAAAAATGTTAAAATATTTTATTTTCACAAAAAATCCCAAAAATATTATATATTTCATATAATTGATATTTTTGTAAAGAATTAATATTTTGATTGTTTTTGGCATTTTAAATATTTTTTCTACATTGATTTTGCAACTTTTAATGCTTTCTAATTATTTTGTAGGTCAATACTTAATTTTTGAAGCATTAATCCAAAATCACAATTTGTTTTCCATGTGTTAAACAATTTTTGATCATTTTAATTGAATTTTTATTCAATTAAATACATTTTGAAAACAAATTAGGGTTTTGGATTAATTCAACCCTCATAAATCATTTTCAAAACACTTTGGGCCTCTTGAGAGAGTGTAAGACCCATCCCCCCTTGTACAAAAACCTTTTGGGCCTCACTCATTGTATAAGTCCCTCTGTACAAGTAAACGGCGCGATCGTCGCCCGTTTAAAAAATAAAAATCATCTGGGCCTCTCCTTGAGCTATAAGACCCATTCAAAACACTTTGGGCCTCTATTAGAGTGTAAGACCCAATCCCCCTTTTAACCAAAACATCTTGGGCCTCACTTATTGTATAAGTCCCTCTGCGTTAAAAGAAAACCTCGGCGCGATCGCCATTTTTAAACGAAAAATCATTTGGGCCTACCCTCGTGTTATAAGCCCCACTCTTTTCTTTAAACCTTTTTGGGCCTCTCCTTGAGCTGTAAGCCCCAAATCTTTCTTTTTCAAAGCACTTTCTCCTTTGATTTTGAATATACTGTTGTTTTCAATCTTTCTTTGTTGAACAACTAACCAAACAGCATGGAAGCACTACAACCGAGTAAGTGGTTATCGCTTTCGTTTACTGCTTTCATATTATAAACTGTATTATGGGGTTGCTCACTGTAAGTCTCCTTTCATAAACTCATATCTACTGTGTAATAATAGTATAGATATTTCGAGTTTCCCCGGCAACTACGTCTAGAACTAGGTGACACCGTTTCATTTATTCGTAGAAATAGACGCCTAGATCCCCAATAGGAGCACCAGATACAGTCTTCTCTTCGGCTGTCCTCCTTAGGAATCGTCAAGAAGCTCTACTCCCCAAGATGAATGTATTCTCCGTGAATGGCATCTTTGAGTTTCTTCCAACTTCTCGAACTTTCCTGACTTGATCTATTCCTTGTGGATAGCTTGCCTTGAATGTCTCGGGGTTTGGGTACCCACTACGGTCATAATCTTGGACCTTAACTAAGGAACCCTCTTTAAAAGCTAAAAGTCGCTGGATAGTAAACCTCGCACGTTTACCAGTGGTTTTTATCTTTAAAAGAGTTATCTCTCCTAATGGAAAGGAGATGATAGACCCACGGGCTTCTTAAAAGCATCGGCCTCCTCTTGGGCATTATTCAAGGACACTACGGCTTCTTAGAAGTATTCACAGCCTCCTCTTAGGCTTCGTATAATGATCTCTTCCTCCAGGAATGATAGCCTCCTCTTGGGCTTCGTACAAGGACCCGTCGGCTTCTTAAAAGTTTCCAGCCTCCTCTTGGGCTTCGTACAAATTGTCCCGACGACCTCCTAGAGGTATAGGAACAGAACCTAGTCATTCTCATAGAACAGTCCTTTCATAGAGTCTACTACTGTTTCTCAAAACATAGTACAAAAGATAAAACTCTAGACACGGACAGTCTAACGTCCTTGAGTCTCAAAAGACATTCTCAAGTGACCCATTCGTTAAATAGGAAGGAAACCCGCAGACTCGGACAGTCTCAATACCCTTTGGATTTCCAGTTTCCCCAAAGAAGAGGAAACAACCCCGATCCTCAGATCTAACCCACGAGTACAGTGATGCTCATATAAGAACTGATTTTCTCTTGCAAAATCAGTATACTGGACCTGTCACTTAACTGACATAGCCTCCTCTTGGGCTTTGTACAATGACTCTCCCTAGCGGAGTCAAACAACGTTTTTGCCTCTCTCTCGGACTTTGCACGAGACACACAAAGACTCTATCGTCGGGTCAAAAACTTTTAGCCTCTCTCTCGGGCTTTGTACGAGACACAAAATAGCCTCCTCTTAGGCTTTGTATAATGATTTTCCTAGCGGAAATTAGCCTCCTCTTAGGCTTTGTATAAGAAAACCACTGGTTGATCCAATCAACCTTTTATCATCAAAGCTGTGCCTCGTTCACAGTACACAAACATCAACAACTCCTTTCCCTTCATCTAATCGCTGTAAGCGGCAAGCCTCTGGATCATCTATATCCACGCCACTGTCCCTCTTTTAGCATGAGAAATTCCTAAGGAAAGATGGCATTGCTCTACACTGAGTTAAAGTCTTCTCCTTCAGGTTAAAACCCTTTCTTCGGAAATTATGGCATTGCTCGGATCCGCGTATCCCAATTAAAGTAATTCTCCTTCTCCCCTCTTTAGAGATGACAAATTCTCTCTAAAGCCGAGATCTTTCAGCTTCACGTCTTGGGCTTTGAACAAGACACAAATAGACCTTTCAGCTTCACATCTTGGGCTTTGAACAAGATACAAACCACCTTTCGCTTCACGTCTTGGGCTTTGAACAAGACACCAAAAACCAATTTCCTCTCATAGAATAGGAGGAACTACGAACGCTTTGATTTCCCTGTTTCAGTAAACGGGAATACCTAGGCATAAGATCAAAAGAAAAGATCTTAGCGAGCGCAATCAACAAAAAAACCAAATCCCATATCTCCATCAATCAAAAGCAGTAATTCAAAAGCATCAGTCCTAACATCCTAATCCTTGTTCCCCGCCAGAAACCTTCTGCCCAGGTAAAAAAGAAAGAAAACAGTATTGGCGAAAATACAAATAACCAAAGGCCCCCCCACATTGATAGCATTCGTAACTTAACAGACCGCTGTTTAAACTCAGTATGCAAAGCAGGGTTAATTGGAGACATCTATTTCCCTTCCTTATTCAGCTCACAATAGGATAAAAAATGAATCGACCTGTAGTCAAAGCTCAAACCGCAGAGAGCGACCAGCGCTTAAGAACCGCGTCCAAAATCGCTCGCTACAGAAAAGTGGCGCCCACCGTTGGGCCAAATCTTCTTTCTTAAACGTTTAAGGTGGAAACCTTGGACAAACCTTTTTTTCTCTTCACTTGTGTGAATACCACGGATTGGGGCTTCTGCCGGGGAACCCATTTCTGTCAGGAACTTAGGAATCATAGCTTTATAAGTCTAGGATGATTAGGACAAATATATATACTGCTTTTCC
This sequence comes from Lathyrus tuberosus, assembly GCA_022829125.1. NCBI lineage: Eukaryota > Viridiplantae > Streptophyta > Magnoliopsida > Fabales > Fabaceae > Lathyrus > Lathyrus tuberosus. The sequence continues at coordinate 4,824,357 of JALAZF010000384.1, forward strand.
TAATTGCTATACATGTTTATTTTTCTGCTACTGGGAATGCGGGTGATGCCGTATGTGGAAAGATTGAGTATACACTTAAGATAAGTGATGGAGACGGGGTCGACCATCAACCTCAGTGGAGGCTGACCAACGCAACCCATTCACTCTTCTAGCCAATGGGCCGGTTGTTAAGTCTGAGAAGCTGAGGAGCCAAACCCTTTCGTAGTGCGGAAACTATCGGAAATAGTTGTTACGCGATACTACCCTCATTTGAGGCTGGTGATCTATTCTTGGTGAATGGTACTTACTCTAAGATTGATCTACAACTCCCTGGCGATCCGCTTGTTGTTTTGCTTTCCTGGGAGGAGCTGATGATAATGAGTACAGGTACAAAAATCACCTTAGTATAAACCTTTGGGGATGGGTAGAGCCTTGACTTCATGACAACGACCCTTTGACCCCATGTTTTTTCTATGTTTTTGTGTGCTGCATTCATGCATCCATTTAATAAAACATTAAAACACTCAAAAAACTTTCTCTTCTAGTCTCTCTGTTTTTCAAATTAAACTAAGACTGTGATTGCAAATATCAGAGAAAAAGATTGCATTAATGGATTTTGGTAGAAGGAGAACTCGCCAGTATACCTTCAAGGTTCCAAAGCTAGAGGATTTGAGAAAGTTAGCAAGGATGATCGTTAACCCAGAGGCTTTCAGAGCCAAGCACGGTGGTTTGCTACCACTGTTAAGAGTCCATGTGATTAAGGGGATCATGGACGCGCTCATTCAGTTCTACGATCCGGTTTATCACTGTTTCACATTCCCGGATTACCAGCTATCACCAACGCTAGAGGAGTATTCTCATCTGACTGATTTACATATCACTGATCGAGCTCCATTTTCTGGACTGGAAGAAATTCCAAAGAATCAGACTATTGCAATAGCAATTCATTTGGACGAGTCTGAGGTCAGGACTCACATGACCACTAAGGGTGGCATCCAAGGTTTGCCAGCCCAGTTCTTGACAAAAAAGGCTTTATACTTCGCTAGTATAGGGAACGGGACTGCTTTTGAAAGCATCTTTGTCTTGCTCACCTACGGATTATTTTTGTTTCCCAACATCAATAACTTCGTCGATATCAACGCTATTAAGGTTTTTCTCATTGGAAACCCTGTGCCAACTTTGCTCGCAGATGCGTATCATTCTGTACACTTAGGAAATTTGTACAGCGGAGGGGAGATCACATGCTGTGTACCTCTGCTTTATAAATGGTTTATCTTGCACTTGCCCAAGTCTGCTGCTTTTTGGGATTGCAATAGTGTCTTACGTTGGTCGCAGAAGATCATGTCTCTCACCAATTCCGATATAGATTGGTGTAATATGATTTATGAGGGAATCAGAATCATTGACCGTTGTGGAGACTTCCCCAGCGTACCCCTCAAAGGAACTAAAGGAGGAATCAACTATCATCCGGTATTGGTTCTTCGTCAATTTGGATACCCGATGAGACACATCCCACTGGGTGTTCATATGGAAGGTCTTTTCTTCAAGGAAGGAGAAAACGACAGAGCACTAAAGATGGAAATAGTGCATGCTTGGAAACAGGTTCATAAGAAAGGATGAGAGTCTCTGGGAAAACCGGACTGTGTCTCGGTGGAGCCTTATCTCCATTGGGTACAAACTAGAGCTCTCAAGCTAAAGATGCCTTATCCTCGTTACGGAATTCTTCCACCGAGGGAAACTGTCACGTACTTCATGACGGAAACTGAAAAGCTTCAGGTTACTCTCAACAAAGTTCAAAAGGAAAGAAGATCTTGGAAGAACAAGTACCGCACCCTCGACGTAGAGTGTATCCAAATACAGCAACTACTAAAAGTGAAAGATGCTCTGATTGAAATTTTGGAGCAGCACGCTGTAGAGAATCAAGATGACCAAAGGAATTTGCTCGCTCCTTTCACCTGGCAAAGGAATGACAACCCGACAACGGCCCAAGCGCCTCGGTCAAATAAGAGGACTCGGGACCCATTAGTTTAGGTTTCTGTTTCTGCACTTTGTAATCTACTGTATTTCCATTTCTGTAATCCTTTGGAATTCAATAAAAAGGGGTTTCCCCACTGTTTGATATTTGCAATCTAATTGTTGAAGTTTATTTTGATTAAACCAAAAAAATAATTAATATAATCATTACATTCATCATACTCACATCGCGTATTCTTCTTCCCTACGAATCTCATGTTTGTGTCTCGATTCTAGAGTCAAACTGTCTCATTCGTATAATACTCGGGCCAATCGTCAGAAAAAGATGGATGATCTTGAGGAAGAAAACAGAGAGTTGAAAGAAGAGATTGACGCTCTGAGAGAGGATATGAGAAAGCTTCGTAACGACATGCAAGCCATGGCAGAAGCTCAGCTACAAAGAACTGTGATCTCAGATATCACCTCAACGCCCATCATAGAAAAGTATGATCCTAGGTATCAGATGCCGAAAGATCGTCCTTGGGGCATGCCTGTTAACTATATCCCGGAAGGATATGTTCTGCCGATCATTGAAGATCTGGGAATCGCAACAGAAGCCACTGGGCCTGAAGGTTACAAACTTCGGGAAAGCGAAGATGCCAGGGACATACTCAAGACTCCTGAAGGTTACAAACTTCGGGAAGCGCCAAGACTTACTGCCATAGTCACGGTACCACCCCCTGTGGTGCACACTGTCCCGGAAGGACAGATTCCACAGACACCTTCTGGTAAGAAGGAAACTATGTTTGACAGAATGGATGAATTCCAGGAGCAGTTCTTGGAAATGCAGAAAGAGCTGCAAGCCATTCGCGGTCAGGATCTATTTGGAAAGGACACCGCAGACCTCTGCTTGGTCCCAAATGTGAAAGTCCCGCACAAGTTCCAAGTGCCCGACTTTGAAAAATACAAGGGTAACTCTTGCCCTCAGAGCCATCTGGTGATGTACGCTCGGCGGATGTCAGCTCAGACGGAGAATCAGGACCTGCTGATTCACAACTTCCAGGATAGTTTAACCGGTGTCGCACTCAAATGGTACATGGGTTTAAACCGTACTACGATCAGTACATTCAGAGATCTTGGTACTGCCTTCATCCAACAATACAAATACAATTTGGACATGGCACCCGACAGAGATCAACTCAGATCGATGTCGTAAAAGGAAAAGGAAACCTTTAAGGAGTATGCTCAAAGGTGGCGTGAAATTGCCGCTCAAATTTGTCCACCTCTTGAGAAAAAAGAGATGACAAAAATCTTCTTAAAGACCTTAAGCTCATTTTACTATGACCGAATGATTGCCAGTGCACCCAGTGATTTCACCGAAATGGTCGGCATGGGTGTACGTCTTGAGGAAGCTGTCCGAGAAGGACGTTTGGTAAAAGACACTGGATCAACGAGCGGTACTAAAAAATACGGTAGTGCTCTCCCTAAGAAAAAAGAGCAAGATATTGGGAATATCTCTCTCAGAAAGCAAAGGCGACGTTATCAGCCAGTAGCAGCTGTTACTCCTGTTATCGGCCCCGCGCCTGTTCCTATGTATCAACCTCTGGTTGCGCAGAGCCAACCTGACCAACAAAGGACACAACAACCTCTTCAGCAGGCTCGTCCTCCATATAACAACAACCGTACAATACGGCCACCAGGATTTGATCCTATACCCGTAACGTACGCATAGTTGTTTCCGTTACTGCTGGCTAAGGGGCACATTCAGACTAAGTCTCCCCTTTGAGTTCCGGAAAATCCGCCTTTTTGGTTTAAAGCGGATCAAACATGCCCTTATCATCAAGGAGGTTCAGGGCATAACATTGAGCCTTGTCTCAATTTCAAATCCGACGTGCAAAAGCTTGTTAGGAGCGGGCTCTTATCTTTCAAAGATACGAATCCTAATGTTCTTACGAACCCGCTGCCTCAACATGAGAAAACTGCAGTCAATCTGATTAAGAAAGAGACTAACAATGTCTATCAAATTCACGATGTGCTCTCATTGGGGACCAATCTGGTCAAGATGCATTGTAGACAGAGTGGATATGGCCATGTGCCACCTCATAATTATCACCAGTGTGATATCTGCTCTAAAGACAACCAGGGATGTTATGTAGTGCAAGCAGCTCTACAGGAACAAATGGATCTTGGATGGATCCAAGAGCACCGAGTTCGTGGAGTTAACATGGTTTACACGAATTCCAACATCATTCAAAACCACGACATCCGTGCGATGAATGTCAACTTGGTGGCGATGCACTCAAGGCAAAGCCAGTATCATAATCTGCCGCGGCACGATTACAGTTCCTGTCTGATTTGCTCGGTAAACAAACAGGGATGCTCTTTCATACAAGAGGCCCTCCAGCGTCAGATGGATCTTGGATGGATCCAAGACTACCATGATAGGAACTCCTATCAAATCAACATGGTTCAAATCTTTGACATTCGCGTGATGAATACCAACCTGGTAGAGTTACATGCTGAGCAGGTCCGACTCGAATTCTTAATATCACATGATTATCAAAACTGTAAAGCAGGTTGCGAAAACGATCGAGGTTGTACCCTTGTCCAGGAGGCACTTTAGCACTTGTTAAATCACTGGTGGATGCCAATCTATATGGACGAAGATACTCAGCAGATTAGTATCAATCACAGGAATCCTACTCGTCGTCAAAGTCAGGATGTCCGATCAATGGAAGATAACCTAGTGAAGTTACATTGTATTCAAAGTGGGTATGGCCAGGTGCCACCACACAACTATGACAGTTGCAGCGTCTGTTCGGAAAGTAACCAAGGGTGTTACCTTGTGAGAGCAGCTCTTCAGGGTCAGGTCGATCATGGAGAAATTCGTCCATATCCAGGTTCAGGACCCATCATTTGGTCGCCGAACTACCTTGCCGAGCAAGTTGAGGATGTTGTCATGATCTCTGGTCATCACAGGACCAGGGATGTTTTTGCCATCATCCCTCTACTTGACGAATCTAGAGTTCCCAACCGGGAACGGATCAAGGTTACTTATGATGGTCAGAAAAATCAGAAGGTTCCCATAGCCATCTATCTACCGGGGCCACTACCGTATGAATCAGCTAAGGCAATCCCTTACAAATACGGTGCAACAATAATCGAGAATGGAAAGGAAATTCCATTACCCTCCGTCGTGAACATTGCAGACATCAGTCGTGTAACACGGAGCGGTCGAATCTTCAACCGAGGGGTTGGAGAATCCAACAAAGAAAAGGAACTTCAGGCAGAAATTCCTGATCCACCAGTCGGTCAATCTAGTAATCCCGACTTTTCAAAAGACAAAGATGAGATGCTAAAGCTCATCCAAAGGAGTGAATATAACATTGTTGATCAACTGTTACAGACTCCTTCAAAGATCTCAGTATTATCACTGTTACTCAGTTCAGAAGCACACAGAGAGGCTCTACAGAAAGTCTTGGAGCAAGCCTTTGTGGAACAGGATGTAACAATCAAACAATTCGATAGCATTGTCTCTAACATCACTTCCTGCAATAATTTGGGATTTAGTGATGAGGAATTACCTGAAGAGGGTCGCCGTCATAACATGGCGCTCAACATTACAGTTAACTGCCAGGGCGATGCTTTAGCCAACGTACTGGTAGACACAGGGTCAACCCTGAATGTTATGCCGAAGTCCACTTTGATGCAATTATCATTTAAGGGCCCTCCGATGAGAGTCAGCGAGGTCGTCGTCAAAGCATTCGACGGATCCAGAAAAATAGTTATCGACGAAGTTGATCTTCCCATAACTATTGGTCCTCACACTTTCCAAATCACTTTCCAGGTCATGAACATCCGGGCAACATACAGTTGTTTATTAGGAAGACCTTGGATACATCAGGCTGGAGTGGTTACTTCAACCCTCCACCAAAAGCTAAAGTTCGTCAAGAACGATCAACTTGTCACGGCTTGTGGGGAACAAGCCTTGCTTGTAAGCAACTTATCATCATCTACTTGTGTGGAACCCGAGGAGGTTATTGGAACTCAGTTCCAAGCACTATCGGTGAGCAAGAACGATCAATCTGAAAGAGGAACCTTGATTTCCTCATACAACGATGCTATCAAAGCGGTCGAGAGTACCGATACAACCGGATGGGTACGGCTTGTCATTCCTATTGACAATAAAACAAATAAGGGTCTTGGTTTTTCTGCGACCTGTACCCAGACAGCCGCCAACGATGAAAGTATTCATCCCCTTCAAAACTTCTTCCATAGTGGAGGTTTTCTTCACCCAGTGTCTCAGACAGTTCATGCTATCAATGAGGAAGATCCCTCTGACGCAGATGAAGAATGGAAGTCCTACCTTAACAAGGACGGCTATATGTCTCAGGAAGAGGTGCCTATGCCTTTTTGCTTTCCTACAGAAAGTTCGAGATTTATACCAAGATCAGATGTCGAAATGATCTACGGAGATTGTGATCCGGAAGGATGCCGTGCTCCGCTAAATTCATTAGAGGAAGACACTCCGATGAAAGACAACTTTGACCACAATTACTATGGCCCAATGGATGGCCTGCCAATGTGGCAGCCTTACCCAGGAGACTTAGGGCCAGAAAGTCAGCCGAACAATGAAACTCAGCTGAGCGTCATTGAACAGAATACCTGTGTCCCCGCTATGTCATGGGATCAACACTCAGGTCATTCAGAAACTACTCAACATGAAGATGAATTCGCAACGTTTGCAGGACTAGAATTCATCAACTACGCTTTTTCTGAGGTCAACGTCATCGAGAGGGATGACTTCTCTAGTTCCAAAGAAGTTTGGGACACTCTGGGACAACCAAGTGGAAAATACGACTTTATGGTCAAGTACACTGCTCCCGAAAGCTCTCGTATCAGGCTCGAAGATATCCAGTCAACTGGATGGGGAGATACAGCTGAGAGCACCAATGCTATGCAAAATGCAACAGAGGAATCCTCCTACGACAAATCTGCCTGGGAAACAGATTCCAATGATCCTACTCCACCAGAAATCAGCGTCATTTCTGAAGACAAATCAAGGAAGGTGCCAGACTTTGTGATTCACCGAGGAGTTCGCCGCCAATGGGTTACCGTCGAGGTTCCGAAGGTCGTTCGTCAGTCAAAGTAATTTCCATCTTTAACCTTTCACCCTGCCCAGGTGAAACGGATGTTTTGATAGGGCTCGCTTTTTGTAAATTTCCCTCTTCGCTTTGCCCAAAGCGAGTGAGTTTTGTTTTATAGGGCTGTAGTTTCAAGATTTGACTTGTTCATTAATAAAATAACGTCGTTCTGTAATTTCTGCATTAATTGCTGTTTTCTCTTTTTGCTATTTCAGAAAATGGTAATCCTAAAAAAAACACATTCAATAATAAAAACAAGCAGTAAAATCAAAACACTGCACACACTTACATTTTCTCTATCTCTTCTAAACACGAATCATTACGTCATGCAGATTGCTTATTTTAAACCCCGTTGAAACATACGATCCGATGCCTTCTTCCAACTTTGAGTTCCCGGTATTCGAGGCTGAAGAAGAAGTTGACAACGAAATTCCAGAAGAGATCTCCCGACTACTCAGCCAAGAGGAAAGGTCCATTGAACCTTACAAAGAGACGTTAGAAATGGTAAACTTGGGTTCAGAAAAAGAGAGAAAAGAAATTAGGATCGGAGCACTGCTCAGTCCAACTGCCAGAGAAGATCTGATAAAGCTTCTCAAAGAATTCCACGATGTATTCGCTTGGTCCTATCAGGATATGCCAGGGTTGGATACCAGCATCGTGGAACATCACTTACCGTTGAGATCAGAATGTCCGCCAGTAAAGCAAAGGTTGAGACGCACTCACCCGGACATGGCCATCAAAATCAAAGAGGAGGTACAGAAACAGATTGACGCGGGTTTCCTTGCTACATCTGAATATCCTCAATGGTTAGCCAACATCGTACCCGTTCCCAAAAAGGATGGAAAAGTCAGAATGTGTGTTGATTACAGAGATCTAAACAAGGCAAGTCCAAAGGACGACTTTCCTTTACCACACATTGACATGCTGGTTGACAGCACAACAAAGTTCAAAGTATTCTCCTTCATGGATGGATTCTCGGGCTATAACCAGATTAAAATGGCGCCGAAAGACATGGAGAAAACTTCGTTCATTACCCCATGGGGTACCTTTTGTTACAAGGTAATGTCGTTCGGTTTGAAGAATGCCGGGGCAACCTATCAAAAGGCCATGACTACTCTGTTTCATGACATGATACACAAAGAAATCGAGGTATATGTCGATGATTTGATTGCAAAATCAAGAATAGAGGAGGAGCACGTTGAACATCTGTCAAAATTGTTCGAACGTCTAAGAAAATTTAAGCTCCGCTTGAATCCTAACAAGTACACCTTCGGTGTCCGTTCGGGGAAATTACTAGGGTTCATCGTCAGCCAGAAAGGAATTGAAGTTGATCCTGACAAGGTCAAAGCCATTCAAGAAATGCCTTCTCCGAAAACTGAAAAACGAGTCAGAGGATTCCTGGGACGTTTGAACTACATCTCCAGATTCATATTCCTCATGACCGCGACGTGTGCGCCGATTTTCAAATTACTCAAAAAGAACCAGGATTGTGTTTGGTCAGAAGATTGCCAAACCGCCTTCGACAGTATCAAGGAATATCTGTTGAATCCTCCGATTCTATCACCTCCAGTGGAAGGAAGACCACTGATCATTTACCTCACAGTCCTAGAGGACTCAATGGGATGTGTACTTGGCCAACAAGACGAAACTAAACGGAAAAAGTCTGCCATTTACTATCTAAGCAAGAAATTCACCGACTGCGAGACTCGGTACACAATGCTTGAGAAAACTTGTTGCGCTTTGGCTTGGGCAGCCAAACGTCTTTGCCAGTACATGATTCGTCATACTACTTAGTTGGTCTCCGAAATGGATCCAATCAAGTACGTTTTCGAAAAACCTGCTCTCACGGGAAGGATTGCCCGTTGGCAGATGTTACTATCAGAGTATGACATAGAGTACCATGCTCAGAAAGCCGTTAAAGGAAGTATTTTAGCCGATCATTTGGCTCATCAATCGATTGACGATCAAGAATCAATCAGGTTTGACTTCCCAGACGAAGATGTCATGTACCTAAAGATGAAAGATTGCGATGAACCGCTACCCAGTGAAGGGCCAGAACCAGGTTCCCAGTGGGGACTTATCTTTGACGGAGCAGTCAATCATTATGGAAATGGAATTGGGGCAATCATTGTTACCCCTCAGGGTTCCCACATTCCTTTCACTGCCAGACTTACGTTCAAATGTACGAACAACGAGGCCGAATACGAAGCATGTATCATGGGTCTCGAAGAAGCGATTGATTTAAGGATCAAAAACTTGGACGTATACGGCGATTCAGCCCTGGTTATTAACCAGATAGAAGGAGATTAGAACACATACCAATCAGGATTGATTCCTTACAAAGACTATGCAAGGAGGTTGTTACCCTTCTTCAACAGAGTCGACTTTCATCACATCCCTCGTGATGAGAATCACATGGCTGATGCATTAGCCACTCTCTCTTCCATGATTAGTGTAGGTCGATGGAATGACATACCTAAGATCGACATCATGCACCTTGAACGGCCCGCTTACATCTTCGCGATTGAAGCAGTCATAGACGACAGACCTTGGTATCATGATATCAAATGCTTCCTTCAGAAACAAGAGTACCCACCAGGGGCACTCAGAAAAGACAGGAAAACCCTCAGAAGATTGGCTGGAAACTTCTTCCTGAGCGGTGACCCTCTTTATAAGAGAAATTTTGACATGGTCTTGCTCCGATGCGTCGACAGACCAGAAGCAGACATGCTCATGAAAGAAATTCATGAAGGATCCTTTGGCACTCATGCCAACGGACACACAATGGCGAGAAAAATTCTCAGGGCCGGGTACTATTGGTTGACCATGGAATCCGACTGCTACAAGTACATGAGGAGGTGTCACAAGTGTCAGATATACTCCGACAAAATTCATGTACCGCCATCACATCTCAAAGTTCTTTCTTCCCCGTGGCCATTTTCCATATGGGGAATCGATATGATTGGTATGATTGAGCCCAAGGCTTCAAACGGACATCGGTTCATCCTGGTAGCCATTGACTATTTCACCAAGTGGGTCGAAGCAGCGTCATTCGCCAATGTAACCCGACAAGTGGTGGTCCGATTTATCAAAAGCAATATCATCTTCCGTTATGGTGTTCCAAGCGAGATCATTACTGATAATGGATCTAACTTGAACAATAAGATGATGAAGGAGTTGTGTGCAGAGTTCCAGATCGAACACCATAACTCATCTCCCTACCGACCCAAGATGAACGGAGCGGTAGAAGCGGCTAACAAGAACATTAAGAAGATTGTTCAAAAGATGGTTGTAACCTATAAAGATTGGCACGAAATGCTACCCTTTGCTCTTCACGGTTATCGAACATCTATCCGCACTTCAACAGGGGCAACCCCTTTCTCTCTAGTATATGGCATGGAAGCAGTGCTCCCCATAGAAGTAGAGATCCCATCAATCCGGGTATTGATGGAAGCTAAGCTCACCGAAGCTGAATGGTGTCAAAGTCGACACGACGAACTGAACCTGATCGAAGAGAAGCGAATCACGGCACTATGCCATGGTCAGTTGTATCAGCAGAGAATGAAAAGGGCGTTCGACAAAAAGGTCCGACCGCGTATCTTCAGAAAAGGAGACCTCGTGCTCAAGAAGATACAATCATTTCTCACTGATTCTCGGGGCAAATGGACCCCAAATTATGATGGCCCCTATGTGGTCACGAAAGCTTTCTCAGGCGGCGCCTTGAGACTTGCAACCATGGACGGAGAGGAATTTGCCTATCCCACGAATGTTGATATAGTCAAGAAATACTTCGCCTAAAACTAAAAAAAAAAAACGTCTCGGTGGATTGAAAACCCGAAAGGGCGGTCCAAGAAAAAGTTAGAGACATGAAAAGAATCATCCCGATGGATTGGAAATCTCATAGTACAATCCAGGCAAAAGTTAGGGATAATGGCAAGTAACTATGTTCAACAGAGGCAAGTCCCTCAGCAGCAGTTGCATCATCTATCGGAGGAAATCTCCAGTCAAAGGTCATCTTCGACAGAAGCTCAGGATGTCCCGAATTCAAAGTTGGTAGAAGAATAGTGGTCGTTATGTTTCAACGTAGCCCTTTTCCCTGTAAATTACCATTTTCTAACTTTGTATATACTCTTTGGAATCACGCGTTTGGCTGATCTCCATCTTATCAATAAAATTTGAGCCCTTGTGCTTTTGTTTGTAATTCTTTACTTGTTTTAGCTTTACAGAACGACGTTGTTTAAATTTAATCAGCGATTCTTGAAATAAAACAAAAATAAATTTACTTGTTAAACTTTTTCTGCTTTTAAATTAAAGATGGCATTTCTTTTGACTGTTGAACATCAGAAGAACATCGATCGCTTCTCCCGAAGTAAGCGAGCTTCAAAGTGCAGAATCAAAGTACTCCTTCTAGACCAGTACTCCTGAATGAAGGATCAATAATGTCAGAGACCATGTTTCGTCTGACATCCTCGGCTGAGTTCTCATCTCCTAAGCCCGATCAACATAGCTCCCAACGGGACTATCTCTCCTAAGCAAGGTGGAATTGCTATTTTGAACCAACGGTACTTCTTCGCCCCACGATGGCCGAGTATCCAATTGTGTTCATCCATTAGTCTGTATGTCGCGTCTGTTTTGTCAGCATATACATACGTACTTCATGCATTTTTTATTTGCATTTACATTTCATATTGCATCATTATCACTCTAGCCGGTCTTGTCCCCTAGTGATAAACAGTTTTCTCAATCGAGTTTGTCAGTTCTTTCCTCGTCAGGAAGTGTTGCATCTGCACAATCTCGCCACCAGTGTATCTTTAGATCAGAGTCGGCACTTAGCCACTTTGATAACTTGAACCTCTGAAAAGCCAGAGAAAACTTTTAATAAACATCACTCTTCGCCATTGAAGATGATATCCTTGCTTTCCCGGATTAAGGAAAATCCACAAAGAAAGCCTCGTGATCAGAGATTCGGCAGCACGCCAGTTTTGCTCCGAAAAACCACTGATGAGAAGGTCATTGGCACCTCAAAATTGGATCCCATCATATGGCATTTCTCCGGGAAGATCCCGAGAAAAGTATGATGTAACCCCAAACGAAAACAGTCTTTCAAGAGACTCGCTTTCCCCAGTAGAATCGAGAAATGGCGTCTCCAACGGAGAAGTTTGTACAACTCTACAATTTAGACGAATGGGTTCCCCAACAAGTCTGACATCAAATCTTTTCCCACTCAAATGGCGTCTCCCCAGGAAAATTCGACGAGGAGTTTGAGGGAAAACCGCTACTAATAGCGTCCCTTGTCAATAAAGTTTATTGACAAAAGAAACTAAGACCAGTTCCTTGGTAGGAAACCAGGATCGAGGGGAAGTTTATTGACAAAAGAAACTAAGACCAGTTCCTTGGTAGGAAACCAGGATCGAGGGGAAGTTTATTGACAAAAGAAACTAAGACCAGTTCCTTGGTAGGAAACTAGGATCGAGGGGAAGTTTATTTTTGAAACTTAGACCAGTTCCTTGGTAGGAAACCAGGATCGAGGGGAAGTTTATTTCTGAAACTTAGACCAGTTCCTTGGTAGGAAACCAGGATCGAGGGGAATAAACCAGGATCGAGGGGAAGTTTATTTCTGAAACTTAGACCAGTTCTTGGTAGGAGACCAGGATCGAGGGGAAGTTTACCTTTTCTAAGCATCATTGCTTAGCTAAAGAAGATGAATGCGTAAGCTACCATTCATAACCACCATCAAAATTTCGGGTATTCCGATATTTAATCCTCTTGCACCCCGAATGCCCGAATCCCTTCGTCATTCACACCTTCGGGTCCAAGAAGATTAAATAGGGGCATCTGTAATACCCCAAATTTTGACCACTTAGATTTCCCATCATTGTGAAAATCATCATCACAATATGGATGAACCATCATGCTTCATCAGTCTCCCCAAAGATGGGTGAGCATCCAATACAATCAAAATTAGGGTTTCAAGCCCTCTATGAGTGCTTAGACAAAGGATCAATCAAGAAATGACATGATCTTCAACTTGTCTAATCTCTCAAACATCCTCAAAGGATCAAAAGGACTCCTACTTCAAGGATTAAGCACAAAGCTGCTCCCTTCTAGGTGGATCAAGTCTCAAGATCGACAGTGTCACCAAATTAGGGTTTTGGTCGACCAGGGCCTCCAGATGGAAATTTCATCTGGGCACAACGCAATGATCCAAAACATAACCTAATATACTTCATGGAACCTCATGAACCCATGCATTAAGTCAATTTTGCCTCAGGGGATGCATTCATCAAAAATCAGGAATTAGGGTTTCTTGACCTAATTCACCCCTAAGTTGACTTTTGGGAAAAACCATGAGCCAAGACCTCAATACATGATTTGAGGGTCTCTAATATACCATATTGATCCATTTGGAACAATGGATTGATCCAAGAAGCTTGAGCAACAAGTCTCAATTTCATCTGCACCACAATTAGGGTTTTTAGAGAAAAGTCAACTGTAACTTTGACTTTTGACTAGGACATGCTCCCAAACCCTAATACATGATTGAATATACCCTATGACACCCATGGAACATGTCCATCAAGTTTGATTTAGGTCAAGGACATGATTTCCTGAAGAATTGCACAGTTTGGAATTCATCTGATAAAAAGTCAACTGTGCGCAAAAGTCAACTTTGGCTTTTTGAGATTTTTCACTAAAATGGATTTTTAACCCTAAAATGATGTTAATGTATGATTTGAATCATCATTCATCAAGAAAAATCAAGAAAAGTGAGATAACTTGTAAAAGGGGTAACCATAAAACTTAGAAATTTTTCTAAGTTAAAAATAAAGTGGCAAAGGTACCAACTTTGGAGGACCATAACTCCTAAACCACAAGGCCATTTTTTCTCATCCAAAGATGTATTTGTAGCCCTCATTATCACCTACAAAAACTTCAACTACAAGTCATTCCAATTCATTAAGGATTTTGAGTTATGGAGTGATCAAAGTGGCTGAAAAGTGAAAATGTCACTTTTCCCAACACTTAGTGAAATTTTCACTAAGTCAGATTCTGCCTCACTTTTTGTCAAATGTAGGGGAATTTTTCACTTGGAATCAAAAGAGATCAAAATCAAACTTGTTTAAACAGTTGTTGTATCATGTAAGAGCTTTCCAAAATGGCCAAGAACATTGCCAAATTCAACCTACACCATGAGATACAACATTGCCAAGTTGCCTTGCTGAAATCTGTCAAGGCAAGGCAGAATTTGCAACTTTGGTCGATTTGCCAAAATCAGCCAAATTCAATTGCTCCTATCCACTTGGACACCTCAGAGGATTGAATCTAAAGGGGACAATCACTGAGCCAAGCCTCCAAAGTCCATGGAACAAGAAATAGCATGTTGAACCTAGAATGGCCAAAATAGGGACAAGACTTCAAATTTGGAATGAGGCATTCAATGGAACCATCAAGGTGGCATGGACTGAGCCATTCTCATCTGAAATCAGTCAAGACTTATCCAAGACCAAGGGAACCAAAGCTCTGTGCCCTAATCTCTAGTCAATGGCTAGAGGAGACTTGGATTTTCATTTGCCAACATTGGCCAAACCTACTTACCAGCTGCCATGCACTATTCCTTGCAAAACAAACTTGCTCTACTATAAATAGAGCTCAATTGTGGTCAGTTTGAGTACACCAAAGCCATCTAACAGATGCTTTCCTCAAAATCTCTTCTTTCACTCCAATTTTGCCTTCTAAGGCAAGTCACTATCGGGTTTTGAGTTTGAGAGTAATTCCAATCAAACCAATCACTCACACACCTCACATACATCACATATGAGCTGATCAAACACTTAGATTACTTCTGAAACATCAATTTCACAAAATCACCAGCTGGTTGCTCAAGGTTTTAACCAAAGTGCAGCTGAGGTGCCACAAAATGATCCAGCCAATTTCAATCAAGTCCAACCATCCAAACACAATCCATAGGGTGTAGGGAAGCTGTTCAGATCATCACCACTCATCTGTAACACCTCCAAATCAAAAACCACTTTGAACTTGCTGTCACGACTTGGAGGTAAGCACATACTTGGTCATCTCTCAATCTATGCATATTTCCTCACACAATAATTTGGCCATATGTTCATAATCATGCATGGAATGTTTTCCCTCAATTAATTGCATTGTTTGAATCGTGTATCAAAAATCCTAGCCTTCATGCAGAAATTAGGGTTCTTGAGGTCTCTTTGTGATTTCTTGTTGTATGTTTAATTTAAATGAAATTAAAGTACATAGACATGATCGTGAGGTTGAGGCGAGCATAATGATATGTGGATTGCATGATATGATTATGTATTCATGGAGATTGGATAGAAAATGCAAATCTGAGAAACTAAGAACACGCGCGTGTTCTTCAGCTTGTTCTTGGCGCCATTTTTAGAAATTCAAATATTTGAATTTTGTGATTTTGTTTAATTGATTCAAAAATTAATTTCTCTCTGAGTTTTAATGATTTTGAGTTGATTCTTTTTTTAATAATTCACAAAAATGTTAAAATATTTTATTTTCACAAAATATCACAAAAATATTATTTATTTCATATAATTGATATTTTTGTAAAGAATTAATATTTTGATTGTTTTTGGCATTTTAAATATTTTTTCTACATTGATTTTGCAACTTTTAATGCTTTCTAATTATTTTGTAGGTCAATACTTAATTTTTGAAGCATTAATCCAAGATCACAATTTGTTTTCCATGTGTTAAACAATTTTTGATCATTTTAATTGAATTTTTATTCAATTAAATACATTTTGAAAACAAATTAGGGTTTTGGATTAATTCAACCCTCATAAATCATTTTCAAAACACTTTGGGCCTCTTGAGAGAGTGTAAGACCCATCCCCCCTTGTACAAAAACCTTTTGGGCCTCACTCATTGTATAAGTCCCTCTGTATAAGTAAATGGCGCGATCGTCGCCCGTTTAAAAAATAAAAATCATCTGGACCTCTCCTTGAGCTATAAGACCCATTCAAAACACTTTGGGCCTCTATTATAGTGTAAGACCCAATCCCCCTTTTAACCAAAACATCTTGGGCCTCACTTATTGTATAAGTCCCTCTGCGTTAAAAGAAAACCTCGGCGCGATCGCCATTTTTAAACGAAAAATCATTTGGGCCTACCCTCGTGTTATAAGCCCCACTCTTTTCTTTAAACCTTTTTGGGCCTCTCCATGAGCTGTAAGCCCCAAATCTTTCTTTTTCAAAGCACTTTCTCCTTTGATTTTGAATATACTGTTGTTTTCAATCTTTCTTTGTTGAACAACTAACCAAACAGCATGGAAGCACTACAACCGAGTAAGTGGTTATCGCTTTCGTTTACTGCTTTCATATTATAAACTGTATTGTGGGGCTGCTCACTGTAAGTCTCCTTTCATAAACTCATATCTACTGTGTAATAATAGTATAGATATTTCGAGTTTCCCCGGCAACTACGTCTAGAACTAGGTGACACCGTTTCATTTATTCGTAGAAATAGACGCCTAGATCCCCAATAGGAGCACCAGATACAGTCTTCTCTTCGGCTGTCCTCCTTAGGAATCGTCAAGAAGCTCTACTCCCCAAGATGAATGTATTCTCCGTGAATGGCATCTTTGAGTTTCTTCCAACTTCTCGAACTTTCCTGACTTGATCTATTCCTTGTGGATAGCTTGCCTTGAATGTCTCGGGGTTTGGGTACCCACTACGGTCATAATCTTGGACCTTAACTAAGGAACCCTCTTTAAAAGCTAAAAGTCACTGGATAGTAAACCTCGCACGTTTACCAGTGGTTTTTATCTTTAAAAGAGTTATCTCTCCTAATGGAAAGGAGATGATAGACCCACGGGCTTCTTAAAAGCATCGGCCTCCTCTTGGGCATTATTCAAGGACACTACGGCTTCTTAGAAGTATTCACAGCCTCCTCTTAGGCTTCGTATAATGATCTCTTCCTCCGGGAATGATAGCCTCCTCTTGGGCTTCGTACAAGGACCCGTCGGCTTCTTAAAAGTTTCCAGCCTCCTCTTGGGCTTCGTACAAATTGTCCCGACGACCTCCTAGAGGTATAGGAACAGAACCTAGTCATTCTCATCGAACAGTCCTTTCATAGAGTCTACTACTATTTCTCAAAACATAGTACAAAAGATAAAACTCTAGACACGTACAGTCTAACTTCCTTAAGTCTCAAAAGACATTCTCAAGTGACCCCTTCGTTAAATAGGAAGGAAACCCGCAGACTCGGATAGTCTCAATACCCTTTGGATTTCCAGTTTCCCCAAAGAAGAGGAAACAACCTCGATCCTCAGATCTAACCCACGAGTACAGTGATGCTCATATAAGAACTGATTTTCTCTTTCAAAATCAGTATACTGGACCTGTCACTTAACTGACATAGCCTCCTCTTGGGCTTTGTACAATGACTCTCCCTAGCGGAGTCAAACAACGTTTTAGCCTCTCTCTCGGGCTTTGTACGAGACACACAAAGACTCTATCGTCGGGTCAAAAACTTTTAGCCTCTCTCTCGGGCTTTGTACGAGACACAAAATAGCCTCCTCTTAGGCTTTGTATAATGATTTTCCTAGCAGAAATTAGCCTCCTCTTAGGCTTTGTATAAGAAAACCACTAGTTGATCCAATCAACCTTTTAGCATCAAAGATGTGCCTCGTTCACAGTACACAAACATCAACAACTCCTTTCCCTTCATCTAATCGCTGTAAGCGGCAAGCCTCTGGATCATCTATATCCACGCCACTGTCCCTCTTTTAGCATGAGAAATTCCTAAGGAAAGATGGCATTGCTCTACACTGAGTTAAAGTCTTCTCCTTCGGGTTAAAACCCTTTCTTCAGAAATTATGGCATTGCTCGGATCCGCGTATCCCAGTTAAAGTAATTCTCCTTCTCCCCTCTTTAGAGATGACAAATTCTCTCTAAAGCCGAGATCTTTCAGCTTCACGTCTTGGGCTTTGAACAAGACACAAATAGACCTTTCAGCTTCACATCTTGGGCTTTGAACAAGATACAAACCACCTTTCGCTTCACGTCTTGGGCTTTGAACAAGACACCAAAAACCAATTTCCTCCCATAGAATAGGAGGAACTACGAACGCTCTGATTTCCCTGTTTCGGTAAACGGGAATACGTAGGCATAAGATCGAAAGAAAAGATCTTAGCGAGCGCAATCAACAAAAAAACCAAATCCCATATCTCCATCAATCAAAAGCAGTAATTCAAAAGCATCAGTCCTAACATCCTAATCCTTGTTCCCCGCCAGAAACCTTCTGCCCGGGTAAAAAAGAAAGAAAACAGTATTGGCGAAAATACAAATAACCAGTACAAAGGCCCCCCCACATTGATAGCATTCATAACTTAACAGACCGCTGTTTAAACTCAGTATGCAAAGCAGGGTTAATTGGAGACATCTATTTCCCTTCCTTATTCAGCTCACAATAGGATAAAAAATGAATCGACCTGTAGTCAAAGCTCAAACCGCAGAGAGCGACCAGCGCTTAAGAACCGCGTCCAAAATCGCTCGCTACACACACACAAAATATTTACAGTACACTTTTATTGTAATTGAATCGAAAAAAGGTAAAGCAAAAAATGAAATGTGCACAGATTAAGATCATGATTGAAGGATGTGAATCGACGTTGCGTAACGTAAAGACGTTCAAGGCTACCAAAAGAATTTACATTCGATTCAAAAGTAACGATGTTGAATCATTGCGCGCAATCATAAATCGAACGAGATGCTAACGTGAAGCATATCTTCGTAAAATGAATTGAAATAAAAACAAAATCATAACGTAGAGAAATGAAATTGAAATAAAAGAAGTTTAACGTGCGCAAAGGTGAAACAACGAAATCATGCCATGATGACATAAAACATCGTAATCGAAGTAAAAAATAGTACTATCGCAAAAACAAGCATACACAGCTAAACATAATGTGCTCAAAGCCGGTTCATATGTATCGACAATAAAAAGCAGAATGTCGCACACAAGGATTGTAACATGGTGAAATATCATATCAATGGATAGAAACAAAAATCGAGCGGCATAACGACATATAAATGTCAAATCTTCGGATCAAAATCCAATTTACACAATGCATTAATATAAATTAAAACAGCAACAACAACCATGCATAATATTTACATCAATACCTGTTCATTTACAGTGTCCAACACAAAACTCAACACAATCAAAATTTAAGTACACGGTATAACGAATTATACACAATAAAAAACATAAACACAAAACCACTAAAATTAAATCGAAACTAAATACATATTCAACATAGTAGCTCGCACAACACAAAAACATGATAAAAAAATTACCGTACGTGGAGTTACGACATTGAATCCACTAATGTTAGCGACTGAGTTAATGAGTGATGGTGAAAGTGTTGTTGCATGGATTGTGGTTGTCAGTGGTTTTCACGGTGAGACACTTGTTGTATTGATGAGGTATTCAATAGTGCTCCGGTCGGAGAGGGTTGCAACTATGTGGAGATTTCATGTGAGATTTGGTGATGTGAGATTGAGGAAAAGAGTAGGTATGTTATGTTGGTTTTCTGGTAGGAGTTTGAAGATGGTGAAGATCAAGGTGGTTCATGTGTTGAGGTCAAGTGTTTAGGAAATCAAGGAGTTTGGTTGGAAGAGAATAATAGTTTAGCCGGAAAATGAAGGGTGCACTGCCAAAAATGGTGTACGGGGTTGGATGTGAAGCTTGTTTTAGTGGTATAATGGTAAGTGATGAAATTGATGCACAATGTTCACAGCAGTTTGGAGATGGCCGAAGGAAGGTGGTAATGTCAGAGGTTAGTGGTCTGTTGCTATTTTGAGGGGTGGTGAGAGGGAGGAGATATAGAGAATGATTTTGGTGTCAGCGGTGGGTTTTCAGTGATAGACGGGGCCAGAGTTCTTCAAAGAATAAGAAAAAATAGGAACCACCAAAAATCAGAAATGAAATAACACTTCCCTGCTTTTATCCGTCCCTTTTTCCTTTTTTTTGGGTGACCAATTTTCTATCATTATCTTTTTGTGAAATTCTGAAAAGAAAACCACCCATTCTATTCCAGTTGGCCACACGTTTTTCATGTGGATTGGTCTCGGTTTATTTTTTTTCTATTAATCTGAAACTTGGAAAACAGTGAAAAGAAAATTTCAGCTGGCCACGTGAGGGTTTGTGTACCTTTTCTTTTTTTTATTTTAATTTTGAAATCAAATTTAGGGATGGTAGGCAGACCCAAACCCGCGGGGCCCACCCGCACTCGAACCCGAGTCAATGGGTGAAAACCCGAGTTGACTGGGTTCGGGTTCGGGTGCCACCCGATATTTCGGGTGCGGGTTTGGGTAGTGTGAAACCCGCGCCCGAAACCCGAAACCACACCCGTTTAGACATGAAATTACATAAGTGCCCATAAATTTGATTATAGAATTTAATTTTAATTGTAATGTTAAGATGTCGAAGACCTAAATTTTAATTGTAATGTTACCAAATTTGATGGAAAGTTGTAATTAAATTCCTTAATTTCTTTGAGAGACCTTGATGGAATTCTTGTGTTTTAAATTTCAGTGTTGCTGTTGTATTTTTGTGTTTTTGCTACGGGTTCGGGTTTGGGTGGAAAAACCCGAACCCAACGGGTGTGGGCGTGGGTGTTATTTTGCCACCCGAATAACCTTTGGGTTCGGGTTCGGGTTCGGGTGGTGATTTCGGGTGCGGGTTTGGGTAGTGTGAAACCCGCACCCGACCCGACCCGTTGTCATCCCTAATCAAACTACCACAATTTATGAGTTAGCCTCCGCTTGTAATTGCTCTCTTTTCCCTCAAATTTCTCAACATCAATAACATACATATGCGTTAGGGTTTGGTAAAGTTTCAAATAAATGACCAAAAGAACCCTCCTTGACTATTTTAATGATAAAAATGATTAAAATTAAACAAAACAAATAAAATCAAACAAATTCAAATAATGAAAATAAAATCCAAAGGATTACATAGTAAACTCTAATTAAAATTGACGTTTGCAAGCTCGATCTCAAAATTTTTTGCCTGCTAATTTTACGTACATTTGAAAATTGATTCAATCGGTCTGTCTATAGAACCACAAATTTATTTTAATCGACATTTTAAGCATTATGTAGGATGAAATGAATGTTATGCTATGCAGATAATGCGAATGTCAGGGTGAATGTATCGATTAAATGATCCAGGGGAAAATTGGGGTTTGATAATAGGGTTAGATGAAAGAGTTTGTTGTTTATGTTGTTTTTGGTGTTGTTGTTTATTTTATTTTTCTTGAATTAATGTGTATTAGACACGTTTGCTATGTTGTTATTGTTAATGTTATTGTTTTTGAATGTGAATGAGACACATTTTTTAGGTTGTTGTTGTTGTCAAATGTGTATGATCACATTTTTTTGGTTAAGAGATTGGATTAATCTTGTATTGTTGTTTTTTAAGTTAGACGACCTCTTATTCATCTAGAAGCAACGAAACTTACACAAATGATTCTCAAACTATAGACGAAAAACAGAAAAGAAAACAAAGAGATGCCACAATGATGGCTAAATTAACAAAAATCTGCAACTCAGGCAACAAATTTTTGTTCGAGTTTAATGTCATATATTCGAAATTTAATGGTACCTATTCTTAGATTTTTAAGAGTTATGTTGCATTCTTTTGACATAGAAAAGTCAATATATTGATAGATAATTGGAAAGAAGCACCAATCATCTATCAGTATACTGACCTTTGGATGTACACGATAAATACGTAATGACAAAATCTACCCCTAGCAAGCTTTCTTACTCTTAACACTGAAATTTCCATTTTAATTTATGGCATTTATTTTCTATCATTTACTTTCTCACATCACAACCAATACACATTCCTTTCTTTACTTAAAATCTTAAAAAGTATTTAACGGTCTTTAAAATCGTCATTCTCTATGGATACGATAATTGTAAAACTTACTTTTACTGCAATCACAACATTTTTCTATATATCAGTAGCTCGATATGCATTTCATATCATCGTGCATCATCGTTCCTTCTCATACAAAAAAAAAAAATCATCATCAAAATATGTTCCTATAACATGACGACCTCTTTCGATGGAGCTTTCTAAGGACATCCTGCCATTTTATTTTTTTAACTTTTCTACGCACATCTCTCATGGTAATATCATACACCAGTTTTTTGGGTTTAGCTCTTTTATGGAGGTTTTTATTCTCGATAAATGTAATAAGTTCGGTAATAGGTTTGGTTTTGTAAGGTATGTGTTATGTGTACGTTAAGAATATTAATAAACTACAAGATCAACTTAATGGTGTTTAGTTTGGTATTTTTAAGCTAAGAAGTCACGTGGCTTTATTCATCAAATCAAATGCTAGGATCTTGAGTAACAAACTTGTTCAACCCCTGTTGAAGGTAGGAAGGTAGTCATAAATGTAGGTGCATGCTCATTTAAGGATGCTCTCCCTAAAGATTGTTAAGAGTCCCACATCGGACAATATATGGCCTGAACATATCCTTATAAGTGGAGGCAATCCTCACCTTACATGTCACTTTTGTAGGTTTGAGTTAGGTCCAACCACATTTCTCGACAAAGATACATCATGCGAGGAAGGTACCTCAATTTTTCTTCACTTACTTTGCAAGAGGTTATTCTTTGAAGAGGACAATCCTAGATTGGTATGACATTCTCTTTATTTAGTTGCTATTTTGAAAAATTCAATCTTCTTTAAAAATGTAATTGATAATTTTAGTTCCTCTTCAGTTTCTCCTGCTTCAAAATTTCAAAACTTGGAGGAGAATATATTCTCCTTAGTTGTCTATATGAAGTGGTGTTATATTTTTTTGATAGGCAATGCCAAAATGGAATACTCCTACCTTCACCCAAGGTGCCAAAAAAGATTACCAACAAGTTGATCCCAAGACTTAATCTTGTCGTATCCCAGAGCTATAATGTCCCTCCACCATATCGAGTCAAATTTACGACCTCCACTCCCACTATTGCTTATAATTGCCAATGCTAAGTTGGTCAAGGGAGACGAATACTTGTGATCAAGAATCCCCTTCCATAAAGCAACATCCTCCGAGATAAATCTCCATTTCCACTTCAACAAGAGAGAAATATTGAAAGAAAAGATATCTTTAATCCCCAATCCACCCTTCTCTTTCGGTAAGTAAATCGTCTTCCAACTAATCCAATGGATATGCTTGCAATTGGAAGAACCTCCCCAAAGAAAATTACTCTGGATTTTTTATCGGAGGTGATCAGACTGGATCCTCATGGTCTTCGCGTAGAACTGATAAGGATGCTTGTAGGAGAGAAAAGGGGGTTGTACCTGCAAGGTACTCCGATGCCAAAGTAAGTGTTTTGTCAAAAGAGAGAAAGCAAGTATACAAGTAAGATTTCAAGTATTGGATATTTAATACCTGCCCCTCTCACATGAGAGGGTATTTATAGAGGTAACCCACAGTGCGGGGCCAAGGTCTCCCTTGTGGCCAAAATATCTGGTCAATCAATGGGAGACTGCCAGGTGGAGGGTAAGGCGCATGGCCCTTTGACTTGGTCCAACTGTTTCCATGAGATCCGGGGAGACAGTTGGTCGCGTGAACTACTAAGCGAGTGATGAGGACATGCCCAACGACTAGTTTCTAACTATTGGGCCTGGCCAATAGCTGGACAGGATTGGGCCTTGCTTTGTTGGGGGAAAAGCGTCTGCCAAGTCCAGAACAGGAGCCCCCCAAGTCTTTGCTCTGGGGAAGAGTGATGACTTAAGGTAGCCATGTGGATAGTTAATTTCAAGCGATAGCGTTCGGGGACATGTCCCTCACCTTTGCTAATACTGAGGTGGTCGGCATCGATGTTTTAACCTGCCCAACCAACCTTTAGCATACGAGGAGCAAACTTGCGAAAATGTCATTTTATGTCGACCAGGCTTTAAGAAGGGTGCCCGCCGAAGTGGCGTTTTCATGTCGAGGAGGTGTGCTCGCGGGATAGCGGGAGACTTGGTGAATGTAACGTCTAGCTTTGGGAATGCCAAATGAAGATTCCCTTTCTAACATGTGGTGGTGCATTTAACTCCTGTCAGGCCTAGAGGTCTAGGCTATGATGGCCTTTGCGCTTCCCAAGCGAGCAAGTGCTTATAAAAGGGGAGAGAAGGGATTCATTTGCACACTTCATGCAAATTTCTCTCCTCAACCCTTTTGCTCTGCAACTCGTCCTTTCGCCAGAGTTCTTCTTCGCCGCCGTCGATCGTCATCGTCTACGCACAGACCTTCATCTTCAACCTCCAGACCCAAGTAAGTTCTTCATCTTTTTCTGCAATTTCCAAGGTGTTCTTCATCTTCTGGAAGTATTTATGAATTTTTCGGCGACACATGAATTCTCCAATTGAAGATTCATGTGTTTTTCGATGAGCAGATGAATTTCTGGAAAATTCATGAAAAACATGAAGAACATGGAATGAATTTTCATGATTATTGCGTATGTTGGTGTAGATCCTCCTAGGTTCTGGTTATGATTAGTTTTAGGTTTGTAGTCGGGCATTAGGCATGTTCGACATGAAACTCTGGCTTTTGAGCAACGAGCTTACTTCGTTGAGTAAGCTCCCAAGTCTTTGTAAAGTCGGGGAGACTCGTCCCCGTCATAAAGGACAATGGAGTCATCGTATTCTGTCGCGGTCGATGTGGGCTCGAGGTTATCCTCGACTTCTTCCTCGCCCTTTCACTTGATTAGTGGTGGAAGGGTGGATTTGATCCTAGTCGTCGAATTTACTTTTTCTTCCTCTGCTTTTCAGGTGAAATGGCTGATCCTCGCGAAAAAGTTGTGCCCGACGCTGGGGCCGCGCACGAGGAGGCGGAGCAGTCCATTGAATATGCCAATGTCCACGTAGCAAAAGGGGACCACAAGTGAATCGCCCAGGAACCCTTATCGACAAGGTCAAAGTATACTGAAGAGGAGATTCGGGAGTTCCCCTATCTGGAAGACCGAGATGAGGGTGCGTCGGTGCACTGGAGGGCCATCTGCCCGACGGAGAACGACAGAATTTGCTCGATTTATCCGGGGATGCGGTTCCCCATGTATGAGTTTGCCTTTGTGGAGGCTAAGTTTCATTTTCCCTTCACCGACTTCCAGGAAGCCATCTTTTGCCACTTAGAACTGTGTCCCGCCCAACTTCATCCAAACGCGCTAGCCTTCATACGTGCTTTCAAGCTGGTGTGCCGTTTCTTCCAAATCCAACTGAGCACCACGGGCTCGAAGCAAAGCTGGGTGTCCTTTAAGCAATAGAGTAGGCTCTTCTGGCCGTATTCAGAGTTTGTTCGGCATTTCAAGGACACGTTCTTGGTCGTGAAGCCTGTCTCTGAAGAGGCTAAGAGGTCCATCTCTAAGCTCAAAACCGTGACTGTTGATGGCCGACAAGTTGAGAAGCCCGTGTCCAAGTTTCCTTTGGAGTAGGTGTTTGCCCACTTCAGATATAGGACCGACCAGTTCCTTGTTAAGCATGAGCAACTTAGTGAGGGGGACAAGGAGTCCTACCGGGTTCTCCATGCTTACATGGAGAGTTTCAGTCCAGGCTTTATGGTGGACAGGGATGGCAATGAGTTGCTCTGGGACGACGGGGTTGCTACATCAACACTAAGGCCCTTCTTAAGTGTGAAAATGGCGATGTTGCATTCCAGCTTCTCGGTACAATGTGTTCTTGTGCCCATATTTATTAATTTTTTGTCTAATTGTGCTGACCTGTCTTTCTGTGTTTGTAGAGAAAATGGCAGATATGAGGGAACGCCTGATGAGGTCCCAAGCAGCCAAAGTCCAGAAGAAGGTGCCTCCAATGCCAAAATCTGGTGCGGCCAAGCAGCAGGCGACGCTGGAAAGGTTCGTGGCCAGCGCTGGTCCTACTCCAGGGATGACCTCTACGCCACCGACTCCGGACACATCCCACAAGAGGAAGAGGGATGATATCGGCTCCTCCCCGGTGGGCACCTCAGGTGGTTTCTCTATAGGGAAATTTATGCTGCCCTCGTGCTATCTCCAGGGGAAGATGTTTGATGGGGAGAGTTCTATCGTCATCCCGGACCTTGACGCCTTAACTATCTTGTCCATCGATCCTCAGGGGCAGAGGAAGCTTCTCTTCCAGGACGCGGCCGACATGATTAGGATATTGGAAGCTGCGCTGGGCCTTGGAGATGCAGAGGTGGTTCCTCTTGCTGACCTCAAGAAGGCTAAGATCAGGATCAATGACTTAGAGCTAGAGAATGCAGAGATATACAATGAGCTGAAGAAGCTGGAAGGCCACCAAGAGGTCAAGATATTGCTTCAAAAGGAAGTAAGCCAGATGAGGGAAGAGGTGACCAAAGTCAACGAGGAAAATGCCCATTTGAAGGCGAGGATAGCTGAGGTAGAGGGATCGTCGGTGGTTGGTCAGGACGAGACTGACAACGAGAAGACCTTGAAGACGCGGAGGGACCTGATCGAGAGGATCCGTCTTCTTGTTGAAGATAATCTGGGGGCAACTGAGTTTGGATTCAACGCTGCTTTGGAGCAGTTGAAGACCCTCAACTCCGACGTCTAGCTGCTAACTGAGGGAATGGGTCTTCTTAACGTGGTCGTCAATGGCGAGGTAGTTTCCCCGGAGGTTCCCGACGAGGCAGTTTAGTTTGAGTTTTGAAGAGTGTACTTGTATTTTATGGGCCTGCGTGCCTTTTGATATGTAATGTTTTGTCGGGCACGACCCTTTCTATGTACTACTGACTTATTTCGGCCTCGTGGTCGACATTATAAATATTATTTGTTTGGTATTTTCTCGTTGCATTTATTTGTGTATGCTTTTGTTGTTTGAATGGATGTTTGCTCGACTTGTTCTTGTTATGCCCAACAATCTGGGAGACTTGTCGAGGAGGGCGAAGCAATTTTGTCGGTGATGAGACTAGGATCTCAATTGAGGTACTAATCCCATAGGCTTGGACTATTCCCATAGCGAGCTGGGTGTCCTGCCTTATTGGTGTGGCAACGGCGGAGCTCGATTGAGGTATCCCCGTTGTGCGCAGAGTCTGCTCATCCCATAAGCAGAAACTAGCCGGCGTTGTAAAATGGATCATGCTTACACCGAGGCACGGTCCTGTGGCCGAGCTGTCTCCCCGTTGGGGGGAGATCTCGTCGGCAGTTAGCCCGACCTCGTAGTTGGTCCTAACTGTAGTGTTGTTTGATCTTTTTAGCGTTCCATGGTCAAGCAAATGGTCTCTGTCTAGATTTTCTAAGTAGTAGGCTCTAGTGCCTGTTTTGGACTTGACCCTGTAGGGTCCTTCCCAGTTCGCGACCAGCTTTCCCTCGTGTGAATCCTTCTGGTTTCTGCGTAGGACCAAGCTACCAATGGGGAAGTCGCGCTTTATGACATTAGCGTCGTGGCGCAAGGTTATTTTTTGTTTCCGCAAAGCTTCATGGAGGGCTGCTCCTGACTGTAGTTCTTCGATCAGATCGAACTCTTCTCTCAACGCTTCATCGTTCATCTTCTCATCGAGGGGAGCTTCTGTTCGTCTAGAAGGTTCTCTGATCTCCACCAGTATCACCGCCTCGGTTCTGTAAGCTAATCGGAAAAGGGTTTCCCCGGTGGTGGAGTGTGGTGTTGTTCTGTAAGCCCAGAGCACGCTGTGTAACTCCTCGACCCATCTCTTCTTAGCTTCGCCCAACCTTCATTTCATGCCGCGAAGGATTACCCTGTTCGCGGCCTCTGCTTGCCCATTAGTCTGGGGATGCTCGACGGAAGTGAAGTGTTGCTTTGTGCATAATTTGGCGACGAAGTCTTGGAACTTCTTGTCCATGAACTGGGTTCCATTATCGGTCACAAGGGCTTGGGGTACTCCGAATCGTGCGAGGACGTTCCTTTTGTAGAAGCGGAGTATGTTGAAGGTTGTGATCTTGGCAAGGGTTTCGGCTTCGATCCATTTAGTAAAGTAATCGACGGCCACAATCAGAAATTTGTTTTGATAGGACCCCATTGTAAAAGGGCCGAGTATGTCCATCCCCCACCAGGCGAAGGGCCAAGACGAGGACAGAGTCTTCAACTCGTTAGGGGGCGCCAAGTGCATGTTCCCGTGGCACTGGCATCGGTCATATTTTTGGATATGCTCCTTGGCATCGTGTTGCATGGTTGGCTAATAGTATCCTGCCAGCAGGGATTTTCGTGCCAATGATCTCCCTCCCAAGTGTTGTGCATTGATGCCCTCATGAATCTCTTGGAGAATTTTGGGGACCTTGTCCTCCTCGACACATTTCAGGAGGGGGACTGCGAATCCTCATCGGTAGAGTTTGTCATCAATCAACACGTATGTGCAGGCTCGTCATTTAGTCACGCTGGCCTCCTTGTTGTCTTCGGGCAGTTCCCCTTTGGTGAGGTAATTGTATATAGGGGTCATCCAACAATGGATGTCTCCAATGGCGTTAACGTCGAGTAGCTATGATGGTCTCTCAATGCTTGGTCGTGCGAGTATCTCTTGTACGATGGATTAGTTGCCACCTTTCCTTCTGGTGCTAGACAGTTTTGACAAGATGTCTGGCCGCGTGTTTCGTTTGCGAGGAATGTGCTGGACTTCCCATGCGTCAAACTTGGTAATTCGGTCCATTACCAGCGTCAGTTATTCGACCAGTTGTTTATTTTTTTCCTGATATTCTCCCCGAACTTGAGAAGCTACGAGCTGTGAATCGGTGAAAATCTTTACCTCTTGGCGCCCAAGTCTGCGGCCAGCAATAATCCTGCGAGTAAGGCTTCGTACTCGGCTTGGTTGTTAGACGTTGGGAAGGATATGACCAAAGACACTTCGATTAGTATTCCCTCCTTGTTTTTGAGGATGATTCCCGCGCCGCTGCCGGTGAGACTGGATGCTCCGTCCACATAGATGGCACACCTATGCATTCCGCTTAGTGGGGACGCTGGCGGCGTCAATTCTGCCACGAAGTCGGCTAGGGCTTGTGCCTTAAGGGCCTTCCTGCCCTCGTAGTGGATGTCGAATTCTGATAACTCTAGGGACCATTTGAGCATTCTGCCGGCCATGTCTGGTCGACAAAGCAACTGCCTTATAGGTTGGTTCATGCGCACTACTATGGTGTGGGCTAGGAAGTAGTGTCTGAGCCTTCTCGCAGCGGTAACGAGGGCGAGGGGCGACTTTTTCTATTTGCGCGTACCTGATTTCTGTCCCTTGCAGGGCCTTGCTGGTGAAATAGATGGGTTTTTGCCTGTCCGTTGTCTCGCGAATGAGTGCAGCGCTAATGGCTTCGCTGGTGAAGGAGAGATACAGGTACAAGGTCTCCCTGTACTCTGGTCGTGAAAGCACAGGAGGTTCGGATAGGGCTCACTTAAGATGGGCCAGGGCCTGCTCGTATTCCTCTGTCCATTCGAATGTGGCCTCCTTTCTGAGGAGTTTAAAGAAGGGTAGGGCGTGCTGGGCAGACTTAGCCACAAAGCAGGAAAGTAAAGCGATCATCCCGTTGAGGGACTGTATGGACTTCTTCGACCTGGGCGTGGGGAATTCTGCGAATGCATGACATTTGTTGGGGTTCGCCTCTATCCCCCTCTGGGTGAGGTAGAACCCGAGGAACTTCTGTGCCCGCACGCCGAAGGTGCATTTTTCTGGATTAAAACGCATTTTGCACTTTCTGGCCTGGTCGAAAACCTTTTGCAAATGGGCCGTATGATCGGATTCCTCTTGGGATTTTACGATCATATCGTCCATGTAAACTTCAAGCATGTCTCCAATTTCTGATCGGAAGACTTTGTTCATCATGCGCTGGTACTTGGCCCCAGCGTTTTTCAGAGCGAAGGGCATTACATTGTAGTAATAGTTCCCCGAGGAGGTCATGAATGCGGTGTATTTCTTCTCCTTTTCGGCCATAGGGATTTGATTGTATCCCGAATAGGCGTCCATGAAGGACAAGAGCTTGAAACCTGCAGAATTATCAACGAGCTTATCTATGTTGGGCAGAGGATAAACATCCTTCGGGCAAGCCCGATTGAGATCAGTATAGTAAATGCACATGCAAAATTTTCCACTATGTTTCTTAACAAGTACAATATTGGACAACCAGGTTGTATACATGGCCTCCGAGATAAATTTTGCCTCTAAGAGGTCTTGTACAAGTTTTTCAGCAGCCTGCGCCTTTTCATCGGATTATTTGCGTCTGTGTTGTGTGACGGCCCGAGCAGCTTGGTCAATGGTAAGTTGGTGGCATGCGGTCTCAGGGTCCAGCCCGGGCATGTCGGCGACACTCCATGCAAACAAGTCGGTGTTGCCCTCGAGGTAAGTGTTCAGCTTATGCTTTACCTCGTCGGGCAGCCTTGTACCTATCTTCACGCCCTGCTCGGGTTGGCGCCGAAGGTGATGACCTCGAACTCCCTATCTGGAACAGGACGCATAAGGGTAGCTGCAGAGGAACTTCCTGCCCCTGCCGACGTGCCTTCACCACAGTCTTTGCCCTCTTCAGAAATTCGGTTGTCGAGGTCGATAATGTGCATGGGGAAAGTTGGCTTCTTTTTAGGTTGGCTATCTTCGTTGGGCTGGTCGTCCTGCCTTGCCCGCTTGGCGGCCTTGGGTGCTGCATTGATCGAGCTTTGGCCTCGGGTAACAGAGATCAACTCTGCCAAGGTTGGTCGGTCGAAGATGCATTGGTACAGCGAAGGGCAATCGATCACCAGAAACTGAGTCTTGATCGACTTTGACACCTCCTACTCCCCGAAGTTGACTGGGAGCTCCACGTACCCCCAGGGTCTAGCCGTTGCACCGTTAAACCCTTGCAGGTCAGACCCCTTGTAAGGTGACATGTTCTTTTGATCCAGCTTCAAGGCTCTGAACATACTAGTGCACATGATGTCCACGGAGCTGCCTTGGTCAACCAGGATCCGTCGAACATCGGTGTTGACCAACCTCGCCCTGATGAACAGAGGAATATACGAATTCGATGAGCCCCCAGGCAGCTCCTCCCGATAGAAATTTATTAGCTGGGACCGCCCACGAACCTTCTCGAGTGAGGACAACTGGTTTGGATTGCAGTCGATGAGTTGGTCGAACTTTCTCTTGACTGACCCCATCGTTAACTCGCTGTACCCCCCACACGAGATCACATGGCCGTTGGGAAGTTCTCCCATGCGCTGTGTAACGCCCGATTATTTAATTAAATGTCTTCATATTATTTGTTTGAATTGTGTTGGTTGTCGAAAATGTTGTGTTGAGTTGCTATGTCAGTGTTAGTTGAATTAATTTAATTGATTTAAGTTGTGTTGGTTTTAGTTGGATTAATTTAATTAAACTGATTAAGTTGTAGATATAGTATTAGAAATAATACTAGATTATAATATTTGGGCTTTGATGAGTAGAAGTAGAATTAGTGGGGGTGTAGAAATGAGGCCCAATAAAACAAATAGAATAATAGTGTTATTATATTAGGTAATTAAAAAAAAGAGAAAGAGAGAAGTAGCAGTTAGACCATAGAAGTTACGGAGAAGAGGAACAAGGGTTAGGTAACTGAACACGGAGAGGCTGCGAGAACGAGAATCCAATCAGAGAGTAGAGCGATCTTCAATCCAAGGTAAGGGTGGGGTTCTGACTCTATAATAGGGTAGTTGATGAATAGTATATGGGAATTTGGGTTTGTATAGAATGATCACTGTGTGTATATTGTGTCGAGAAATATAACGAATTTCTATTGTTTTATGGTTGTTATCTCCGCTTAATGTCGCTGAAAATGGTGTGTTTTTGGGTCTGTGACCGGAATTATTTTAGATTGGATTGATTTAAAAAAAAAGAAATGGGCGGGGGGGGGGGGGGGTGGGGGGGGGGGGGGGCGCAAGCCACCTTGTGTGAGTAAGTGAGGTGGCGCAAGCCACCTGTGTGTGTGGGTGTTTATTTGGTTAGTGTGTGTGGGTGTTTATTTGGTTAGAATATTAATATTTATTTGATTAGGATATCATTTGGTTAGAATATTAATACTGCTAAGAGATATTTTAATGGTTTGAAATATTATAATGACATAATTATGTTAGTAACATTAGCAGGAAAATAATACTTGTGTAGAATATTAATCATGAATTAGCAGGAAAATAATACTTGTTTGGAATATTAATAATGAGTTAGCAGGAAAAATAATATTCGTTTGGAATATTAATAAATGTGGTAACAGTAAGCAGAAAAATAATGTAGTCACTGTTATTAGGTTCAGTAATAGAAAAATGACAGCAAAGGCATGAACTAGCAGGTAGTATTTTCCGTAGCAGTAACAGTGATAAATTAGTAGAAGAATAATTTAACAGGTGTGAATTTTGTTGCATTGCCTCTAATTATTGGCAAGAATTAAGTTGTAGGCTTAATGCCAAAGTTGAATTCTGGTTGTAATTGTTGTTGTAGTTGCTGGTGTGTTCATACTATTGTTGCATATATAGCATATCAAGTTGGAGTTGATGCTCGGTAAGTTGGCCTGGATTGACAAATTAAGTTGGAAGCTTATGCCTTGTTGACGCCTCTATTAATTGGCAGATTTTTAAGTTGGGAGTTCTGCTCCAATGGTACCACATGCATGTGCATTTTCTGAGTCGCATTCCATGTTGCATAAATTGTTGTTGTGTGGTTGATTAATGTTGATGGTAATGTTGTGAAATGGTGATTTTATATAATCTGATTTAATATATTATTTATCATATACCCGATTATATTGTTTGATATCTCACCCCTTCTGTGGTTGGTGATGGTTTATACGCCATCCTGCAGGTAATCCAGAGTGAAGGCTATCCACCTTCATTAGTTCGAGTCGGTGTCGTCGCTCTGATACGTAACACTCGGGGGGATGAACGCATGTTTCCTTTATTGTTGATTTTATTATTGTTGCTGAATTTTTAAGTTGTTTTTGTTAAGGACTTTTTGTTTTGAAGTTGTTTTATGTGAACAACGATGGTATGTTATCAAAGTGGAATTTTTGTGAATCCGCTGCGTAGTAAATAAAGTTGTTTTATTTTAAAGACTGAGCAGGTTGTTATTGGTTCATCCGAAATTATGTGTTATGTATCTGTTTTCCAAGTGATTAATTGTCGTTGCTTTACGTAGAAAGTGTAACATTCCATATGTACGTTGAAAATTTGTAACTCTAATTCTATATTATTCGATGGGTAGAAATGGGGTGTTACATTAGTGGTATCAGAGCAGGTCGGTCCGTCCGGCCACGTTGTCGAGTCGTAGCTTTGTTTAACAATCGAGTATTGTTAACTAGTTCTAACCTTTGTTCATGTTGTAGTGATAAGTTGAGATGGCTGGAAGGAACGATGCAGCAATTGCTGCTGCATTGGAAGCAATGGCTCAGGCTTTGCAGAATCAGCCGAACGCTGACGAGAATGGTGGATCTCGCAGTTTAGCAACTTTTCAAAGGGAGAATCCGCCCACCTTCAAGGGCAAGTATGATCCTGATGAAGCGTTGGATTGGTTGAAAGAGATGGAGAGAATCTTCCGTGTGATGGACTACACTCCAGCGCAGAAGGTTCGATATGGGACTCACATGCTAACAGTTGAGGCTGATGAATGGTGGCTAGAGACTCGTCAGAGGTTGGAAGCTGCATGTGAAGGTATCACTTGGGCTGTGTTCCGAAGGGAGTTCCTGAGGAAGTATTATCCAGAGGATGTTCGTGGTAAGAAGGAAATCGAGTTTCTTGAGCTGAAGCAAGGAAGTATGTTGGTTACTGAATATGCTGCAAAGTTTGTTGAGTTGGCTAAGTTTTATCCGCACTATAACGGGGACACTGCTGAGTTTTCAAAATGCATCAAGTTTAAGAGTGGGTTGCGCCCAGAGATCAAGAAGGCAATTGGATATCAAAAGATTCGTGTCTTCTCTGATTTGATTGGTAGTTGCAGAATTTATGAAGAGGATAACAATGCTCATTATAAGATCATTAATGAGAGGAAGAGCGAGCACTAACAGAATCGTGACAAACCTTATGATGCTCCAGCTGGAAAAGGTAAACAGAAAGTGGCTGATGGTAAGAGGACTAGTGGGGGAGATGCTCCTGCTGGCATAGTTTGTTTCAAATGTGGGAAACCTGGTCATAAGAGTAATGTGTGTACTGCTGAGGTGAAGAGGTGTTTCCGTTGTGGTAAGACTGGGCATGCAATATCTGAGTGCAAGCATAAAGAGATGATTTGTTTCAACTGTGGTGAAGAAGGACACATTGGTAGTCAGTGTCAGAAACCAAAGAAGGCACAAACCGGTGGAAAAATGTTCGCTTTGGCTGGGACTCAGACAACTACTGAGGACAGACTAATCAGTTGTACATGTTTCATTAATAGTACTCCTTTAATCACTATGATTGATACTGGTGCTACTCATTGTTTTATTGCTGCTGAATGTGTTGAAAGATTGGGTCTTATGTTGTCTTCTATGAATAAAGAAATGGTCGTCGAGATTCCAGCTAAGGGATCGGTGACTACTTCTCTTGTGTGTTTAAAGTGTCCTTTAACGATCTTCGACAAAAACTTTACTGTTGATTTGGTGTGTTTGCCGCTAACTGGGATGGATGCAATCTTGGGAATGAACTGGTTAGAATATAACTATGTTCATATCAATTGTTATAAAAAGTCAGTGAGATTTTCTACTCCTGAAGAGGAAGAAGCTGGTTTTTTGTCTTTTAGGCAGTTACAACAGTTGATGCAAGAAGGAGCTCAGATGTTCTCGGTGATGGCGTCGTTGTCTATTGAGAGTCAAGCTGTAATTGAGGAGTTTCAAGTGGTGCGTGAATTTTCTGAAGTTTTCCCTGATGAAATTCCTGATGTACTGCCAGAAAGAGAAGTGGAGTCTGCAATTGACCTTGTACATGGTACCAGACCTGTTTCTATGGCATCCTACAAGATGTCTGCATCTGAATTGTCAGAACTAAAGAAGCAATTGGAGGATTTGCTTGAAAAGAAGTTTGTAAGGCCAAGTGTATCGCTGTGGGGAGCTCCAGTGTTGTTAGTAAAGAAGAAAGATGGAAGTATGAGGCCCTGTGTTGCTTATAGACAATTAAATAAAGTGACGATTAAGAACAAGTATCCGCTTATGAGAATAGATGACTTGATGGATCAATTGGTAGGTGCTCGTGTGTTTAGCAAGATTGATTTGAGGTCGGGCTATCATCAGATTAAAGTAAAAGATGAAGATATCCAGAAGACGGCCTTCATAATGCGTTATGGACATTATGAGTATTCGGTGATGCCTTTCGGTGTTACTAATGCGCCAGGAGTATTCATGGAGTACATGAACCGTATCTTTCACACTTATTTGGATCGGTTTGTGGTGGTGTTCATTGATGATATATTGTTTTACTCTAAATCGAAAACGGAGCATGCAGAACACGTAAGACTAGTATTGCAAATTTTGAAAGAGAAGAAGTTATATGCCAAGCTATCTAAATGTGAATTTTGGTTAAAGGAGGTTAGTTTTCTTGGTCATGTCATTTCAGGTAGTGGCATTGCTGTGGATCCATCTAAAGTAGATGCTGTGTTGCAATGGGAAACTCCAAAGTCGGTTACCAAGATTAGAAGCTTTTTGGGACTAGCCGGTTATTACCGAAGGTTTATCGAAGGATTTTCTAAGTTAGCACTTTCGTTGACTAAGTTGACTTGTAAAGGTAAAGCTTTTGTGTGGGACATTCAATGTGAAGAAAGTTTTACGGAATTGAAGAAGAGATTGACATCGGCTTCGGTTTTGACATTACCTAATCCAGGAGAACCTTTTGTGGTGTATTGTGATGCTTCTAAGATGGGTTTAGGAGGTGCTTATGCAGAATGATAAGGTAGTTGCTTATGCGTCGAGGCAGTTGAGGACTCAAGAAAAGAACTATCCTACGCATGGTTTAGAACTTGCTGCAGTTGTTTTTGTGCTGAAGATTTGGAGGCATTATCTTTATGGTTCTAGATTTGAAGTGTTTAGTGACCATAAGAGTTTAAAGTATTTATTTGATCAGAAGGAATTGAATATGAGACAACGAAGATGGTTGGAATTATTAAAAGATTATGATTTCGGTTTGAACTATCATCCAGGTAAAGCTAATGTTGTGGCTGATGCCCTAAGTCAGAAAACTTTGCATATGTTGGCGATGATGGTTAGAGAATTGGAATTAATTGAGCAGTTAAGAGATATGAACTTAGTTTGCAAGGTGACACCGCAGAGTGTGATGTTGGGAATGCTGAAGATTAACAATGATTTTCTGGACAGTATCAAGGGAGCTCAGAAGTTAGACGTGAAACTGGTAGATTCGATGGTTGGGATCGATCAGTCTGAGAATGATGATTTCAAGTTAGATGCCCATGGTGTGTTGAGATTCCGTAATCGAATTTGTATTCCTGATGATGCGGAGATAAAGAAAGCGATTCTTGAGGAAAGTCATAGAAGTAAATTGAGTATTCATCCCGGGGCTACAAAGATGTATCAGGACTTGAAGAAATTGTTTTGGTGGCCTGGGATGAAGCGTGATATAGCTCGTTTTGT
Source organism: Lathyrus tuberosus (assembly GCA_022829125.1). Lineage (NCBI taxonomy): Eukaryota > Viridiplantae > Streptophyta > Magnoliopsida > Fabales > Fabaceae > Lathyrus > Lathyrus tuberosus. The sequence continues at coordinate 4,860,953 of JALAZF010000384.1, forward strand.
GTACGCATGTTTAACTTGTCAGAAGTCGAAAGTTGAACATCAGAAGCCTGTAGGGTTGATGCAACCGTTAGAAGTTCCAGAATGGAAATAGGATAGCATTTCAATAGACTTTGTGATGGGATTACCTAATACTTCAAGGGGACACGATTCGATTTGGGTGATTGTTGATAGGCTTACGAAGTCAGCTCATCTTATTCCTATTAACATCAGTTTTCCAGTATCGAAGTTGGCAGAGATTTATACTAGCGTAATTGTAAAGCTGCATGGTGTTCCTCTGTGTATTGTGTCGGATAGAGATCCGAGGTTTACTTCTGATTTTTGGAAGAGTTTCCAAGAGGCGTTGGGTTCTAAGTTGAGGTTGAGTTCAGCGTATCACCCTCAGACGGTTGGTCAAACTGAGAGGACTATTCAGTCGTTGGAGGAGTTGTTGAGAGCTTGTGCTCTTGAGCAGGGAGGTTCGTGGGATACTTATCTTCCATTGATCGAGTTCACTTATAATAACAGTTACCATTCCAGTATTGGAATGGCACCTGTTGAAGAGTTATATGGTCGGAGATGTAGACTCCTTTATGTTGGCATGAATCTGGAGAAAGTGTAGTGCTTGGACCTGAAATTGTTCGAGAAACTACTCAGAAGGTGAAGTTAATCCGAGAGAAGATGAAATCTTCCCAAAGTAGGCAGAAGAGTTATCATGACAAGCGAAGGAAAGATTTAGAATTTCACGCAGGTGACCATGTGTTTTTGAGAGTTACACCGGTGACAGGTGTTGGGCGTGCATTGAAGTCTAAGAAGCTCACTCCTCGTTGTATTGGTCCGTATCAGATTTCGAACAGAGTTGGAAATGTTGCTTATAGAGTGGCCTTACCGCCTAATCTTTTGAATTTACATGATGTGTTTCATGTGTCATAACTCCGGAAGTACGTTCCAGATCCATCTCATGTAATTCATATGGATGATGTGCAAGTACGGGATAATCTTACTATGGAAACAATGCCTGTACGGATCGCGGATCGTGAAATGAAGACTCTAAGAGGCAAGGAGATTGCGTTGGTAAAAGTAGTCTGGTTAGGAGCTGCCGGAGAAAGTATGACGTGGGAGTTGGAAAGCAAGATGCAGGAATCCTATCCCGAGTTGTTTGAACAAGGTAAATTTTTGAGGACGAAAATATTCTAAGTGGGGGAGAGTTGTAACGCCTGGTTATTTAATTAATTATTTAATTAAATGTCTTCGTATTATTTGTTTGAATTGTGTTGGTTGTCGAAAATGTTGTGTTGAGTTGCTATGTCGGTGTTAGTTGAATTAATTTAATTGATTTAAGTTGTGTTGGTTTTAGTTGGATTAATTTAATTAAACTGATTAAGTTGTAGATATAGTATTAGAAATAATACTAGATTATATTATTTGGGCTTTGATGAGTAGAAGTAGAATTAGTGGGGGTGTAGAAATGAGGCCCAATAAAACAAATAGAATAATAGTGTTATTATATTAGGTAATTAAAAAAAGAGAAAGAGGGAAGTAGCAGTTAGACAATAGAAGTTACGGAGAAGAGGAACAAGGGTTTGGAAACGGAACACGGAGAGGTTGCGAGAACAGGAATCCAATCGGAGAGTAGAGCGACCTTCAATCCAAGATAAGGGTGGGGTTTTGACTCTATAATAGGGTAGTTGATGAATAGTATGTGGGAATTTGGGATTGTATAGAATGATCACTGTGTGTATATTGTGTCGAGAAATATACCGAATTTCTATTATTTTTGTATCTGGTTGTTATCTCCGCTTAATGTCGCTGAAAATGGTGTGTTGTTTGGGTCTGTGACCGGAATTATTTTAGATTGGATTGATTTAAAAAAAAGGGGGGGTGGCTCAAGCCACCCTTGTGTGTGTGTGTGGGTGGCGCAAGCCACCTTGTGTGAGTAAGTGAGGTGGCGCAAGCCACCTCTGTGTGTGTGTGTGTGAGAGGTGGCGCAAGCCACCTGTGTGTGTGGGTGTTTATTTGGTTAGTGTGTGTGGGTGTTTATTTGGTTAGAATATTAATATTTATTTGATTAGGATATCATTTGGTTAGAATATTAATACTGGCAAGAGATATTTTAATGGTTTGAAATATTATAATTGTCGCTCCCGGGATTTTCATCCTAGTACAAACGCGAAAGTGGCACCGAAACAGAGTCGCCAGCAATGTGTATTTATCCCACGAGAGGGAAAGGAAACACTGCATAAACCTGAAGGGAAGGAAAAGCATGGTCTTGCGACCAAGAGAATTGGGGTTCGGGAGTCGGTTACGCGAGAGGAAGGTATTAGCACCCCCTCACGTCCATCGTACCCGATGGGATCCACGCTTGCTGTTTCAATCAAAGGGTGTAAGGAAAGGATACTGGAAAGGGGACTGAAGGAAAGAAAGGAGAAAGAAAGAGAAAACAAATGTAGGGAAAATAAAAGAAGTGCTCGAATGGGCCCTACCCCACTGCCTACGTATCTCATCGGGAGCATGAGAATCAGAGCGACGTAGTTCCCCTCAATAGGGATGGATCGTTTGTGTTTTTTAGGGAACAGCTAACGTTCTAGCTCAGGTGTTGCAGGCTCGCTGGTCCGAGTGCATTACCATCTTGCAAGAGAACGAGTAGGAGCACGTTCATACGTTGAGAGTGAATGAGGTGAGAAAAGAATTCCCGAAGGAAAGACGTTATTGTTTGTTTTTGTCTTTTTAAGAGTTTTTTCCCATTTGTTTGCATATGATAGTGTATCTGAATCTTAGTCATTGGAATGTGTACATTCTCACATTCCAAGATGGAATGGGTAAGAAAGCACACTAAGAGTGAAGAAGACCCCCACACTTAGTTCCAATTGTCAAGGTTCAAACACACTAGCATACTTGTGTTTATTAAGTGTTTTTTTTTATTAAGAAATGAAGAAGTGTTTTTTATTTGTACCTTCAACAAGTATTGCATTTAAGTCCCTCATACAAGATCGAATGTTTAACACATTGACCCAAGATGGGATATAATGTTATACATTATAAGATTATAAGAGAAAACCCCTTTATAATCTTTTCTTTATATGAAAGGCCTAAATGCAATAAATGCTTACCTTTATTAGATGTTTTGGATTTTCTTTAAGAGATGAGAAGAGAGACTCAAGAGAGGAGAAAAGGTAAAACCTATGTGGACTAAGACTCAATCCTAATTGAAGATTAAAGGGAGTGATCCTAATGGTTTGTGAGGTTTCAACCTAAAGTCTAAAGAAAGAATGAATTAAACAATTCGCTTCTAAAGTAGAAGATGAATTGTAATTCAAAAAGGGGAAGTGATGAGTTATTAAAAGAAAGCACATAAGTGCTTAACAAAACACAAAATGGAATTGTAAAAGAGATGAAAGGAAAGAAATTTGAATGTGGATTCCTTATCCACACTCAATTGCAACTTACCAAAGCCCCTGCATGGTTAGTAAACATGTACAAGAAGTGTAAGAAAGGAAAGAACATTTAATGCACTATAAAGCTCAAGAGAATTATATGAGAAATCAAATTCTATTAATCACAACCAGAATGTGCATCATATGGAAAACACATGATTATCATCAAGCAAACTCAAGTGGATAGGCAACAAACATCATCCATGACATTAGAACATGATACCATAAGAAAAGGGAGAATGAAATATGAAAGGAAAAAGAAGAAATGTGCATGAATGGAACATGCAATCCATGGATCAGAATTGAAATGAAATGACAAATGATTCACAAACATCTCACAAGTATTCATGCATGACACATCAAGACATTTAAGAAGTGATAGAAGAAGTAGAATTGAAATGGGAGTTCAAAAAAGGAAAGTGCAAACACAACATGTTAAAGGTACCCAAGGTTCAAATGATAATCAACATGCAAAGATGACATATAATATGTATCAATGACCTATTATGTCACATGAATGGTTCACCAAATATGCAAATGATCATGCAAGTATGTACAAAAGAAAATATGTAAACATGCACAAAAGTTAAGATGATATGACATGCTATTATGCTTCAAAAGTAATGCATCAAACAAAAATCAAATGGCCTTAGGAAAATTAATCAAGCATGGTTTAAAGATACACAAGTCATAAGTGAAATCATATACCAAAATAGCATACAAGAAATCAAGGCAAAATGATGTCAAACAATGCATTTAGGTCAAATTGGATGCACATACCAAGTAACACAAAAATGAACACCAAACATGTCATGAAATGACTTAAAAAAAACAAATAAAAATCAATCAACATACTTCAATATGTTAATGACTCAGTACAAAAAGAAGAGCATCAAAACAATTTTTAATGATCAAGAACAAAATTAAACAAGATCATATATCACATTAAGAATGCACACCAAAGAAATTCAAAGAAAATTGTGGAGCAGGGGCAAAAAGGTCATAAAATCAGAAACTAAAATCACCAAAAATTTTCTAAATGTTTTAAGAAAACTCATGAATTTTTTTGGAATTTTATGATAATGTTTGATATTTTTAAAAATTAAAAAGAAAACGTGTAGTAAAAATAGAAAATAAAATGTAATGCAAAAATGAATGGGGGTGCATTCCTAGTAAAAATGAGTTCAAAAATGGTTTGGGCCTAAGGCATGGGGGTGTGAATATCAATTTGGCTAAGTCCATCAGAAATGTGCACATGACTTGCACGAGTTTTTTAATGCGCTGTCACCATTATCACCACACGATCATGCCAAAATGGACGCACAAGATTAGAACATGCTAAACCCTAACATCAACTCCCCGGCCGGAGAGGGACCTCCGGTCACCTTCTCCGGCCACTCTCCGGCGTTGCAATTAACCAAACATTCCAGAAATTTATGCAATGCACATCAAAATGTTCAGGAAGTCACGTACATTCCAAATCCATCAATGAAATCATCAAACCATTCACATATAGCAAGAAACAAACACGAACAAATTGCCCTAAGTTTTTGGATCTAAGCTTCTAAGAAGCTCTATCAACTAGCCAGAGTTCAAATGCTCCTAGTGAGCTCATATCATCATGAAAACAACAAAATAAACAAGTAAACGTGAGAGAAGAGTTTGTAAGCTTCGGAACCTGATCTTGCAGTTATTGTAGAGTCTGAGAAAACTAGAGGAAATGCTTGCTTCTTCCTTAAGCTTCACTTGGCCAAGTAAAGGCTTTGATGAAGATGATGATTTAGGGGAGAAGAAATGAGATCCAAGCTCAAAAATCAGTTGCTCTTTGGTGAAGTTGAGAGAGAATCATAGAAGATTTAGGAGGAGGCTGAACAATGTGAACTCGAAGATTCCTTGCAATGGTGATGTTGAGAGTAGAGCAGAGAGAGTTTTTTGGAGAGAATGTGGAAGAATGAAGCTGAAAATGAAATTAGAGAGTGATGTTTGGTTTTATAGTAAACTCTAACCATGGTTTAATGAGTGAGTTAACTGAGTTATGTGGAGTTAAGTGAGTCATCCCTAACTAACTGAGTCAAGTTAGTTAGGGAGAACCATGATATGGTGTGGCTGGTTCATAATGTGTTACCATGCTCTTGCTGCTAAACTTCTATAGCAAGCTTCCAACCTTTCCCTTTTCATGTATGACTCGAGCAAGTGTGTAAAGAGTGCAGGCATGTGTTGGTCTCAATAAGGAAGCAAACATACAACTTCTGTCATGTATTTGATGTGTGCTTGAACCAAAATTATGCAGCAAGTCATCATTGTAACAGTGGGTGTTTGAGAATGGAATTCTCTATGTTCATGGCATGAAACTGTATGGTTTTGGAATCAATGAAAAGAGGGATCATAATAGAACAACTTTGGTATGAAAAATGAGTTGACATAATGCTTGGGAAAGGTTGAAAAATGACTTGAAACACAAAGGTTTGGAAACTAGTTATGGACGAGGAAATGAGGTTGGTTGGCAAGGTGTGCATGGCATGGATTTTCAGCAAGATCATCACAACTTGGACTCAACATAACTTCTTGACCTTTGATCAAATGAAAAAAACATGAACACCAATCTTAAAGATCTCACATAGAGGAACAACTTTCATGTTGAAAGATTTTTCATTTGAGGCATCTAGCCATGAGTAATTGATCTAAACATTTGGCCCACCATGTGTTTGGGAAAATGACTGCGCGCGTGCCCTGAAAATCTTGGTCATGACCAAGTTCTGAACCTACTTTGCTCCAACTTTGATCATCCATATCTCACTCAATTTTTATCCAATGGAGATGTTCTACACATGGATTTGAAGCTTGAAACAAGATCTTTTGTTATGGCCGAGTGGAATTTTCATTTGATGCCCCAATTTTAAATGGACTTGGCTCAAACTCTGATGCAAAATAGCCAAAACTTGCTATATTTAGTAACCCTTCTTCATCCAAAAATGGCAACTTTCCACATCTTGATTTTTTCATGATTCCTTTGGAGTTTCTTGACCAAATTTTGTACATTGGACATATGTAACATGAATTTCATGATTTTGGGCTCAAAAAGTCAAGAGTTAACTTTTTTCTTCTGATTATTTGACTTGGCCCCAATTTTCCTGATTTTTTATCTTTCTTCCAATTGAACCACTTCTAAAACCAATTGAGAGGCAATTTTCCACATACATACACTTAAGAACATATAGGACACCATGACATCAAGTTTTGTCCAAAAAATCAAAGATATCCTGATTTAATTGGAAACCCTAGTTTAGGTGCCCACCTCCTAGGAGAAAAATGTGCAGTCTTCAATTTCAAAATCCTCAGAGTATGTTGTGTGTCCTCTTAAAAGATGATGAGATATACCATTTGAGGATGATTTTGGATCAATGAGCTATCTCTTTTGAGGGTTTTCCTTCAGTTTTTGAACCTCTTGCATAGTGAAAGATATAGTGCTTCAATCTCCCATTGAATCTCTCATTCTTGAGGTTGTGGATGTTCCATTGAGATAGTATGAGACATGAAAGGCCTCTTGGCTTGCCTTGAGGAAACTTGATTGACCTTTTTGTGCTTTGAATGATCCCTTGATTGTCGATCTTCCCCCTGATCACATGCCCTGATGGTAAGAAGGATGCTATGCCTCATTTTTCTATGTTAAATGCAATGCAATGCTAATGAGATGGATATGATATGATAGATGATAATGCTATGCTAAGATGACAAAAAGGGAGAGCAAATTTTGGGGTATTACAATAATGACATAATTATGTTAGTAACATTAGCAGGAAAATAATACTTGTATAGAATATTAATCATGAATTAGCAGGAAAATAATACTTGTTTGGAATATTAATAACGAGTTAGCAGGAAAAATAATATTCGTTTGGAATATTAATAATATGTTGGTAACAGTAAGCAGAAAAATAATGTAGCCATTGTTATTAGCTTCAGTAATAGAAAAATGATAGCAAAGGCATGAACTAGCAGGTAGTATTTTCAGTAGCAGTAACAGTGATAAATTAGTAGAAGAATAATTTAACAGGTGTGAATTTTGTTGCATTGCCTCTAATTATTGGCAAGAATTAAGTTGTAGGTTTAATGCCAAAGTTGAATTGTGGTTGTAATTATTGTTGTAGTTGCTGGTGTGGTCATACTGTTGTTGCATACATAGCATATCAAGTTGGAGCTGATGCTCGGTAAGCTGGCCTGGATTGGCAAATTAAGTTGGAGCCTTATGCCTTGTTGACGCCTCTATTAATTGGCAGATTTTTAAGTTGGGAGTTCTGCTCCAATGGTACCACATGCATGTGCATTTTCTGAGTCGCATTACATGTTGCATAAATTGTTGTTGTGTGGTTGATTAATGTTGATGGTAATGTTGTGAAGTGGTGATTTTATATAATCTGATTTAATATATTGTTTATCATATACCTGATTATATTGTTTGATATCTCACCCCTTCTGTGGTTGGTGATGGTTTATACGCCATCCTGCAGGTAATTCAGAGTGAAGGCTATCCACCTTCATTAGTTCGAGTCGGTGTTGTCGCTCTGATATGTAACACTCGGGGGGATGAACGCATGTTTCCTTTATTGTTGATTTTATTATTGTTGCTAAATTTTTAAGTTGTTTTTGTTAAAGACTTTTTCTTTTAAAGTTGTTTTATGTGAACAACGATGGTATGTTATCAAAGTTGAATTTTTGTGAATCCGCTGCGTAGTAAATAAAGTTGTTTTATTTTAAAGACTGAGCAGGCTGTTATCGGTTCATCCCAAATTATGTGTTATGTATCTGTTTTCCAAGTGAGTAATTGTCGTTGTTTTATGTAGAAAGTGTAACATTCCATATGTACGTTGAAAATTTGTAACTCTAATTCTATATTATTCGATGGGTAGAAATGGGGTGTTACACGTTGTGTGCGGATACCTGAGGAGGGTCCTCGGTATGGTCGGGGATAATGAAATCCTCTGGCCGTGTGATGGACATTGCGACCTGAGGATGAGGACTAGGTGGCGAAGATTCTGCTTCTTTCTTGGCCTCGGATGTCTCTCGTCGAGAGGACTCACCCTTCTTCGTGTTTTGTTTTAAGTGGCCCTCCTTGTTGAGGATCTCAATGGCATCTTTCAAGTACACGCAGTCTTTGGTTACACGACCGTGGCTGCGGTGGAAACGACAGTACTTACTCTTGTCCGTATTGCCCTTGAACGACGTTGGTTTGGGAAACCGGACACCTCCCTTCTTAAACTCCGCGTTTATGCATTCAGAGAGAATGCGCTCGTGGGGAGCTGTCAATAGGGTATATTCTGTGAAACGACCAGCAGGTCCCTTGCCTTCTCGAGGGCGATCGTCTCGTCGCCTTTCTCTATCGCGTCTGGGGGCCTCTGATTCATCCTTTTCTTTTTTTGTTGCCTGGGAACCCTCTTGGTCTCTAGAGTCTCGGGCTTTGTAGGCTGCCTCTTTCTCATCGTATTGTATATACGATTGAGCCTTGCGGAGTAACTCGGCCAGGTTGTGGGGAGGCTCGATGCCCACCGCCTTGCAGAATTCACTCTTTGGCCTCAGTCCTTTTTCAAGGAGATACTTCTTTATATAATCTATCATACAGATTTCAACAGTCTCCTTGTTGAACCGCTCGATATATGCGCGCAGGGGCTCATCCCTGCTCTGTATGATGGCTTCTAACGTAGCCTCCGACTTGGGGTGTCGCCAGGAGGCAGTAAAATGGCGGGCAAACTAGCCCTTTAAATCTTTCTAAGATGTGACTGAACCCCGGGGAAGCCGTTTGAACCAGGCCATGGCCCCTTTCCTTAGAGTGATAGGGAAGAGCCTGCATTTGATAGCCCCACTCACGTTATAATAGTGGAGCATAGCCTCTATGTTCTCTATGTGCTCGCCCGGGTCGATGGTCCCATCGTAAGTAGCCAAGGAAGGTGGTTTCTCCAATCCACGAGGAATGCGCATGTCCATGATCTCCTGGGATAGGGGTCCATGGACATCGTCGTCGTTGCTTGTGCTAGATGACCGGTAGGGGGAGTCGCTACGCCCGCGGGTCCTGCTACGACGGGGAGAGTGTCTACGTGACTTGTGACACTCGTGACGGCTCCTCGAAGGTCTGCTCCTCTTCGGAGAGGGAGAGTGTCTGGATTTCTGCCGGGGAGATCGGTGTCGTTGTCTAGCGAGGGCTAAGTCAGGTTCCGCCGATCTAGAACGTCTTCGTTCGGGAGAAGGGGCTTCTAGACATGTCTCTCCTGCGCTTCTGAGGAGGAGACTGTGGCCGTGGAGAAGGACTGTTGGGCCTCTGCCAGGGGCGCTACTCCTTGAGGGCGTGTTCGAGCATACCGATCTTCTCACCCTACTGGAAGATCAAGAAGCTGGACCTGTTGAGGGAGGAAATTAAGGCAGCAGTGCCCGGGTCCGCGTTTTGAGGGACAAGTATAACCTAAAAAGCGGGGCAAGCAGCCTGCGCACGCGGCTTCACGTCATCAGGGGTTGGAGAGGCGGTTTTCCCATCCCGATGATCTGTCTCTGGAAAAGCAGCTCCGGAGAGGAGGTGCTCGGCGTTATCAGCGATAACGGTGACGATGGGCTATGGACGGGTATCATCGTTCCTGTTTGAGGCCATGGTGATTAGATGTAGTTTGGAGAGAGATTTGGTATTTGAGGTGAAAAAGAGGGGATCTTGAATAAAAAAGACGGGGAAGCTAGTTTCCCACAGACGGCACCACTAATCGGAGGTGATCAAACTGGATCGTCGTGGCCTTCGTGTAGGGCTGATGAGGTTGCTTGTAGGAGAGAAAAGGGGGTTGTACCTGCAAGGTACTCCGATGCCAAAGTAAGTGTTTTGTCAAAAGAGAGAAAACAAGTATACAATTAAGATTTCAAGTATTGGATATTGAATACCCGCCCCTCTCACATGAGAGGGTATTTATAGAGGTAACCCCTAGCGCGGAGCCAAGGTCTCCCTTGTGGCCGAAATATCTGGTCGACCAATGGGAGACTGCCAGGTGGAGGGCAAGGCGCGTGGCCCTTTGACCTGGTCCAACTGTTTTCGTGAGATCCGAGGAGAAAGTTGGTTGCGTGAACTGCTAAGCGAGTGAGAGGGACATGCCCAACGGCTAGTTTCTGCCCAACGGCTAGTTTCTACCCAACGGCTAGTTTCTAGCTATTGGGCCTTGCCCTGCTGGGGGAAAAGCGTCTGCCCAGTCCATAACAGGAGCCCCTCAAGCCTTTGCTCTGGGGAAGAGTGATGACTTAAGGTATCCATGTGGACAGTTACCTTCAAGCGATAGCGTTCGGGGACATGTCCCTCGCCTTTTCTAATACCGAGGTGGTCGGCGTCGGTGTTTCAACCTGCCCAAACAGTCTTTAAAGTACAAGGAGCATACTTGTGAAAAGGTCGTTTTATGTCGACCAGGATTTAGGAAGGGTGCTCGCCGAAGTGGCATTTTCATGTCGAGAAGGTGTGCTCGCGGGATAGCGGGAGACTTGGTGAATGTAACGTCTAGCTTTGAGAATGCCAGACGAAGATTCCCTTTTTGACACGTGGTGGTGCATTTAACTCCTGTCAGGCTTAGAGGTCTCGGCTATGATGGCCTTTGCGCTTCCCAAGCGAGCAAGTGCTTATAAAAGAGGGGAGAAGGGATTCATTTGCATACTTCACGCAAATTTCTCTCCTTAACCCTTTTGCTCTGCAACTCGTCCTTTCGCTGGAGTTCCTCTTCGCCGCCGTCAATCTTCATTGTCTACATCCAGACCTTCATCTTCAACCTCCAGACCCAAGCAAGTTCTTCATAGTTTTCTACAATTTCCATGGGGTTCTTCATCTTCTGGAAGTATTTATGAATTTTCCGGTGACACATGAATTCTCCGGTTGAAGATTCATGTGTTCTTCGATGAACACATGAATTTCTGGAAAATTCATGAAGAACATGGAATGAATGTTCATGATTATTGCGTATGTTGGTATAGATCTTCCTAGGTTCTGGTTAGGATTAGTTTTAGGTTTGTAGTCGGGCATTAGGCCTGTTTGACATGAAACTATGGCTTTTGAGCGACGAGCTTACTTCGTTGAGTAAGCTCCCAAGTCTTTGTAAAGTCTGGGAGACTCGTCCCCGTCGTAGGGGATAGTGGAGTCATCGTATTCTGTCACGGTTGATGTGGGCTCGAGGTTATCCTCGACTTCTTCCTCGCCCTTTCACTTGATTAGTGGTGGAAGGGTGGAATTGATCCTAGTCGTCGAATTCACTTTTTCTTCCTCTGCTTTTCAGGTGAAATGGCTGATCCTCCCGAAGAAGTTGTGCCCGAAGCTGGGGCCGTGAACGAGGAGGCGGAGCAGTCCGTTGAATATGCCAACGTCCACGCAGCAAAAGGGGACCTGAGGTGGATCGCCCAGGAACCCTTATCGACAAGGTCAACGTTTACTAAAGAGGAGATTCGGGAGTTCCCCTATCTGGAAGACCGGGATGAGGGTGCACCGGTGTACTGGAGGGCCATCTGCCTGACGGAGAACGACAGAATTTGCTTGATCTATCCGGGGATGCGGTTTCCCATGTACGAGTTTGCCTTTGTGGAGGCTAAGTTTCGTTTTCCCTTCACCGACTTCCAGGAGGCCATCTTTCTCCACTTAGAATTGTGTCCCGCCAAGATTCATCCAAACACGCTGGCCTTCATACGTGCTTTCGAGCTGGTGTGCCATTTCTTACGTGTCGGGGCGACTGTGGATCTCTTCTTCTGCGTCTTCCAAATCCAGCGGAGCACCACGGGCTCGAAGCAAAGCTTGGTGTCCTTCAAGTAGCAGAGCAGGCTCTTCTGGCCATATTCAGAGTCTGTTCGGCATTTCAAGGACATGTTCTTGGTCGTGAAGCCTGTCTCCGAAGCGGCTAAGAGGTCCATCTCTATGCTCGACACCATGACCGTTGATGGCCGACAAGTTGAAAAGACCATGTCCAAGTTTCCTTTGGAGTGTTCCTTGTTAAGCATGAGCAGCTTAGTGAGTGGGACAAGGAGTCCTACCGGGTTCTCCATGCTTACGTGGAGAGTTTCAGTCTGGCCTTTATGGTGGACAGGGATGGAAATGAGTTGCTTAGGGACGACGGGGAGCCTGCTCGGGCAAGTCGCTACATCAACACTAAGGCCCTTCTTGAGTGTGAAAATGACGATGTTGCATTCCAGCTTCTCGGTACAACTTGATCTTGTGCTCGTATTTATTAATTTTTTGTCTAATTGTGCTGATCTGTCTTTCTATGTTTGCAGAGAAAATGGCAGATATGAGGGAACGCCGGATGAGGTCCCAATCAGCCAAAGTCCATAAGAAGGTACCTCCAATGCCAAAAGCCGGTGCGGCCAAGCAGTAGGCGACGCTGGAAAGGTTCGTGGCCAGCGTTGGTCCTACTCCGAGGATGACCTCTACGCCACTGACTCCGGACACATCCCACAAGAGGAAGCGGGATGATATTGGCTCCTCCTTAGCAGGCACCTTGGGTGGTTTCTCTGGAGGGAAATTTGTGCTGCCCTCATGCTATCTTCAGGGGAAGATGTTTGATGGGGAGAGTTCTATCGTTGTCCCGGACCTTGACGCTTCAGCTATCTTGCCCACCGATCCTCAGGTGCGGAGGAAGCTTCTCTGCCAGGATGCGGACGACATGATTAGGATATTGGAAGCTGCGTTGACTCTTGAAGATGCAGAGGTGGTTCCTTTTGCCGACCTCAAGAAGGCTAAGATCAGGATCAATGACTTGGAGCTAGAGAATACAAAGATATACAATGAGCTGAAGAAGCTGCAAGGCCACCAAGAGGCCAAGATATTGCTTCAAAAGGAAGTAACCCAGATGAGGGAAGAGGTGACCAAAGTCAACGAGGAAAATGCCCGTTTGAAGGCGAGGATAGCTGAGCTAAAGGGATCGTCGGGGGTTGGTCAGGACGAGACCGGCGACGAGAAAACCCTGAAGATGCAGAGGGGCCTGATCTAGAGGATCCGTCTTCTTGGTGAAGATAATCTGAGGGCAGCTGAGTTTCGCTTCAACACTGCTTTGGAGCAGTTGAAGGCCCTGAACTCTGACGTCCAACTGCTAACCGAGGGAATGGGTCTTCTCAACGTGGTCGTCAATGGCAAGGTAGTTTCCCCGGAGGTTCCCGACGAGGCAATTTAGTTTGATTTTTGAAGAATGTACTTGTATTTTATGGGCCTGCGTGCCTTTTGAAATGAAATGTTTTGTCGGGCACGACCCTTTCTATGTACTGCTGACTTATTCCGACCTCGTGGTCGACGTTATAAATATTATTTGTTTGGTATTTTCTCTTCACATTTATTTGTGTATGCTTTTGTTGTTTGAATGGATGTTTGCTCGACTTGTTCTTGTTATGCCCGACAATCTGGGAGACTTGTCGAGGAGGACGAAGTAGTTTCGTCGGTGATGAGACTAGGATCTCGATTGAGGTATTAATCTCATAGGCTTGGACTATTCCCATCGCGATCTGGGTGTCTTGCCTTATTGGTGTGGCAACGGTGGAGCTCGATTGAGGTATCCCCGTTGTGTGCAGAGTCTGCTCGTCCCATAAGCAGAAACTGGTCGGCGTTGTAAAAGGGATCGTGCTTACACCGGTGCACGGTCTTGAGGCTGAGCCGTCTCCCCGTTGGGGGGCGATCTCGTTGGCAGTTAGCCCGACCTCGTAGTTGGTCCTAACTGTAGTATTGTTTGAGCTTTTCAGCGCTCCATGGTCGAGCAAATGGTTCTCCATCCAGAGTTTCTAAGTAGTAGGCTCCAGTGCCTATTTTGAACTTGACCCTGTAAAGTCCTTCCCAGTTCGCGGCCAGTTTTCCCTCGCGCGAATCCTTCTGGTTTTTGCATAGGACCAAGCTGCCAACGGGGAAGTCGCGCTTTATAACCTTAGCGTCGTGGCGCAAGGTTATTTTTTGTTTCAGCGAAGCTTCGCAGAGGGCTGCTCCTGACCGTATTTCTTCGACCAGATTGAGCTCTTCTCTCAAGGCTTTGTCGTTTATCTCCTCGTCGAGGGGAGCTTCCGTTCGTCTGGAAGGTTCTCTGATCTCCACCAGTATCACCGCCTCGGTTCCGTAAGCTAATCAGAAAGGGGTTTCCCCGGTGGTGGAGTGTGGTGTTGTTCTGTAGGCCCAGAGCACGCTGTGTAACTCCTCGACCCATCTCTTCTTGGCTTCGCCCAACCTTTGTTTTAGGCCGTGAAGGATTACCCTGTTCGCGGCCTCTGCTTGCCCGTTAGTCTAGGGATGCTCGACGGAAGTGAAGTGTTGCTTCGTGCCTAATTTGGCGACGAAGTCTTGGAACTTCCTGTCCGTGAATTGGGTTCCATTGTCGGTCACAAGGGCCTGGGGTACTCCGAATCATGCAAGAACATTCCTTTTGTAGAAGTAGAGTATTTTTAAGGCTGTGATCTTGGCGAGGGCTTCGGGTTCGATCCACTTAGTAAACTAATCGACGACCACAATCAGAAATTTGTTTTGGTAGGACCCCATTGTAAAAGGGCTGAGTATGTCCATCCCCTGCCAGGCGAAGGGCCAAGGCGAGGACAGAGTCTTCAACTCGTTAGGGGGCGCCAAGTGCATGTCCCCATGGCGATGGCATCGGTCACATTTTTAGACATGCTCCTTGGCATCGTGTTGCATGGTCGACTAATAGTATCCTGCCCGCAGGGCTTTTCGTGCCAATGATCTCCCTCCCAAGTGTTGCGTGTTGATGCCCTCATGAATCTCTTGGAGAATTTCGGGGACCTTGTCCTCCTCGACACATTTCAGGAGGGGGACGAAGAATCCTCATTGGTAGAGTTTGTCATCGATCAGCACATATGCGCAGGCTCGTTGTTTAGTCACGCTGGCCTCCTTGCTGTCCTCGGGCAGTTCCCCTTTGGTGAGGTAATTGTATACAGGGGTCATCCAACAGTGGATGTCTCCAATGGCATTAATGTCGAGCAGCTCTGATGGTCTCTTAATGCTTGGTCGAGCAAGTATCTCTTGTACGACGGATTTGTTGCCGCCTTTCTTTCTGGTGCTAGCCAGTTTTGACAAGACGTCTGCCCGCGTATTTCGTTCGCGAGGAATGTGCTGGACTTTCCATGCGTCGAACTTGGTAATTCAGTCCATTACCAGCGTCACGTATTCGACCAGTTGGTCATTTTTTTCCTGATATTCTCCCCGAACTTGAGAAGCTACGAGTTGGGAATCGGTGAAAATCTTTACCTCCTTGGCGCCCAAGTCTGCGGCCAGCCGTAATTCTGCGTGGAAGGCTTTATACTCGGCTTGGTTGTTAGACATTGGGAAGGATAGGACCAAAGACACTTCGATTAGTATTCCCTCCTTGTTTTCGAGGTTAATGCCCGCGCCGCTGCCGGTGGGGCTAGATGCTCCGTCCACATAGATGGTCCATCTATGTGTTCCGCTTAGTGGGGACGCTGGCGGCGTCATTTCTGCCACGAAGTCGGCCAGGGCTTGTACCTTAAGGGCCTTCCTGCCCTCTTAGGGGATGTCGAATTCTGATAACTCCAGGGACCATTTGAGCATTCTGCCGGCCATGTCTAGTAGACAGAGCAACTGCCTTATGTGTTGGTCCGTGCACACTACTATGGTGTGGGCCAGGAAGTAGTGTCTGAGCCTTCTCGCGGTGGTAACGAGGGCGAGGGAGACTTTTTCGATTTGCGCGTACCTGATTTCAGGCCCTTGCTGGTGAAATAGATGGGCTTTTGCCCGTCCATTGTCTCGCGAATGAGTGCAACGCTAATGGCTTCGCTAGTGACAGAGAGATACAGGTATAAGGTCTCCTCGTACTTTGGTCGTGAAAGCACGGGAGGTTCGGACAGGGCTCGCTTAAGATGAGCCAGGGCCTGCTAACATTCCTCTATCCATTTGAATGTGGCCTCCTTTCTGAGGAGTTTAAAGAAGGGTAGCGCGTGCTGGGAAGACTTAGCCACAAAGCGGGAAAGTGAAGCGAGCATCCCGTTGAGGGACTGTATGGACTTCTTCGTCTGGGCTTGGGGAATTCTGTGAATGCCCGACATTTGTCGGGTTCGCCTCTATCCCTCTCTCGGTGAGGTAGAACCCGAGGAACTTCCATGCCCGCACTCCGAAGGTGCATTTTTCTGGATTAAAACGCATTTTGCACTTTCTGGCCTGGTCGAAAACCTTTAGCAAATGCCCGTATGATCGAATTCCTCTTGGGATTTTACGATCATATCGTCCATGTAAACTTCGAGCATGTCTCCGATTTCTGATTGGAAGACTTTGTTCATCATGCGCTGGTACGTGGCCCCAGTGTTTTTCAGACCGAAGGGCATTACATTGTAGTAATAGTTTCCCGAGGAGGTCATAAATGTGGTGTATTTCTTGTCCTTTTTGGCCATTGGGATTTGATTGTATCCCGAATAGGCGTCCATGAAGGACAAGAGCTTGAAACCTTCAGAATTATCAACGAGCTTATCTATGATGGGCAGAGGATAAACATCCTTCGGGCAAGCCCGGTTGAAATCAGTATAGTCAATGCACATGCGCCATTTTCCACTATGTTTCTTAACAAGTACAATATTGGACGGCCAGGTTGTATACCTGGCTTCTGAGATAAATTTTACCTCTAAGAGGTCTTGTAAAAGTTTTTCGGTAGCCTGTGCCTTTTCATCGGATTGTTTGCGTCTGTGTTGTGCGACGGCCCGAGCAGCTGGGTCAATGGTAAGTTGGTGGCATGCGGTCTCAGGGTCCAGGCCGGGCATGTCGGCGACACTCCATGCAAACAAGTCGGCATTGCCCTCGAGGCAAGTCTTCAGCTTCTGCTTTACCTCGTCGGGCTGCCCTGCACCTATCTTCACCCCCTACTCGGGTTAGCGCTGAAGGTGATGCAAGCAATCCGATGAAAAGACACAGGCTGCCGAAAAACTTGTACAAGACCTCTTAGAGAGAAATATTGAAAGAAGAGATATCTTTAACCCCCAATCCACCCTTCTATTTCGGCAAGCAAACTGTCTTCCCACTAATCCAATGGATATGCTTGCGATTGGAAGAACCTCCCCAAAGAAAATTACTTTTGATTTTGATTATTTCCTTAATGATAATCGTCGGAGCTTTGTAAAACGAAAGCGTAAGAACCTACAAAGCGTTATGCACCGAGTTAATCAAAACCACTCTACCTCCTAAAGACAAGTTTCTACCTCTCCAAACTACTAATATATTCCTTAAGTTCTCAACAACTGAACTCCACGACTTCGCTTACCTAGGGCTGTCACCCTCCTAGGGATGGCAAAAAAACTCGTACTCGCGGATAAAATTCATCATGGATATGGGGCAGGTAGCTTAATGGATATCCACGGATAAAATAAATGGATATTTAAATACTCATTTGTTAATAAATATGAATACGAGTGTAATTATATCTGTGTCCGTGAATATCCATATCCGTTAATAAATTATAAAAATGATTTAAATATCATTAGTTTATTATACCTTATCTTTTCATCTTCTAAAAAAATTAGTCTACTTATATTTCTTTCTTTTTTAAAAAAAATTTATTTGAAGAAAACCTTTCACATTTCATTCAAATTATATTAGCCATTTCATATTTAAACTCTTCAATACTTCATTTGACAATTAGAGTGTCATTCGCGAACTGCACTACACTATAAGAGACTGATTTGTTATTATGGAATCAGTTTCACGCCCATCAATGCATAGTCCCCATCATTTTCCTCTTTCAATAAAGAAGCTTGGCTTTCTTGTAGAGGCATCCATCCACATGCTTGGACACCCGCTAATTTCACTAGCATTGACAATCTTTTTTTACAATCACTACAACAAATATGATTTTAGGCAACAGATAAAAGTCATAGCTATTCATAGAAAAACCGTGGCTACAACGTTTAGACTACAAATTTCTAAGCGTGGTGTATGTCGTTCTTACCTATTCCCATATGAGATGATTTTGTTCCTTTTGCCCATGGATTTCTATAACCATCACCTAGAATATTTGAATATACGTGGTTTTCATGAGTACTTTCCAGCCAAGGTTTATTTTAGGCTACAACTATAAATTGTCGCCTATTTCTCAAAGTCACTATTGTAAAGCGTTGCCTATACTTTAAGCCACCAAATCATTTATTACATGTGATGTTTTCCTTCCCTTTTATACACATTTTAAACAACTATTTTAAATTATTAAAATAAATGACTAAAATTATCTATATCAAATTACTATTAAGATGATTTTTTATTCTTTACATTTAAAATTATAAAATGAAATAAACTCATTTCAAATAACAACTATAACAATTATAATGTCATTTTAAGAAATCTGCTATGTAACGGTATAATTTACCCTAAAAATGAAACTCATATTATTTCATCATCAAACAAAAACTTTAAAAAAAATTAAGATAACGCAAAACAGTAACATCTAAAAAAGCGTAGCCAAAAGTGATAATAGGCTGCGACTTTTTTCAAGTTCACACAAATGTATATATTTTAAGCCACAATCTACAAACACAGCCATTTCTTATTTAATTATGAAGCGTAATCTCAACTTAAAGACCACGGCTTTGTGAAATAGAGCATCGTTAAATAACTGTTACCTTTGTACATAGCCAAATTAATATTTTCCACTCTTTCTTATTTTATTAATTAATGTTTTTTTCTCTTTTTGTTATTTGATTAATAGATAAATAGATGTTTTCCTATTTTTTTATTTGATTATATTACATATGTTTCTCACTATTTTCTTTTTATTCCTTTGGTGTAGGAATATATTAATAATTAATAAGAAATAAAATTATAAAACTTAATTTACTACACTATAGTTAAAACATAAAAAATTTAATAAAAAAAATGACATTATCAAAGTAAATAATTTACTAATATAAATATTATTTTACTATATAAAAACAAATAAAATTTACCGCATAAAAAACAAAACAGAAAAAAACCATATAAAAAGATCACTTTTTTTATTTAACAAAATTATCTAACTGTTTTAGACTGGACCTGTGGCTGGCCCATCGTCAAGCATAGCCCAATCTAGTTCTACGTCGAGGACGACTCAGAGTGCTGGCTCAACCCATTGGGGCCAGTAGAGAACACGTTCCCCACGTGCACCTTGTCATACCTCAAATTTTGACCACTAAGATTTCCCATCATTGGGCAAATCATTACCACAATATGGATGAACCATTGTGCCTCATCAGTCTCCCCAAAGATGGGTGAGCATTTACTACAAACAATAATTAGGGTTTCAAGCCCTCTCTGAGCTTTAGACAAAGGATCAATCATGGAATGACATGATCTTCAACTTGTCTAAACCTCTAGAACATCCACAAAGGATCAAGAGGACTCCCAAATCAAGGATCAAGCACAATGTTGCAGCCTTCCAAGTGGATTAAGCCTCAGGATCTACAGTGTCACCAAATTAGGGTTTTGGTCGACCAGGGCCTCCAGATGGAAATTTTCCTTTGGGCATGAGCCAATGCTTCAAAGCATAACCTAAAATACTCCATGGAACCTCATGGACCCAATCATCAAGTCAATTTAGCCTCAGGGGATGCATTCACTACAAATCAGGAATTAGAGTTTCTTGACCTAATTCACCCCTAAGTTGACTTTTGGGACAAAACATGAGCCAAGACCTCAAGACATGGTTTAAGGGTATCCAATATACTACATTGATCCATTTACAACAATGGATTGATCCAAGAAGCTTGATGCACAAGTTTCAATTTCATCTGAACCACATTTATGGTTTTTGAAGAAAAAGTCAACTGTGCCTTTGACTTTTGACCAAGACATGCTCCCAAACCCTAGGACATGATTCAATACACCCTATAACACCTATAAAATCACTCCATCAAGTTTGATTTAGGTCAAGGACTTGATTTCATAGAGGATCGCACAGTTTGGAATTCATTTAATAAAAAGTCAACTGTGCACAAAAGTCAAAGTTTGACTTTTTTATTTTTTTGATCAATTATGGTTCCCTAACCCTAAAATGATGTTAATGTGTGATTTTAATCATCATTCATCAAGAAAAATCAAGAAAAGTGGGATAACTTGTAAAAGGGGTAACCATAAAAAACTGAAATTTTCTAAGTTATGGAACAAAGTGGCTAGGGTGCCAACTTCCAAGGATCATAACTTGAGATCCAAGCAACCATTTTGGATGATCCAAAGATGGATTTGTTGCTCTCATGACATACTTTAAAAGTGTCAACTACACCTCATTCAAATTCCTCATAGATTTCAAGTTATGATTGGACCAAAATGCCAAAAACATAAAAATGCATCATTTTTCAACACTTAGACAAAATTCTGTCCAAGACATATTTTGCTGAAAACACTAAAACTTGTGTGGTTTTTTCACATAGTTGGAGGTGGAATCAATTCCAAAGGTAAACATCAATATTGTT
This sequence comes from Lathyrus tuberosus, assembly GCA_022829125.1. Classification (NCBI taxonomy): domain Eukaryota; kingdom Viridiplantae; phylum Streptophyta; class Magnoliopsida; order Fabales; family Fabaceae; genus Lathyrus; species Lathyrus tuberosus. The sequence goes on from JALAZF010000384.1 coordinate 4,881,775, forward strand.
GCATATGTTACTAAGAATTCAAAGAGCTTATTAGCATGAATTGATTCAACTTGAGCCAAGAGAAATCCATGCCCAAAGTCATGTTGCTGCAACTGTTTTTGAAAAATCAGTTTACACTTTTTCTTGCTTTACACGATTTCTGATTCAAGATTAATGATCCCTATGCTACGGTCATCTAATTTTATCCTAATCCAAATGATCCAACTTGCAAAGCTGAGTCCAAAAGCCAAAGGATCTTCCAACTTGAGATCAATGCATTTTGGCATATTATGCCTTGAATTCAAGGGCATTAATGTGGAATAGTGCACTTTCAAGATTCTCACTCTCCTCAGTCAAGTTCTCTGATTAAACAACAATAAAAACATCTGAAGAATGTGGATTTGGTCAAGACATAGCCCTGCTCTTGGGAGGGGCTAGGCTGCCTTGCATAAGAAGAAATGCCACCAAGCCAAAGCCAGTGAATGTGATCTGATCCAACAGCTATTCACTATTCCTCTAAGACAAGAGTTGATCACCTATAAATAGAGGTTCCAATTGATCATTCAAATCACACCAAAGCAACTTACATCATTGCTTTCTCTCATTCTCTCTTAAGTGCCAAATTTCTTTGTTTTTGAGCAACCACCATCGGGTTTTGAGTTACAGCCTTAAGCAATCCATTACAATTGCTCAAACACATCACATATGATGTATATGAGGTGTTTAAACACTTAAACCATCTTTGTAACACCTTTAGCTCAAAATCACTCTTCAACCAATCCATTATGCCTCAATTCTGCAGTTGGATTCCTCCAACTTGATCCAAAGGTTTTCAAAGTGTTCCAAGGCTTGCAATCCACTTAACAACATCCATTGAAGCTGTAGGGATCATAAAATCACTTCTGAAACACCATCTGTGCAGAGTTCCATTTCAGCTTGCATCAAGGTAAGCTTCAAAACTCTCATAACATGATTTATGCATATTTCCTCGCATGATACTTTTGCCAATTGCTTGTCATCATATGTTAAGTGTTTCCCCTCAATCAATTGTTGTTTACAATTCGTATATAGAATTCCCTTGAGTTTATGCCAGTTTTAGGGTTCATCAGGTTTTACCTTGTTATGTTCTGATTCAATCCATTTCAACAAAATTGAATATTGCCATCTTGATCCTTGTTAAAAAAAGCATGAGTTTGGTGTTTGAATCATGTCAAATGGATGAGAGACGAGTGAGATAGGGCGCTTCATGCACGAGCTCGAGGAAGAAGATGGCCATGGCGCCATTCTTCAGGTTTTCCAACCAAGTTTGCCTTATGTTTTTCATTTGCCATGTATATAATGAATTGGCATTGCGCCCTAGTGGAAACACTAGTATGTTTGTGAGTATTGGCAAGCGAGAGGTCTGGGGTTCGAATCCCCCTCGCCCCAGACCTCTTTTTTATCACTTGTTTCATTTTTTACTATTTTTCATATTATTTTTTTAATGATTTGAAAAATTAATTTCTCACTCATTTTTTATCATTTTTTATTGGTTCTTTTTCTGAAAAATCACAAAAATAGTAAAATATTTTATTCAACAAAAAAATACATTTATACTATTTATTTAATATAGTTGATATTTTTGTGAATAAATTCATTTTATTTGTTTTTTTAACATTTTAAAATGAATATTCATCTGGAAAATCAAAACCAAATGAATTTTAAATCATCTTGTGATTAAAACCTCATTTTTAAATCCTTAACCAAAAATCACAAGTGGTTTATTTAAACTTCTTTTGTATTTTTGTCATTTTTTATTAATTTCCTTTGAAAAATTACTTTTAAAAGGTGAAAATTAGGGTTTCTTTGATTTTAATCAGACTCAAGCATTCAAAAACATCTATGGGCCTTTATTAGAGTGTAAGACCCATCCCATTTGTAAATACATCACTTTTTGGGCCTCATTCATTGTATAAGTCCCACTGTATTTTCAAAAATAACGACGCGATCGTCGCCTTTTTAACCATTTTTTGGGCCTACCCTCGTGTTATAAGCCCTATTTCTTTTCTTTAAATTTCTTTGGGCCTCTAATAGAGTGTAAGATCCAACCCCTTTTTAAAACCAAAATGATTTGGGCCTCAGATGTTGTATAAGACCCACTGTGTTTTCAAAAACCTCGACGCGATCGCCGTTTTCGAACAAATAATCTTGGGCCTCTCCTTGAGCTATAAGACCCATTTCTTTTTCTTAAAAACTCCATGGGCCTCTAATAGAGTGTAAGACCCAATCCTTTTTTGAAACCAAAATATTTTGGGCCTCAGTCATTGTATAAGACCCAACACATTTTTCAAAAACCTCGGCGCGATCGCCAGTTCAAAATAATCATATGGGTCTACCCTCGTGTTACAAGCCCCATTTCTTTTCTTTAAATTTCTTTGGGCCTCTAATAGAGTGTAAGATCCAATCCCTCTTTGAAACCAAAATTATTGGGCCTCAGACATTGTATAAGACCCACTGTGTTTTCAAAAATCTCGGCGTCATCGCCAGTTTAAAATAAGACCACTTGGGCCTCTCCTTGAGTTGTAAGCCCCATTCTTTTTCTTTAAATACTCCTTGGACCTCTTGATTGAGTGTAAGTCCCACCTCTTTGTAAATAAAATAATTTGGGCCTTAGTCATTGTATAAGTCCCACTGTGTTTTCTAAAACCACGGCGCGATCGTCGCCTTTTAAACAAAACTTGGGCCTCTCCTTGAGTTGTAAGCCCCATCATTTGTACAAAAACTATTTGGGCCTCTAATAGAGTGTAAGACCCAACATCTTGTACATAAAAACTTTTGGGCCTCACATATTGTATAAGTCCCTTTGTACAGTTTTCAAAACAAAGGTGCAATCATCGTTAAAACTTGGGCCTCTCCTTGAGCTGTAAGCCCCAACAATCTTTTCAAAGCACTTTCTCCTTTGATTTTAAATTCAAATATCTGTTGTTATCAAAAATTTCTTTGTTGAACAACTAACAAAACAACATGGAAGCTCTACAACGGGTAAGTATTTATCCGCTTTCCTTTACTGCTTTCATATGTATATAACTGTATTGTAGGGCTGTTTCACTGTAAGTCTCCTTTCACATCCTTTTATATACTTGTCAAATATCAACTGTGTAATACTAGTATATTTATTTAGAGTTTTCCCTTGTTGAGTCAACTCCTTTAGCCTCCGTCTTGGGCTTTGTACAAGACATATACTAACACTCTCTTGTTGAGTATAAAAGACTCTCTCGTTGAGTCACTTTCCTTTTAGCCTCCGTCTTGGGCTTAGTACAAGACATATAAAAAACCCACTCTCTTGTTGAGTATAAAAGACTCTCTTGTTGAGTCAATATCCTTTTAGCCTCTAATTTGGGCTTCGTACGAGACAGTAAAACACTCTCTTGTTGAGTATAAAAGACTCTCTTGTTGAGTCAATCACCTGTCAAATAGACTCTCTTGTTGAGTCAACCTTTTTAGCCTCCGCCCTGGTCTTTATACAGGACAAATAAAATTAATCTCTTGTTGGGTCAAACCTTTTAGCCTCCGTCTTGGGCTTCGTACAATACACATAAAAGCACTCTCTTGTTGAGTTAGTCACTTGTTAGTACTCTCTTATTAAGTCAACCCTTTTAGCCTCTATCTCGGTTGAGTCAATCAACCTTTTAGCATCAAATTTGTGCCTTGCTCACAGCATACAAACATCAATAACTCCTCTTTAGAGATGACAAATTCTCTCTTATCCAAAACCCTTTAACTTCACATCTTGGGCTTTGAACAAGATACAAATCACCTTTAGCTTCATGTCTTGGGCTTTGAACAAGACACCAAAACAACCTTTTTCCTCTGATTTTCCTATTTCGTTAAACGGGAATACGTAGGCATAAGATTGCAAAAATCTTAGCGAGCATACTAATCAAAAACCCAAAATCCAGTACTTTCATATATCAATCAAAAGCATCAGACCTGAAAAAACCTCACAAATAGTCCAGACACCGTGTTCTCAGGAAAAATAACCCTGAAAGACAAACCCCCCTTTTGTAGCATCTGTAAACCAACGGTTTTGACTATTTAACCTCAGTTTGCAAGCAGGGTTAATTGAAGACATCTATTTCCCTTCCTTAATCAGCTCAACAGGATAAAAAATGAATCGAACTATAGTACCCAAGCGATTGTGATTCGAAACCACCAAAAAATCGCGCTACAGAAAAATGGCGACCACAGTGGGTGGTATTTATCTCTTATAGTCTTATGGTGGGAGACATTTCTCTCTCACACTCTTGGGTAGAATGCCCTGAGTTCTCAAATTATCACAGAAATGGTGACTCTGCTGGGGAGTCATTGTCTGTATAGGATCATAGGACTAGAGGTCTAGGATATTAAGACAAATATATATACTTCTTTTCCTAATTGATATCTGTGTTTATTTTTCTGCTAACGGGAATGCGTGTGATGCCGCATGTGGAAAGATTGAGTATACACCTAAGATAGGTGATGGCATTATACGGGTAATCTTACGGGGAGTGAATCCCAGTTAAGAGTCCCCGATCGACCATCAAACTCTGTGGAGACTCCCTTTGCAGATACATTGCCTATACGACTTCGGTTGTTGAAAGTAGTGTGGTCGATTGGGTTATCTGAGAAACTGAGGTTTTTAGTAGACTAAAACCATTTTGTAGTGCGGAAGCTATCAAAAATAGTTTTCACGTGATACTACCCTCATTTGAGATCACTCAAAGATATATCAGCTCGTTGGCGATCCGCTTGCTGTTGTTATCCCAAGAGATGTCAATGATTTTGCGGGCAGGTACAAAAAATCACCAGTATAAACCTTTGGGGATGGGTAAAGCCTTGAATTCATGACACCGACCCTTTGACCCCATGTTTTTTCTATGTTTTTATGTGCTGCATTCATACATTCATTTGAAAAAAACATCTAAACAAAGAAAAAATTTCTCTTCTAATCTCCCTTTTTCAAATTAAACTAAGACAATTTTTGCAAATGTCAGAGAAAGTGATTGCGTTATGGATTTCGGTAGAAGAAAGACTCACAAGTATACCTTCAAGGTTTCGAAGTTAGAGGATTTAAGAGGGTTGGCTAGGATGATCACCAACCCTGAGGCTTTCAGAGCCAAGTATGGAGGACTGCTGTCTCTATTAAGGGTCCATGTAATTGAAGGAATCCTGTTTATGCTTATTCAGTTCTACGATCCGGTCTATCACTGTTTCACATTCCTAGATTATTAGCTAGCACCAACACTAAAGGAGTATTCTCACCTGACTGATCTGCATATCACTGATCCAGCTCCCTTTTCTGGACTGGAAGAAATTCCAAAAGATCAAACCATTGCAAGAGCCATTTATTTGGACGAGTCAGAAGTCAAGACTCACATGATCACTAAGGGTGGAATCCAGGGTTTGCCAGCCCAGTTTTTGATAAAGAAACCCCTGTACTTTTCCAGTATAGGGAATGTGCCTGCTTTCAAGAGCATCTTTGTTTTGCTTACCTACGGGTTATTTTTGTTTCCCAACATCGATAACTTTGTAGATATCAATGCCATTAAGATATGTCTGATTGGAAATCTCGTACCAACCTTACTCACAAATGTTTATCATTCTGTACACTTAAGGAATTTATACAGCGGAGGAATAATTACATGTTATGTACCCCTGCTATACAAATTGTTCATTTCCCATTTGCCAAAATCTGCTGCATTTTGGGATCAGAAAAGTACTTTACGTTGGTCGCAGAGAATCATGTCTCTTACCAACTCTGACATTGATTGGTACAATTAAATCTATGACGGGATCAGATTCATTGATCGTTGTGGAAATTTCCCAAATCTACCCCTTATAGGAACTAAATGGGGAATCAATTATCATCCGGTATTAGTTCGTCGTCAATTCGGATACCCAATGAGGCATGTCCCGCGGAATGCTCATCTGGAAGGTCTTTTCTTCAAGGAAGGAGAAAATGACAGGGCACTAAAGACAGAAATAGTGCATGCCTGGAAACACGTTCATAGGAAAGGAAGAGATTCTCTAGGAAAACCAGACTGTGTCTTGGTGGAGCCTTATCTCCACTGGGTACAAACTACAGCTCTCAAGATGAGGATGCCTTACCCTCGTCAGAAAGTTCTTCCGTTAAGGGACTCTGTCCTTTATTTTATGTCTGATACGGAAAAACTTCAAGTTACTCTCAACAAAGTTCAACAGGAGAAGAGGTCTGGGAGGAACAAGTACCGCATTCTCAATGTGGAGTGTAAGAAAATACAGCAGCTATTGAAAGAAAAAGATGCTCTGATCGAGATTTTAGAGCAACATGCTGTAGAAAATCAGGATGACCAGAGGAATTTCCTCGCTCCTTTCACTTGGCAAAGGAATGACAACCCGACAACGGATCAAGAGCCCCGGTCAAAGAAAAGGAAAGCACCAGAACCAGCACATGAGCTCTCCTCAGAGAGGACTCATGACCCTTTAGTTTAGACATTTCGTTTTACAACACTTTGTAATATACTGTATTTCCATTTTTGCAATCTTTGAATTCAATAAAACTGGGTCTTCCCCACTGTTCGATATTTGCAATCCTATTATCGAAGTTTCTTTTGATTAATAACAAAATAATTAATATTAATCATTGCATATCATTCATCATTCTCACATAAACACATTCTTCTTCCCTGCAAATCTCACATTTGTGTCTCGATTCTAGAGTCAAAGCGTCTCATTCGTACAATACTCGGGCCAATCGACAGAAAAAGATGGATGATCTCGAGGAAGAGAACAGAGAGTTGAGAGAAGAGATCGACACTCTGAAAGAAGATCTGAGAAAGCTTCATAACAACATGCAAGCTCTAGCAGAAGCTCAGATGCAACAACAACGGACTATGATCTCAGAGATCACATCTACGCCCATAGTGGTGAAGTATTATCCTAGGTATAAAATGCCAAAAGATCGTCCCTGAGGCATGCCACTCAACTATATCCCAGAAGGATATATTCCGCCGATCAGGGAAGATCCAGAAATTGTAGCAGCAGCCGCTGGGCCTGAAGGTTACAAACTTTGGGAAAGCGAAGATGCCAGGAGCATGACAACAACTCCTAAGGGTTACAAACTTCAGGAGGCACCAAGAGTCTCTGCCATGATGACTATACCACCACCCGTGGTATACACTGTCCCGGAAGGACAGATTCCACAGATACCGTCTGGTGGAAACGAAAGTATGTTCGACATAATGAATGAGTTCCAGGAACAATTCCTGGAAATGTAGAGAGAACTGCAAGCCATTCGCGGTCAGGATCTATTCGGAAAGGACGCCGCAGACCTTTGCTTGGTCCCTAATGTGAAAGTTTCGCACAAGTTCAAAGTGACCGAATTCGAAAAGTACAAGGGTAACTCTTGCCCTCAAAGCCATTTGGTGATGTACGCTCGGGGAATGTCAACTCAGACAAAGAACCAGGAGTTACTGATTCATTACTTCCAGGATAGTTTAACCGGTGCCGCACTCAAATGGTACATGGGTTTAAACCGCACTAAGATCGCTACTTTCAGAGATCTTGGCGCTGCCTTTGTTCAGCAGTATAAGTATAACCTGGACATGGCACCGGACAGAGATCAACTCAGATCGATGTCACAAAAGATCAAGGAAACCTTTAAGGAATATGCTCAGAGATGGCGTGAAATCGCCGCCCAGATTTGTCCACCTCTTGAGGAAAAAGAGATGACAAAGATCTTCTTGAAACCCTTAAGCTCATTTTACTACGACAGAATGGTTGCCAGTGCGCCCAGTGACTTCACCGAGATGGTGGGCATGGGAGTTCGTCTTGAGGAAGCCATCTGAGAAGGACGTTTAGTCAAAGACGCTGGATCACCAAGTAGTACAAAACGATACGGTAATGCTCTCCCTAAGAAAAAAGATCAGGATATTGAGAATATCTCTCTCGGAAAGCAAAGGCGATGATACCAACCAGTAGCAGCTGTAACTCCTGCTATTAACCCAGCGCCTATTCCTACACATCAACCTCAGGTTGCACAAAGCCAACCGATTCAACAACAATATCAACAAAGGACACAACAGCCTCTTCAGCAGGCTCGTCCTCAGTATAACAACAACCGTACAATGCGACCGCCAGGGTTCGACCCTATACCAATGTTGTACGCATAACTGTTTCCATTATTACTGGTCAAAGGGCACGTCCAAACCAGGTCTCCTCTTACAATACTGAAAAATCAGCCTTTTTGGTTCAAGGCAGATCAGACTTGTCCTTACCATCAAGGAGGACCAGGGCATAACATAGAAAACTGTCTCAGTTTCAAATCCGACATACAAAATCTTGTTAGGAGCGGGGTCTTATCTTTCAAAGATACGAATCCAAATGTTCTTACGAACCCGTTGCCTCAACACGAGAAAGTTGCAGTCAATTTGATAGAGGAAGAGTCTAACAACAGCTATCAAATTCATGATGTACTCTTATTGAGGACCAATCTGGTCAAGATGCATCGCAGACAGAGCGGGTATGTCCATATACCACCTCACAATTATCACTAGTGTGAACAGTAAGCTCTACAGGAATAATTGGATCTCGGATGGATCCAAGAGCACCGAATTCGTGGGGCCAACATGACTTATACGAATTCCAACATCATTCTGAGCCATGACATCCATGCGATGAATGTCAACTTGGTGGCAATGCACTCAAGGCAAAGTCAGTATCATAATCTGCCGCGGGACGATTACAATTCATGTCTGATTTGCTCGATAAACAAACAGGGATGCTCTTTTGTACAAGAGGTCCTCCAGCGTCAGATGGATCTTGGATGGATCCAGGACTACCGTGATAGAAATCACTATCAGGTGAATATTATTCAAATCTTCGATATTCACTTAATGAAAACCAGCTTGGTGGAGTTGCACGCTACACAAGTCTAGCTTGGTTTTCTGACTTCGCATAATTATCAGAACTATAAAGGATGTTATGAGAGTGACCAGGGGTGCGTTCTCGTTCAAAGAACTTTGCAGCATTTGTTAAACCACTGGTGGCTTCTGATCTATATGAACGAAGCAACGCAACAAATCAGTCTGGTTAAGGGGAACCCTACCAGGCATCGGAGTCAGGATGTTCGATCGATGGAAATAGATCTAGTGAGGTTACATTGCATTCAAAGCGGACGTGGCTAGGTGCCACCACATAAATATGAGCGCTGTAGAGTCTGCTCGGAAAATAATCAAGGATGTTACCTCGTGCGAGCAGCCCTTTAGAGTTAGTTGGACCGCAAAGAGATTCAACAATATTCAGTTTCAGGGTCCATTAACTGGATGCCAAACTATTTCGCTGACCAGATCAAAGATGTGGTTGTAATCTCTGATCCTGAGAGGACCGAGGATGTTTGCGCCATCATCCCTCTACTGGACGAATCAAAGGTTCTTAGTCAGGAACTGATCGAAGTTACTTACGACAGTCAGAAAAATCAGAAGGCTCCTGTAGTTATCTATCTGCCGGGACCCGTACCGTGCATGTCTGATAAGGCGATCCCTTACAAATACGGTGCAACAATAATTGAGAATGGAAAGGAAATTCCATTACCCTCCGTCGTGAATATTGCAGACATCAGTCGAGTAACACGGAGTGGTCGAATCTTCAACCGAGGAGTTGGAGAACCTAACAGAGAAAAGGAACCTCAAACAGAAGTTCCCGATCAATCGGGCGGTCAGTCCAGTGATCTCGGCCTTTCAAAAAACAACGATGAGATGCTGAAGCTCATCAAAAAGGGTGAATACAACATTGTTGATCAGCTATTGCAAACTCCTTCAAAAATATCTGTGTTATCCCTTTTACTCAGTTCCAAAGCCCACAGGGAGGCTCTACAGAAAGTCTTAGAGCAAGCCTTTATGGAACAAGATGTAACAATAAGACAATTCGATAGCATCGTTTCCAACATCACTTCCTACAACAACTTAGGGTTCAGTGATGAGGAATTGCCAGAGGAAGGCAAAAGTCACAACATGGCACTCAATATTACAGTTAACTGCTAGGACGATGCCTTAGCCAGCATACTGGTAGATATCGGATCGGCTCTCAACGTTATGCCAAAGTCCACTTTAATGCGACTATCATTCAAAGGATCCCCGATGAGGGGCAGTGAGGTCATCGTCAAAGCATTTGACGGGTCTCGAAAAGTAGTATTGGCGAAGTCGATCTTCCCATAACCATCGGTCCTCACACTTTCCTAGTCACTTTCCAGGTCTTGGACGTCCGGGCAGCGTACAACTATTTATTAGGAAGACCTTGGATACACCAGGCTAGGGCAGTCACTTCGACGCTGCACCAGAAACTGAAGTTCGTCAAGAACGATCAACTCATCACAGTCTGTGGAGAACAAGCCTTGATCGTGAGTAACCTTTCATTATCCACTTGTGTAGAACCCAAGGAGGTTGTTGGAACTCAGTTCCAAGAACTTTCGGTGAGCAATGAGAATCAATCAGAAAAAGGAACTTCGATTTCCTCATACAAAGATGCTCTCGAGGTGATAAAAAATAGCAATGCAAAAGGATGGGGACAACTTGTCATTCCTACTGATAACAAAACAAAGAAGGGTCTCGGTTTTTCCTCAAATTGAACCCAGACTGCTACTAACGATGAAAGTGTTCATCCCATTCAGGACTTCTTCCATAGTGGAGGTTTCCTTCACCCAATATCTCAAGAAGTACATACCATCAACGAAGGAGATTCCTCCGATACAGATGAAGAGTGGAAATCCTATCTTAACAAGGACGGTTATATGTCTCAGGAAGAGGTGCCTACGCCTTTTTGCTATCTCGAACAGATTTCGAGATTTATACCCAAGTCAGATGTCAGAATGATATACGGAGATTATGATCCGGAAGGATACCGTGCTCCACCAAACTCATTAGAGGAGGACACTCTGATGAAATACAACTTTGACCACGACTATTATGGCCCGATGGATGGCTTGCCTATCTGGCAGCAGTATTCAGGAAACTCGGGGCAAGAAAATCAACCGAACAATGAAAATCAGCTGAGCATCATTGAACAGAATACCTGCATCCCCACTATGTCATGGGATCAACACTCAGGGTATTCAGAAAATATCCAGCATAACGATGAATTGGAAAAGCTTACCGGACTAGAGTTCATCAACTACGCTTTTCCCGAGGTCAACGTCATCGAAATGGATGACTCCTCCAGTTCCACAGAAGTATGGGACACCCTAGGACAACCAAGTGGAAAATACGACTATATGGTCAAGTACACTGCTCCTGAAAGCTCTCGTATCAGGCTCAAAGACATCCAGCCGACTGGATGGGGAGATTTACCTGAGAGCACAAATCCTATGCAAAATACAACAGAAGAATCCTCCTACGACAGCTCTGCCTGGGAGACAGATTCCAATGATCCTGCTCTGCCAAAAATCAGCGTTATTTCTGAAGACAAATCAAGGAAGGTACCAGACTTTGTGATTCACCGAGGAGTTCGCCGCCAATGGGTTAATGTCGACGTTCCGAAAGTTGTTCATAAGTCTATGTAATTTCCATCTTTAACCTTTCACCCTGCCCAGGTGAAACGGCTGTTTTGATAGGGCTCACTTTCTGTAAATATCCCTCTTCGCTTCGCCCAAAGCGACAGAGTTTTGTTTTATAGGGCTGTAGTTTCAAGAATCGACAAGTTCATAAATAAAATAACGTCATTCTGTAATTTCCGCATTTATTACTGTTTTCTCTTTTTACTTTTTCAGAAAATGGTAATCCTAAAAATACAACTCAATAATAAAAACAAGCAGTTTTCAGAAAAACACTGCACACACTCTTGCATTCTCTTTATCTCTTCTAAAAACAATCATCACGTCATGCAGATTGCTTGTTTTAAACCTCATTGAAACATACGATCCAATGCCTTCTCCCAACTTTGAATTCCCGGTATTTGGGGCTGAAGAAGAAGTTGACAACGAAATTCCAGAAGAGATCTCCCGATTACTCAGACAAGAGGAAAGGTCCATTGAACCTCATAAAGGGCCGTTGGAAACAAGAAACTTAGGTTCGGAGGAGGAGAGAAAAGAAGTCAGGGTTGGGGCATTGCTCAGTCCAACTGCCAAAGAGAGTTTGACAAAGCTTCTCAAAGAATTTCCCGATGTATTTGCTTGGTCCTACCAGGACATGCCAGGGTTAGATACCAGCATCGTGGAACATCGTCTACCGTTGAGGTCAGAATGTCTGGCAGTAAAACAAAGGTTGAGACGAACTCACCCAGACATGGACATCAAAATCAAAGAGGAAGTACAGAAACAGATTGACGCGGGTTTCCTCTCTACATCAGAATATCCTCAATGGTTAGCCAACATAGTACCAGTTCCAAAAAAGGACGGAAAGGTCAGAATGTGTGTAGATTGCAGAGATCTAAACAAGTACAGTCCAAAGGACGACTTTCCTTTACCACACATTGACATGATGGTAGACAATACCGCAAAGTTCAAAGTTTTATCCTTCATGGATGAATTCTCGGGCTATAATCAGATAAAAATGGCACTGAAAGACATGGAGAAAACTTCGTTCATTACCCCATGGGGTACTTTTTATTACAAGGTAATGCCGTTCGGTTTGAAGAACGCCGGGGCAACCTATCAAAGGGCCATGACTACTCTGTTTCATGACATGATACACAAGAAAATTGAGGTATATGTCGATGATATGATTGCGAAATCTAGGACAGAAGAGGAGCATGTGACCCACCTGTCAAAACTATTCGAGCAGTTGAGAAAATACAAACTCCGCTTGAATCCCAACAAGTGCATATTCGGTGTCTGCTCAGAGAAACTCTTAGGGTTCATCGTCAGCCAGAAAGGAATTGAGGTTGATCATGACAAGGTCAAGGCCATTCAAGAAATTCCTTCTCCAAAAACTGAAAAATAAGTCAGGAGATTCCTGGGACGTCTGAATTACATGTCCAGATTTATATTCCTTATGACTGCGACGTGCACGCCGATTTTCAAATTACTTAAAAAGGAGCAGGACTGCGTTTGGACAAAGGAATGCCAAACCGCCTTCAACAGTATTAAGGAATACCTGTTGAACCCACCGATTCTATCACCTCCAGTGGAACAAAGACCACTGATTATTTACTTAACAGTCTTGGAAGACTCCATGGGTTGTGTACTTGGCCAACAAGATGAAACTAAAAGGAAAGAGTCTTCCATCTACTATTTGAGCAAGAAATTCACTGACTGCGAGACTCGGTACACTATGCTTGAGAAAACTTGTTGTGCTCCGGCTTGGGCAGCCAAACGTATTCGCCAGTATATGATTCGTCACACTACTTGGTTAGTCTCCGAAATGGATCCTATCAAGTATGTCTTTGAAAAACCTGCTCTCACGGGAAGGATTGCCCGTTGGCAGATGTTGTTATCAGAATACGACATAGAGTACCAGGCTCAGAAAGCTATTAAGGGAAGTATTTTAGCCAATTATTTGGCTCATCAACCGATTGACGATCAGGAATCAATCGGGTTTGACTTCCCAGACGAAGATGTCATGTATTTAAAAATGAAAGATTGCGATGAACGGCTACCCACTGAAGGACCAGAACCAGGTTCCCGATGGGGACTAATATTTGACGGAGCTATCAATCATTTTGGAAACGGATTTGGGGCAATCATTGTAACACCTCAAGGTACCCACATTCCTTTCACTGCCCGACTGACATTCAAGTGCACAAATAACGAGGCCGAATACGAAGCTTGTATCATGGGTCTCGACGAAGCAATTGATTTGAGGATCAAGAACTTGGATGTATATGGCGACTCAGCCCTGGTTATGAATCAGATCAAAGGAGATTGGAACGCATACCAATCAGGACTGATTCCTTACAAAGATTACGCAAGGAGGTTGTTGCCTTTCTTCAACAGAATCGAGTTTCATCACATCCCTCGTGAAGAGAATCACACGGCTGATGCATTAGCCACTCTCTCTTCCATGATTAGTGTAGGTCAATGGAACGACCTACCTAAGATCGACATAATGTACCTTGAAAGGCCCGCTTACATCTTCATGATTGAGGCAGTCATAGACGACACACCTTGGTATCACGATATCAAATGCTTCCTTCAGAAACAAGAGTACCCATCTGGGGCATCAAGAAAAGACAGGAAAACCGTCAGAAGATTGGCAGGAAACTTCTTCCTCAGTGGTGATACACTCTATAAGAGAAATTTTGACATGGTCTTGCTCCGATGCGTAGACAGACCAGAAGCATACATGCTGATAAAAGTAATTCACGAAGGATCCTTTGGCACTCATGCCAACGGACACACAATGGCGAGAAAAATTCTAAGAGCAGGTAATATTGGTTAGCAATGGAATCCGACTGCCACAAGTACATGAGGAAGTGTCACAAGTATCAGATATAATCCGACAAAATCCATGTACCGCCAACGCATCTCAAAGTTCTTTCTTCCCCATGGCCTTTTTCCATATGGGGAATCGACATGATTGGCATGATCGAACCCAAGGCTTCAAACGGACATCAGTTCATCCTGGTAGCCATTGACTATTTCACCAAATGGGTCAAAGCAGCGTCATACGCCAATGTAACCCGACAAGTGGTGGTCCGATTTATCAAAAACCATCTCATCTGCCGTTATAGTGTTCCAATCCAGATCATTACGGATAATGGATCTAACTTGAACAATAAGACGATGAAAGCGTTGTGCGTTGAGTTCAAGATCGAACACCATAACTCATCTCCCTACCGACCCAAGATGAACGGAGCGGTAGAAGCGGCTAACAAGAACATCAAGAAGATTGTTCAGAAGATGGTCGTAACTTACAAAGACTGGCACGAGATGCTACCCTTTGCTCTTCACGGTTATCGTACATCAGTCCGCACTTTAACAGGGGAAGCCCCTTTCTCTCTAGTATATGGCATGGAAGCAGTTCTCCCCATAGAGGTAGAGATCCCATCAATCCGGGTATTGATGGAAGCTAAGCTAACAGAAGCTGAATGGTGTCAAAGTCGACACGATGAACTGAATCTGATCGAAGAAAAGCAAATAACGGCACTATGCCATGGTCAGTTATATCAGTAAAGGATGAAGAAGGCGTTTGATAAAAAGGTTCGACCTTGCGTCTTCAGGAAAGGAGACTTTGTGCTCAAGAAGATACAATCATTTCTCACTGACTCTCGGGGCAAATGGACTCCGAACTATGACGGCCCCTATGTGGTCAAGAAAGCTTTCTCAGGCGGCGCCTTGAGACTTGCAACCATGGACGGAGAGGAATTTGCCTACCCCACAAATGTTGATGTAGTCAAGAAATATCTCGCCTAAACTAAAAAAAAGAATTAAAAAAAAAACGTCTCGGTGGATTGAAAACCCGAAAGGGCGGTCCAGGCAAAAATTAGAGACATGATAAAAAATCATCCCGATGGATTGGAAATCTCAAAGTACAATCCAGGCAAAAGTTAGGGATACTGGCAAGTAACTACGTCCAACAAGGGAAAATCCCTCAGTAGCAGTCCTGCCATCCATCAGAATACTCCAGTTAAGGTCATCTTCGACAGAAGCTCAGGATGTCCCGAATTCAAAGTTGGTAGAAGGATAGTGGTCGTTATGTTTCAATGTAGCCCTTTTCCCTTTAATTACCATTTTCTAAACTTTGTAAATACTCTATGGAATCATGCGCTTAGCTTATTTCCATCCTAGCAATAAAATTTGAGCCCTTGTGCTTTTGTTTACAATTCTTATTTGTTTTAGCTTTACAGAATGACATTTTAACAAGATTAACGATTCTTGAAATAAAACAAAAATGAATTTACTTGTTAAAATTTTTCTGCTTTAAAATAAAGATGGCAATTTCTTTTGACTGTTGAACATCAAAAGAACATCGATCACTTCTCCCAAAGTAATCGAGCTTCAAAGTGCATAATCAAAGTACTCCTTCTAAACCAGTGCGCCTGAATGAAGGATCAGTTATGTAAGATGCGTATACTCTATCTGACATCCCCGACAGAGTTTTTACCTCCTAAGCCCGACCAACGGTTGTTCCCGTAGGGACTATCTCTCCTAAGCAAGGCAGAATTGCTATCGTGAACTAGTGATACTTTTCATCTCCCACTGTGGTCGAGTATCCAGTCGTGTTTATCCTCTAGTCTGTATGTCGCGTCAGTTTTGTCAGCATAAACATACATACATCATGCATTATTGATTTACATTCACATTCATATTGCATCACTATCACTCTGGTCACTCTTATCCCCAAGTGATAAAAATCCTCTCAATCGAGTTGTCAGTTCTTTCCTCGTCAGGAAATGTTGCATCCGAACAATCTCTCCTCCAGTTTATTTCTGGATTGGAGACGGTCCCTTGACCACTTTGATAACTTGAACCTCTGAAATACAAGAAGACCGTCGACGAACATCACTCTTCGCCATTGAAGATGATATTTTCGCTTTCACGGATTAAGGAAAATCCCCAGAGAAAGCCTCTTAATCAGAGATTCGGTAATACAACAGTTTTTCTTTGAAAAAATCCACTGACGAAAAGGTCATCAGCACCTCAAAATTGGATCACATCATATGGCATTTCTCTGAGAAGATCCCGAGAAAAGTATGATGTAATACCCTAAGCGGAAACAGTCTCTCAAGAGACTCGTTTTCCCCGATAGAGTCGACAAATGGCGTCTCCAACAGAGAAGTTTGTACACCTCTACAACTCAGACGACTGGGTTCCCCAGCAACTTTGACATCAAAATTTTTCTATCAAATGGCATCTCCTCAGGAAATTTC
Organism: Lathyrus tuberosus; assembly: GCA_022829125.1. Lineage (NCBI taxonomy): Eukaryota > Viridiplantae > Streptophyta > Magnoliopsida > Fabales > Fabaceae > Lathyrus > Lathyrus tuberosus. The sequence goes on from JALAZF010000384.1 coordinate 4,898,551, forward strand.
TGCGAGAAGTTTGAAGAAAACCGCTACGAATAGCGTCCCTTGTCAAGAAAGTTTATTGACAAAAGAAACTAAGACCAGTTCCTTAGTAGGAAACCAGGATCGAGGGGAAGTTTACATCAGAAACTTAGACCAGTTCCTTGGTGGGAAACCAGGATCGAGGGGAAGTTTACATCAGAAACTAAGACCAGTTCCTTGGTAGGAAACCAGGATCGAGGGGAAGTTTATTTCAGAAACTGAGACCAGTTCCTTGGTAGGAAACCAGGATCGAGGGGGAGTTTATTTCAAAAGAAAACTGAGACCAGTTCCTTGGCTGAAGACCAGGATCGAGGGGAAGTTTACCTTTTCTAAGCATCATTGCTTAGCAAAAGAAGAAGGATGCGTGAACTACCATTCCTAACCACCATCAAAATTTCGGGTATTCCGATATTTAATCCTCTTGCACCCCGAATGCCCGAATACCTTCGCCATTCACACCTTCGGATCCAAGAAGATTAAATAGGGGCATTTGTCATACCATAAATTTTGACCACTAAGATTTCCCATCATTGGACAAATCATTACCACAATATGAATAAACCATTGTGCCTCATCAATCTCCCCAAAGATGGGTGAGCATTCACTACAAATAATAATTAGGGTTTCAAGCCCTCTCTGAGATTTAGACAAAGGATCAATCAAGGAATGACATGATCTTCAACTTGTATAAACCTCTCAAACATCCACAAAGGATCAAGAGGACTCTCACTTCAAGGATCAAGCACAATGTTGCAGCCTTCCAAGTGGATTAAGCCTCAGGATCGACAGTGTCACCAAATTAGGGTTTTGGTCGACCAGGGCCTCTAGATGGAAATTTTCCTCTGGGAATGAGCCAATGCTTCAAAGCATAACCTAAAATACTCCATGGAACCTCATGGACCCAATCATCAAGTCAATTTATCCTCAGGGGATGCATTCACTAAAAATCAAGAATTAGGGTTTCTTGACCTAATTCACCCCTAAGTTGACTTTTGGGACAAAACATGAGCCAAGGCCTCAAGACATGGATTGAGGGTCTCCAATATACTACATTGATCCATTTGCAACAATGGATTGATCCAAGAAGCTTGATGCACAAGTTTCAATTTCATCTGAACCACAGTTAGGGTTTTTAAAGAAAAAGTCAACTGTGTCTTTGACTTTTGACCAAGACATGCTCCCAAACCCTAGGACATGATTCAATACACCCTATAACACCTATGAAATCACTCCATCAAGTTTGATTTAGGTCAAGGACTTGATTTCATAGAGGATCGCAGAGTTTGGAATTCATTTGATAAAAAGTCAACTGTGCCCAAAAGTCAAAGTTTGACTTTTTGATTTTTTGATCAATTATGGTTCCCTAACCCTAAAATGATGTTAATGTGTGATTTGAATCATCATTCATCAAGAAAAATCAAGAAAAGTGGGATAACTTGTAAAAGGGGTAACCATAAAAAACTTAGAAATTTTCTAAGTTATGGAACAAAGTGGCTAGGGTGCCAACTTCCAAGGATCATAACTTTAGATCCAAGCAACCATTTTGGCTGATCCAAAGATGGATTTGTAGCTCTCATGACATACTTTAAAAGTGTCAACTACACCTCATTCCAATTCCTCATAGATTTCAAGTTATGATTGGACCAAAATGCCAAAAACATAAAAATGCATCATTTTTCAACACTTAGACAAAATTATGTCCAAGACAGATTTTGTTGAAAACACCAAAACTTGTGAGGTTTTTTCATATAGTTGGAGGTGGAATCAATTCCAAAGGTAAACATCAATATTGTTGCATATGTTACTAAGAATTCAAAGAGCTTATTAGCATGAATTGATTCAACTTGAGCCAAGAGAAATCCATGCCCAAAGTCATGCTGCTGCAACTGTTTTGGAAAAATCAGTTTGCACTTTTGCTTGCTTTACACAATTTTGATTCAATACCAATGATCCCTATGCTACAGTCATCTAATCTGATCCTAATCCAAATGATCCAACTTGCAAAGCTGAGTCCAAAAGCCAAAGGATCTTCCAACTTGAGATCAATGCATTTTGGCATATTATGCATTGAATTCAAGGGCATTAATATGGAATAGTGGACTTTCAAGATTCTCACTCTCCTCAGTCAAGTTCTCTGATTAAACAACAATAAAAACATCTGAAGAATGTGGATTTGGTCAAGACATAGCCCTGCTCTTGGGAGGGGCTAGGTTACCTTGCTTGAGAAGAAATGCCACCAAGCCAAAGCCATTGAATGTGATCTGATCCAGCAGCCATTCACTATTCCTCCAGAACAAGATTTGATCACCTATAAATAGAGGTTCCAATTGATCATTTAAATCACACCAAATCAACTTACAGCATTGCTTTCTCTCATTCTCTCTTAAGTGCCAAATTTCTTTGTTTTTGAGCAACCACCATCGGGTTTTGAGTTGCAGCCTTAAGCACTCCATTCTAATTGCTCAAACACATCACATATGATATATATGAGGTGTTCAAACACTTCAACCATCTCTGTAACACCTTTAGCTCAAAATCACTCTTCAACCAAGCCATTATGCATCAATTCTGCAGTTGGATTCGTCCAACTTGATCCAAAGGTTTTAAAAGTGTTCCAAGGCTTGCAATCCACTCAACAACATCCATTGAAGCTGTAGGGATCATCAAATCACTTATGAACCACCATCTGTGCAGAGTTCCATTTCAGCTTGCATCAAGGTAAGCTTCAAAACTCTCATAACATGATCCATGCATATTTCCTCGCATGATACTTTTGCCAATTTCTTGTCATCATATGTTAAGTGTTTCCCCTCAATCAATTGTTATTTACAATTCGAATATAGGATTTCCTTGAGTTCATGCCAGTTTTAGGGTTCTTCAGGTTTTACCTTATTATGTTCTGATTCAATCCATTTCAACAAAATTGAATATTGCCATCATGATCCTTGTTAAAAAACGCATGAGTTTGGTGTTTGAATCATGTCAAATGGATGAGAGACGAGTGAGATAGGGCGCTTCATGCATGAGCTTGAGGAAGAAGATGGCCATGGCGCCATTCTTCAGGTTTTCCAACCAAGTTTGCCTTATGTTTTTCATTTGCCATGTATATAATGAATTGGCATTGTGCCCTAGTGGAAACACTAGTATGTTTGTGAGTATTGGCAAGCGAGAGGTCTGGGGTTCGAATCCCCCTTTCCCCAGACCTCTTTTTTTATCACTTGTTTCATTTTTTACTATTTTTTATATTATTTTTTAATGATTTGAAAAATTAATTTCTCACTCATTTTTTATTGGTTCTTTTTTTGAAAAAACACAAAAAATAGTAAAATATTTTATTCTACAAAAAAATCACATTTATATTATTTATTTAATATAGTTGGTATTTTGTGAATAAATTCATTTTAATTGTTTTTTAACATTTTAAAATGAATATTCATCTAGAAAATCAAAACCAAATGAGTTTTAAATTATCTTGTGATTAAAACCTCATTTTTCAACCCTTAACCAAAAATCACAAGTGGTTTATTTAAACTTATTTGGTATTTTTGTCATTTTTTATTAATTTCCTTTGAAAAATTACTTTTAAAAGGTGAAAATTAGGGTTTCTTTTATTTTAATCATACTCAAGCATTCAAAAACCTCTATGGGCCTCTATTAGAGTGTAAGACCCATCCCCTTTGTAAATACACCACTTTTTGGGCCTCAGTCATTGTATAAGTCCCACTGTATTTTCAAAAACAACGGCGCGATCGTCGCCTTTTTAACCACTTTTTGGGCCTACCCGCGTGTTATAAGCCCCATTTCTTTTCTTTAAATTTCTTTGGGCCTCTAATAGAGTGTAAGATCCAATCCCTCTTTGAAACCAAAATTGTTGGGCCTCAGACATTGTATAAGACCCATTGTGTTTTCAAAAATCTCGGCGCCATCGCCAGTTTAAAATAAGACCACTTGGGCCTCTCCTTGAGTTGTAAGCCTCATTCTTTTTCTTTAAATACTCCTTGGGCCTCTTGATATAGTGTAAGTCCCGCCTCTTTGTAAATAAAATAATTTGGGTCTCAGTCATTATATAAGTCCCACTGTGTTTTCTAAAACCACGGCGCGATCGTCGCCTTTTAAACAAAACTTGGGCCTCTCCTTGAGTTGTAAGCCCCATCATTTGTACAAAAACTCTTTGGGCCTCTAATAGAGTGTAAGACCCAACATCTTGTACATAAAAACTTTTGGGTCCCACATATTGTATAAGTCCCTCTGTACAGTTTTTAAAACAAAGGTGCAATCATCGTTAAAACTTGGGCCTCTCCTTAAGCTGTAAGCCCCAAAATATTTTTAAAGCACTTTCTCCTTTGATTTTAAATTCAAATATCTATTGTTATCAAAACTTTCTTTGTTGAACAACTAACAAAACAGCATGAAAGCTCTACAACGGGTAAGTGTTTATCCGCTTTCCTTTACCGCTTTCACATGTATATAACTGTATTGTGGGTCTGTTTCAATGTAAGTCTCCTTTCACATCCTTTTATATACTTGTCAAATATCAACTGTGTAATACTAGTATAGTTATTTAGAGTTTTCCCCGGCAACTACGTCTAGCACTAGGTAAAGCCTTGTTGGTCACTCTTAAATACAAACAAAACTAGATCCCCCGTAGGATTCCAGATACAGTACTCCCTTCTCTTGGGGTTAAACAATATGGAACAAAGAGAAAGGCAATATTCTCGGTGAACATTTTCTCAGACTGTCACTCTTAGAAATTGTCAAAGAAACTCTACTCCCCAGAGTTGATCTATTCTCCGTGAATATCATCTCTTGAGTTTCTTCCAAATTCTTGAACTTTCCTAGAATGATCTCTTCTCTGTGAATTGCATGTCTTGAACTTCTTTTGGTTTGGGGACCCACAGGCTTCCTAAAAGCATCCCCGCCTCCTCTTGGCCATTGTACAAGGACCCTTCGGCTTCTTAGAAGTTATCATGCCTTCTCTTAGGCTTAATACAAGGACCCTGACGACCTCTTAAAGGTATAAGACATAACTTAGTCATCCTTTGCTAGACCAGTCTTTCCAGTGTCAAACCTCTGGCCACTTTAGGGTTGATACTCATCCCTTAATGCCCGTGCCTCCTCTTGGGCATTGTACAAAAGATAAAACTCTAGACTTGGATAGTCTAAACCCCCTTGAGTCTCAAAGACATTCTCAAGTTCCTTTCAAATATAGGAAAAAACACTGATCACTCTGAAACCCGGTCTCTCTCATGAGAGTTCCCCGCCCTTTGGCCTGCCTATGGATCTAATCCTCAGCAGTAACACAACCTCTTCTTGGGCTTTGTACAATGATTCTCCCCAACGGAGCTAACCTTTTCAGACTCTCTTGTTGAGTATAAAAGTCTCTCTTGTTGAGTAAATCTCCTTTTAGCCACCATCTCGGGCTTCGTACGAGACACTAAAACACTCTCTTGTTGAGTATAAAAGACTTTCTTATTGAGTCAACTCCTTTAGCCTCCGTCTTGGGCTTTGTACAAGACATATAAAAACACTCTCTTGTTGAGTATAAAAGACTCTCTTGTTGAGTTAACTCCTTTAGCATCTGTCTTGGGCTTTGTACAAGACATATAAAAACACTCTCTTGTTGAGTATAAAAGACTCTCTTGTTGAGTCAACTCCTTTAGCCTCTGTCTTGGGCTTTGTACAAGACATATAAAAACACTCTCTTGTTGAGTATAAAAGACTCTCTCGTTGAGTCACTTTCCTTTTAGCCTCCGTCTTGGGCTTAGTACAAGACATATAAAAAACCCACTCTCTTGTTGAGTATAAAAGACTCTTTTGTTGAGTCAATATCCTTTTAGCCTCTATCTCGGGCTTCGTACGGGACAGCAAAACACTCTCTTGTTTAGTATAAAAGACTCTCTTGTTGAGTCAATCACCTGTCAAATAGACTCTTTTGTTGAGTCAACCTTTTTAGCCTCTGCCTTGGGCTTTATACAGGACAAATAAAAATACTCTCTTGTTGAGTCAAACCTTTTAGCCTCCGTCTTGGGCTTCGTACAAGACACATAAAAGCACTCTCTTGTTGAGTCAGTCACTTGTTAGTACTCTCTTGTTGAGTCAACCCTTTTAGCCTCTATCTCGGGCTTCGTACGAGACAACAAATAAAAGGCACCCTCTTGTTGGGTCAATCGCCTCCTCTTAGGATTTATATAAGGAAACCTCGATTAAGTCAATCAACCTTTTAGCATCAAATTTGTGCCTTGCTCACTGCATACAAACATCAACAACTCCTCTTTAGAGATGACAAATTCTCTCTCATCCAAAACCCTTTAGCTTCACATCTTGGGCTTTGAACAAGATACAAATCACCTTTTGCTTCATCTCTTGGGCTTTGAACAAGACACCAAAATAACCTTTTTCCTCCCATAGAATAGGAGAAACTACGATCGCTATGATTTCCCTATTTCGTTAAACGGGAATACGTAGGCATAAGATTGCAAAAATCTTAGCGAGCATACTAATCAAAAACCCAAAATCCAGTACTTTCATATATCAATCAAAAGCATCAGACCTAAAAAAACCTCACAAATAGTCCAGACACCGTGTTCTTAGGCAAAATAACCCTGCAAGACAAACGCCCCTTTTGTAGCATCTGTAAACCAACAGTTTTGACTGTTTAACCTCAGTTTGCAAGCAGGGTTAATTGGAGACATCTATTTCCCTTCCTTAATCAACTCAACAAGATAAAAAATGAATCGAATTGTAGTACCCAAGCGATCGTGATTCGAAACCACCAAAAATCGCGCTACACACCTCACCCAAGGATACGTCACCAACATGACCCGCACACCTCGTGGAACCATTATGCCCTTTGTAACGGGAAAGTCCATCCACTATCCAGGGAGTGCGGGGCGGTTGACCCAAGACGATGGGCACAAGCTGCTCATCCTTACTTTCACGTGGGAATCCTGTCAGTCATCTATTTTGGGCCTGAACCCTCAGCCCATTATGAAGACCATTGGATAAACTTTGGGAGCTCACTATAAAAACTCTCCTCTGCAGGAGGTTCAGGTATTCTATTCTTTACCCTTTCTTACTTACTGTAGCGTTCAATTTTTGTCGGTGACGCAACCACCTTATCGCCATTTGGTTGGAATTGGGTGCTACTTTCAGATTTCTTATTTATCCTATGAAGCTGGAAAGGAAAAGGAAGCTATCTAAAACTAACCTTGCACGCAAATGTTTTCTTTAACAAATGCTAAGAGATTGTGGGGTCCGGGATCAGGTTATACAATGAGGAGTTGTTAATTACCCATCATATATATGGTTATCCATAGATCGTTTAGTAAATTCTACTATTATCTACTTACTGGTGTTTATCTGTCGTGGGTTGGGAAAGTTTCTCCTTTGGGAATGTTTGAGAGAGAGTTTTTGTTGTTTTTCCGATTTTTTGATGTTTTTGGTAAGGTACTGGACCTAAGGTTTTTGATATGTGTGCTCGCTAAGATTTCACAATCTTATGCCTACATATTCCCGTTAAAGAAAATAGGGAAATCAGAGCAATCGTAGTTCCTCCTATTCTATGGGAGGAAAGAGATGTTTGGTGTTTTGTTTAAAGCCCAAGATTGAAACTAAAGGCTATTTGTGTCTTGTTCAAAGCCCAAGATTGAAGCTAAAAGGTTTTACTGAGAGAGAATTTGTCATCTCTAAAGGGAGATATCTCATCTGTTTATCACGATTGTTGGGTGATTAATTATAAAGGAGAATTACTTTAACTGGAATATATGGAATCTAACAATGCCATAATTTCATTTATAAAGGATTTGTCCTGAAGGAGAAAACTTTAACTCAGTGTTGAGCAATGCCATTTTTCCTTAGGAGTCTTTCATGCTAAGAGAGAGACATTGGCTTGGATGTAAATAATCCAGAGGCTTGCCACTTGTAGCAATTAGATGAAAGAAGGGGATTTACCAGGATAAGAGATGGACTACAGCTTGGATTTTTGAATCAACAAGTGTTTCACTTACAACAGTTATCTGGGATTAAGGTTTGTTTTGATTGTCTGTTTTGATGTGTGATGTACAGAGAAATGTCTTCCTACAGAAAGTTTTTTGATTTCCTATGAGGGGATGTTGATTTTTATGTGCCTTGATCAAAGCCCAAGGTTGAAGCTAAATGGTTGACTCTACTAGGGAGGTTATATATGTGTCTTGTACAAAGCCCAAGATTGAGGCTGAAAAGAGACTGACTCTTTTGGGGAGATCATTATACAAAGCCTAAGAGGAGGCTGGAAGAAATTGACTCTTCTGGGGAAATATTTTGTATGTCTTGTACAAAGCCCAAGATTGAGGCTAAAAGGAGTGACTCTACTGGTGAGAGGTTTTATTTATCTTGTACAAAGCCCAAGATTGAGGCTAAAAGAGGATTGACTGCACTGGGGAGGTTCCATATGTGTCTTGTACAAAGCCCAAGATTGAGGCTAAAAGTGGTTAACTGACTCAGCTGGAGAATGTTTATGGGTGTCTTGTACAAAGCCCAAGATTGAGGCTAAAAGGTGCTGAGGGATGATCATTATACAAAGGCTAAGAGGAGGCTGGTTGGGGAATTTCTTATATAAAGCCTAAGAGGAGGCTAACTTCTGCTGAGGATTAGTGAGATCCAGAGGCAGGTCCAAATTAGGGAATCAACTCTTGTTGAGGATTACAGAAGAGTTGAAATATAGCCTTGAGGTTCTGATTGAGATTTATTGATAGTGATTTGACCCTAGCTGGGGAAATTTAAAGTGAGGATTTTAGGGTTGAGTTTTAAAACCTATAGAGGTTTTAACTCTATTGATGATTGATGAAATAATCAGGGTTTTTCCTGTGCTTTTAGGAAACATGAGGGTTTTTTAAGATCCAAAGGGAGGTGAGACTGTCCAAGTCTACTAGTATGAAAAGGTTTATCTTTGTATGATGCCCAAGAGGAGGCCGGTGTTTTAAGGGATGAGAATCAACCCTAAACTGGTCTGATATTTTGAGATTCTGACTCTCTAGAGGATTGAACTATCAAAGGATGACTAAGTTATGTCCTATACTTGTAGGAGGTCTTTGGGTCCTTGTACTAAGCCCAAGAGGAGGCTGAGAACTTCTAAGAAGCCTAAGGGTCCTTGTACAAAGCCCAAGAGGAGACTGGGGATGCTTTTAGGAAGCTTGTGGGTCCAAACCTAAGAAAAGTTCAAGAAAGGTTTCACCGAGAATAATCCTTTCTTTAGTGAACAGTTCTAGGGTTTGAAGAAATTCAAGAGAGGTTTCACCGGGAATTAATCCTCTCTAGGGAAATGAATTTTTTAGACAAATTTCTAGTAGTGACAGTCTTGAGAAAAGTTTCACCAGGAATAATGCATTTCTCTGTTCCATATTGTATAAGCCCAAGAGGAGGCAAGACTGTATCTGGAATTTCCTATGGGGAACTAGTTTTGACTGTGTTAAAAGAGTGACCACTGGTTTGATCTAATCCTAGACCTAGTTGCCGGTGAAAACTCTAAGCAAGATAATATACAGGCACACACACACACACACATATATATATATATATATATATATATATATATATATATATATATATATACAGATGAAATATATACAAGTATGTAAAAGAAAGCTGATAGAACTTACAGGTGAGCAAGCATCAGTACGACAGCTGTATGGTTAGTTATTCAAGAAATTAAAGAAAGTTTTGAAAACAACTATGAATTTGAACCTAAATCAAAAGGGAAGTTATTTTGAAAGAAGATTGAGGCTTATACTCAAAGAGAGGCCCAGAAATAACAGTGATCGCACCGTTGTTCTGAAAATTGTATCGGGACTTATACAATGACTGAGGCCCAAAAATTGTATTTATTTACAAATGGGTGGGTCTTACACTCTATTAGAGGCCCAAAAAAGTTTGAAAAAAGAAAGATGGGACTTACAACACAAAGGAGGCCCAAAATGATTTTGTTTAAAAGGCGACGATCGCGCCGCGGTTTTAGAAAACACAGTGGGACTTATACAACGACTGAGGCCTAAAAATTTATTTATGTGACAAGTGATGGGTCTTACACTCTATTAGAGGCCCAAAGTTTATGGAAAAAAGAATAATGGGGCTTACAACTCAGGGAGAGGCCCAAATGAATAACAGTGATCGCACCGTCGTTTTTGAAAATCGTATCGGGACTTATAAAATGACTGAGGCCCAAAAATTATTTTGTACAACAAGGGATGGGTCTTACACTCTATTAGAGGCCCAAAATATTTTGTGTGAAGTTTAAAAAATCAAAATTTAGAGAATTGAGAGGTGGCACCCCGAAACATCGTCCTTCCATATGCTGTTTGGTGAGATGACTATTACATTGGGCGATGTTTCTTGCCTGTTTCATATAGCATGTAGAGGGGAGTTATATAACCCTGTAGAAGGGTTCACTGACTCAGATGCTATTACTCAGGCTATTTGTCTGATGGGTGTTTCGCTGGATGAGGCAGCTGAAGAGATTCGTGTTTGCAGAGGTCCTAATTATAGGTTGGATTGGTTGAAGCAGATATTTGTCCGTCAACAAGCTGAGAGTAGATATGATTATGCAGCTAGAGCATATATGTTGTTGTTATTAGGCTGCACTATTCTTATTGATAAGACCTTTACTCTTGTAGAGGTAAAGTATTTACTACTATTTGGGGACTTGTCTAGATGTGGTAGATACTTTTGGGGGGCAACTGCACTGGTCACACTTTACCGATATCTCGAAGATGCTTCTTATTACGGTTGCAGGCAACTTGGGGGATATGCCTCTCTCCTACAAGTATAAATGTTTTATTTTAATTTCATTTAGACCTATATTAGCTTATTTATAATAATTTTAATTGATAATATTCATGTTGTGTAGCAGTGTTTGATTCATGAGTATTTTCCAAATGTTGGCAAGAGAGGATTTTCAAAGATGGGTGGCATTGGTAGTCCACTTCCCAGGGCGATGAAAAGGATGTACAATTAAGGCACACAGAAGTTTGATCAGGTGAAGGCTGTGTTGGATGGATTGATACCTGCTGATGTCATTTGGCGCCCTTTTCAAGATCACAGACAACATCGACCTTTTGATGATATTTGCTTGTACCGGGGGGGGGGGGGCTGCAATGGTCTGGTACTACCGTTCTTTATTTACATGACAGATGTTTGCATCCGTTTGGATACAGGTAGTACATACCATCTCCGTCTCTTGATGTTGATACACTTAACATGGATTTTGAGTGGGTTACATATAATGTGAGCGTCATGAACGGGATTCGTTCGGCAGAGTTTGCCGATACTCCATATGATGCGGAGGCCGATTACTTAGCTTGGTACTATAGAGTGTCACATCCTCATTTGGTACCACCACCTCGGGGGGAGGCCAGAGAGGTTAGAGAGGTCCTTGTTTCTGTGTTTGATGTCGGGCCGTCAGATCCGAAGTTATTACATATTTCACATGAGCTTCGTCGTTACCTGCATTGTCACGAGGTGGAAGAGGGTGACAATAATTTTGTTGAGGTATTTCGAGCACTACTTATAACTGAGGGTGGACCGGTACCTCAGGGCGGACCGGTGACTTATGTTAGTGAAGACGATGATGCTTGATGTATTATTTTATATTCAGACTTATATAGTATTATTCAGACTAATATAGTATTCGTCAGACTTATCTACTGCTCTATTCTGATTTATATTTAAGTAGTATAATTCAGACTTATGAGTGAGTTATCTAGTTAACAAAATTTCTAAACCGAAATAAAGTAACAAAAGTAAAAAATTATAAAATTATAAAAAAAATTATGAAAAAAACGTTTTAGAAAACTTATGAGTGAGTTATCCAGTTAACAAAATTTCTAAACCGGAACACATCAAGATAAGTTTTCCGGAACTATTAAAAAACTAAACCGGATGACTTGTGACAATTTTATCCGGAGCTTTTCTGTCAATTAAAATCAAACCAGATAACTAGCATACAAGTTATCCGGTTTAGTAAAAAAAACACATCGGAAGTGTTAACATCATGTTTTCCGGTTTGAAAATAAAACCAACCAGATTTCTTTACCTTTAGTTATTCGGTTCTTGTCGTACAATTCCAAATAGTTACTTTTGACTCAATTGACTGCACAGTAAAAAAAGTAAAAAAAATAAAAATTAAAAGGGTAAAATTGGAATATTTAAAAAATTGTAGGGGTATGGGTATAATTGTGGGGGTATGGGGTAAAATTCTCCTAAGCATGTTGTCTCAAGTGGGCTAGAGAGATGTTGAAGTGGTTTGGGCCTAAGGCCCCTGATAAGTGCAAATTTTGACTTAAAATGAACTATCTTTCTTGGCACTTTTCAACTCAATTCTCATGTTTTCTTAGATTTTGTTCTTGAATTGTTGTCATTCTTCAACATTATGAAAATACCTTTGGTGCTTGTAATATGTGTGTTATTGTGCAGAAAAAGGCATAAATTCATCAAAGAAGTAAGACACAAGAAAGTGACCCAAGTTGCCAAAGAAATGAAGAAACTTCAGGAAGTTCGCTTTGCGAACTTGCCAGCGTATGTCCGCTTTGCGAACAACTGGCGAAGTCCCAGCGAATGGTCACATAATTATGACAGTAGAAAAAGGGACTAAAGTTCGCTTTGCAAACTCCCAGTGAATGTTCACTGATTTCATCGCTTTGCGAAGACCTGGCGAGGGACACCTTGGAAATGGCAGAAGAAAAAGGGGCCTAAGTTCGCTTTGCGAACTTGTAGGCGAATAGTTCACTTTGAGAACAAAAGTTCGCATTGCGAACGTATGCAGAACTTTTGAGGCGGTTTAGCTTATCAGAGGCACATCAGGTGCCTGATTTTGGTGTTCGTTGGGCGAATGAAAAGTTTACAGTGCGAACTTGGCAATTTCTGAATGTATTATATAAGTAATTTTCATCATTTTTTAGGATATAAATAATATAACTTGTATTTTTTGGATCAGAACTTTATCTCTCTTCCATTCCAAATATATTGTAGAGAGAGAAACTCAAACCTTAAGGGGGAGAAGGTAAGATCTTCAATCTCTTGTTGGGGTTTGGATGTAATCTTTTGATACCTTATGTATTTCATCTAATGTATGTTTGTGAATTAGTTTTGATTCTCTATTGTTGATTGTCTTTGATTGTTTATTTGTGGGTCTTGACAAACCCTTTTCAAATCTTTGGTCTTAGACTTTCATCTATCAATGAGCAAACTTTTGACATGGTCTTGTGAGTTGATATTCATTGCATCTTTTATTGTATTGTGTTGATTAGTAGCATGAATAACATGAGTAGGATCGATACGATTTTGCGAGGATGCGTGATAATAATGATGAAGAGCGATATTCACATACATTTGGCAAATTAATTGAATACATGTAAAAAGGGTTAAACGTATGTACGTATTCTGATCATGGTATTTAATATGAAGCAATCATTTATCTGATGTGGGTGTTATCTTTGATTACCTATTTATATTTGATTTGAACTACTATAGACATATACTCTTCAGATCTGGATCTAGGATGATTATCTGTTAGGTTCTAAACTCTAGACATAGATTTAGGCTTAGCATTTGCATGAGTATCAGTTCTTAATGCTCTGTGTTGGTTTTGTTGCGTGAGACATCACCAATGAGATAATACGGTTGTTCTCTCGACGTTGCATTAGACATAACCTCTGTTGTGGGTGATACTTGAGGATATTAGACAAATGATTGATTTGTGTTTATCTGATTAGAAGAATGCACGTGTTATCAATTAATGAGATCCAATCCCAACAAGGCTCCGTTTATACTTCAGTCTTTACTTTATATTTTCCGTCTTTACATTTTATGCCTTTAATTTTGGTTCTTTAAATCTTTTAAACCAAAACTTTTGCACCACAAGTTTAGAAATGTTGAGACCGTTGAACGATATTCTTTCTCGAACCGATCCCTGTGGAGATGACAAAACTAGGTACTTAATTAATTTTTGCTTGCTACTTTACCTAAACAACAAAATGGCGCCGTTGCTGGGGATTGGTGTTTCGATATTGAGTCGCATTGCGATAGTTTCTATATTTTTGAGCTTTGTACATTTGTTTATATTGTATATATTTGTTTTCTTTTATGTTTTCTCTAGTGTGATTAGGAATGATGAGAACTCCTTCTAGATTGGTTGCTATTTTTATAAAAGTATTCAATGAAGCTTCGACCGAGTTTCGAAGGTGATGATAGGATGGTGAGCATTGAATGTATGCAAGGTAAATTGTACTGCTTTATAGAATGTTAGAATGATTTAAGAATTTTGTGCTTTGTGCAAATGTGTATTTTTGTTTCATGTTGCAACTTATTTGAATGGTTGTTTCACTTAGGTCCAAAAGCCACAAATTGTGAGAAACCTCCATTGTTTACTATATGCTAGGATGACTGATAACTTTGTTTAATTCGTTTGATTTATGCTTTATCTTTTAATTATTATGATTTTGTGGAAGCATTAGAAATGATCAAGACATTTGTTTATATTGAGCAAAACCGGATCCAAAAGTATCTTACCCGTGAGTAGAGAGAATTCGTTAACCCCCTTTGAGCCTAAACAGTTTAGATCTCATTTTAGTGATGAACTTGGTTTATGTACATAATTTGAAAGTATAGTGCATCATTGAATTTTGTGAGGTTCTAAAAATTTCTTCTTGAACCTTTGAACATTGTTTTAATTTGATTTCCTTGCCATAAAAAGCAAGGAACATTCACTTGAGGTTTAGTTGAATTCAAGTTGGGGAGAATGAAAAAGAAGAACGGTTGGTTGCTACAACTTTTGAAAATTTTCAAACAAGCATGAAAAGAAAAAGTGTGAATATGAATGTGAAAAACAAAAGAAAAAGAATGCTTGTTTGAATAAGAAAAATAGAGATGAAATAATTGTGCATAAGGAAGTTTGAGAAGGTTTGGGGTAAAGGAAGAAAATGGTGAATAAAGTTGTGATGTGTAAATACCATGTATAGTGAATATTTCTTTTTGCATCGATAATTTCGATTCAATGGCCTTTAGAAATGTCCCTTTGTTGTGAACCAGACCAAGCTACAACCTTTAAAGCCCTTAGTGATCTTTTTGCTTCCATGTTTTTGTTTTTGATTGTTAGATGTTGTATGAATTGAGTTGCTATTAGCATTGTTTGTCAGGTGAGTGAAATTGCCTCGCGGTTGCAAACACGTTAATTTCTTCATTCTTATTCTGAAGAGGAGTGTTAGAGTGATTCAAGTATGAAAATTTAGTTGTTACTTGAAACATTCTATGATATTTGTTTAAGAACTTAATTCTTTGTCACTGTTCGATTCTATTGAGTGGTGAACGTTGCTTGTGCGCATTTTTATTCCTGACTAAATCCTCTTATTTGAGAAAATTTCTCTTGTTTGAAGTTGAACCGTTAATCTTTTCTTGGTTGAATCTTATGCTTGAGCAAATCCTCTTGTTTTCATGAGGGGCATACTTTGCTTGAGGACAAGCAAAAATCTAGTTGGGGAGAGTTTCATAAATGCAAATTTTGACTTAAAATGAACTATCTTTCTTGGAATTTTTCAACTCAATTCTCATGTATTCTTAGATTTTATTCTTGAATTGTTGTCATTCTTCAACATTATGAAAATACCTTTGGTGCTTGTAATATGTGTGTTATTGTGCAGAAAAAGGCATAAATTCATCAAAGAAGTAAGACACAAGAAAGTGATCCAAGTTGCCAAAGAAATGAAGAAGCTTCAGGAAGTTCGCTTTGCGAATTTGCCAGCGAATGTTCGCTTTCGAACAACTGGCGAAGTCCCAGCGAATGGTCCAAGAATTATGGCAGTAGGAAAAGGGACTAAAGTTCGCTTTGCGAACTCCCAGCGAATGTTCGCCGATTTCATCGCTTTGCGAAGACCTGGCGAGGGACACCTTGGAAATGGCAGAAGAAAAATTGGCCTAAGTTCGCTTTACGAACTTGTAGGCGAATAGTTTGCTTTGCAAACAAAAGTTCGCATTACAAACGTATGCAGAACTTTTGAGGCGGTTTAGCTTATCAGAGGCACATCAGGTGCCTAATTTTGGTGTTCCCTGGGCGAATGAAAAGTTCGCAATGCGAACTTGGCAATTTCTGAATGTATTATATAAGTAATTTTCATCATTTTTAGGATATAATTAATATAACTTGTAATTTTTGGATCAGAACTTTATCTCTCTTCCATTCCAAATATATTGTAGAGAGAGAAACTCAAACCTTAAGGGGGAGAAGGTAAGATCTTCAATCTCTTGTTGGGGTTTGGATGTAATCTTTTGATACCTTATGTATTTCATCTAATGTATGTTTGTGAATTAGTTTTGATTCTCTATTATTGATTATCTTTGATTGTTTATTTGTAGGTTTTGACAAACCCTTTTCAAATCTTTGGTCTTAGATTTTCATTTATCAATGAGCAAACTTTTGACATGGTCTTGTGAGTTGATATTCATTGTATCTTTTATTGTATTGTGTTGATTAGTAGCATGAATAGCATGAGTAGGATCGATACGATATTGCGAGGATGCGTGATAATAATGATGAAGAGTGATATGCTTCTTTGTTATTGTTAGAAGATTGTAGGAGAAGTATTGGTGTGAGACTTGGACAAAAATCTATCAATAGTGAAATTCTTTCACAGGATGTGAGGGGACTAGATGTACTCTTGGCTGAAAAGAAAAACTAGAATATATCTTGGTGTTCTTTACTTTACGCATTTATTTTTCTGCATTTTAGTTTTCAAAGTTACTCTAAAAGTTCAAGAAAAATAATAACACATGAACCGTTGTCTAAAATCGAAAAAATACCGATAAATCTAATATACCCCCTCTTAGATTACAATCTATACTAACAAGAAACATGGAGTATATCGTTCAAATTTTTTTAGTATATTTATTTTATGAAACTTGTCGTCGGATCATTTTTTATCTGGTTTTAAACAAAAATTAAATTATTTAATATTTCATAATTATACCCAAATTAATGTTTAAGCTCTTATACTAACTTTTTTTATGTTATATCTTTTTAGTAATGATTTTAACTAAATTTTGATTTATTTAAAATTTTATAACAAACAATGTGATATAAAGAGGTATAGTGCCCTACACAATTTTGACATCTTGTTATAATAAGCAGTGTGGATTTTGTACATTTTTCTCTATTTTCAAATTATGTGAGACTTTTTTGTGTATTTAGTAGCCCTTAGCCGAGGCTAGAAAGACATAAGGTATTGTCTGTTTTGGTCTTTGTGAAAATCCTTCAAACTTTTAATCTTTGAAAAAGGCATTAAGTTGGGTTGAAGAGCCTGGATGTTGTATTGATACTAACTTTGGCATCGATTCCTAAACAATGTCACACTTTCTTAGTTTTCAAGAACAAAATAAATCATCAAATTAACTCTTAAAAAATCAATAGAAGAAGCAGTTAGTATTTCAATAAGGATGGAAAAAAATTCTAGATATTATGTTAAAAATAGAGATAACAAGTAAAGAAGAAGAAACAGGTTAAAATTTTAATAATTAATGTATATTGTTATTACATATGGATTGACTTTTTTTTCTTAGAAAAATGTTTAACAAGATGTCACATAAGTTATTTAAACATCTTGGCTCCATTATCTTAAAATTGTTCCAAATTCTGCGCAATATTTTGGAATGAATCGGATTTGAATTGTATTTTTTTCTAAATTTTGCATGATTTTATTGGGATTGGATTAAATCTCACGTGAATTTGTTTTGGAATCCTTAATTAGCCTTCTAATAGTATTGACTTCTCTATATAAAAAGAGGGGTTAAATAAATATTAGGTCCCTGAAAATAACTCAACTTTGAGATATAGTTTCTAAAAAAATTTCCTTCAAACTTTGGTCCTCCCAAAGTTTTCCGTCCCTAACTCTAGTCCCTCCCGTTAATTTCCACTAACGGAGAATGACGTGGCATGCCATGCGTGTATTATAATTTTTCCACATCAGAAATATTGTAAAATATTTTTTTCTTATAATTATACTTAACGTGATTTCTGTGTTACAATAACAAAGTCTTCTTCATTCACCCTTCTTCTTCAATCTTCTTCTCTCCAAACATATTCTCAAGCTTTCTACTTCACTGCAATTACTCGCCGTCGTCGCCACTGGCTCTGCTTTCTGTAACTCCGACTTTCACTCTCCTCCTTTTTAGGTAAGTTCATCTTCCTCCTCTCTCTATGGATATTTTCATTTTTAGGGTTTTTATTTTCGTGTAGAAATTGTGCGTTTTCTAGTATTAAGGGTTGTTATTTTAAGGGTTGGCTTCATTGTAGAAGTATATTAAGGCCTTGTGTTGTTGCTTTTGCTTCGCCTTGGGCGGATGAGGAACAGAGGCCTGTGTAGGGACAATTGTATGAGAAAGGAAACTGTTCATTCAAACACCTGGGTTGCTTTGAGGATCAAGTGCCATCAATATTGGAGAGAAATATTTCTCAGGACCATATGGTGTGGCTCTCTAGTCTTTACTTTCTTAATCTTTAATATATTCATTTGAGGATAAACTTCAACTTAATTTTACAAGCATTTTATGACTTTCTGGAGGCGAAGATGTGATCTTCATTGCCAATGATTGGCACTCTGCTCTTATTCCATGCTACTTGAAATCGATGTACAAGTCTAGAGGGCTTTACAAAAACGCAAAGGTGAGAATTTGTTTACTTTTCGTGTTAACGAAATCTATTTAGCATAAAGAAACTGACTTTCTTTGTAATCAGGGTAGGTAGCCTTTTGTATTCATAACACAGCCTACCAGGGTAGAAATGCCTTTTCAGAATTCTCTCTTCTCAATTTACCTGATGAATTCCGAAGCTCTTTCGACTTTATTGATGGGTATGATATAATTATCTTTTTAAAAATCACATTAGAACATTGGTCGTGTTCATATAATTTGATTATGTTTTTCTTTTGTTTCTTTTTCAGGTATAGAAAGCCTGTGAAGGGAAGAAAAATTAATTGGATGAAAGGTGGAATATTAGAATCTGACCAAGTGTTCACTGTAAGTCCACATTATGCAAAGGAACTTATTTTCGGAGAAGACAGAGGTGTGGAATTGGACAATATCATTCGCTCAACCGACATCATTGGTATCGTAAATGGCATGGATAATCGAGAGTGGAGTCCACAAACTGACAGATACATAGATGTACATTACGATCAAACAACTGTAAGTAGCACATTTTCAGTTAAACATGGATTCCTTTGTCAACATGGAACATAGAAACTCATGTTCATCAAAACTGTCATTTTTAGGTCACGGAACAAAAGTTTGCCTCTGTTCTTCCTTTATATATGGTCAACAAAGAGATGAACTATTATTAATTTAAGGTATTGTTTACTGTCAAATGAATGTTGATTGGTTTCTGTCCTCATAACAGATGGTAATGTTTTGACTTATCTGTTCAGCAACTGTTCCTCATTGGAAGTTTTGAAGCTAGAGTGTCCGAGATTGACCAATCTATTCCTTCAGGTTATTATTCCTATCTGCCAACTTAAACCTATCCATGCACATCATAATTGTTGTTTCTTTGCAATCACATCTTATTGTTCTTGTTATGCTTTTAATGTATTGTTCTTGTAGCAACCCATTATCAGATAAATTATTTTGTAAATACTCTTTATTCTTGGGTGAAATTCAAGTGAGTCCTACCACTTAGGAAATGGTTCTCACCTAACAAATTGAGACCTATATGATTAATGATTTATATTATTAAATCGTATTACTTAGATTTAGTCATGCAGCCCATCCATTGATTCAATCTGTTTTGCTTATTAAAAAATAACTAAGATTATTTGAATTTCTTATTAAGTGGTGTATAACATATTCCTCTATTTATATAGTTGTTTCCACATTCACCAAACCAAAAAAATTCACAAAAAACGAAGCAAGAACAACAAGTATGTTACCCGCACCTTAGTCTTTCATTTTGTAACCCATTTAAATTTTCTATTTTATTTAATTTAGCTGCTTAAAATGCTGAAGTTATTTGTTGGATTTGCTTAGTGTAATAGTAATAATTTTAATTGTAATTCATGTGATTAAACCATTTGTTGATCATTGTCCTTGATGTGTTGTTTCTAATAATGTTAACATTTGTTACAATCCAAAAGACTTTGTTGAGGCCAATTCAAGGTCAGAATAGAATGGAAAAGTGTTCAAAATTGCAGCTAGTTTCTTAAAATAAAGGTTACTTATTGGCCATCTCAATTTTGTTTATAAAGATTTTAGAATATTTCAAAGGCAATGGTATTTTCGTTCTAGACTTATTGGTATGAAAGTTAGGTCCTTAGTTACTGCACTCAATTAAACTCCCATCTCAATTTTTTGAAGATATATTTCTAATTAAAGCTGCTTTATAGGCCATTCATTTCTACAGTATCTTGTTCTATAATGCAAAGAAAATTGTTCACAGCAGGATATGCTGAAGGCATTAGTTTTGGAGAGATTTGCTCCACTTTCATACTTATACTAAGATTTTCCATTAAGAATTCACGGGTTCTACCAAACAAAATGTATGGCAGCACACATCCTTATCTAAACTGTTTTTATTATGTCCCTGAATTATTTTAATAGAGGAGGTACGAATGATCACATATTTGGGGAATATAACAAGCAAACTGAGTCAGAATACAAATTATCTTGAAATAGAATTCAGTTGTGATAAAAAACTTCTTTATATATTTTTTCAGAACACCAGAGAAACTTCACGCGTGTCTAAATAAATGTCTATATTCTGGCTGGTATTTCCACCATTTGTGCTTAACATTTTTGTTTTAAGTTCACAAACCTGTTGTCAAAAACATTGACATACTTGTGTTAGTACTGTTGTTAGCAGAGGAAAAATGTATTATCAACACTTGTAAGAGAATTGTTTTATAGTTGATAGAGTGGAACTCTAATCTTGGCAGAGCTAGCACCCTGATTTTTTTTATTCTAGCTCCAATGGTGAAGAAGCTACATCATCTTCTCCAGCATCAGCACCGGCACCGGCATCGACACAATTTTTAGAAACATCATCATTCATGGGTTACACATGCATGTAGATTATGTTTATTTTTGTTTTTGTTTTGGTTTCGATTATGTTATTTGGATCAAGTGATGGGTTCACAGGAGATCATATAATGCAAGTAACAGTAGCTTTCAACCATTTTGAGAAAGGGTTGATACAGAGAATGCCAAGGTGCAGATGGGGTTTCTTTCATATTGTTAACAATGATTACACTCATTGGGTCATGTATGCGATTGGATGGGAAGTCCTTATGTACTGGAGTAATTATTGCTACTCGTTTAACATTAGTTATATGCCATGTTTTGAATGTAATTTGTAGTTGTAGAGTAGGTGTTACTTCATAATGTGGGATATCTATGGACTGAAATTGCAAAAGTATGCTTATTATTACATCCACATATATTTTAGTATGCACTTGATCAATGTTATAAGATGGAAGTAAAACTATGTTAGATAATTATAAGTGGTATTATGTTTTTGCAACACTGGGGTTAAAATGAGAATCAATGAGTTGTGTATTACTAATATAATTGTGTGTTTAAATTAGCTAGACATTATCTATGAATTAGCTATAAAAATGGTGTGTTTAAATTAGCTAGAGATTAGCTATGAATTAGCTACAAAAATGGTGTTTAAATTACCTAGAGATTAGCTAGGAATTAGCGAGGAAGTATCTACAGATTAGCTACCATTTCTGGGTTCAATTATGATATTAATATTAAAAAAATTAAAATTGAAACAATTGCCACGTGACATACATGTCAGCAATTTTTGAAACGTTGGCATTGCCACATGTAAGCCATGTCATAAAAAAATTTCCACATGGCATGCCACATAAGCCACCGTTAATGGAAACTAACGGGAGGGACTACAGTTAGAAACATAAAACTTTAGGAGGACCAAACCTTGAAGAAAATTTTTATAGGGACCAAACTTGAATGTTGGGTTATTTTCAAGGACCTTATACATATTTAACCCTAAAAAGATAGGTTCTCCTAGTGGTGACACAAAAGAGATACACACATTCTGAGTTGTTGACATTAGAACTTGTTGATTAAAAAACAAAATGTGTGTCTTGTTTGAGTAAAACTCTATCCTATGATATTATCATCATAGAGTGAGAGATACATTTTGGTTTGTATTCCTGAAATTCCCTTTGTTGTTGTTATTGAGACTTACAAACACCCGATAGAGTGTTTGAGATAAAGTGAGAGGATCTCAAATTTATGGGGAGCCTGAGTTAAAATTCAGGGATAGTATAAGGAAAAGGGTTCTGATCTTGGGATGTTTCAGATAAGATCATCGTGTACTATTAACTTTTTTTATTAGAGATTTTTCTTTCCACTAGGCTATTTTCCTCTAGACGTAAGCAATAGTTGTATTAGACTGGGTTACCAATTCCTAGTGTTTTTGTTTATTACTTTGTTTAATTGTTCATCTATTACTTCACACCATCTTGTCTTACACATTGTATCTACATTATGTGTGATATCTTGTTTTTTTTTATCAAAACTAAATATCAATTGACATAAGAGCAAACACCTTGTTTCTTTTGGGTGATTTCTAGTGTAACTAACCTTATATGTTTAAGATGGACAATATTAGGGAATGTGGGTCGGTTAATTGTACATCAATTTTTGATGGAACAAATTTTGATTACTGGAATGCTAACACGGTTACTTTTCTCAAGTCCATGGACAAGAAGACTTAGAAAGTTGTCATCAATGGATTAACACCGCTTATAGTCAAAGTGGATGATGGTTTTGAATGCATGAAACCTGAAAAGGATTGGAAACCTACTAAATATGAAGCTACTCTTGAAAATTATTGTGCCTTTAATCCTATTTACAATGGAGTTGCCAAGAACATTTTCAGGATCACGCCTGCACCATTTGTAAAGAGACATGGGAAACCCATGAAGTGGATCATGAGGGAACCTCTAAAGTTCGAATGTCAATGCTTCAACTCCTCACTACCAAATTTGATGACTTAAATATGCTTAAAGGTGAAATTATAGTTGTTGTGAATAAGGATGCCTTGTGTAATACCCCAAATTTTGACCACTTAGATTTCCCATCATTGTGAAAATCATCATCACAATATGGATGAACCATCATGCTTCATCAGTCTCCCCAAAGATGGGTGAGCATCCAATACAATCAAAATTAGGGTTTCAAGCCCTCTCTGAGTGCTTAGACAAAGGATCAATCAAGAAATGACATGATCTTCAACTTGTATAATCTCTTAAACATCCACAATGGATCAAGAATGACTCCCACTTCAAGGATTAAGCACAAGGCTGCTCCCTTCTAGGTGGATCAAGTCTCAAGATCGATAGTGTCACCAAATTAGGGTTTTGGTCGACCAGGGCCTCTAGATGGAAATTTTCATCTGGGCACAAGGCAATGATCCAAAACATAACCTAATATACTTCATGGAACCTCATGAACCCATGCATCAAGCCAATTTTGCCTCAAGGGATGCATTCATCAAAAATCAGGAATTAGGGTTTCTTGACCTAATTCACCCCTAAGTTGACTTTTGGGACAAACCATGAGCCAAAACCTCAAGAGATGATTTGAGGGTCTCTAATATACCATATTGATCCATTTGGAACAATGGATTAATCCAAGAAGTTTGAGCAACAAGTCTCAATTTCATCTGCACCACAATTAGGGTTTTAAGGGAAAAGTCAACTGTAACTTTGACTTTTGACCAGGACATGCTCCCAAACCCTAATACATGATTGAATATACCCTATGACACCCATGGAACATGTCCATCAAGTTTGATTTAGGTCAAGGACATGATTTCCTGAAGAATTGCACAGTTTGGAATTCATCTGATAAAAAGTCAACTGTGCACAAAAGTCAACTTTGACTTTTTGAGATTTTTCACCAAAATGGATTTTTAACCCTAAAATGATGTTAATGTATGATTTGAATCATCATTCATCAAGAAAAATCAAGAAAAGTGAGATAACTTGTAAAAATAAAGTGGCAAAGGTACCAACTTTGGAGGACCATAACTCCTAAACCACAAGGCCATTTTTTCTCATCCAAAGATGGATTTGTAGCCCTCATTATCACCTACAAAAACTTCAACTACAAGTCATTCCAATTCATTAAGGATTTTGAGTTATGGAGTGATCAAAGTGGATGAAAAGTGAAAATGTCACTTTTTCCAACACTTAGTGAAATTTTCACTAAGTCAGATTCTGCCTCACTTTTTGCCAAATGTAGGAGGATTTTTCACTTGGAATCAAAAGAGATCAAAACCAAACTTGTTCAAACAGTTGTTGTATCATGTAAGAGCTTTCCAAAATGGCCAAGAACATTGCCAAATTCAACCTACACCATGAGATACAACATTGCCAAGTTGCCTTGCTGAAATCTGTCAAGGCAAGGCAGAATTTGCAACTTTGGTCGATTTGCCAAAATCAGTCAAATTCAATTGCTCCTATCCACTTGGACACCTCAGAGGATTGAATCTAAAGGGGACAATCACTGAGCCAAGCCTCCAAAGTCCATGGAACAAGAAATAGCATGTTGAACCTAGAATGGCCAAAATAGGGACAAGACTTCAAATTTGGAATGAGGCATTCAATGGAACCATCAAGGTGGCATGGACTGAGCCATTCTCATCTGAAATCAGTCAAGACTTATCCAAGACCAAGGGAACCAAAGCTCTGTGCCCTAACCTCTAGTCAATGGCTAGAGGAGACTTGGATTTTCATTTGCCAACATTGGCCAAACCTACTTACCAGCTGCCATGCACTATTCCTTGCAAAACAAACTTGCTCTACTATAAATAGAGCTCAATTGTGATCAGTTTGAGTACACCAAAGCCATCAAACAGATGCTTTCCTCAAAATCTCTTCTTTCACTCCAATTTTGCCTTCTAAGGCAAGTCACTATCGGGTTTTGAGTTTGAGAGCAATTCCAATCAAACCAATCACTCATACACCTCACATACATCACATATAAGCTGATCAAACACTTAGATTACTTCTGAAACATCAATTTCACAAAATCACCAGGTGGTTGCTCAAGGTTTTAACCAAAGTGCAGCTGAGGTACCACAAAATGATCCAGCCAATTTCAATCAAGTCCAACCATCCAAACACAATCCATAGGGTGTAGGGAAGCTGTTCAGATCATCACAACTCATTTGTAACACCTCCAGATCAAAAATCACTTTGAACTTGTTGTCACGACCTAAAGGTAAGCCTAAACTTGGGCATCTCTCAATCTATGCATATTTCCTCGCACAATAATTTGGCCATATGTTCATAATCATGCATGGAATGTTTTCCCTCAATTAATTGCATTGTTTGAATCGTGTATCATAAATCCTAGCCTTCATGCAGAAATTAGGGTTCTTGAGGTCTCTTCGTGATTTCTTGTTGTACGTTTAATTTAAATGAAATTAAAGTACATAGACATGATCGTGAGGTTGAGACGAGCATAATGATATGTGGATTGCATGATATGATTACGTATTCATGGAGATTGGATAGAAAATGCAAATCTGAGAAACCAAGAACGCGCGCGTATTCTTCAGCTTGTTCTTGGCGCCATTTTTGAATAATTTGAATATTTGAATTTTGTGATTTTGTTTAATTGATTCAAAAATTAATTTCTCTCTGAGTTTTAATGATTTTGAGTTGATTCTTTTTTTAATAATTCACAAAAATGTTAAAATATTTTATTTTCCCAAAAAATCCCAAAAATATTATTTATTTCATATAATTGATATTTTTGTAAAGAATTAATATTTTAATTGTTTTTGACATTTTAAATATTTTTTCTACATTGATTTTGCAACTTTTAATGCTTTCTAATTATTTTGTAGGTCAATACTTAATTTTTGAAGCATTAATCCAAGATCACAATTTGTTTTCCATGTGTTAAACAATTTTTGATCATTTTAATTGAATTTTTATTCAATTAAATACATTTTGAAAACAAATTAGGGTTTTGGATTAATTCAACCCTCATAAATCATTTTCAAAACTCTTTGGGCCTCTTGAGAGAGTGTAAGACCCATCCCCTCTTGTACAAAAAACCTTTTGGGCCTCACTCATTGTATAAGTCCCTCTGTACAAGTAAACGGCGCGATCGTCGCCAGTTTAAAAATAAAAATCATCTGGGCCTCTCCTTGATCTATAAGACCCATTCAAAACACTTTGGGCCTCTATTAGAGTGTAAGACCCAATCCCCCTTTTAACCAAAACATTTTGGGCCTCACTTATTGTATAAGTCCCTCTGCGTTAAAAGAAAACCTCGGCGCGATCGCCATTTTTAAACGAAAAATCAATTGGGCCTACCCTCGTGTTATAAGCCCCACTCTTTTCTTTAAACCTTTTTGGGCCTCTTGAGAGAGTGTAAGACCCGTCCCTTTGTACAGAAAACCATTTTGGGCCCCAGTCACTTGTATAAGTCCCGCTGTACAAAGTCGAACAGTGCGCTCACCGATAAAACCCTGGGCCTCTCCTTGAGCTGTAAGCCCCAAATCTTTCTTTTTCAAAGAACTTTCTCCTTTGATTTTGAATATACTGTTGTTTTCAATCTTTCTTTGTTGAACAACTAACCAAACAGCATGGAAGCACTCCAACCGAGTAAGTGGTTATCGCTTTCGTTTACTGCTTTCATATTATAAACTGTATTGTGGGGCTGCTCACTGTAAGTCTCCTTTCATAAACTCATATCTACTGTGTAATAATAGTATAGATATTTCGAGTTTCCCCGGCTACTACGTCTAGAATTAGGTGACGCCGTTTCATTTATTCGTAGAAATAGACGCCTAGATCCCCAATAGGAGAACCAGATACAGTCTTCTCTTCGGCTGTCCTCCTTAGGAATCGTCAAGAAGCTCTACTCCCCAAGATGAATGTATTCTCCGTGAATGGCATCTTTGAGTTTCTTCCAAATTCTCGAACTTTCCTGACTTGATCTATTCCTTGTGGATAGCTTGCCTTGAATCTCTCGGGGTTTGGGTACCCACTACGGTCATAATCTTGGACCTTAACTAAGGAACCCTCTTTAAAAGTTAAAGGTCGCTGGATAGTAAACCTCGCACGTTTACCAGTGGTTTTTATCTTTAAAAGAGTTATCTCTCCTAATGGAAAGGAGATGATAGACCCACGGGCTTCTTAAAAGCATCAGCCTCCTCTTGGGCATTATTCAAGGACACTACGGCTTCTTAGAAGTATTCACAGCCTCCTCTTAGGCTTCGTATAATGATCTCTTCCTCCGGGAATGATAGACTCCTCTTGGGCTTAGTACAAGGACCCGTCGGCTTCTTAAAAGTTTCCAGCCTCCTATTGGGCTTCGTACAAATTGTCCCGACGACCTCCTAGAGGTATAGGAACAGAACCTAGTCATCCCAATAGAACAGTCCTTTCATAGAGTCTACTACTGTTTCTCAAAACATAGTACAAAAGATAAAACTCTAGACACGGACAGTCTAACTTCCTTGAGTCTCAAAGACATTCTCAAGTGACCCCTTCGTTAAATAGGAAGGAAACCCGCAGACTCGGACAGTCTCAATACCCTTTGGATTTCCCATTTCCTTAAAGAACAGGAAACCACCTTGATCCTCGAATCAAATCCTTGAGTACATCATTACTCATATAAGAACTGATTTTCTCTTTAAAATCAGCATACTGGACCTGTCACTTAACTGAAACAGCAACCTAGCCTCCTCTTGGGCTTTGTACAATGATTCTCCCTAGTGGAGCGAACAACTTTCAGCCTCTATCTCGGGCTTCATACGAGATACTAAATCACTCTCTTGTTGAGTATAAAGGACTCTCTTGTTGAGTCAGCCCTTTCAGCCTCTCTCTCGGGCTTCGTACGAGACACATACAGAAAAACTCTCCTGTTGAGTCAAATAGCCTCCATCTCGGACTTTATACGAGATACCAAAAGATTCCATCGTTGAGTCAAAATCTTTTAGCCTCTCTCTCGGGCTTTGTACGAGACACAAAATAGCCTCCTCTTAGGCTTTGTATAATGATTTTCCTAGCGGAAATTAGCCTCCTCTTAGGCTTTGTATAAGAAAACCACTGGCTGATCCAATCAACCTTTTAGCATCAAAGCTGTGCCTCGTTCACAGTACACAAACATCAACAACTCCTTCCTCTTCATCTAATCGCTGTAAGCGGCAAGCCTCTGGATCATCTATATCCACGCCACTGTCCCGCTTTTAGCATGAGAAATTCCTAAGGAAAGATAGCATTGCTCTACACTGAGTTAAAGTCTTCTCCTTCAGGTTAAAACCCTTTCTTCGGAAATTATGGCATTGCTCGGATCCGCGTATCCCAGTTAAAGTAATTCTCCTTCTCCCCTCTTTAGAGATGACAAATTCTCTCTAAAGCCGAGGTCCTTCAGCTTCACGTCTTGGGCTTTGAACAAGACACAAATAGACCTTCAGCTTCACATCTTGGGCTTTGAACAAGATACAAACCACCTTTCGCTTCACGTCTTGGGCTTTGAACAAGAGACCAAAAACCAATTTCCTCCCATAGAATAGGAGGAACTACGAACGCTCTGATTTCCCTGTTTCGGTAAACGGGAATACGTAGGCATAAGATCGAAAGAAAAGATCTTAGCAAGCGCAATCAACAAAAAAACCAAATCCCACATCTCCATCAATCAAAAGCAGTATTTCAAAAGCATCAGTCCTAACATCCTAATCCTTGTTCCCCGCCAGAAACCTTCTGCCCAGGTAAAAAGAAAGAAAACCGTATTGGCGAAAATACAAATAACCAATACAAAGGCCCCCCCACATTGATAGCATCCGTAACCTAACAGACCGCTGTTTAAACTCAGTATGCAAAGCAGGGTTAATTGGAGACATCTATTTCCCTTCCTTATTCAGCTCACAATAGGATAAAAAATGAATCGACCTGTAGTCAAAGCTCAAACCGCAGAGAGCGACCAGCGCTTAAGAACCGCGTCCAAAATCGCTCGCTACACCTTGAAATAAAGTATTAAACGGTTTCTTTATATGCAAGAAACACACAAGGGTTAGGGTTAACGGAAAAACAAGGGAAACACAACAAGGATTGGTTATAAACTGTTATTCTTTCCTTTCTCCTTAAAACAAGGATTACAAGTATACAAGAATAACAAACTAAACTATCTCACCCTTATTAGGTTTTGTCACACTTTAGAATGAGAGACTAGCATGCTATTTATAATAAAACCTAGCACACTACACTAATGGGTCTTTAACAAATTACCCATTACAAGCTAACTTAGGTTACAAGCTAACTTAAACAATTAGATCCTTAACACAAGGCCCAATTCGATCTTCTACATACTATAACACACTTCGACTACAACATGTAGGTCTTCAACAACAACATGTGAGCGAACTTCAACGACATGCTAAAACTAGAGTTCGATCCAATATCTCACAATAGCTGAGTTCAATGTTCATCTCTGTGACATTTCCAATAAATCCTTTGCTTTTGGTTAAAAGATGTTAGAAGAGAAGCTTATGAGAAAGATTATGAGATCTATGTTGAAGAGGTTCAGCATGAAGGTTACTTCTATTGAGGAGGCACAAGATGTTTTCATGAAAGTTGATAAATTGTTTAGCTTTTTGCACACTTTTGAGAAGGTTATTGATGGAAAAAATGAGAAGAAGAGCAAAAGAGTGGCATTTATAGCCAATATAGATGATCATGAAGACCAAATATCCAATGTCACTAATGAAAATATTGTTAAATCCATTTTTATGCTTGTAACATTTTTTAGTAGGATTTTGTGACTTCATGAAAGATGATTTGAGAATAATGTCTCTCCCAATGTCAAAGACAAGAAAAATCAAACTTCAAAAAGTGATAACTTTCATCATCAAGGAAGAGACATGAAAAACTTTAGTGCCATAAGTACTGAAATCCGCAGATTCTGCAATTCCAGAAACAATAACCGGAGCTTGTTAGCTTATGTAATAGATATATGGGGTTTCTCCAGTGGCTGATGATGGATAATCCTTCTATGAGGCCCTTGTTTTTCGTATAGTCTGTCTAGTTGATAGAGTTAATCGTATTGTTGGGGAATCAGATGGAATTATGGGGCTTCTTCAGAATGAAGTTGATGTTAATGTTAAGTTCATTGATCCTGTTGGCGGTTCAGATGAACAGATAGTTATCATTACTTCAGAGGAGGTACATTCATTCTCTTGTATTCTCTGCCACTGGCTGTGGTCTGGTGTGTATAACCAGTGCAAATTCTATAAGGTTTCTAATTCAGATTAGTAGTAGTGTTATAGTTCTAGTTCAATCTTTTAAATGCAGTTTAACATGTCCTTCAAATCCATGAAAACTCCGTTGTCCATAGAAAAATGAAAACGTTTGGATCATGCATGTTATGGTTTTCTCCATGTATTTATTTCACTCAAATGAGTCAAATGTTTCTTAATTTGTATTTATTAAGTTAAATTAATTTTCTACTTATGCAATTTGAATGATTGAATTGACTGTTATATTTGTTGAGGACTTGTATTCAAGATTTTTACCGGACTTATGACAATTACTATCATTTCTATTATAAGTAAGAATAGAGTTACGTTTATTAAGATCAATTTGACAATTTAGTCGTGTTCAGTTGACTGATGTGATTATAGAATTTTTCCTAATGACACTTACACTCTGGATTCTAGATGCTTGTTGCAATTGCTCATTACTTGATTTGAATTCAATCGGAAATACTCTACCATACATGCTCTGAATTATTATTTACTAATGTTTCATGATTCTGGATTCTCTTGATTCAAAGGTGGTATACTACTGAGGTCTATTATATCTTCGAGGTCTCAGCTATTTATGGCGTCTCTCTTTTTAAAGTTGATTCTTTCATACTTACAATGAAAAGTTGTCAACATCCTTCAATGATGTTTGATTGTATAAGGTGTAATTGACGTTTGATTGTATAAGGTTAATTGACGTTTAATTATATAATGAATAATTGACCATCCTTATCGGACTTGCCATTTGGCCAAACAAGCTTTTGATGAGTCGATTGCAGAGTTGTATAATATGAAATGAAATATATATAATGTTTATAATGTTTGAAATTAATAAAAATCTATATAAATGTTTAATTTTAGTTATTTAGTTGTGCCATTGTTGAAAATGTATTGTAAAATATTTTTAATGAATAATTTTATTTTAAAATTAATACTGTTCTGGGCTGGACCAATGACTAGAATTGGCCCAATCCGCCTCTGCTCCAGAGCGGCCCAAATTGCCTAAGTCCAATCCACAGAGGGGCAAAAGTGACCTTTCTGCCCCTCCAACCGGGAAAGGAATGCAAAGTTCCTCCCCGGAATTACTGTCCGTCACGCACGGCTTCATTGCTCCCCGAACATCTATGGGCATGTGCCCGGAACTATGCCTATGCCCGACATAACGGCTAAGTTTTGGGCACCCTGCCCGACGTAACGGCTAGTTTGGGCAGTTACCTATTCTTCGGGAAAACGGTTATTTCGCCCCGAAAATAGGACCGCTGGCCACGCGCTGGGGGCTCTATATAAACCCTCTCGCTTGAGAGGGTCAGGTATCCAATATTCATCCTACGAACTAACACTTTGTACTTGCCCCTTTTCTCCGACCCTTTCTTACTTGAGCGTCGGAGTGCCTTGCAGGTACACCCCCTCCTCTCCATACGACCAGCATCCCTGACGCACTTGGCGGCCTGATTCTACAGGATCTGATCCAGCCTTCACGATCAGTGGCGCCGTCTGTAGGAATCTTTGTTCTCCCCTTCTTTCTTTAACCGAAGATCAAAACAACTTTCGAACATCATCACGATCATGGCCTCCCAAGATCGGACCCAGGATGCTCTTCATTCCACCATCCTCCCCGTCAACAAATCTGATGTTGACAGCCAATCATCTCTCCTTCGAGATGCCCGTTTCCTTAGGGATGGAGCCACCGCTTCTCCTTCCCCAACTCCTGCTGACTACAACAACGATTAACCGTCTCTCGACCTTTAGCCCGTTCCTGTTTCGCCCAACGCCGACCCGGCCGTGGCAGCCCTTCTAAAGGCACTCAACAAAACAAACACCCTGATCCTGCAGCAAAACGAGAGGATCGGGGCACTGGAAGAGTCTCGCCGTCCAAGATCCCCTCCTACGCGGAGGAATCAACGACGTTCAAGAAGCCCGCAGCCCTGGAGAGAAATCGACCGAAGACTGCGCCAAGAGCACGATCCTCGCGTAGCCCGAAAGCGCGACCAGATCTCCCCGCGCGACCAGCACACTCATGACCATAAAAGGACTCGAAGGAACGAGGAGTATCCAATCAAGTTCAAAGGACGGACACGCTCACCTTCCCCG
Source organism: Lathyrus tuberosus (assembly GCA_022829125.1). Lineage (NCBI taxonomy): Eukaryota > Viridiplantae > Streptophyta > Magnoliopsida > Fabales > Fabaceae > Lathyrus > Lathyrus tuberosus. The sequence continues at coordinate 4,930,961 of JALAZF010000384.1, forward strand.
CGAAGAAACCGCTCACCTTCTCCTCGAAGGAACCGCTCACCTTCTCCTCGAAGGAACCGCTCACCTTCTCCACGAAGGAACCGCCGACGCGAGCAACCCGTCCGGTCACCATCATACACCAGTTCCAGTGACGACGACGTGCCTCGCGGCCCGTTGTCCCAGGAGATCCTGGCCACCCGTCTCCCAAAAGGCTTAGAGAAACCCCCGTCACTTGGCACATACGACGGGACCACTGACCCAGACGAGCACATCGAGAATATCGATGCCCTCTTAGACTACCGCGACGTACGGGGCGCCATCAAATGCAGACTGTTCCCGACCATGCTTCGGAAAGGAGCAATGACATGGTATAAACAACTGCCCGAGGAGTCCATTACATCGTGGAAACAACTCGGCAGGATGTTCTCGCGGCACTTCACAGCATCTCGCCGCCACCCCCAAAACTGAGGCCTCCCTCGGAGCCATAATCCAGAGGAAAGACGAACCTCTCCGAGCATACATTGAGAGGTTCAACAAGGAAGCAGTGCATGTTCCGACGACGGACAAAATGAAGAAGTTCCTGCTCGAGCAAAGGGTCCTCCCGGACTCCGATTTCGCTAAAGCCATCGGCCTCGCCCCACCGAGGAATTTAGACGCCCTCCTCCTCAAAGCCCAATCTCATATCTAGTACGAGGAGAAGATTGCGGCCTGCAACGTCCGAACATCACGCCGTCAGGAGAATGCCCGGGCCACCAAAGGAGAAGAAGCCTCGACATCTCGTCAGGGTGAACGAAGACACGAGGACCGTCCGAGGGACTCCCGCGACAGCAAGGGACCCTCCGGGCGCTTCCACGACTATACTCCCCTGACCGTTTCTAGGGAAAAGATTCTGTCCGAGTGTGCCAATTCAGAGTTCAAACAAGCCGGGGTCCGTTTCCCCAAACAGCTGCCGAACAGACCAAACGTGGATAAGTCAAAGTACTGCCGCTTCCACAAAAGTCACGGCCATACTACAGAGGACTGCATCCATCTGAAGGATGCCATAGAGATACTGATCAGGGACAGACACCTGAAATAGTTCGCAAAGAAGAAGGACACTCCTCGGCAAGACGCCCAGGAGTCCACGAAGGTCGAGGAAGAAGTACCCTCCTCGGATGACACCAACGTACAGGTGGCAATGTCCATATCGCGGCCAGAGGACTTCTACGTCCCGGACGGGCTCAACGCCCCTGCTTATTTCGCGGCCCACAGGCCGTGGGAGACTTTTCCTTCCGCCATGGTCATTTCTGGCGGGGGATTCAACAAAGTCACAGTGGGCTCCGTGAAACGGAAGTTCGACCACCTGATCAACACCAGCTCTAACAAAGTGACGACGCTTGATCAGGCCCAGAAGGGCTCCGTCCCAATCTCCTTTTACAAGGAGGAACTCCTCGGCGGGTCCCCGAACTCCAGCATACCTCTGCTCGTCAGAGCCCGGATGGCAAACTTCGACGTTTGCAGAATACTTGTCGACCAGGGCAGCTCGGTCGACATCATGTACTCCCAGCTGTTCTCTACACTTCAGCTGGACGAATCTCACCTCACTCCCTACGTGGGATCCGACTTGCAGGGATTCAACGGGTCTGTAACAAAGGCGTGGGGTTACGTCGAGCTGATCGTGACATTCAGATCAGCAGAAACGGCCAGATCCATCAAGGTACAGTTTCTGGTAATCGACTGCCAGTCGCTTTACCAGTGCATTTTTGGAAGGCCAACTCTGGCCGAGTTAGTAGAAGTTCCCTCAACCGTCCACCTGAAGATGAAGTATTACACTTCAAAAGGGAAGGTCGCCACCCTCCACGGTGATATAGAAGCTGCCCGACGGTGTTTCGAAGCAACTACAAAGGGACTCAACACCATTGCGCCCAAGCCAAAGGTGTCGAGCAAGCCAACACTGCCAAGCAGATCCGAGGAGGCCAAGCCTCTGCCCCAGGTCGACTCTATCGACCTTGACAGTCGCTTCCCCGAGGACCAACAGGAGGAACGACCAGTGTCAGCCGACCCATCAGCGTCATCCAGCAGAAGCTCCTACCCGATGCGCCCAATCCCGGATGGCAACTTCGAGCTAGTTCTGTTCGGCGAAGACCCCCAACGGGGAGTGAAGATCGTAGAAGACCTACCTGACATCGCGAGGAAGCAGCTTAAAGCGTGCCTCCGAGAGAATGCCGACCTCTTCGCGTGGAGCCCCGCAAAAATGCCCGACTTAGATCCGACCGTCGCCTGTCACCAGCTGACCATTGACCCGGCCATTAAGGCCGTAGCACAACGTAGGAGAAAGCAGTCTCTGGAGAAAACGGAGGCTGCTGAAAAAGCTGTAAAGGACCTCCTCGAGGCCAAATTCATTTCGGAGGCCAAGTACACCACTTGGCTGTCCAACGTTGTATTGGTTAAAAAATCTAATGGAAAATGGCGCATGTGCATTGATTATACCGATCTCAATAAGGCATGCCCGAAGGATGCCTACCCCCTCCCTAATATTGATAAACTTGTTGATAATTCCGCTGGTTTTAAACTTTTATCGTTCATGGACGCCTACTCGGGCTACAATCAAATCCCAATGGCAATGTCCGACAAAAAATATACGGCCTTCATGACCGAATCAGGGAATTATTACTACAATGTAATGCCCTTCGGCTTGAAGAACGCCGGAGCAACATACCAACGAATGATGAATAAAGTATTTCGGGGAGAAATAGGCGACATGCTCGAAGTATACATGGACGACATGATCGTAAAGTCCCACGAGGAAACTGATCATACTGCCCACTTGCGAAAGGTCTTCGAACAAGCCAGGAAATACAAAATGCGTTTTAATCCGGAGAAGTGCACGTTCGGTGTCCGGGCAGGCAAATTCCTTGGCTTCTACTTAACGGAACGAGGAATCGAAGCCAATCCTGACAAATGTCGGGCATTCTCCGAGTTTCCTACGCCCAAGTCCAAAAAATCCATCCAGTCCCTCAACGGGATGCTCGCATCACTATCTCGTGTCATGGCCAAGTCCGCCCAGCACGCCCTACCATTCTTCAAGCTCCTCCGCAAAGAGGCCACGTTCGAATGGACCGAGGAGTGCGACAAGGCCCTTCTCCATATGAAACGAGCACTCTCAGAGCCACTGGTTCTCTCTCGCCCGGACAATGGCGAAATGCTATACCTATACATGGTCGTAGCAGCCGAAGCAGTGAGCGCCGCTCTCATCAGCGAGACACCTGACGGGCAGAAGCCCATAAATTTCACGAGCAAGGCGCTACAAGGACCAGAGTTACGATACCAGTAGATAGAGAAGGTGGCATTGGCCCTCATCAACGCTGCCAGGAGATTAAGGCACTACTTCTTGGCCCACACGATCATGGTTCGAACAGATCAGCCCATAAAGCAGCTGCTTGGATGACCAGATATGGCCGGACGAATGCTTAAATGGTCGCTAGAACTGTCCGAATTTGACATCCGGTACGAAGGCAGAAAAGCCCTTAAGGCCCAAGCTCTGGCCGATTTCGTCGCGGAGATGACATTCGCGGACTCCCCCGCGAGCGAGACACGTAAGTGGACCATCTTCGTCGACGGTGCCTCAAGCTCGACAGGTAGCGGCGCCGACATTATACTGGAGAGCAACGAGGGGACTATCGTCGAGGTATCACTCACACTGTCTTTCCTAACTTCCAATAACCAGGCGGAATACGAAGCCTTCCTCGCTGGGCTACGCCTTGCCGAGGATCTGGGAGCGGAAGAAGTCGTCATTTACACAGATTCACAACTCGTGGCCCTTCAGGTCCGAGGTGAATACCAAGCCAAAAACGACAACCTGACCGAATACCTGGCCCTGGTAAAGAAGGAAATGGCAAAGTTCACAATAGTAGAAGTGAAACACGTTCCCCGCGAACATAACGTACGAGCGGACGTGCTGTCTAAACTGGCCAGCACGAGGAAGAAAGGCAAAAACAAATCCGTCATACAAGAAGTACTTCCTCGACCCAGCATCGAGAAGGCCTCCCCGAAACTCGACGTGTAGGTGATCGGCGACAACAACTGCTGGATGACCCCAGTCTATAACTACCTCGCCAAGGACGAACTCCCGTCCGACGCAAAAGAGCACGTAAAGAAGTGCGATAAATGCCAACGACACGGGGACATGCACCTAGCTCCACCTAACGAGCTCAAGGCTATGTCCTCCCCTTGGCCATTCGCCTGGTGGGGCCTAGACATCCTAGGACCCTTCGTGGTAGGATCAAGTCAAAACAAGTACCTCATAGTGGGCATGGATTATTTCACAAAGTGGATAGAAGCAGAACCTCTAGCTAAAATAACTGCCCTCAACATCCTGCGTTTCTACAAGCAAAACATCCTTGCACGTTTTGGTATTCCCCAAGCGATAGTAACGGACAACGGAACGCAGTTCACAGACAGGAAGTTTCAGGACTTCGTCGCCCAACTGGGCATGAAGCAACACTTCGCATCCGTCGAACACCCCCAAACAAATGGGCAGGCTGAGGCAGCTAACCGAGTCATCCTTCGAGGCCTCAAGCGAAGGCTAGACGAAACAAAGAAGGCGTGGGTCGAGGAGCTACACAACGTGCTCTGGGCTTACCGTACAACTCCCCATTCAATGACCGGGGAAACACCTTTCCGTTTAGCATACGGAACCGAGGCTGTAATTCCTGTCGAAGTTCACGTGCCCTCTAGGCGGACAGAGTCGCCCCTAGACGAGGAGATGAATGACGAATCTTTAAGGGAAGAGCTCGACCTCGTCGAGGAAATCAGAACCGGGGCAGCTCTCCGCGAGGCCTCACTGAAACAAAAGATCACCATCAGGCACAACGCCAAAGTGATACGACGAGAGTTCGACGTGGGAAGCCTCATCCTAAGAAGAAACCACAAAGACTCTCGCGAAGGCAAGCTAGCAGCCAATTGGGAGGGACCCTATCGCATCCGGGCAAAAACGGAAAATGGGGCCTACTACCTAGAACATCTCACTGGGGAAGAACTCGCTCGACCATGGAACGCCGAAAAGCTTAAACAATACTACAGCTAAATCCTCGGTTCGACTCGTCGCAACGACGAATGTCAACTACCGACCACTATGCGCGTCTAGGTACAAGCGTCGCATACGATTAAAGCACAACCCCGCTCAGTAACGAGCTGGGTAGTTGCTCGACAGCGGTCCTCGATCGAGCATCGCCGTCGTCGAAGTACCATGATTGGCAGAACCCCAAATCGCGATGGGACGTTCACACTGCGAACTCAGGCCTCAAACGCGACCTGAGCTCCGCTCCCCAGCCAGGATATTCCCCGGCCATTCGACCAGTTCCCCACACTGTTGAACAAATCTACAACGAGCAATCCCTCATAAATATTCGCACAAGTCAAAAGCTCCCAAACACGGGCAGCCTTACATTCACAGCAAGCATGCATACAACACTTAGCAAAAATAAACGCAAGTAAAATCATGCACGCGAAGAAGCCAGAAATATAATTAACATAACAGGTGGCCACAAGGGCCACGATTGTGCGTTATTACATAAAACGGGGCCATGCCCCCAAAAAATAAAATTACAAATAATTCAATGGCACGCAGGCCGGACAAGATACAACAACATCAAAATAACAAAACTTCTCATTCATCCACATGCTCGGTTGACGCCGGCTCAGGTCTCTGGTCCTCCTCGGGCTGGTCCTCAGGCCGAACCTCGGGGGTATCTAGAACAAGGCCTTCGGGCAAGACAATGCGACCATCCTCAACACGCGCAAGATAGTGAGTACCCTCGGCAGAGATCTCAAGCCCAGGGTTCACCACCCGCAATTGAGCCACGACGCTTTGAAAAGACTCCTCTGCCACGGCGATACCGTCATCTTCGGTCAGCAGGATGCGGGCAACCAGCTCAGACCTAGTCTTCAACTCTTTTATATCATCCAGTTCGTCGGCACCCGGGGCGCTGGCCGCCATCAACTCTTTGTTCAGCTCCTCGGCAGCCTTTTTCTCCCCTGCCAGCTTGGAGACATCCTCTTTCAGCCTGGCCGTCTCCTCTTCTGCCTTCCCCCGAGCCTCGTGGGCATTCTTAACTTCCTCCTTGAGGGCCGCCTCAGAAGCCCGGGCTGCTTTAAGTTCGGACTCAAGTGCAGAGTCCCCTTCTGAGTAGACAGCAGCCATCTCCAGCATCCTGACCAGGGCAGAAGCATCTTGGGCCACCAGCGCCCTCTTGCTCGGGCGATCTATGCCTTCCAAGCAAAGGGATTTTGCCCGGGGGATGACCAAGGAGTTACCTTCAAAGAACCTCCTATCAAGGATGCACGGAGGGAGCTCAAACTTCCCTTTCTCTGGCACACGGGTAAGGTCCACAACGTCTGATGTCCTTTGCGGCTTTGACCGCCCGGTCAAGGGCAGAGGAGATCCCTGTGGAGCAGGAGATGGAGAAGAAGAGGCCCCCGCGACAGTTTGAACAGAAGGAGGAGCACGGGCACCAGCGGGCCGAGATTTAGGAGGAGCCGCTCCAGCTTTATTCCTCGCCATAGCATTCCTCACCACGCGATCGCCAGCCTGAGGCATCTCACCTGCACAAAAAAAGAAAAAACGAGTGCGTTAGCTACGTGGAAAAGAGATAACACAATCAAAATCTAAATAACCAAGACTACCGAGCAGCTTCTCAGCGTCCGCGGGAGTCTTGCACTCCAGCAGTGCCTTAACACTGACGAATATGCGCTCAACTCTCTGGCTCCCATCCTCCTCGAAGATAGGGCTACCCTTGTTCGTCCAGCAGCTTGCAAGACTGAAGGAGTTGACCCAGTTCACCAGCCTCTCGTACGCCACGACGTCCTGCCCGCGCAGATCGCTCAGCTGAAAGACATAATCGCTGGGCTTCTTGGAGAAATGGTCGGGTGCCCAGCGGATAGGGAACCTGTAGAGCCTCTGCCCAATATATTTCCCCTCCTCGTTAAGAAGCTCATTTCCATCCTCGTCAACCTCGATTTCCCAGACGTATGTGCTGTCCTGGGCCACCTCGGACACGGGTTCAACGACGAAGTACCGCTCCTTGAAAGTTTGGATCGACTCCGAGAATGGCTTAAATAGCTTTCTGGGCTGCTTCAAAGAAACCCATCCGTACTTCTTCCCCGTCAGCTGCCTTTGAAGATGGAAAATAACGAAGAACAGAGGGAGAGTAGTCCCCAGAGAGAGATGCTCGCACACCAATTCAAAAACCCGGATGAAGGCCAGTGAATTAGGGTGAAGTTGAGAGGGGGCCAGCTTCAGATGCTCGAACACCGACCGCTGGAAATCAGTGAAAGGAAGCCTCAGTCCCAGCTCTTTGAAGGCATACTCGTACATCGTAAAGCGGTCCCCAAAATCTGAGCAGACCTGCTCGTTCAAAGTAGGGAAGTGCACCTTCCACTCTGTAATACCCCAAATTTTAACCACTTAGATTTCCCATCATTGGCCAAATCACCAGTCTCCCCAAAGATGGGTGAGCACTCACTACAATCAAAATTAGGGTTTCAAGCCCTCTCTGAGCTTTAGACAAAGGCTCAATCAAGAAATGACTTGATTTTCAACTTGTCTAATCTCTCAAACATCCTCAAAGGATCAAAAGGACTCCCACTTCAAGTATTAAGCACAAGGTTGCTCCCTTCTAGGTGGATCAAGCCTCAAGATCGCCAGTGTCACCAAATTAGGGTTTTGATCACCCAGGGCCTCCAGATGAAAAGTTTCATCTGGGCACAAGCCATGGATCCAAAACATAGCCTAATATACTCCATGGAACCTCATGAACCCATGCATCAAGTCAATTTTGCCTCAAGGGATGCATTCATCAAAAATCAGGAATTAGGGTTTCTTGACCTAATTCACCCCTAAGTTGACTTTTGGGACAAATCATGAGCCAAGACCTCAAGAGATGATTTGAGGGTCTCTAATATACCATATTGATCCATTTGGGACAATGGATTAATCCAAGAAGTTTGAGCAACAAGTCTCAATTCCATCTGCACCACAATTAGGGTTTTAAGGGAAAAGTCAACTGTAACTTTGACTTTTGACCAAGACATGCTCCCAAACCCTAATACATGATTGAATATACCCTATGACACCCATGGAACATGTCCATCAAGTTTGATTTAGGTCAAGGACATGATTTCCTGAAGAATTGCACAGTTTGGAATTCATCTGATAAAAAGTCAACTGTGCACAAAAGTCAACTTTGACTTTTTGAGATTTTTCACCAAAATGGATTTTTAACCCTAAAATGATGTTAATGTATGATTTGAATCATCATTCATCAAGAAAAATCAAGAAAAGTGAGATAACTTGTAAAAGGGGTAACCATAAAACTTAGAAATTTTTCTAAGTTAAAAATAAAGTGGCAAGGATACCAACTTTGAAGGACCATAACTCCTAAACCACGAGGCCATTTTTTCTCATCCAAAGATGGATTTGTAGCCCTCATTATCACCTACAAAAACTTCAACTACAAGTCATTCCAATTCATTAAGGATTTTGAGTTATGGAGTGATCAAAGTGGCTGAAAAGTGAAAATGTCACTTTTTCCAACACTTAGTGAAATTTTCACTAAGTCAGATTCTGCCTCACTTTTTGCCAAATGTAGGGGGATTTTTCACTTGGAATCAAAAGAGATCAAAACCAAACTTGTTCAAACAGTTGTTGTATCATGTAAGAGCTTTCCAAAATGGCCAAGAACATTGCCAAATTCAACTTACACCATGAGATATGACATTGGCAAGTTACCTTGCTGAAATCTGTCAAGGCAAGGCAGAAGTTGCAACTTTGGTCGATTTGCCAAAATCAGCCAAATTCAATTGCTCCTATCCACTTGGACACCTCAGAGGATTGAATCTAAAGGGGACAATCACTGAGCCAAGCCTCCAAAGTCCATGGAACAAGAAATAGCATGTTGAACCTAGAATGGCCAAAATAGGGACAAAACTTCAAATTTGGAATGAGGCATTTAATGGAACCATCAAGGTGGCATGGATTGAGCCATTCTCATCTGAAATTAGTCAAGACTTATCCAAGACCAAGGGGACCATATCTCTGTGCCCTAACCTCTAGTCAATGGCTAGAGGAGACTTGCATTTCCATTGGCCAACATTGAGGAAACACCTGCTGCAGTTGCCATTCACTGTGGATCCCAAAACAAACTTGCTCTACTATAAATAGAGCTCAATTGTGGTCAGTTTGAGTACACCAAAGCCATCTAACAGATGCTTTCCTCAAAATCTCTTCTTTCACTCCAATTTTGCCTTCTAAGGCAAGTCACTATCGGGTTTTGAGTTTGAAAGCAATTCCAATCAAACCAATCACTCACACACCTCACATACATCACATATGAGCTGATCAAACACTTAGATTACTTCTGAAACATCAATTTCACAAAATCACCAGCTGGTTGCTCAAGGTTTTAACCAAAGTGCAGCTGAGGTACCACAAAATGATCCAGCCAATTTCAATCAAGTCCAACCATCCAAACACAATCCATAGGGTGTAGGGAAGCTGTTCAGATCATCACAACTCATCTGTAACACCTCCAGATCAAAAATCACTTTGCACTTGCTGTCACGGCTTGGAGGTAAGCACATGCTTGGTCATCTCTCAATCTATGCATATTTCCTCGCACAATAATTTGGCCATATGTTCATAATCATGCATGGAATGTTTTCCCTCAATTAATTGCATTGTTTGAATCGTGTATCAAAAATCCTAGCCTTCATGCAGAAATTAGGGTTCTTGAGGTCTCTTCGTGATTTCTTGTTGTATGTTTAATTTAAATGAAATTAAAGTACATAGCCATGATCGTGAGGTTGAGACGAGCATAATGATATGTGGATTGCATGATATGATTACGTATTCATGGAGATTGGATAGAAAATGAAAATCTGAGAAACCAAGAACACGCGCGTGTTCTTCAGCTTGTTCTTGGCGCCACTTTTAGAAATTCAAATATTTGAATTTTGTGATTTTGTTTAATTGATTCAAAAATTAATTTCTCTCTGAGTTTTAATGATTTTGAGTTGATTCTTTTTTTAATAATTCACAAAAATGTTAAAATATTTTATTTTATAAAAAAATCCCAAAAATATTATTTATTTCATATAATTGATATTTTTGTAAAGAATTAATATTTTGATTATTTTTGGCATTTTAAATATTTTTTCTACATTGATTTTGCAACTTTTAATGCTTTCTAATTATTTTGTAGGTCAATACTTAATTTTTGAAGCATTAATCCAAGATCACAATTTGTTTTCCATGTGTTAAACAATTTTTGATCACTTTAATTGAATTTTTATTCAATTAAATACATTTTGAAAACAAATTAGGGTTTTGGATTAATTCAACCCTCATAAATCATTTTCAAAACTTTTTGGGCCTCTTGAGAGAGTGTAAGACCCATCCCCCCTTGTACAAAAACTTTTTGGGCCTCATTCATTGTATAAGTCCCTCTGTACAAGTAAACGACGCGATCGTCGCCTTTTTTAAAATAAACCTGGGCCTACCCTCGAGTAGTAAGACCCATTTCTTTTTCTTAAAACTTTTTGGGCCTCTAATAGAGTGTAAGACCCAATCCTTTTTTTGACCAAATCATTTTTGGGCCTCAATATATTGTATAAGTCCCGATACCGTCAAAAACAAACGGCGCGATCGTCGCCTTTTCAAAATAACCCTTGGGCCTCTCCTTGAGCTATAAGACCCATTCAAAACACTTTGGGCCTCTATTAGAGTGTAAGACCCAATCCCCCTTTTAACCAAAACATTTTGGGCCTCACTTATTGTATAAGTCCTTCTGCGTTAAAAGAAAACCTCGGCGCGATCGCCATTTTTAAACGAAAAATCATTTGGGCATACCCTCGTGTTATAAGCCCCACTCTTTTTCCTTTAAACCTTTTTGGGCCTCTTGAGAGAGTGTAAGACCCATCCCTTTGTACAGAAAACCATTTTGGGCCCCAGTCACTTGTATAAGTCCCTCTGTACAAAATCAAACAGTGCGCTCACTGATAAAACCCTGGGCCTCTCCTTGAGCTGTAAGCCCCAAATCTTTCTTTTTTAAAGCACTTTCTCCTTTGATTTTGAATATACTGTTGTTTTCAATCTTTCTTTGTTGAACAACTAACCAAACAGCATGGAAGCACTCCAACCGAGTAAGTGGTTATCGCTTTCGTTTACTGCTTTCATATTATAAACTGTATTATGGGGCTGCTCATTGTAAGTCTCCTTTCATAAACTCATATCTACTGTGTAATAATAGTATAGATATTTCGAGTTTCCCCGGCAACTACGTCTAGAACTAGGTGACGCCGTTTCATTTATTCGTAGAAATAGATGCCTAGATCCCCAATAGGAGCACCAGATACAGTCTTCTCTTCGGCTGTCCTCCTTAGGAATCGTCAAGAAGCTCTACTCCCCAAGATGAATGTATTCTCCGTGAATGGAATCTTTGAGTTTCTTCCAAATTCTCGAACTTTCCTGACTTGATCTATTCCTTGTGGATAGCTTGCCTTGAATGTCTCGGGGTTTGGGTACCCACTACGGTCATAATCTTGGACCTTAACTAAGGAACCCTCTTTAAAAGCTAAAAGTCGCTGGATAGTAAACCTCGCACGTTTACCAGTGGTTTTTATCTTTAAAAGAGTTATCTCTCCTAATGGAAAGGAGATGATAGACCCACGGGCTTCTTAAAGGCATCGGCCTCCTCTTGGGCATTGTTCAAGGACCCACAGGCTTCCTAAAAGCACCGGCCTCCTCTTGGGCATTATTCAAGGACCCTATGGCTTCTTAGAAGTATTCACAGCCTCCTCTTAGGCTTCGTATAATGATCTCTTCCCCCGGGAATGATAGCCTCCTCTTGGGCTTAGTACAAGGACCCGTCGGCTTCTTAAAAGTTTCCAGCCTCCTCTTGGGCTTCGTACAAATTGTCCCGACGACCTAGAGGTATAGGAATAGAACCTAGTCATCCTCATAGAACAGTCCTTTCATAGAGTCTACTACTGTTTCTCACAGCATAGTACAAAAGATGAAACTCTAGACACGGACAGTCTAACTTCCTTGAGTCTCAAAGACATTCTCAAGTGACCCCTTCGTTAAATAGGAAGGAAACCCGCAGACTCGGACAGTCTCAATACCCTTTGGATTTCCCGTTTCCTCAAAGAAAAGGAAACCACCCCGATCCTCAGATCTAACCTATGGGTACAGTGATGCTCATATAAGAACTGATTTTCTCTTTCAAAATCAGTATACTGGACCTGTCACTTAGCTGACATAGCCTCCTCTTGGGCTTTGTACAATGATTCTCCCCAGAGGAGTCAAACAATGTTTAGCCTCTCTCTCGGGCTTTGTACGAGACACATAAGAGACTCCCTCGTTGAGTCAATCACCCCTTTCGCCTCCATCTCGGGCTTTGTACGAGACACATAAAAGACTCTTTTGTTGAGTCAAACAAATCGCCTCCATCTCGGGCTTTATACGAGATACCTAAAAGATTCTCCTGTAGAGTCAACCCTTTTAGCCTCTCTCTCGGGCTTTGTACGAGACACATAAAAACACCCTCTTGTTGGGCCAATAGCCTCCTCTTAGGCTTTGTATAAGAAAACCACTGGTTGATCCAATCAACCTTTTAGCATCAAAGTTGTGCCTCGTTCACAGTACACAAACATCAACAACTCATTTCCCTTCATCTAATCGCTGTAAGCGGTAAGCCTCTGGATCATCTATATCCACGCCACTGTCCCTCTTTTAGCATGAGAAATTCCTAAGGAAAGATGGCATTGCTCTACACTGAGTTAAAGTCTTCTCCTTCAGGTTAAAACCCTTTCTTCGGAAATTATGGCATTGCTCGGATCCGCGTATCCCAGTTAAAGTAATTCTCCTTCTCCCCTCTTTAGAGATGACAAATTCTCTCTAAAGCCGAGGTCTTTTAGCTTCACGTCTTGGGCTTTGAACAAGACACAAATAGACCTCTTAGCTTCACATCTTGGGCTTTGAACAAGATACAAACCACCTTTCGCTTCACGTCTTGGGCTTTGAACAAGACACCAAAACACCCATTTCCTCCCATAGACTAGGAGGAACTACGAACGCTCTGATTTCCCTGTTTCGGTAAACGGGAATACGTAGGCATAAGATCGAAAGAAAAGATCTTAGCGAGCACACTAAACAAAAAACCCAAATCCCATATCTCCATCAATCAAAAGCAGTAATTCAAAAGCATCAGTCCTAATATCCTAATCCTTGTTCCTCGCCAGAAACCTTCTGCCCAGGTAAAAAGAAAGAAAACAGTATTGGTGAAAATACAAATAACCAGTACAAAGGCCCCCCACATTGATAGCATTCGTAACCTAACAGACCGCTGTTTAAACTCAGTATGCAAGCAGGGTTAATTGGAGACATCTATTTCCCTTCCTTATTCAGCTCACAAGAGGATATAAAATGAATCGACCTGTAGTCAAAGCTCAAACCATAGAGAGCGACCAACGCTTAAGAACCGCGTCCAAAATCGCTCGCTACACACTCCCCTTCTGGTCCTACCTCCGTAAAGACGTCCGCCAAAGACTTTGCGAACGTAGAAATATGCTCGGAAGTCCGGCCACCTCCCACTCCTCCGCGGAGAACCCTTCAATGTCATCCTCCTCCATATCATCCCGAACCTCTTCTTCCTCCCCGTCATTGCTGGACGAACTTGAGGCCGCCGAGCTCGAAGCCGTCGAGCTACTATTTTCCTCGGAGCCAGTTTCCTCCTCGGACGTGTCTAGAATAACTTCTCTGTCTGGCCCCGTCGCCATTACGATCACCTGAAAAGTAGAGAAAGACAATGAATTTGACAGGAAATCAAATCCACCCTTCCACTGCCAAGTCAAGTGAAAGGGCGCGCAAAAGGCTGAGGACAACGTCCCCGGCCTAAGCCCTAACATCGAATGAAAAACCTCCCCGCGAGGAGATGCCCGAGACATACCATCCTCCTACGAGGAACCTCCCCGCACTCATGCCCAGATTCCGTTTGAAGCTCCACCGAAAACCGCAAAGCTTCACCAGAATCTAGAAACGTTCTACCAGAAAACTCGTCGCCCTATCAAAAGATGAACAAACACGGTGGTCACGCATGCACAACTACCGCAACCACGCCGTGGACCACCCTCCTCGCTAAATGTACTACATACTCCGGCGAAGTGCTGAAGGCGAAAAAATGGCACAACCACCGTCCACCACCAACACTCGCCAGAAATCCACCTATTTTATCACCTAAAGCTAACCCTAACCGCATACAATCTACCACTGACAAACAAAAGGAAGTAAAACAAGCTACAGATCAGAAAACTTACTTGATTTTGGAAGAGGGTAGAAGCTGCTCGAAGCTGGTGACGGTGGTCGGAAAGCCTGAAGACGGTGACAGGCAAGAACTGAAAGAGACGGAGAGAAATCAGAAAGGAAAAGTTTCAAATGAAACGGTTTCCCCCCTTTTATACAAAGGGGCACGTGCAACCACGCGCCCGTAGGCCATCATGACTACCCTCTAGTCATCATTGCCTATTAACAGCTACACGGAGCTCTAGGTACACGTGGCGCCCCAACGTTTCAAATTATGTCTGACCATTAGTCTCCCCGTACACCGGGCAACATGGTGATGACTACGAATCTCACGAAGACCTGGGGCCACCGACACTTTGAGACAACCCTCCTCGCCTACAAACGATGACTCTATGCTAGCTCCCCAGAGCAACGAGCAGTCCTTAAGTCATCACTCTCATGCTCGGGAGCAACGACTTGGGGGGCTCCTGTTCTGGACTGGACCAATGGCTAGAATTTGCCCAATCCGCCTCTGCTCCAGAGCGGCCCAAATTGCCTAAGTCCAATCCACAGAGGGGCAAAGTGACTTTCTGCCCCTCCAACCGGGCAAGGAATGCAAAGTTCCTCCCCGAAATTACTGGCCGTCACGCACGGCTTCCTTGCTCCCCGAACAGCTATGGGCATGTGCCCGGAACTATGCCTATGCCAGACATAACGGCTAAGTTTTGGGCACCCTGCCCGACGTAACGGCTAGTTTGGGCAGTTACCTATTCTTCGGGAAAACGGTTATTTCGTCCCGAAAATAGGACCGTTGGCCACGCGCTGGGGGCTTTATATAAACCCTCTCGCTTGAGAGGGTCAGGTATCCAATATTCACCCTACGAACTAACACTTTGTACTTGCCCCTTTTCTCCGAACCTTTCTTACTTGAACGTCGGAGTGCCTTGCAGGTACACCCCCCTCCTCTCCATACGACCAGCATCTCTGACGCACTTGGCGGCCTGATTCTACAAGATCTGATCCAGCCTTCACGATCAAATTCTATTAAAAAATTAAATTTAAAATTTATTGTATTTTTGAAATAAAATTTATATTTATAAAATAAGTTTTAGTGACACCTACAAAATCGTAGGTATACTTTACTATTTATAAAACTAGGATAACATATAGTGATAATCATTGTAACTGTGGGTAAAATTTTGTCTGTAACTAGAAATTATAGTGACATTCAATCTAGCGTCACACTGTGTTCCTTATAGTTGACGCCAAATGAAGGTGTCATTAAAATGTTTGCAGACTTCTACCTACAAATATTTGACATTTAGCGACAAACCTAGGGTATCACGAAAAGTTAATTTTCTTGTAGTGTTTATATAAAGTCCACATTCCTTTCATACAAAATTTTATACAAAAGAGATACACACATTATGAGAGTTGTTGATATTAAGACTTGTTAATTAAGAAACAAAATGTGTGGCTTGTTTTAGTAAAACTCTATCCTATGTTATTTTCACCATAGAGTGAGAGATAACTTTTGGTTTGTATTCGTGAAATTCATTTTGTTCTTCTTATTATTAAGACTTACAAATTAGGGTGAAAAATTTAAAGTGTCCAATTACAACCAACTGACATGTTGTCGTTTTTGTGCAAATGGATCAGGTCAGTTTGGATGGCGGGTTGGTTCGGTTGCTTAATTTGAATAGTATATGGTTACTTCGGTCAGACTCAGATGATTATTTTGGACCTATTAAAAACCGAAATCGACTGAACTTAATTAATATACATTTTAATTATTTTTATTATTATATGGTTGACTCATTATTAAATGAGATTCATAATCTTGTTAGGATATTATCATTTTTATAATTTAATGGTGGCATTGTGTAGTCCCAAAAATACAAGACATGCAATATGAAATTTTGAGTAATATTTAATTTATGGTTTAAAGTATGATAATGATCAAGTTAATGTCAAATGATATTGAAAATATTATCACGTAATAATAAATTTTTTAGTAATAAAAACTATTCTAAAATTTTCATATATTTTTATAATTAAAATTTAGATGTTTGTGAATTTTATAAAAAATAGTCATTTTTACAGGTTTACTCTAATAAATATTAAACCGACTAAACTGATCTGATTTATCCACCAAACTTATTTAATCAAATTTGCAAAAAATTGAAATTTTATCTGTCGAAATTGAGCCATAAAAATGAAACTGTAGTTTGTGTCAGATTTAAGTTTTGGGTCCGAAACCGACCAATTGTCTAGCCCAATTAGAAACACCCGAGAGAGTGTTTGACAGAAAGTGAGAGGATTTTAGATTTATGGGGAGCCTGAGTTGAAATTCATGGGTAGTATAATGAACATGGTTCAGATCTTGGGATGTTTCAAATAAGACCATAATGCACTATTAACATTTCTTAGTCATTTTCCTTTCCACTAGGCTATGTCCCTCTAGACGTAAGCAACAGTTGCACCATATTGGATTAACAATTCCTTGTGTTTTTGTTTATTACTTTGTTTTATTTTCCATCTATTACTTCACACCATCTTGTCTAACACGTTGTATCTACATTGTTTATGACATCTTGTTGTTGTTTAAACTAAATTTCATTTGTCATCAGAGCAAACACCCTGTTTCTTTTGGATGATTTTCAGTGTGACTAACCTTTTATGTTTAAGATGCGGAATAATAGAGAATGAAGATCTGTTAATTGTACATCAATTCTTGATGGAACAAATTATGATTACTGGAATGCTCACATGGTTCATATTCTCAAGTCCGTGGACAAGAAGACTTAGAAAGCTATCAACAATGAATAAATACCTCTTATGGTCCAACCTGATGATGGTTTTGAATCCACAAAACCTGAAAAAAAGGATTTAAAAACCTACTAAATATAAAGCTACACTTTGAAATTATCGTGCCCTTAATCCTATTTAAAATGGAGTTGATAAAAACATTTTTAGGATCACACATGCACTAGTGCTAAAGCGGCATGGGAAACCTGAAGTGGATGATGAGGGAACCTTTAAAGTTAGGATGTCAATACTTTAACTCCTCACTACCAAATTTGATAACTTGAAGATGCTTAAGGGTGAAACTATAGTCGAGTTCAACGTTTATTTTTATGACATTGCGAATAACTCCTTTTCTCTTGGTGAAAAGATATCAAAAGAGAAGATTTGGAGAAAGATTATGAGATCTTTCCCGAAGAGCTTTAACATGAAGGTTACTACTATTGAGGAGGCACAAGATGTTTCCACAATGAAAGTTGATGAATTGTTTAGCTCTTTGCACTCTTTTGAGATGGCTATTGATGAAAAACCTAATAAGAAGAGCAAGAGAGTGGCGTTTAAAGCCAATACAGATGATCATGAAGACTAGGTATCCAATGTCACTGATGAAAATATTGCTAAATCCATTTTTATGCACGCAAAACTTTTAAGTAGGATTATGAGACTACTTGAAAGAAAAATGGGGAATAATGTCTCTCCTAATGTCAAATACAAACAAAAAAAAATACTCCAAGAAGTGGTAACTTTCAACATCAAGGAAGAGACAGGGAAAAACAAAATTGTAGCGATCCTAACAAATCCAAAGGAATCCAATGTCATGAATATGGAGGATTTGAGCATATTCATGCTAAATGATAGAGAGTATTATTAGTTATATTTTAATATTTTAGTTTATTATTAAATTAAGGTTTTATAGTAGTTGATATTTTAATTGTTATTGAATTGGGCTTCCTCTAAGTAATTGGGCATTTTAGTAATGGCCCATTAGTATCATTATATATGTATCGTCTTTTGACACATTTGGGAATCAATCAAAGAAATCAAATTATCTCTTTATTCTCATTTATCTTTATAGTTTTATTAGTTTTTCTCTAATAGTTTTGTTAGGGTTTGTTAGCATCCTAACAATTGGTGCTTTCATCATGTACTCAAATCCTCCTATGGATTATCCTTATCATACACCTTCATATCATCCATGGAGTATTCCTCCTACCTACCATACAAACCCCTCTTTTCTAACTCCTACAACACCTTCATTTCCATCCTTTCCATGGGAACTCTTTTCCCCTTATTACACAAACCCATATGTTACAAGTCCATCACCTTGTTTGTATTTTAATCATGGGTATACACCACCTCCACCTAACCCATATTCATCATATTCATCATCTCATTATTCATACTACTACAACAATTGTCACATACCACAACAACCAACAAACACTAATAGAAGAGATTTTGAGAAGCATTTGCAAGTGTTTCACCTTTGTTTTAAGAAAACTTCTCAAACAAAACTTCAAAAGCTTCATCATTCAAAAAAACATAAACAAAAGTTTCTACAAGTTATTCGGGAAACAAATCAAGAACATCCATCAGAAAAAGAATTAGGTCACAACCTGCTATTGCTATGTGTGGAGAAAAGGGAACCTACCGACGAAATGTTGGAGTTCATAGAATCAATTGATTTCCTTGATGATAAGGTTAACAATATCCCTAATATTGTTCAGGAAGAAGCAGACGAACAAGATCAAGAGGAAGTAACAGAAGAAGAAGACAAAGAGCAACAAGGGGAAGACGAAAACCAACAATAAGACGCATCAGTGTTCACTGTCATTGAGTTTTCGTCGGATAACTTCACGTTGTCGTACGTTATTAAGTCGTGTACAGGGCTCCCTGATGTTAAACTTGGAGAAGCGATTCACGCGTTTGCGTTGAAGACGAAGCTTTTCTCCAACTTGTTTGTTCGGAACGCGTTTGCTACTATGTATGGGAAGTTTGGGTTTGTGGAGAGTGCAGTTAAGGTGTTTGAAAGAATGCCGGAGAGAAACTTGGTTTTGTGGAACTCAATTATGTGTGCGTATTCTGAGAATGGTGTTGTTGGAGAGAGATGTGATTTGTTTAAAAGGCTTATAATTGGCGATGATTTTGATAAGAGAGTTGTTGATTGGCTGGCCGATGACTTCAAGAGAGATGAAGGTATAAACCTTTTGAAAGACAAACAAGCTCTTCAGCATCTTACTGAGACAGCTGAGAAGGCAAAAATGGAGCTTTCATCATTGACTCAAACAAACATCAGTTTTCCATTCATAACTGCCACAGCAGATGGCCCCAAACATATTGAGACCACTCTTACAAGGGCTAAATTTGAAGAATTGTGTTCAGATCTTCTTGACAGACTTAGAACACCAGTGGAAAATTCATTGAGGGATACAAAGCTCTTAATTAAAGATATTGATGAGGTGATTCTTGTTGGTGGATCAACGCGTATTCCTGCTGTTCAAGAGCTTGTAAAGAAGCTGATCGGTAAGAAAATCAGTGAGGCTTTGTTGGCTTTTGAAAATATGCAAAAGTGTGGATGTGAACCTGATGTTGTTTTGTATAAAACAATAATTCGTATGCTTTGAAGTTCGGGTAAAGGTGATATTGCTATGGAGTTTTATAATGATATGGTCCGGAAGAACATTGTACTTGATGATGTAAGGTTGTATAAGATGCTCATGAACTGTATGGCAAAATCAGGAGATGTTGCAGTTGTTAGTTTGCTTGGGAATGACATGATCCGGTTGAGTCTGATGCGAGAGAGCGGTGTTCTCGGATGTATGCTTAAGAGCTTTTGTATTTCTGGGAGGATTAAAGTCACTATTGATAAAGTCAATGATACTTCATATGGTGATGGTTTTGTGTTTTTTATTGCTCCATTGGGTTATCAGATTCCACCTAATTCAGCTGGTGGCGTTTTTGGTCTTTTTAATGCTACTACTAATAGTAATTCTCTTATGAACTATGTTGTTGCTATTGAGTTTGATACTTTTGTTGGGGCTACTGATCCACCAATGAGACATGTTGGTATTGATGATAATTCTTTGACTTCTGTTGCTTTTGGGAAATTTGATATTGATAATAATCTTGGTAAGAATTGTTATGTTTTGATTGATTATAGTTCGGATAAGAAGATGTTGGAAGTTTTTTGGTCTTTTCATGGAAGGATTGTTAAAGGTGTTGGAAATGGAAATGGAAATTCTTCACTGTCTTATCAGATTGATTTGATGCAGAAACTGCTTGAGTATGTGAATATTGGATTTTCGGCTTCGACGGGTCTTTCGACGGAAAGTAATATTATTCATTCTTGGGAGTTTAGTTCGAATTTGAAGTCGGATTCGTCGGAGGATGTTCTGTTGGTGGGAAATTGAGGAAAAGGGTCGTTGAAAACGGTTGTGATTGTTGTTGTTGTCCTTGTTCCGGTTATTTTGGTATTTTTTTATAGCTAGTGTTGTTGGTTGGTTGATAGTGAAGAGGAAAAGGAAGAATGACGGGCTTGATGAATATGGAATACCTGTTTCGGCAAAAATTGATTTGGATAAAGCAACAATACCGAGAAGATTCAAATATAGCGAATTAGTTGCCGCTACTAATGGTTTTGCTGATGATAAAATGCTTGGAAGAGGAGGGTATGGACAACTTTTCAAAGGTGCTTTAAGTTGTTTTGGAAGAGTTGTTGCTGTGAAGAGGATTTTAGCTGATTTCGAGAATTCAGAAAGAGTTTTCATCAATGAGGTTAGGATTATAAGCCGTTTGATACATAGAAACTTGGTTCAATTCATAGGTTGGTGTCATGAACAAGGTGAGTTTCTCTTAGTTTTTGAGTACATGCCTAATGAAAGCCTTGACACATATTTATTTGGAGACAAGAAAAGTTTGGCTTGGGAAGTAAGCTACAAAATTGCATTAGGCGTCGCAAATGCGCTTCATTATCTTCACGACGACGTCGAGCAATGTGTTCTTCACAGAGATATCAAATCAGCCAATGTGTTATTGGACACCGATTTCAGCATGAAGCTCGGCGATTTCGGGATGGCGAAACTGGTTGATCCTATGTTGAGGACACAAAGAACATGTGTGGTTGGAACATATGGTTATCTAGCACCTGAGTATATCAATGGCGGAAGGGCTAGTATAAAATCTGATATGTATAGTTTTGGAGTTGTCGCTTTGGAGTTAGCAACTGAGAGAAAGAAATTAGAATTCAAGACTAGAGATCTGGTGCAGGATCTTGGCAGGCTTGTCAAAGGTTCTATTAAAGCACTTCAAGATTTAGTTTCTGGATTTGAATTTGCAACTGGTGCTTTGGAGGCACTGCCAAGTGGAAGTGCGGTGCCGCTTCCATTTCATCTATGATGACGGTGAAGCGTTGGTCTCCAAATCCCGGAGCTACATCAATTGGAAAACCTGTTATCCATCCAGCTATTCTGCGCCACAGCTCCTTGAGGATCTTCTAATATTTTAGAACCTTGAAGACAAGGTTCAAGTGAACCCCGCGGCAATGAGAGAGAGTACTATTAGTTACATTTTAATATTTTAGTTTATTATTAAATTTAGGTTTTATAGTAGTTGGTATTTTAATTGGTATTGAATTGGGCTTCCTCTAAGTAATTGAGCGTTTTAGTAATGACACATTAGTATCATTATATATGTATCGTCTTTTGACGCATTTGGGAATCAATCAAAGAAATCAAATTATCTCTTTATTCTCATTTATCTTTATAGTTTTATTAGTTTTTCTCTAATAGTTTTGTTAGGGTTTGTTAGCATCCTAACACTAAATGTCATAATTTTCTATAAAAAAAGGCTACTATGCCTCCTTTTCAGATGATGAGTCTGACAAAGAAAATGAACCTGGTCAAACAAATAGTGTTTTGTACTTACTGCTCATATCAAAGAGATTTATAATATTGTGTTACCCAATGCTAATTGTTTCTCCTAATAATATTGAGTCTATAAGTAATGAAGATGAGCTATCTAATGATGCTCTTGATAAATCCTATAAAACTCTCTATTTTAAGTTGATTGAAAAATATCTTGTGCTTGAGAAGCAGAAGGAAAGAATTGAAACCATTCTTAAAGATGAAACCAGGCTCATGCTTACTATTGGTGAATTAAAGCACAAAGTTAGGTGTCTCGGTTTTGAACTTGAAAGAATCACCAAATATTTATGCATGCTTAATTTTGGAGCTGATAACCTTGATGTTATTTTGAGTGTTGTAAACCTATGAAGAACATGAAAGGGCTTGGATATACTAGTAGTCCATTCAACCGAAAAATAACATTTGTTCCTCCTATTTATAAAAATAGAAATCAAGATGCCTTATAAAATGCCTCAGCAACCTGCCACATATTATTACCAACATACTAGGTGGATCTTTACAACCTACTCTCCTGTCAACATACCTCACTAGGTGGGTCATTAAAATGATCGACATTGTCATATTCATCCTTTGGGATATAAATTGTATGGGAGAAATCTTCATCAAAATCAATTATATCCATGATGTACTATGGAGTCTCACCCTCTTCATCAAATTTTTTGACTTATCAAGCCTAAGTATCAAGTCAATATCGCTTGCACCTCTCTCATAGTTTCATCTATAGAATACTAGTACTTTAATAATGGTTGTCCTAGATACATGACTAATGAAAGAAGCTATCTGATGAATACTAGTACTTTGACAAAGTTGGATTATCTTGGTCTTCCGTGTCCTAATGACGTTTTGTTGGTTGATGGGCTTATTGTTAGTCTTATTAGTACTAGCCAACTATGTGATCATGAATGGAGTGTCAGTTTTACTATAGAAGAATGCACTATAATATACAATGTGGTTATTAACGTCAATCCTTTAATGGTAATTAACGTCAATCATGTTTAATATCTAAAGTTGAAGAAACTAAGCTATGGAGCAATAAGCTTGGTCACATGAATAATAGAAGTATGAGGAAGATTAAAGAGGGAAAAACTGTGGAACTCTCAGGTTGGGAATCAACCAATATGTCTCACTAGATGTCGCATCATCTTACTACTACTAATGTTCTTGATCTTCTTCCTAGGGATATTATGGTTCTTGTGCAAGTTTAGAGTCAAAGAGGGGAGAGATATATTTTATTTATGACTACTCTAGATAAAATTGTGTTGATTTATTTGTGAGAAGTCTAACATGTTGGGTGAAAATACGAGACTACAACGAACAGAAGGGTAGGGGTGAATTGAGCTCCCAAATAAAATTGTTTAGTTAAAAATAGTTTTGAAATGTTTCATCGAGGTTTGAAAATTGAAAAAGTAAATTGTGTGGTGGAAGAAAAATGTTTATAAAGTGAACATGCATATCAATCAATATATACACAAGACAACTTAATCAGTATACAATACGACGAAGATCGAATAAAACAATTAACCGAAGATAAACAATCTAACAATGTATTGTATTGATATCAAATTTACATAAGACATATATTTGGTACAAGTTCAATTTATGTATACTCTAATACCTCAACTTTCAGCCTTAATCAACAAGACAAATCAAAAGTGTCAATTCTAACAAACCTACTTTTAATCAATAAATCTCTACCAAGGCAAAAATAAACATAATGGTATACAATTCTAGGAAAGTGGTAAAATCAACCTAACATGCATTTTCTACAAAAAAGAGAGAGAGAGAGAGAGAGAGAGAGAGAGAGAGAGAGAGAGACGAGAGAGAGAGAGAGAGAGAGAGGAGAGTAGAGATGAGAGAGAGAGAGAGAGAGAGAGAGAGGAGAGAGAGAGAGAGAGAGAGAGAGAGAGAGAGAGAGAGAGAGAGAGAGAGAGGAGAGAGAGAGAGGAGAGAGAGAGAGAGAGAGAGAGAGAGAAG
Organism: Lathyrus tuberosus; assembly: GCA_022829125.1. Classification (NCBI taxonomy): domain Eukaryota; kingdom Viridiplantae; phylum Streptophyta; class Magnoliopsida; order Fabales; family Fabaceae; genus Lathyrus; species Lathyrus tuberosus. The sequence continues at coordinate 4,954,958 of JALAZF010000384.1, forward strand.
TTTACGCTAGATTTATAGTGGTTCGGCTATCCGCTGTCGCACACGGGTCAAGAAAATGAGTTTAGAAAAAGTAGTAACGAGAAGTGACACTCGAATGTCGTATCACAAGGACTCTTGAAAAAATTAATTGACTAAATAAATGATTTAGGGGGGGGTTCTGTTCGATTAAGAAAATAGGGAAAATAATTTATTATCAATTAAGCTAAAACGAATCAACCTACTGTTCAAGTTCCCAACTTATCATTGATAATTATAAATCCAAAACCCTAAGCAGATTATAATCCCATTTCAATTACAATATCAATTAACAAGCAAAATTGAAACTATACGGTTTAAACTCATATTATCCGAATGAAGCAAACGGATTCAACACTCACGAATTAAGCAACGTCATTCAACATACGCAATTTAATGGTAAAGCAACCCTAAAATGCGATACAGATCAAGGAACATAAATCAATCGTAATAAATTAACATGAATCTGTATAATTCAAATTAAGCATACAAAATATATAGAAGAATATTGAAAGGGAAGATAAATGGATTGAAAATATAAAACCTCAAAGTATTGGCGGAAACATGAATCAGTAGGTTAATCCTTGGTGATTAGTTCTCCATAGGTTCGTACAAAGCGTATTCTATCATGAAAATTCATAATGATCTCTGTTCTAGCAGAAAATTTTCTAATATAACAGAAGGAAAATTCGGGCTCTTATGGAACCAACTTGAAAATTACAAAAAAACCCGGCCCATACTAACTATTTTAATTAAGTCTGGAACTTCAACAAATTATTAGACCCTTTTTCACATCCGAATCAACTTTTGACTTTAACACGAAACTTGTAGCACTTTCTCTTAGCTTTCCATCTCCTATTAGAACGCATCAATTCAATTCTCTTAGCTTAAGTTATAGTTTTCACAGTGAACAAGTATCTGTTTGCTTGTAAAATTCGCAAACAACCGCTGATATCCTAATTTATAGAAAATTAGTTTACTTACAGGACCGATCAAACAAATCCTAGGACAATGTGCTTTAACAATTTTGGCAATTTGCATTAGAAAACCTTTTGTTTATTGAATTCATCATAGTTTTCACCAATTTTGTATTTTTCGACAAAAGTAACAAAACTTTGCTCCTTAAAATAAATGGCGAAATGTAAATAACTTGCAAGTAAGAAAATGGCAGAAAAGTAAAGGAAATTGTAAATGAAGAACTTAAAACTTTTATTAAAATGCAAGGAATGGAAACTGGTGTTTTTCAAACGTACATTTTCTCAGTAACTACTCTTTTCTCTCTCACGGTTACTTTGAGTATTTCTTGAGTGATTTGTACAAATTCTGAACACACACGAAAATCTAACACTAAGACTTTTTATTTATATACAAACGAAATAACCACCAATAACAGTTAGTTCTCTTAATGGCGACAAATGGAATTCTGCATGCATTCGTCAACTAGATGCGTTCCACGCGTCCTATTTCAAAATGAAACTCCCTCCTAAATTTGAATTTCAAACACCTGTCGAATTGATTCCTCTTCTGTCGAAATATTCCTCATACTTAGAAATATCTGCCAATGCTTTCCCTAAGTACCATTTATCTTCGACTTGCTTTTTTCCCACCAGAAACCTTCTGGTCGAAATGTCCTGGCGTCGAAATTAGCAACCTACAAATTGCCCCCCAGAAAATGCATTTTCGATAAAGGGAGAAAATCATTTTTTGCCAATGCAATTTGACGCCACCAATAATTCGACCAGTGACTGTTCACATGACTAGACGCTGGAAATGTCAGAATCATCATTGCGCTTTTCTCAAACGTCTTTTCAGCCCACGTTTTTAAGATCTTCCATCATCACTACTCTAGCCCCTAGTAGATCATGGGTAAAAAACGTAACTGCCACCGTCTGAAACCATCCACTTCGTAACCTCCACATGTCCCATAATCTTTTCATTACTTTTCCATCAAAACTTCTGAATTCCAACCGCTTCCATCTTTCTTCCTATAAATAAGTTAAAAACTTTATTTCACGCTTTTTACGTTTCCTCTTTCCAAAACAATAACTTTCTTCAAACTTCATCTTCTCCATTTTTCTTCATCTCTTCTGTAATCAACAATGGTGTCTTCCACTGCTCCCCAAATCACAAGTAAAGATTCCAAAAAATCCAAAAGCTTACCTCCTGTCCACAAGATCCTTGGGCCAAAGGTGGTGGGGAACCAACAGTACATACCGGAGCCTCCGAATGAAGAGGAGAAACGCAACATTTATCAGTCTCAGGTACTAATTCCTATCTTAATTTCTGGTAAATCCCATGCAATGCTAGGACCTTTGCCTGACTTAAAATTAGACCAGGTGAAAGTAAAAGAATTTTTCCCAGCCTATCACCGTTACAAACCCATAGCTAGTGGGGTTAGGCCTAGAATTGAAAAAGAAAAATCCATAGACGAGAAATCCACCGTTGATGGTCAAGGTTCACCTTCTGAAGAACCCATAAGTTTAGAATACCTGAATCATGCTAGAATTTTTAGATCTTGTCCCCTGTCGAAAGATCCTTCTGACTACTTAGCTTGGCTGGTGAAGATTGAAAAAGTTAAAGCTGGCTTTTGGAAAGAGATAGGTATATTCGACTTAATTCAATTGTCGAAAGTAGGACCAGGTTATTGTCCCAATATGCTATTGGCTTCCCTCTACTTCTGGGACAACACCTATAACAATTTCCAACTTCCTTGTGGGATGGTTACTCTTACCCTTTTCAACGTAGCTGCCATTACTGGCCTTAGCCCTTTAGGAGTAGATTATGACCCCAACGTATTGTCTGAAGATTCTATAGGATTCGACACAAACAAAGCAACCTTCACAGCTTACATTGCCAACTATCATGATCAAGAGACTAAGGAAGTTTCCGACCAAGAGCATGTAGCTTTCCTGGCCCTCTGGCTGTCGAGGTGTGTCTTTTGTTCCAGGTCGCTCCAAGTAGCCAAACGCTACATCACTATAGCTAATCAGCTTCATGCTGGGCGTCGATTGTGCCTGAGTGAGATGATCTTAGCCAATCTCTACGAATCCCTAGGCGAAGGTGTTACTTTCCTGAAGACTACCAAGAATAAAGGCAACCTTCTTTTGTCAGGACCGTTTTGGCTTTTGCAATTATGGCTAAATGCCACCTTTGAAACCTCTCTCCCTATTAAAAATGCTGTGAAGGAAGATTCTTTGAGGGACAGGAGGGTGGAAGGGACCGGATTGGTGCAATTAACTCCTACTGACAAAGGGCTAAGCCTCCAACAAGCCTTTACTAGCTATGTCATGATGTTCGCCAAATGCTACAACTTCACTCCCAATATGGCCCCTTTCGCCAACAGGGTTATTGGACCAGAATGGTTCACCAAAAAACTGCCTGTGGAGTCGAAGACTGAAGAAGATGACTTCCTCAATGTCTGGGAATCCTTTTTGACACCTAGACTTCTGGCTTCCAGAATTAGTCTTGGGAAATCAAAGATCTCTTTGGTTGCTTACCAGCCTAACTGTGTCTCCACAGTTTGGGTTAATTCAGATACAACCTAAACCCCTCTTTTCCAGAAAAGGGCCCCTCATTCACTACAACATGTTTCACAACGAAGACAAATGCTCGGAATTACTGGAGAAGTATTCTAACCTGGTTGAGATTCAACCAGTGGTCTTCCGACCATCCTTCCTTTGTACTCAGGAATTTGACGAATGGTGGAAATATTACTACACCACCTAGTTTTTCGACGTGCCTTCCTTCAACACTCTTCTAACTAAAGCTTTTACACTTGTGCAGGACAGGACAAAAAAAGGTATTTCGACACACGTCAAAGAAATCCAAGCATTCCAAAGATACTTTGAAACTGCCTATAGGCCTAATGAACTTAGTCGAACCATAAGCGAAGCAGCAGTTACTTTGAAACACAAATTTACCAAAAAACTGGATGAGTTAAAACTACCTGCATATGTTCGACCAGAACAACGTTATGAGGTAGCCTTTAAACTCTATCGACCAAAATTTCCTCCTCTACCATCTGCTGAATTTGGCGTGGCTTTTAGCCCTCCATTTCCAGATTGGTTCACTTGTGGGGATTCTATGAAACTTCTTCGCCAAGAATACCAAAAACGTGCTAAACGAGTGGTTCCGACTAAGTACACCTTAGACAATTTCAAAGGCCACCTTCATATTGGCATAGAACACGTTCGCGTGGAAACTCCTATATATGAAGGTGTGGAATGGGAAGATGTTCGACCTCACTTTTCATTTACCTATACGTGCATATGTTAATTTATGTTTGACCCTTTTCTTCCTTTCTTTTCTAGCTATCAAGATTACGACCAAGAAGTCAGCTACTGGCGAAGCGTCAACTACCGGAGATGCAGAGACCCAAAAAGATACTACCAAGACACATGTGGTGAAGGTATTACTTTACTTCTCTTTTAGGTCAACACATATTTTCTCATTTTCTGACATACTAATAAAATCTCTTTTGTTCCACAGGGAAGTCGAAGACCTCCATCGACGCCAAAGAAAAGAAAGGAAAAAGAACCTGAAGTCAAAGCTGTCGACACCGATGATGGCGACGAATCACCAGACCAAGTGAAGCCTTCAAGGAAGAAAAAGAAAACAACCAAACCTCAACCATAAAAACCTCCTGCTCCCAGAATATTGGAAAAAACTCCCCTAAAAAATCCTGACGAGAAAGTTACCCCTGCTCCAGCAGAAAGCGAAAGCTCTAGTCGTAGGACTAAGATTCCCAAGGCATGGCTTTTTTTTCCTTTTTTTTATAGTTCGACGCTGAAAGGCAGTTTACTTATGTTACCTCTTTTAACTCATTTATCTTCCAGGTCCTTGTCGATACTCACGGGCATCCCATGGTCCAAGTTCTCCCAAAGACTAGCAGTGATCCTACCTACAAGCCAACCAGCGTCTCCAAACCTTCTCCTAAGGATTCGACAAAGGAATCAGCCACTGAAGTGAATCAGCCCACCGCTGTCTCTAAACAAATTCAAGACGTAGTGGAAGAAGAAACTGGTCCTGAGGCTGACGAATTACTCGACATCGGTGGGGATACCGTGATGCCTACTGCAGCGCTCACCACAGAAAATGATCCTGAAGACCATTCTCCCCTCAACTTACAAGGTGCTGACAAAGAGAAGGATGAGGAGGTTGAAACTGATGGCGAAGAGGAGGAAGAGAAAGTAGACGAAGAGCCACCAACTCCCACAGCTGCTACGGACGAAGAAGGAGACAGCGACAAAGAGGACCTTGGTGATCCAAACAAAACTGCTTCGACCGCTATAACTTCGACCCGACTCTCTCAAGAGAAGCTTGATAATCTGAAGGTGCAAAGACCATTTGAGTACCTAAAGGCCATGCTTAGTTCCCGCTATAATTTTGCTGACACTACCGTCAGTAGTTCGACCACCTCAGGAACTACTTCTGACGTCAAATCCATGGAAGAAACGCTAGCCCATATTCGCCAGAAAATCCTCAACATTGAATTATTTCAACTTTTGGAGAATGACTCTTCTGCTCATTTTGACCTAAAAAGATCCTAAAGCAAACTAATGTTTTGGAGACTCCTCCTGAAGTTACTGATCTTGTGCTGGACCTAACTACTCTAATAGATCTTGTAGTGACAGACTTTAACCGGCTTCGAGATTACTCCAAGAAGCTCGAAAATAAGACAGAAACCCAACTTGCTGAGTGGATGCTGGTTCAAGTTCGTCCAACAAAGTAACTGAACTGGAAAGAGGGTCTGAGCAAAACAAGAAAGAAGCAACTTTGTGTGGCGAAAACATCCTCAAGTGGAAGAATCAGATTGCTGTTCTTCAAAACAAAATTTCTCAGGCGGAGAAGCACCAAGAAGAACTGCAACAAATCAATCAAGAGGAAATAACTAAAGAGCTTAAAGTTGGGGTGCACCATGTTGATAGGGCCCGAAAACTTGGTGAGGAAATCGAGGAGCTTTCGAAAGGCAAGGTGTAACACCCCCAATCTATACCCCCAATTAAATAAAGCGGAAAAGAAAATTCAAAATTTCATTAGAGTATATTTAGAAATTCACAGCATAGACCGAGGGGTCACATCAATTTGAAACAAACATACAATACCTGCTCATTAAGATATGCAACACTCGCAGGTAGCAAATAAACAGAGGAACTTAGTTCCTACTACCCACAATTCAAATACAGAATAAAGCGGAAAATCTGTACTGAATCTCATATATATATATATATATATATATATATATATATATATATATCACATAAAAAGTTTGTCATACTTCAAGTCATACATGCACAAGCCAAAAGTCTATATATACATATACACATCAAACTAAAAAACGATCCCCCTGACTACCCGGTGCCACATATCAGAGCCGACCGACAAAAGAATGAAGTCCTAAGCTTCACAAAAAGACCTCCAGCAACTCTAATCTGCAATGCCTCATAGAGCATTATAAAACAGCAGAAGGGTGAGAAACATAATCATCATATAATTGCATACAATTATATATAACAACAAAAATACACATATATATCGTTCTCACCACAACTCATACCAGAATTCAAACACACACAATAAGTGTATAATTCATTTTTTCATCACCAACGTATACTAACCAAGCACAATACAAGTATCACCAACCATATACATATATCAATTTATCAATTTCGTCCACAATTCCAACATAAACAAACCATTAATGATTTATGCAAATGCAAGAGACCGACACAACGATTCTATGCATATGCATATGCGGGTACCGACTTCCAACAATTCTCAACACCAGTTCGCTCAGGAACTATTGGAACCATCGCTCGTTACTTAATGTAACTCCCCATCGAGCATACGATGTTCCCCGTCGCTCACACCTCTTTGTATAAGGCACACGACGTTTATGGATCGCTCACACCTCTTTATATAAGGCACACGACCCGATCGTTCACACCTATTTGTATAAGGCACACGATCGTCTATAATCATCGCTCACACCTCTTTGTATAAGGCACACGATGTTATAGCGGATTCCCTCTGGAATCAATCCGTCACTCAGGACGTCTCAAGAATGCATATCATGATGCTCATCATACAATGACTCATGACATTCCAATGCATAGATATATGCAACCATCTCACTTAACATAAATCATGCTTTGCAATTCAAGCCCAAAACAATGCATTTATACCATACAACAGCATGTAAATCATACCATATCCATATCAACAGCACATTGCATGATACACGCCAATTACACACAATTATAACGACAAAAGTCGACAAAACGACACTATTCCAAATTCCCGACATAATTAAAATCGGCTAACAATCTCGAAATTATTATCATAAGAAAGTACAGTTCAATAGCTACTCAACGATACCAAGAATGTTAAAAACGGATAAACGGAACACAAGTTACGGACTAAACTAGAAAAGACATCGCGGAAAAACCCCATTTTGCAATTTTCCTGACAATACGCGTATTGCCCTAGGCCATACGTGTATTGCCCTGATTCCTCGCCCATTCCATACGCGTATTGCCCAAGGTCATACGCGTTTGGGCAGAGACCATTTTTCCCCAAAATTCCCATTAAAATTCCAATACGCGTAGTGCCCCGCACCATACGCGTATTGCCCTAAACGTTACGCGTACCATACGCAAATGGATAGATGGCCGAGAAAATGAAGCTTCCATACGCGTATTGCCCCGTTTTCTTCAATGCCATACGCGTATTGCCTTGACCAATACGCGTATTGCCTTGAGTGATACGCGTATGGGCAGTGGAAACCCAGAATTTTTTCTGCAGAATTTCTTCTGCGTTTTTCCAACCAAAATCAACCAATTTTCACCTATACACCAGAAAATTACCAATACAAGCCCTAGCAACATGTATCTATCATGCATCAACAATAAGGAACACTTAAAACATGATTTCAGACACATTTAATCGATTTCAAATCAATTTTTACATATTATGGTTTTTACTATATATTTCCATTTCAATCCAATAACAACCAAAACATACATACATAATCATACACAAGCATATAATAATCAAGTTTCGCACCCTTACCCGATTTAATCGTGTTTAGAAAAGTCGGGAGATTGATTTTCTTGATTTCTAAGTTTTCTCTCTTTTTCTTCTCTTCTCCTCTTTTCTTTCCCTTTTCCTTCTTCTCTTTTCCTTTCTCTCTATTTTTCTCTCTTTCTATTTTCTATTTTCTAACTTAAGGAAAAATAAGATGAAATGACCAAAATACCCCCACACTCAAATATCTCGCAAACGTTCCCAAAACGGATAAAATATCACAACATTGAAAAATAACATATTTCCAAATAAAAGTCGAAAATAAAATAAAATAATAATAAAATAATCAAAACGACTCGATTAAATAAAAACTGACAAAACTGGGGCGTTACAACTCTCCCCCACTCAGAAATTTTCGTCCTCGAAAATATACCTGAGACGAGCAAGTCTGGATACGACTCCCGCATCCGACTCTCTAACTCCCAAGTCAAATTGCCCTCAGCAGCGCCTCCCCACGCCACTTTCACAAGTGCAATATCTTTGCCCCTCAACCGCTTCACCTCACGATCCAAAATCCCAACGGGTAATGCCTCAACCGTAAGGTTCTCCCTTACCTCAACCTCATCCATCGGAATCACATGCGACGGATCCGGAACATACTTCCGAAGCTGTGAAACATGGAACACATCGTGCAAATTCGACAGATTCGGCGGCAACGCCACCCTATAAGCCACAGCACCCACTCTCGCGGATATCTTGTAAGGACCAATAAACCGAGAAGTAAGTTTCTTCGATTTCAATGCACGACCCACACCCGTTACCGGCGTAACTCTCAAAAATACATGATCGCCCTCTTGGAACTCAAGATCTTTTCTTCTCCGATCATGATAACTCTTTTGCCTACTCTGAGAAGCCTTCATTTTCTCACGAATAAGCTTCACTTTGTCTGTAGTCTGTTGCACCAACTCTGGCCCAACCACCGAACTCTCACCAGATTCGTGCCAACACAAAGGTGTTCGACATCTTCCTCCATACAGTGCTTCAAACGGCGTCATTCCAATACTAGAATGAAAACTGTTATTACACGCGAACTCAATCAATGCAAGATAATTATCCCACGCACCACCTTGTTCAAGAACACAAGCTCGCAACAAATCTTCCAAAGACTGAATCGTTCTCTCCGTCTGCCCATCCGTCTGCGGATGATAAGCCAAACTCAATCTCAATTTAGAACCCAAAGCCTTCTGTAAACTTTCCCAAAATCTCAAAGTAAACCTCGAATCTCGATCCGAAACAATGCTCAACAGAACCCCATGCAACTTCACAATCACACTGATGTAAATCTCAGCTAACCTCTCCAGAGTAAAACTGATGTCAATCGGAATAAAATAAGCCGATTTAGTCAGCCTATCAACAACCACCCATATAGCATTATGCCCTCGCTGTGTATTCGGTAACCTTGTGACAAAATCCATGGAAATGCTGTCCCACTTCCACTCAGGAATATCCAACGGTTGCAACAAACCACTAGGCCTCAGATGTTCCACCTTTGATTTCTGACAAGTCAAACATGCATAAACAAACTGAGCCACATCTCTTTTCAATCCAGACCACCAGAAAATCTTCTTAAAATCTTGGTACATCTTATTAGCTCCCAGATGTATACTCAAATTACTCCAGTGTCCCTCCTCCAAAATCATCTTATTCAACTCCACATCATCAGGAATATAAATTCTACCTCGAAATCTCAAAACACCATTAATATCCACTTTAAAATCACTATTCTCATCTTTTCCTCCAACTAACATCAAATCCACCAATTTCACATCCAACTTCTGTTTCTCACTAACAGTCATCAGAAAATCATTAGTAATCGTTAGCATTCCAAGCCTCACGCTATCCGACGTCAATTCACAAACCAAACTCAAATCTCTAAACGATTCCAAAAGTTCCCACTCCTTAACCATTAAAGCGGACATATGTAACGATTTCCGGCTCAACGCATCGGCTACCACATTAGCTTTACCAGGATGGTAATTCAAGCCAAAGTCGTAGTCCTTCAAAAATTCCAGCCGTCTTCATTGCCTCATATTCAATTCCTTCTGATCAAACAGATATTTCAAACTTTTGTGATCACTAAAGACTTCAAACCTTGCACCAAGAAGATAATGCCTCCAAATCTTCAACACAAAAACCACAGCCGCTAATTCAAGATCATGAGTAGGATAATTTTTCTCATGCACTCTCAATTTCCTTGAAGCATAAGCCACGACCTTACCTTCTTGCATCAGAACACCACCTAGACCAATCAAAGACGCATCACAATAAACCACAAATGGTTCATTAGGATTCGGCAGAATCAAAATCGGAGCTGTCGTCAATCTTCTCTTCAGCTCATTAAAACTCTCCTCGCACCGAATATCCCAAATGAATGCTTGCCCTTTACAAGTCAGTTGGGTCAAAGGAAGTGCTAGCTTAGAAAAACCTTCAATGAACCTTCGATAATATCCGGCCAAACCTAAAAAGCTTCGAATTTCAGTAACAGATCTCGGAACCTCCCATTGTAGAACTGCTTCTACTTTAGATGGATCCACAGAAATCCCATTACCTGAAATCACGTGCCCAAGAAAACTCACTTCCGACAACCAGAATTCACACTTGGACAATTTGGCAAAAAGCTTTCTTTCTTTCAAAACCTGCAAAACAATACGCAAATGCTCCACGTGCTCCTCCCGAGACTTAGAATAAATCAAAATGTCATCAATAAACACAACAACAAATCGATCCAAATGCCCGTGGAAAATACGATTCATGTACTCCATGAACACACCTGGCGCATTAGAAACCCCGAACGGCATCATAGAATATTCATAATGACCGTAACGTGTCCTAAAAGCTGTCTTCTGAATATCTTCCTCTTTCACACTAATCTGATGATACCCTGACCTTAAGTCAATCTTACTGAACACACACGCACCAACCAACTGATCCATCAGATCATCAATCCTTGGAAGAGGATACTTATTCTTAATCGTCACCTTATTCAACTGGCGATAATCAATACATAACCGCATACTTCTATCTTTCCTTTTCACCAATAAAACTGGAGCACCCCAAGGAGAAACACTTGGCCTCACAAACCTCTTCTCCAACAACTCATTCAATTGCTTCTTTAACTCAACCAACTCAGATGCTGACATACGATAAGGTGCCATAGAAATAGGTCTAGTACCAGGAACTAGATCTATAGAAAACTCCACCTCTCTCTCTGGCGGCAAGTCTGAAATATCCTCAGGAAACACTTCAGGAAAATCACACACAACAGGAAACACATCAAGTGAAACTTGACTCTCCATAGTCAATGATGCAAACAACCCAAACAACTGAGCTTCATCCGCCAAAAGTCTCTTCAACTCTTTGGTAGATAAGAAACTTGAGTCTTCATCTTCCTCAAGAGAAGGAAACCTTACTAACTTATGATAACAATCAATATGAACCCTATTGAATTGCAACCAATTCATTACCAGAACCACATCTAAACCCTCCAACGGCAAACATACCAAATCCATCTCAAAGTCTTTACCATAAATGGTCAAAGGACAACATAGACAAACCAACGAAGTAGCTACTGACCCCATTGCTGGAGTATCAATAACCATCTCACCACCCATCGAAGACAACCCAAGATTCAAACGCTTCGCGCACTCAGACGAAATAAACGAATGAGTCCCTCCAGTATCAATAATATCAACTAAAGGAGTACTATTAATAAAACAAGTACCTCTGATCAGACGATCTGCATTAGTAGTCTGAGTCCCTGCCAATGCAAACACTTTCCTACCCGCTGGAGCTTACTTCGGTTTCGGACACTTTGTACTAACATTCCCAAGCTCACCACAATTAAAACACTTTACCACGTTCCTCTTACAATCAGCTGCAATGTGTCTTATACCTCCACAGTTAGAACACTTCCTAAAATCTTTCTTACATTCGAACTGACGATGTCCCACATCACCACATCTATAACATCTCAGAGGACCAGACATTCCTCCTCCACTTGACCTTTTCTCAAAATTTCCCCTTTGTTTACCCTTATCAGCTGGTGTTACATACGGACCACCACGGAACTGTTGCTTCCCTTTTCTGTCACTCACACTCTTGTAGTGAGTAGAACGAGCCTTACTATCCTCTTCATAAATCCTACAACAATCCACCAAATCAGAAAACCTCCGAATCCTTTGATAACCAATTGCCTTCTATATCTCAGGACGCAATCCGTTCTCAAACTTTACACACTTAGAAAATTCCGCGGTCGCTTCAGCATAGTGTGGATAAAACTGCACAAGCTCCACAAACTTAGCAGTATAATCAGCAACAGTCATATTACCTTGTTTCAGTTCCAAGAACTCAATTTCCTTCTTTCCTCTTACATCTTCGGGAAAATACTTCCTCAAAAACTCAATGCTAAACACAGCCCAAGTGATCTCTTCCTCTGCAGCTTCCAACACATGACGTGTACTAACCCACCAATCATCAGCTTCTTCTAGTAACATGTGAGTACCCAGTCTCAACTTCTGATCCTCAGCACAATCCATCACTCGAAAAATTCTTTCAATCTCTTTAAGCCATATCTGAGCACCATCAGGATCATATCTTCCCTTGAAGACAGGCGGTTTGTTCTTCCTGAACTCATCATTACCTGCAGCATTATGTGCACCCTGCACAACCCGAGCCATAGCTTGCATAAAAGCAGCCAAAGCAGCGTCATTCCTACCAGCCATATTATGTTCATTTCCAATAACAGCAACTATGGTTAAACAAACAGCTCATCCAAACACCAAGACCGACAAGGACTGACACAACTGACACGGACTAGCTCTGATACCACTTAATGTAACACCCCTAATTAAATAAAGCGGTAAAAGAAAATTCAAATTTTCATCAGAGTATATTTAGAAATTCACAGCATAGACCGAGGGGTCACATCAATTTAAAACAAACATACAACACCTGCTCATAAAGATATGCAACACTCGCAGGTAGCAAATAAACAGAGGAACTTAGTTCCTACTACCCACAATTCAAATACAGAATAAAGCGAAAAATCTGTACTGAATCTCATATATATATATATATATATATATATATATATATATATATATATATATATATATCACATAAAAATTTTGTCATACTTCAAGTCATACATGCACAAGCCAAAAGTCTATATATACATATACACATCAAACTACAAAACGATCCCCCTGACTACCCGGTGCCACATATCAGAGCCGACCGACAAAAGAATGAAGTCCTAAGCTTCACAAAAAGACCTCCAGCAACTCTAATCTGCAATGCCTCATAGAGCATTATAAAACAGCAGAAGGGTGAGAAACATAATCATCATATAATTGCATACAATTATATATAACAACAAAAATACACATATATATCGTTCTCACCACAACTCATACCAGAATTTAAACACACACAACAAGTGTATAATTCATTTTCTCATCACCAAGGTATACTAACCAAGCACAATACAAGTATCACCAACCATATACATATATCAATATATCAATTTCGTCCACAATTCCACACATAAACAAACCATTAATGATTTATGCAAATGCAAGAGACCGACACAACGATTCTATGCATATGCACATGCGGTATCGACTTCCATCAATTCTCAACACCAGTTCGCTCAGGAACTATTGGAACCATCGCTCGATACTTAATGTAACTCCCCGTCGGGCATACGATGTTCCCCGTCGCTCACACCTCTTTGTATAAGGCACACGACGTTTATGGACCGCTCACACCTCTTTGTATAAGGCACACGACCCGATCGCTCACACCTCTTTGTATAAGGCACACAATCGTCTATAATCATCGCTCACACCTCTTTGTATAAGGCACACGATGTTATAGCGGATTCCCTCTGGAATCAATCCGTCACTCAGGACGTCTCAAGAATGCATATCATGATGCTCAGCATACAATGACTCATGACATTCCAATGCACACATATATGCAACCATCTCACTTAACATAAATCATGCTTTGCAATTCAAGCCCAAAACAATGCATTTATACCATACAACAGCACGCAAATTATACCATATCCATATCAACAGCACATTGCATGATACACGCCAATTACACACAATTATAACGACAAAAGTCGACAAAACGACACTATTCCAAATTCCCGACATAATTAAATCGACTAACAATCTCGAAATTATTATCATAAGAAAGTACAGTTCAATAGCTACTCAACGATACCAAGAATGTTAAAAACGGATAAACAGAACACAAGTTATGGACTAAACTAGAAAAGACATCGCGGAAAACCCCATTTTGCAATTTTCCTGACAATACGCGTATTGCCCTGAGCCATGCGCGTATTGCCCTGATTCCTCGCCCATTCCATACGCGTATTGGCCAAGGTCATACGCGTATGGGCAGAGACCATTTTTCCCCAAAATTCCCATTAAAATTCCAATACGCGTAGTGCCCCACACCATACGCGTATTGTCCTAAACGTTATGCGTACCATACGCAAATGGACAGATGGCCGAGAAAATGAAGCTTCCATACGCGTATTGCCTCGTTTTCTTCAATGCCATACGCGTATTGCCTTGACCAATACGCGTATTGCCTTGAGTGATACGCGTATGGGCAGTGGAAACCCATAATTTTTTCTGCAAAATTTCTTCTGCGTTTTTCCAACCAAAATCAACCCATTTTCACCTATACACCAGAAAATTACCAATACAAGCCCTAGCAACATGTATCTATCATGCATCAATAATAAGGAACACTTAAAACATGATTTCAAACACATTTAATCGAGTTCTAATCAATTTTTACATATTATGGTTTTTACTATATATTTCCATTTCAATCCAATAACAACCAAAACATACATACATAATCATACACAAGCATATAATAATCAAGTTTCGCACCCTTACCCGATTTAATAGTGTTTAGAAAAGTCGGGAGATTGATTTTCTTGATTTCCAAGTTTTATCTCTTTTTCTTCTCTTCTCCTCTTTTCTTTCCCTTTTCCTTCTTCTCTTTTTCTTTCTCTCTATTTTTCTCTCTTTCTATTTTCTATTTTCTAACTTAAGGAAAAATAAGATGAAATGACCAAAATACCCCCACACTCAAATATCTCGCAAACGTTCCCAAAACGCGATAAAATATCACAACATTGAAAAATATCATATTTCCAAATAAAAGTCGAAAATAAAATAAAATAATAATAAAATAATCAAAACGACTCGATTAAATAAAAACTGACAAAACTGGGGCGTTACACAAGGCCCTTTGTGAGCGTCGTCTTCAAATTCAGAAATCCAAGTTTGAAAAGCTGAAAGAATCTTTCCCCGTTTAAATATTTGTGATAAATTTTTTTTATTTGGCCTTTTTAAGGCCTTTTTTGTAATGACATTGGAGCTATTTTATTTGGCGGCAAGAATTACAATCCACCATGTTGCTTATTTTTTCTGCATGACTATTCGACTGCTATTTTCACTTCTTGTAGTGTGGGCTTGTATTTTTTCAAATATTTCCCGTTTATTTTTAATATTCTCTTATCTTTATCCAATTCTTCGACTTCATAAGCGCCATTGGAAAATACTCGTATGATTTGAAAAGGTCCTTCCCACTTAGTTGACCATTTTCCCATAAGCCTATCTTTTCGATCCATGGGGAGAATCACTTTCCACATAAAGTCACCAATCGAAAAGGCTTTATTTTTTACTTTTTTATTGTAGAATTTCTCCACTCTTTCCTTTTGCCTTTTCAATAAGTCTAACACTTTTAATCTTTCTTCATCTAAATCCACTAATTCATCTATCATCATTTTCCAATATTCATCTGATGGAATTTCATGATGTCTCTGAACCCTTATTGACTGCAAATATATTTCGACTGGTAAGACCGCATCATGGCCATACGTTAATCGAAAAGGTGTAGCATTTGTAGCTTCCTTAGGAGAGGTTCGACAAGCCCATAAAATTTGGTCCAAAGTTTTGTGCCAGCTCTTTAGTTTTCTACCCACGTGCTTCTTTATTAAACTAATTATAACCTTGTTTGCCGCTTCGACCTGACCATTGGCTTGAGCGTAGTAAGGCGTTGATGTGAGAAGTTTGAAACCCATTTCCTTCGCGAATGCTTGCATATTTTTTCCAGTGAAAACATATCCTTGATCCGTTGTTAGTGTCTCTGGGATACCAAACCTGTAAATGATGTGCTTTCGAATGAATTCGATTACTGCTTCTTGATCCACGTTTACTAAGGGTATGGCTTCGATCCATTTCGTAAAATAATCTATCCCAACCAAAATAAACTTTTGGCTTTTTGAAGAGGCCGGTCTAATTTCTCCAATCAAATCCAAAGCCCAACCTCTAAAAGTCCAAGGCTTTATTATCGAATGTAACTCACTTGCAGGAACATGTGGTATCCCTGCGTGTATCTGGCACTCTTGACATCCCTTAGCGTATTTGACGCAATCTTTTAACATGGTTGGCCAATACATTCCCTGTCGGAATAATAACCACTTCATCTTATGGCCTGCCTGGTGTGCACCACATGCCCCGCTGTGTACATTCGACAAAGCTGTGTATGCCTCAGATTCTCCTAAACACTTTAGTAGTACTCCTTCTGGAGTTTTCTTAAATAGTTCATTTCCCAAAATCACATAACTCAAAGCTCGATACCTGACTTTTCGTTCGACTGGTCATGTTGGGTTTTGCAGGTACTCTATTATAGGCTTTCTCCAATCTTCAGTCATTGAATCGTCTATGTTAAAAATTTTGAAATTTTCTTTGTCAGCGTATCCAAGGTTTATCGTCTCCAAATCTGACGGGGATAATCTAGCTGCCACTACTCTTCCTCTAACTTCAATAGCTTTCTGCAACTTTTCCTTCGACACTTTGTACCCTGAAGCTATCTGCGCTAAATCATTTGCTTCCTGATTTTCTATTCGTGGGACATGTCGAATCGTAACCATATCGAACTTCTTTAAGAGTCGATTAGCTATTACAAAGTACATGATTAAATTTTCCTTAACACATTTATATTCCTTTGTTATCTGCTTTATGACTAACTCAGAGTCGCCCATTATTTGGACCCGAGTTGCCCCCAATTCCAACAGGATTTCAAGTCCTGCTATCAAAGCCTCATATTCTGCCTCGTTATTCAAGCAGAGGCCTTCGACTTTGTACTTGAATTTTGTTGGAATTTTGTTAGGAGAAATAACAAGAACCCCTATTCCAGTTCCATTTTTATGACTAGAACCGTCGAAGTACAACTTCCAGGGTTCCAGTTCAATATAGTCCGAAGACTTTTCGTTTAGTGTGTGGTCGACTATAAAATCAGCCACTACTTGTCCTTTGACAGCCTTTAAAGACAAATATGTCAAAGAATACTCAGTCAATGCTAATGCCCATTTTCCAATTCAACTGTGCAAGATTGGTTTAGATAACATGTATTTTATAACGTCGAAATGAGAAGAAACGTAAACATCAATTGGTTTTATATAGTGCTTCAATTTCATACAAGAAAAGTATACACATAAACACAACTTTTCAATCACACTATACCTAGTTTCCGCATCGTTTAAGACCCTACTAAGGTAGTAAATGGCTCTTTCGATGCCATTCTCATCCTCCTGAGCCAACATGCTCCCTAAAGTCTTGTCCGACGCAGATATGTACAACCTCATACTTCTACTTCTACAAGGTGACACTAAAATTGGAGGATGCGTCAGGTACTCCTTAATCTTGTCGAAGGCATCCTGCTGCTCCTGCCCCCATTCGAAGTCTTCCTTCTTTAGTCGAAGTAGAGGGGAAAAGGCTTGCGTCTTCCCACTAAGGTTGGAGATAAACCTTCTGAGAAAGTTGATCTTGCCAAGCAAAGACTGCAACTCCTTCTTTGTAGATGGCGCTTTCGCCTCCATTATTGCCTTGGCCTTGTTTTGATTGATTTCTGTCCCTTTCTTGTGGACCACAAAGCCTAGGAAGTCTCCCGCCTGCATACAAAACGCACATTTGAGAGGATTCATTTTCAGACCAAACTTCCTCATCCTTTCAAAGGATTGTCGAAGATGGTCTATATGACTTTTCCCTGAAATGGACTTTACAACAATATCGTCAATGTAAATCTGCATAAAATCCTCAATGAAATCGTGAAAAATCAGATTCATTGCTCGCTGATATGTT
Source organism: Lathyrus tuberosus (assembly GCA_022829125.1). Lineage (NCBI taxonomy): Eukaryota > Viridiplantae > Streptophyta > Magnoliopsida > Fabales > Fabaceae > Lathyrus > Lathyrus tuberosus. Next base: position 4,973,239 of record JALAZF010000384.1, read on the forward strand.
TCCCCAGCATTTTATAAACCAAAAGGCATTACCACCCATTCGTAAGTGCCTAAGGCTCCAGGGCATCGAAATGCCGTTTTTGGAACATCTTCCTCAACAATAAAAATTTGATTATAACCAGAGTACCCATCAAGCATACTAAGGTACTCATGTCCTGCGGCAGAATCGACAAGCATTTCCGCCACTGGCATAGGATATTCATCCTTTGGGGTAGCTGAATTCAAATCTCGAAAATCAATGCATACCCTCAACTTGCCATTTTTCTTTATTAAAGGAACTATGTTAGCAATCCATTCGACATACCTGGTTGGACGGATGAACTTGCACCTGAGGAGTCTTTCGACTTCTTCTTTAATCTTCGAGAGGATTTCTGGGGCGAATATCCTTGGAGTTTGCTTAACAGGTTTCCTCTCAGGTTTTATTGGCAACCTTAATTCGACCAAGCTCCTATCCAGCCCGGGCATTTCGTCGTAATCCCATGCGAAACAATCTTTGAATTCTTTTAGCAACTGGACTATTTTGATCTTGAGTTGGGGGCTTATTTTCGCACTGATATAAGTTGGTCGTTTCTCTGCTCCTGACCCCAATTCGATTTCTTCGAGGGGATCCTGTGCCATCATCTTGATATTTGCTGCTAAAGGATCCTTTTCGAAGCCCAGTGGCTCATTGTCATAAATTGTGTCAAGCCTCTGGTTTTGCAAATCTCCTAGATCTTTATCTGGAGGATCCCTATTAGAATCCTTTTCAAGACCTTGTTGATCTGCTTCGATTTGGTTGGCTTCGACAGCCATATACTTTACTTCGGCCTCCAAGGCCGCTTTGAGTTTTTTCTCGGATATATAAGCCGCGATCTTTTCGAAAACTGGTGACTCACTCATTGTCACTGAATTCGCTGCCCCAACCAGTTGGCCGGATGTGTGAGGTTCCAAAAATGTAGTCTTCTTCGCCAACTACCTCTCTGTCCCACTGAAACCCGTGGGTAGGATGAAGGTATAATAAGCAAAAAGCATTATCCGTTGGCGTCATGTCGAAGGTGGCTGGGCTACAAGGAGCTATGTGAGCTAGATTCCTGTCGAAACTTCTCCTATCCACCTGGTTCACTTTAGCCAAAAAATAACTCTGATCAGCCTCTATATTTTCGACAATCCCGTCTGCACGCCAAATTGTTATTCACTGATGCATTGACGAAGGGACGACACCAATGCCATGTATCCATTCCCTACCTAAGAGAAGGTTATAATTCTCTTTCGACGCAATCACCATAAACATTGTCGGCCTCGTGATGGTTCCGACAGTTAAATCTACCTGTATCACACCCATAGTGGTTCATACTTTCCCTTCATAATTCGACAACACCATGTTGTGAGGTTTGGTGTCGGAATCGTCTTTTCCAATTTTCTTAAGCATATAATGCGGCATCAAGTTGATGGCCGCTCCTCCATCGAATAGAATCTTATTCACCCCTACGTTACCCACTTTTCCTTTTATAAATAGGGGTTTCAGGTTGTTCCTCATTGAGTCATCTGGCCTTTCGAAAAATGCGTTATGTTCTTCAACGCATCCATTGTTCATGATATAGTAGCAAACGGGCCTGTGTCTGGCCGTTTCGACCTCCAAAGCTTCCTCTTCCTCTTCGACTTCCATTATTTGATCATACTCCCTAGGGAGCACTGAAACAACATTACATGTTACGTCGAATGATGCCTCTGAATCTGAGTTAAAATCGTCTGTCATTTCATCATCCTTGGTCACTGCCTCCTTTGACGCTTCTTGCACTGGAGCGGCAGGTGGCTTTTCAAACTTCACTCCTTCCATCTGAGTCAAAGTCTGAACGTTGCTGCTGGTTTCTGGCTTGTCTTTCCCTGCAACTTCCTTCTCAGCCTTCTTTCGACGTTGGTATCTCCTCCATTGTGACTTCGTCATAGGATTCTTGCCTTTATAATTTTCAGAAGGGTAAGTCACCCTTTTGGACTTCTGGAATTCTTTTCTATATGACATAGAGGATCCCCGTTGAACTTCGAAGTCCTTCCATTTTCCTTGCCCCTGGGCTTGTCGGATTGGATTAACCCACCTATCATCTGGAGCTTTGGTTGTTGGTTTGAATGTGTTAGGACGTCTTTCGCCTAACCTCTCCCTATTTTGGTCCCCTATTCTGGGATCGAATCTTTCTCTAGAAGGCCTCTAATTTCCTCTTCTCCTTGCCCTCTCCATTCCCTCTAAGTTTTGTGCTGCCTTTTTGTCGAAGACGACACTACAGCGAGGGAAAAGCATCACCTCAGACCTTTTCCTCTAGCATCTATGAATAAAATCTGCCAGATTTTCTTCCTCCCTAGGGTAAGCCACTTTCTGGTATTCCTCCTGTCGACGTTCTTCATCAACTTGCATCGATGCGTTCTCAGCCACGTCGACCATGTTTATATTGGCAGGTGATCCTGTGTCCAGGCTCAACTTATTCATCTTCAAGCTAAGGCCTTCATTAACCTCGTGTTCCTTCTTCATTCGATTGAAGTCCTCAGAGATTTTCTTTGTCATAACCTTTGGGAGTAGACTCCTGGCAACTTGTGGGCTGACGAATCCGACAGCTTTGTCTTTTGGATCCTCCATGGTTCTTCGGAGAATACCAACAGCAGCTTGTTTGCAAAAACCTTCAGCAGTTCCTTCGTTGATTTTGGCGAAACCCTCAGTAGTTTCATTATTGACTATGTCGAAACCCCCAGTAGTTTCATTAATGACTATGTCGAAACCCTCAGTAGTTTCATTACTGACTATGTCGAAACCCTCAGTAGCTTCGTTGTTAACTATGTCGAAACCCTCAGTAGCTTCGTTGTTGATGCCCTCAATGGCTTCGGTGTTGACTTTGTCGAAACCCTCAGTAGTTTCGTTGATGTAGTTCTCGATGATCTTTGCGCCAAGGTCTTCAATACCCTTTATCGCTCCCAGGATTTTCATCCAGGTACAAACGCGAAAGTGGCACGGAAAACAGAGTCGCCAGCCGTGTAAATTTATCCCAAGAGAGGGAAAGGGAACACTGCATAAACCTGAGGAAGAGGGAAAGGAATGGTCATCGCAACCATAACCTGGGTTCGGGAGTCGGTTACGCGAGGGGAAGGTGCTAGCACCCCACGCGTCCATCGTACCCGATGGGATCCACGCTTGTTGTCTAATCTAAGGGTGAGTTATCCTAAAATCTATGGCTGCACTAAAACGGGGAAGGGAAAAACTAAGACAGACTCGGTAGGACGTCGACGTCCTAGGCCTACGTACTCCCTTTGTGCAATGGGAAATTCAGAGTCAATGTAGTTCGGACCAGGTTCTTTTTTGTGTTTTTTATGAGCGACGTTCAGTTTGCGTCCGGCAGTTAGGGTCGATGCCTGTTTGCGACTCAGATGGAAAGTAACGTGCCCTTTTTGAAAATAGCCTTTAGTTTGACAATCCCGCAGGATAAAAAGGTTTGAAGTTTGTTTGTATTTTTTAGGACAGAAGTGGCTTGATTTAGTTCATAACTCAACTTGAATCGAAGTCTATGACACGGGAATGAATGCGTCGCATGGTCGTCCCCAATGGGACGTATGCTCAACACTCTAGAAGAGAGAAGGGGGACCCCTCAATCTTCATTTCCTATGCTTAAGGCTTGTGTGCAAGGCAAGTTGACCTTATTACGTATCTTAGAAATGTTTTGAGATGAGAAGAGGAACTCAAAAGAAAAGAAAAAGACTACGGGGAAAAATCTATCCTAATGTTATCATGCAAAGATGGCCCTAAGGGGAGGTTCGACAACAACCTAAGCCTAAGGAAAGGAAAAGATGAGGGGAAGAAAGAGTGAGAGTGGACATGGATAACTATCCACACCCCAAATAACTTACCTTAGCCCCTGCATAAAAGGTTGGTACAAATAGACATAAGTGACAATAAAACAAATGAAACTCAAGCAAATCACAAACCAAAGAGAAATGTTTATAAACCAAATGAAATTCAACCAAAACAGAATGTGGATGACCAAACATGAATTATGAAGTCAAAGAAGCAAACCCAAATGATGGCGCAAATGCCTTCTCAAACAAGTAATCAGACATGATCAAGGAAGTGCATATAAGAAGACCTCAAACAAAGAGCAATCTCATAATTAGCAAAACATCCTCTAAAATTACCAGATTAAAACTTAACACACCTCAACCAGTGGCAAACAATATATTAAAAACTCATGCAAAAATTCACAAGATAGGTCACCCATACAATTATGCAAAGTTCAGACAAGAAACATGGTTCAATATGCAAAGGAGGAGGACTAAAATGCAATATGAAAAAGTTTTTAAAATGAGAGAAAAATATTTTAATGCAATTCAATATGTTGGTGAAGCAATACAAAAAGAATGAACTCAAAAGGTTTTATGGATGGTGAGAAATAAAATAAACAAGTCATGGTATGCATATATGAAATAAATTCAAAAGGGAATTATTCAAATAATTATTTCAAACGCCAAAAATAAAATAAAATGACAAAATAAAATTTGAGAAAATTTTATAAAATGCTAAAAGTGATTCATGAATTTTCTCGTAATTTTTTAATGCATAAAACTATTTTTAATGATAAAAAATGAAATGCAATAATAAAATAAAAATGTAAATAAAGAAATAAGCATGGGGGTGTGAATAGCAGCAAAAATACGTTAAAAAATGTTAATGGGCTGCAAAGGGGGGTGCGAACAGAAGGCCCAAACACTAAGAGTCCATCAGCGAAAAAAAAAAAAAACGAAACACCATGGAACCAGTCAACCAGTTGACCTAATACTAACCATTGGATGCATCTGACGTGCCACACCAAGTCAACATAACCAAAAAGTAATTAAAATCAAAGGTTCAGATCAGAAGTCCACAGCAGCAATGGTACACGCGCATACAACAAATCCCTCAGCATACCATACGCAGCCACGTGATAGGCACATGGGTTTTTTAATTCGTTGGCTCACTAATGTCCACATGATTCATCCAACGTGCCATACTAGTCAACATAATAAGAAAGTAAGCCTGATGAGAGGACATGATTAAGTGCACATGATAATAACCATGGGTGAGCAAACACACAACTAAATAAAATAAAAACAAAACTTAAAACGCGTGGCAGCATGAGGACCGTGGGATCAAACAATTGGACGGTCAGGATTTCGTCTCCTACCTCCAAACCCTAAACTCGCCGGAGACTGAACCAGACGCCGGAACTAGGGTTCCGGTCGTCTTCTCCGTTCACCTGCAACCAAAAAGTCACCAAAACACGCAAGCGAATATATGTTCTTGACCAGAATTCCACGAGGATTAATAATATGCCATCAAAAATCACAAATAATCCACACATAAAGAGAATCGAACGGAACAAGTTAGGGTTCCAAAACTTAAAACTAACGCAGCAACCACATTACACGTCCAAACTCAAAACAAAATACATAGGCATCATCAGTGACAACCACAAATCATTATGCATGTCAAAAAATAGAGTTTTAGGATCATGGAAAGTGTTACCAACCTGAGATCACGCAACCTTTGCCCTTGCTATTAGCTGCAAATGATGATTGCTTTGTGCTCTAGGGATCCCAAGGGTTCAGATGGTGAAAGAAGTTTTGGAAAAGCTCTTCTGGATTGTGAGATTCGAATGAATCAAGCTTTAGGGTGCCAAACTTTGTTCTCCTCAAAATCACGTGTGTTCTCCCCCAACCAGTGCATGAGTAACTTTAAATACTTAGGGTTAATCCACTGATGATCACTTGGGCCTTATTAATTCCTCACTTAATGAGTTTTGGGTGATTTTGGAAAATTACATTATGTGAAATACACCCTCCTCTATGCATGTACATCCAAACATTCTATGATTGATCACTTATATTTCAATTGCTAATCACACCTGTATGGAATTTGGGCCTTGAGATGTTTTGGTACATGAGTTTTCAAAGATCTTGCAATTTTGCATAATGGAAAATAAGTGATGAATAAACCATGGATCCACTTGATTCCAAGGCCAAAAATGATCCTTATGGATTGCTCTTTGATGTTAGAATGTGGCTTGAAACAAAGGAATCAATTATAGGTCACTATGTCCCAAAATGCAAAAGTTGTGAAAATGGAACCCTAAAAACCACCTTGCCTTCTTCTGGTCATAACTTGAGTTTTACAAATGATATAGAGGCCATATAGTACTTGTTGGAAAGGGGAGAAAAAGATATTCAACTTTCATGTTTGAGGAAAATTCATTTGAAGCTTCTTTGATGATGAAAAGTTAAGTTGAATGTAATGTAAGAACTTGCCCAAAAAGGAAACTTTCAAATTATAGGTCATTTCCATATTTAGTAACTTTTGTACCAACCCTTGATTCTTGATAAATGATATGAAACTTGACTCTTGAAGACCATATGAGGATGTGAGACCTTGAAAACCTTGAAGATAACCTCAAGCTTTCACAGTTGACTTCCCCTCTCACTGTTGACTTTTATCCAATTCTCCTGATTCCCAATCCATTGGCCAATTGAGCTTCTCATGAACCAAACTGATGGACAATCTTCCATTCCTAGGTACTTAGGGACCCAAGGAATACCATGGAATCAAGTCTTGCCCAAAAAATCAGAAATAAACTGACTTTATAGGAAACCCTAATTTTGGTACCCTCAGTCTAGGAGGAAATAGCACAGTCTCCAAATCCAAATTCCTCTGAATATGATGTGTATCCTCTCCAACAAAGATAAGATATACCATTTGGTGATGATAAAAACCCAAGAAGCTTGCCCATTGGAGCAATAAACCCAATAATCTCAAAACCCTAATCTCTGCACTGGTTAGGAGAGAGTGATCCACTTGAGCTCTCTTGAACAATATAAGGACTCTTGCTTGAAGTACATCTTCTCCTCTTGAACTTCCTCAGGCACCTTGACCCCATGCTAAGAACCAATGATATGCACACATGATAATGCAAAAATGAAGTGAAACATAAGCCAGTTAGTACTGAAGGTAGGAGAGCAAATTTTGGGGTGCTACAACTGCCCCTATTCAATCAACTTGGTCCTGAAGGTATGATAGCAACGGCTGTCATGCATTCAAAGGATTCACGGGGATTGAATACCAAAAGAAACCTGAAATTTGCAATCCTCAAAGGAGGGACGACTCCCTTGGGGAACAAGCAATAAATGTTGCATTTGTCACAACACGTACGAGTGTTGAAATCATTACGAACAATGTATTGGAATGTCATGAAATAAATACAAACGGGTGTTAACTATGCTGGGGACAACCACGGATGGATGTCCAGGAATCAAAGATATCAGATGCGGACGGGTATCGAAAAGGTACACGGACGTGTGTGAAAAGGGTTCAATACGGACGGGTACTGGAAAGGTAAAATGATCCAATACGGATGGTCATCGAAACAAAAGTTCGACCACGGACGGGTGCTGAAAGGACACGGACGGGCGTCAAAGGTCAATACAGACGGGCATTGGCTTAAAAGGTTTAAACACGGACGGGTGCTGAAAGGACACGGACGGGCATCAAAAATCAATAAGGACGGGCATTGAAACAAAAGGTTCAAACACAGACGGGCGCTGAAAGTCAATACGGACGGGCATTGAAACAAAAGGTTCAAACACGGACGGGTGCTGAAAGTCAATACGAACGGTCATTGAACAAAAGGTTCAAACACGGACGGATGCTGAAAGGACACGGACGGGCGTCAAAGGTCAATACGGACGGACATTGGCTTAAAAGGTTTAAACACGGACGGGTGCTGAAAGGACACGGACGGGCGTCGAAGGTCAATACGGACGAGCATTGAAACAAAAGGTTCAAACACGAATGGGTGCTAAAAGTCAATACGGACGGGCATTGAAACAAAAGGTTCAAACAGGGATGGGCGCTGAAAGGACACGGACGGGCGTCGAAGGTCAATACGGACGGGCATTGAAACAAAAGGTTCAAACACGGACGGGTGCTGAAAGGACACGGACGGGCGTCTAACGGTAAAAGACCTTGAGGGGATAGACTAAAGGACCACCTGGACGAAGGGGTAAAAATGAAATCATGGATTAACGCTCCTAGCAAACAACTCTGCAAGGGAATGCCAAATATTGCTTTGAATGACTAAACCCAACACCTGCGGAGTAAAGGCGAATGATATTCTCCGAAATCTGCTTTTTTCCCGACGAAGGAAAACTCAAACCTGGCTTATGCTTCGGATGCCTATGTTTGAATTTTGCTGTAATGCTCCACACGAAGTGGAAATGCTAGCAATTTGAGGATGCAATGCAAATGCTTATGATATGCAGAAAGGGTCCCTCCAGCAAAATAAATGCTGGAGAGAAAAGATCAATTCAGCTGGGGATGACAAAAATAAATTGTCCTCTGAATCCAGGAACTCTGCTGAGAAGGATCACACTGACCGACCCTTTGGATCCACAACTTCTGTCGGGGATGAAATCCAAAAGCATGTACTTTATCGGGGATTACAAACGTCCTTTACTAAAGGTGACATCGAACCTGAGATTCCTCCTCTGCTGGGGGAGTTGAGAATGAATGCCAATAATAGAACCGGAAGTCTATCACTGAGGATTGCCAATAACAGATGGGCTTAGGACCTGCTGGGGGATGCCAGCCCACAATACCATCCTGCTTGGGGAAAACAGTCCATAATACCATCCTGCTTGGGGATACTGCTGAACTTAGCCTGTTGATGGGGAGAATGACTTTACTCCCACCTTGCTGGGGATTAGAATATGACATTGTCGGTGAAAGCACGCTCCCTGACTGGATGGGGAAAGTGAGCACCCTGATTCTGTGGGGAGACAACGTCCTGATCCCGAGAACAAATTCCCCGAGTCTCCTACTGGAGTAAGTCTGCTCTGCTGAGGAAAGGTGCAATCTCAATGCGGGGGAGAGCAACCTTGCTGGGGGAGTACAATCATGTTGCCCTGCAAGTCAAATAACAACAAATAGAATACGCCACAACATGACTATCACCATTAATGCCTAAGTAATTTCTACTACTTTTCGTTATACTCCGCAAAGCTCGAAGTTTTATATGCAATGTCAAAAATACCGGACGTTTTTGCAAACAAAATAGTAAAAGTAAAACAAACAATGGAAAGCTCTCTGAGTGAAATGAATATTTTATTGAGAAAAGCGGCCTGTAAATAGGCATTTACAATTGGAAGCAATTCCTAAAAAGAGGTAATTGAACAAAAGTTAAAAAAAAGAAAATACACATGTCGGCAATGCGGGAACAGATATCCACCATGATTCGACTCAGCTATGACCCATATGTCTTGCTTATCCATAAATATCTTGGCCTTTGAAGAGACTAACTGTACTGATTCCTTTCTTTCAGAATTTCCAAGTATCGAAAACGCTCACAGATCGAACGCAGACCATAGCCTTTCGCTTATAAATCCCTAACTTTTTCCTGGATCGCCGTTTTCGGGTTTTCAATCCATCGGGATACCCATTTTTGCCAAAGTTGCCTTTTCAGGTTTTCAACTTTGAGGATTTACACATTTCTTTTTTTTTTACATTTTATCCCTAATTTTTGCCCGAACCTTTTCCTTTTTATGGTTCGTCGGGGATGCCCCTTTTTTGCCTGGACTTTCTTTTTATGTCCAGCGGGTCTCTTTTATGCGAAGTATTTTTTTACTACGTCTGCGTTCACCGGGGATGTAAAATCTTCGCCATCCATAGTTGAAAGTAGTAAGGCTCCACCAGAGAAAACCTTTCTAACCACATATGGCCCCTCGTAGTTTGGAGTCCATTTGCCCCTGTGATCTGTCTGAGGAGGAAGGATCCTTTTCAAAACCAATTCACCTGTCTGAAAACTCCGAGGACTCACTTTCTGGTCAAAGGCGTGCTTCATCCTGCTCTGATATAACTGACCATGTGCAATGGCTGCCAACCTCTTTTCTTCAATAAGGTTCAACTGATCCAACCTGGAACGCACCCACTCAGCTTCATCAAGATTCACATCTGCCAGAATTCTCAAAGACGGAATCTCGACCTCTAAGGGTAAAACTGCTTCCATACCATATACCAATGAGAAAGGGGTTGCCCCAGTTGACGTACGAACCGAAGTACGGTAACCATGTAGGGCATAAGGTAGCATCTCATGCCAGTCTTTATATGTTACCACCATCTTCTGCACAATCTTCTTGATATTTTTATTTTCCGCCTCAACAACACCATTCATCTTCGGACGTTATGGAGAAGAATTGTGATGTTCGACCTTGAAACTCTGACATAGTTCCTTCATCATCTTATTGTTTAAATTCGAGCCATTATCGGTAATGATTCTCTCCGGGACCCCATAACGACAGATGATGTCCTTCTTTATAAACCGGGCTACCACTTGCTTGGTGACGTTGGCGTACGAGGCTGCTTCCACCCACTTTGTGAAATATTCAATGGCAACCAAAATGAAACGATGCCCATTGGAAGCAGTGGGCTCAATCTTTCCAATCATACCTATGCCCCACATTGCAAAAGGCCAAGGAGATGATAACACGTTTAGAGGCGTAGGCGGTACATGCATCTTATCCGCATAAATCTGGCATTTATGGCACTTTCGGGCGTACTTGAAACAATCAGACTCCATAGTCATCCAGTAATATCCTGCCCTCAACAACTTTCTAGCCATGGTGTGTCCACTGGAATGAGTACCGAAAGAACCCTCGTGAACTTCCTCCATCAATAAGCCTTCCTCATGTTCGTCAACACAACGTAGCAACACCATATCGAAGTTCCTCTTATATAACACATCATCCTTATTCAGAAAGAAGTTTCCTGCCAACCTTCTCAGAGTCTTCTTATCTTTGGTGGAGGCACCCTCTGGATACTTCTGTCTCTTCAGAAAGACCTTAATATGATGATACCACGGTTTTCCATCTGACACATCTTCAATTGCAAACACAAAAGCTGGTCTATCTAGGCGCATGATTCTAATCGAAGGAGTTTCATTCCAATGGTTCACCTTATACATGGATGCCAATGTCGCCAACGCATCAGCCATCTGATTCTCAGCTCGGGGTACATAATGAAAATCCACCCTGTCAAAGAAAGGTAACAACCTTCTGGCATAGTTGTTATAAGGTACCAAATTTACCTGACGAGTCTCCCATTCTCCTGTAATCTGATTAACTACCAACGCAGAATCACCGTAGACATCGAGATTCTTAATTCTCAAATCAATTGCTTCTTCTAACCCCATGATACATGCTTCATACTCCGCCTCGTTGTTGGTACACACGAATGCTAACCGGGCAATGAAAGGTATATGAGAACCCTTTGGGGTTGTAATGATTGCCCCAATTCCATTACCATATGAGTTGACAGCCCCATCAAAAATCATCTTCCATTGAGACCCAATCTCAGGTCCTTCATCAGGCAGAGGCTATTCACAATCTTTCATTTTCAGAAACATAACATGCTCGTCCGGAAACTCAAACTTCATTGGCTGATAATCCTCGACCTGCTGTTCAGCAAGATATTCTGACAGAACGCTTCCCTTAATGGCCTTATGGGCAACATACTGAATATCGTATTCTTCCAAAACCATCTGCCAATGGGCTATCCTTCCAGAAAGTGCTTGCTTCTCAAACTCGTACTTAATCGGATCCATCTTCGAAATCAACAAGGTTGTGTGGTTTAACATATACTGCCTCAGGCGCTTGGCTGCCCAAGCGAGTGCACAACATGTCTTTTCCAACATAGAGTATCTTGATTCGCAATCAGTGAACTTCTTACTCAGGTAGTAAATGGCATGCTCTTTCCTTCCTGTCTCGTCGTGTTGACCAAGCACACAACCCATTGAGTTCTCAAGAACCGTAAGGTACATAATCAACGGTCTCCCAGACACCGGTGGCATAAGGACTGGAGGTTCCTGAAAATACGTCTTTATCCTTTCAAACGCCTCATGACAATTTTCATTCCACCTGACCTCTTGATCCTTTCTTAACAACTTGAAAATCGGCTCACACGTGGCTGTCAGATGAGAGATGAACCTAGCAATGTAATTCAACCTCCCCAAGAAACCACGAACCTCTTTCTCTGTTCTTGGCTCAGGCATCTCTTGTATGGGTCTTATCTTGGCAGGATCAATCTCGATACCTCTTTCGCTAACAATGAACCCCAACAATTTACCAGACCTCACGCCAAAAGTGCACTTGTTCGGATTCAATCTCAATCTGAACTTCCTCAACCTTTCAAACAGCTTCTGGAGGTTTACTAAGTGTTCTTCCTCTGTCTGTGACTTTGCAATCATGTCATCAACATAGACTTCAATCTCCTTGTGAATCATATCATGAAAGAGAGTCACCATTGCCCGCTGATAGGTTACCCCAGCATTCTTCAGTCCAAAGGGCATTACCTTGTAGTAAAATGTTCCCCACGGTGTTATGAACGTAGTCTTCTCCATGTCCTCTGGCGCCATTTTGATTTGGTTATACCCAGAGAAGCCATCCATGAAGGAAAACACAGAATATTGAGCAGTATTGTCTACTAACACGTCAATGTGGGGGAGCGGGAAATCATCCTTCGGGCTCGCCCTATTCAAATCTCGGTAATCAACACACATCCTGACCTTCCCATCCTTCTTAGGTACAGGTACGATATTAGCAACCCACGGAGGATAATTTGTCACAGCAAGAAATCCGGCGTCCAACTGTTTCTGAACCTCTTCTTTGATCTTGACAGCCATATCTGGTTTCGTCCTTCTCAGTTTCTGCTTAACTGGAGTACAACCCTCTTTAAGCGGCAGTCGGTGTGGAACAATGTCAGTGTCAAGCCCGGGCATGTCTTGGTAAGACCAGACGAAGATATCCACATACTCTCGAAGTAACTCAACCAATCTTCCCTTAACAGTGTCTTCCAAAGCAGCCCCAACCCTTACTTCTCGTTTAACATCCTCGGTTCCTAGATTAACAGTCTCAACTTCCTCCCGATAAGGTAGAATAACCCTTTCCTCCTGTTTCAGTAGCCTGGCTAATTCTTCTGGCAGGTCACAGTCTTCATCAATCTCTTCTTCAGCCTGATAGATGGGATTGTTGAAGTCATATCGAGCCATAGCTAAGTCATGGTGGGTGGAATCTGAACAAAGAAACCTGCATGATGGATGTTTTATGTTTATTATGAGTGCAACAAACAAGAAAACACATTGCCATTTTGATGTGGGTTGATGCAAAAAAAAATAGAAAAACAGGGATCAAAATATTTGAATGAAAAAACGTCCTTTATTGATGATAAAAATAGCAAATAAAACATCCAAGCCCTACAAATAAATATCACTACGTCTTGGGCAGAACGCAGGATTCAACATAACAGAAAACAAAAGTAAATTACTCCGGGCGCGTCACTTGGATGACTTTCTCGGAAGACCAGTTGCCTAAACTCTGACCAGGGGTGCAGGGACGGATCCACTCATCCATGTCACGGTCACTATCTCCTTCATCCTCAATAGCATTAACCTGATTAAAGAAAACCCCAGCACTTGTGAACCGAATTGGACCAACATACTTGGGAGGCTCTTGAGCTCGTTGGGGTGGCTTGTACCCTAGTCCATGGGTATCCTGCTTTCTTTGAACATCAATTACACTGCCCCACTTCTGAGAACCACCAGCTTCAACTATAGCGCGCACCTCTTTGAAAGAGGACATTGGAACCTCTGGTTGTCTGACAACTTCAGGTTGGGCAACCACCTCAGGCTGACTGACTGCCTTTGGGGGTTCCTCAGGAATTTTCACAGCTTCAAAAGCTTGGCACAAAGTTTCCTGTATTTCACCGTCTACCTCTACATACTTGAAGGTCGATAGGTGACTCACCATGATCTCTTCCTTACCACAAACAGTCACAACATGGCCATCCACCATATACTTCAACTTCTGGTGCAGCGTAGATGTTACTGCCCCAACACCATGGATCCAAGGACGACCCAGCAAACAGCTATAGGCAGGCTGAATATCCATTATGTAAAAGGTGGTGTTGAAAACCTCAGGACCCACCTTGATCAGTAGAACTAACTCTCCAAAAACTGACCTCTTGGAGCCATCAAAAGCACGTACCACCAAGTCACTTGGTGTACAAATCAACCCACGAGTATCCAGTTTCATCAAAACCTTCTTTGGTAACACATTCAAAGACGACCCAGTGTCAACTAACACATGCGACATTAAGGAACCACGGCATTCCACTGAAATATGCAGAGCGTTGTTGTGATTCCTCCCGGCCGGAGTCAGATCTAAATCGGTGAAACCCAAACCATTACCAGCATTCACATGAGCCACAACCCCTTCTAACTAGTTGACAGATATTTCCTGTGGTACATAAGCCATGTTCAGAACCTTCAGCAATGCATTTCGGTGTGCCTCAGAGCACAACAGTAAGGATAGAATGGAAATCTTCGATGGAGTTTGGTGAAGTTGATCAATAATCTTATAATCACTTTTCCTAATCAACCTCATAAATTCTTCTACGTCTTCTGAGAAAGTATCCCCAACCTGCTTTGTCATAGAATTATTTGCTTCCTGCCTCTGTACAGACTCATCCATCGCCTGTTTACCTTTGTCTTGTTTTGAACTGCCAACTTAATCCTCAGGCGGAATAAAGACTCTACCACTCCTAGTGATAGCCCCTGCTTCAACAATATTTTCAACCCCTGTATTCACAACTGATGTCTCTTCCAATTCCTGCTTCTTACCATTAACAAACACCTCGGCCCCATAGTTCCATTGGATGGCCTTGGTACTCTCATACGGGACTGGTCCAGGAACAGTGATAATGACCGGTGTAATACCCCAAAATTTGCTCTCTTTTGTCATCATAGCATAGCATTATCATATATCATATCATATCCATCTCATTAGCATTGCATTGCATCTTTAACATAGAAAAATGAAGCATAACATCCCTCTTACCATCAAGGCATGTGGTCAGGTGAAAGATGGGCAATCAAGGAATCATTCAAGGCACAAAAGTTCAAACAAGTTGCTTCAAGGCAAGCCAAGAGGTCTTTCATGTCTCATACTATCTCAATTGATCATCCAAAACCTCAAGAAAGTGAGATTCAATAGGAGGTTGAAGCATTACATCCTTCACTATGCAAGAGGTCCAAAAAGTTGAAGGAAAACACTCAAAGAGATAGTTCATTGGTTCAAAATCACCCTCAAGTGGCATGTCTCATCATCCTTTAAGAGGATACACAACATACTCTGAGGAATTTGAAATTGAAGACTGCACATTTTTCCCTTAGGAGGTGGGTATCAAAACTAGGGTTTCCACTAAAATCAGATTATCTCTGATTTTTTTGGACAAAACTTGATGTCATGGTATTCTACATGTCCTTAAGTGTATGTGTGTGGAAAATTGCCTCTCAATTGGTTTTAGAAGTGGTTCAATTGGAAGAAAGATAAAAAATTAGGAAAATTGGGGTTAAGTCAAATCATCAGAGAAAAAAGTCAACTCTTGACTTTTTGAGGCCAAATTCATGAAATTCATGTTATATGTGGCCAATGTACAAAATTTGATCAAGAAACTCCAAAAGGATCATGAAAAATCAAGATTTGAAAAGTTGCCATTTTTGGAAGAAGTAGGGTTTCTAAATAAGGCAAGTTTTGGCCATTTTGGCATCAGACTTTGAGCCAAGGTCATTCAAAATTGAGACATAAAACAAAATTCCACTCGGCCACAACAAAAGGTCTTGTTTCAAGCTTCAAATCCATGTGTAGAACACTTCCATTGGATAAAAATTGAGTGAGATATGATTGATCAAAGTTGGAGGAAAGTAGGTCCAAAATCAGGTCATGACCAAGGATTCCTAGGTCCGCGCGCAGTCATTTTTGCAAACATGTGGTGTACCAAGTGTTTGCTCATTTTTCTCAATGATAAAAGCTCCAAATGCAAAACTTTTCAACATCAAAGTTATTCCTTGCAATGCCCTCTTCAATGTTCATGTTGGACAAAATTTCATTTGATCAAGCTATGAGGTAGAAATATTGGTCTCAAGATAGGGTGATCATGCTGAAATTCCATGCCATACTTGCCTTGCCAATCAACCACTTGATACGCCCACCAACCAGTTTTGTATCTTTGAGTTCATAGTCATTTTTTAGCATGTTTGAGGCATCATTTCAACTCAATTCTCACACCAATATTGTTCTCCCATATTCCCTCTTTCCAATGACTCCAAAAACTCATCAAATTATCCATTGATTAGAGAGAAAATCATCACCAAATCACCATGTTTGTATTGGTTCCAAACTGTCATAAAAATCAGAAAAAACAAATGTTGTTGATGTTGTTATTACAAAGCTTGCACGTGCATTACTCATACCACCCATTCATTGCCTTTTTAAACCAAACACACATCCCATTCACCATACCACGTGCTTCATGATACATGAGAATGGAAAGAACAAGCTTGCTGAACAAGTTTCTATGCTACACTAGTTGTGCCACCTCAAGTTCACTCTCATCTCCACCATAGCTCACCATGAACCACCATCACCATAACACAGCCATTGTTAACTCGTCCCCTAACTAACTTGACTCAGTTAGTTAGGATGGACTCACCTTAACTCACATGACTCAATCAACCAACTCAGGTTAACCATGGTTAAGCTCACACTATAAATAGAATCCTCACTCTCAAAATTCATTTCAACACTGATTTTTCCACACTCTCCAAAACTCTCTCTTCTTCTCTCTCAATCTCACACCATTGCAACTGGTTTTCGAAGCTCATTTTGTTCAGTTTCTCTCCAAAACTCTCTCTTCTTCTCTCTCAATATTTCACAATTGCAACCGGTTTTGAAGCTTGGATTTCAATTACTCTCCACTGAATCATCATCAACTACTTCATCTAAGCCTTTATTTGGCCAAGAGTGGATCAAAAGCAGCTTGGAATCTCTGGTTTTCTGAAGAATATCTCAAGGTCACAAATCTTCAGGTACGAATTTCAGCCATTATAAACATGCTTTGAAGATGTTATCAGGTTCTTGAAGCTTCTTATAAGCTCAAGAACTTGTCTGGCTAGTTGATAGGCCTTTAGAGGCATAGTTGAAAAGTTAGGGCAAAACTTCTTCTGTTCGATTCTCTTATTTCATGAACCTTTTGTGCATTTTATCACTGGATTCATGTTCCTCGTCACTTCAGCTTTCCATTGATGTATATTTTGTGCATTTGTGCTTGACTGCAAATCATTGTCACCGGAGGTTGGCCGGAGAAGATGACCGGAGGTCATCTCCGGCCGGTGATCTGATTTGCTAGGGTTTACTCATGTTTTAAGTCGTGACCGTCTGATTTATTTTAATCCAAGGGTGGAGATGCTGCCAGCGAATTAATGGAGATGGTGTGTGTCACGTGATTCATTTTAATCCATCTGATGATTGCATGCGTATACGTATATGATTGTTATGATGTGCCAGCAGTGTGATGTGCATGATTTGCTTACTTTGATTGTGGTTTGACTATGATCTGATCCAACGGTCATGCGTGAGTCAACTTTGTGGACTGAATTCCATGTTTGTTATTGTGTTCCACGCACTTGGACTTGGACTGGACTAAATTGATTTTTACACCTCCTTTTTTAAAGCCCGAGCAATTTTGAACTGGTTGTTTACTATGCATGCACCCCTACTTGTTTTCTTTCTTTTTTTATTTTCCTCATTTTATGCACGTTTCATTTTTAATTTTTAAAATTGCAAAAACAACATCAGAAAATTCTAGAAAAATTCATGAGTGTTATCAAGACATTTATAAAATTTTTGATATTTTTATTTCATGATTTTATTACATTTTTACCCCTGTTTCATAATTTTCTTTGAATTTCCATTTGTATGCATTCCAAGTATGATACATGAGTTTGTAGAATTTTGTTCTTGCTCATTACAAACTATTTTGGCTTATTTCTTTTTGCATTGATTCACTAATACAATGAAGCATGTTATATGGTTTTTATTTGATTTTTTAGGTCACTTTATGACACATTTTGATGCTTATATTTGCACCACTTTTGTATGATGTTTCAACTTGACCTAATGCATTGTTTGAAGACATTTTGCTTTGAATTTTGACATGCTATCTTGATGTATGATTTATTTCTGACCTAGGCATTCTAATACCATGCTTGCATAATTTTCATGAGTTCATTTGATTTTTGTTTGATGCATTACATTTGAAGCATGATACATGTCATACCATTCTAACTTTAGTGCATGTTTTCACATGAATTCTTTTGTGCATATTTGTATGAGCATTTGCATATTTTGTGAGATATCCAAGTGATATTATAGGTCTTTGGTACACATTATAGGTCATCTTTATATGTTCATTTTAATTTGAACTTTGTGCATCCTTAACATGTATTGTGTGCACTTTCCTTTTGAACTTTCACTTCATTTCCTCTTATTTTACTTCTTGAATGTCTTGAATGTTGATTCATGAATGCTTTGAGATGTTTATAAGCCTTTTTTCATTTGGTTTCAATTCTGATTGTTGGATTTACATGTTCCATTTATGCATATTCTTTTCATTTCTTTTCATCTTTCATTTATCCTTTCTTAGGGAAACATGTTTAAATGCTAATGGATGATGATTGTTGCTTATTCATTTGAAATTGTATGATGATATTCACTTGTTGTCAATATGATTCACATTCTGGTTGTGATATTAGGATTTGATTCTTCAATCTCATTCTTTTGAGCTTTAATGTGTATTAAGTGTTTTTTACTTCCTATACATGCTTCCATGTTTACTAACCATGTAGGGGCTTTGGTAAGTTGAAATTGAGTGTGGATAAGGAATCCACATTCAAACCTCTTTCCTTTCATCTTTTACAATTCAATCTTGTGTTTTGTTAAGCACTTATGTGCTTTCTTTGATTAACTCATTACTTTCCCTTTTGAGTTACAATTCATCTTCTACTTTAGAAGTGAATTGTTTAACTCATTCCTTCTTTGGATTTTAGGTATTGCAACCTCACAAACCTATAGGATCACTCCCTTAACTAATCAAGTAGGATTGAGTCTTAGTTCACATAGGTTTTTACCTTTCTCTCCCTTTTGAGTCTTTCATCTTCTCATCTCAAAGAAAATTCAAAATATTTAATAAAGGTAGGCATTTATTGCATTTAGGCCTTTCATATAAAGAAAAGATTACAAGCGGTCTTCTCTTATAATCTTAGAATGTGTAGCATATAGCCCATCTTGGGTCATTGTGTTAAACATTTGATCTTATATGAGAGACTTAAATGCAATACTTGTTGAAGATACAAATAAAAAACACTTCTTCATTTCATAATCAACAAAAACACTTAATAAATACAAGTATGCTAGTGTGTTTGAACCTTAATAATTGGAACTAAATGTGAGGGTCTTCCTCACACTTAGTGTACTTTCTTACTCATTCCATCTTGGAATGTGAGGATGTACACATTCCAATGATTAAGATTTAGATACACTATCATATGCAAACAAATAACAAAATTTCTTAAAAGACAAAAAAACAAACAATAACGTCTTTCCTTCGGAAATTCTTTTCTCACCTCATTCACTCTCAACGTACGAACGTGCTCCTCCTTGTTCTCTTGCAAGATGGTAACGCACTCGGACTAGCGAGCCTGCAACACCTGAGCTAGAACGTTAGCCGTTCCTAAAAAATACAAACAATCCATCCCTAGTGATGGGGAACTATGTCGCTCTGATTCTCATGTTCCCGATGAGATACGTAGGCAGTGGGGTAGTGCCCATTCGAGCACTTCTTTTATTTTCCCTACATTTGTTTCTCTTTCTTTTTCCATTCCTTTTCTAGTTCTTTTTCCAGTATCATTTCTATCACCCTTTGATTGAAGCAAGCAAGCGTGGATCCCATCGGGTACGATGGACGTGTGGGGGTGCTAATACCTTCCCTGCGCGTAACCGACTCCCGAATCCAGTTCTCTTGGTCGCAAGACCATGCTTTTCCTTTCCCTCAGGTTTATGCGGTGTTTCCTTTCCCTCTCTTGGGATAAATACACATTGTTGGCAACTCTGTTCGGTGCCACTTTCGCGTTTGTACTAGGATGAAAATCCCAGGAGCGACAGCTGGCAACTCTGCTGGGGACAGGTTGACCTATTGCTGGTCCATCCTAAGCGAGTCGATCCTAGCGCTTGTTTGCTTTTCTTTCATTGGGTGTTTACTATTATCTTGTATTTGTTGTTTACTATATTTTATTACTTGTACCATATTTACAGCATATTAGCATTTACATTTCATATATTATACTGTGTTGCACTGTTCTGTCTGTTTGGCGGGATGGGATTTCTGAGAGAGGAGCCCATTACCAAGGCTTGAGTGCACACTTAGATTTAGAGTGGAGAGTAGTGGTACCTACGTACCATCTGTGTACCTTGGGTAATCACGAAATTCACAGCCAGACGAGGCTATCTTGGGACATGTTCTGACGTGCGTGTCTTGCGCATTTCAGGATGTCGATCTAGATGGCTGTCGACTCTGGTGACCATTCCCGAGGACTCAGTTGCGGCACTCCTCCCGAGATGTGACAGTGGCAGACCACATTATGTGGCAAACCCATTGCACATTCTCGATCCGAGGACCCAATGCTGGGAACTCGCTATAGGTTATCCTTTTTGAAAGAAAATTAGTGGAGGTACTCCTCGATTGGCGATAGTACTGTACCCTGAGGGATGAATGTACTATTGCTTCTCGACCTCAGTGCCAGAAGCTGAGGACCTTTTCATTTTGGAGAATCAGTTGAGGCCTCCTCGATTGATGATGATGCCAAACCAGAAATGGTGAACGTATCATCATTTCTCGACCTGAGAGCCCGGGATACTGAGAATCTTAGCACCCACATGTGAGAGGGGCGGGTTGTTTACAGGTTTGCAGGTAACCTTGACTTTCATCCTACCTGGTATTCTGGTTCTCTTATCAGTGTGGACTCATCAGCCTGGTATTATGGTATTCCGATTATTCCGGCACCCTGATTATGCCGATATTCTGGCATTCCCGTATTCTGATCACGCCGGTGTTCTATTTATTCTGGTATTCTGATTATGCCGATATCCCTGGCATCCTGGTATTCTGATTAGTCGGATATTCTGGTATTTCGGTGTTCTCTTCAGAGCCGACTTATGAGCTTATTTGGGCACCAGCACAGCAGTTATCCATATTATATGGAAGCTTTGATCCCATGTCTGTTGCATCTGCATCATCATTTTCGCATACACGTTCTTGTATTTCCAAGGGATGTTAACTTTGAGACTTGCCACTGAGCATTTCCATCCATTTCTTATGTTTTTTTTCAAAAAAAAATTTTTCGAGTTAAAGCATAATGATCCCTTGGAAATACTCGAACATGGCATTCTGCATGGAATTCTCATACTCAAATGCATAACAGGTGTTCCGGGGCGGATTTCTCATTCTGACTGGGTATTCTCTGCTGAAACGGCCAACATGACTTCTTCCAATTACTCGATTCACCACAATCAAGGGTCAGATATGGAACAACTCCGAGCGGAGGTGATTGAGATGAAGGCCCGGCTGGGGCACTTTATGGTGGACATTCAAGCGTTGTCACGAGGTCAGGAACTGCTGAGAGAAGAAGTCAACCGGATAAGGACTCAGATGGGCCGGGTTATGGAAATCCTGAATGAAGTGTTACGAAAGGAAGACAATCAAGTGCCCGCTTCCGCAACAGATGTTCTCCTTCTCCTACCTCTTTGGGGTCTCCTATAGACCATGGTTTGCCTCGTGAATCCTCTCCACCGTCAAAGCCTTTTCATTACCAACTGTTTCTTAAGGGTCTAAAGCCAGAAAAGACTGAAAAGAAGTTTGTACCGATTCCGATGCCATACTCTCAGTTGCTTCAACACTTCGGCTAATTGATTTGATTGATGTGGGACCTCCACATACCAAGTTTCGTATGGGTTCCAATGTCCATGATAGGTGTGAATTCCATTCAGGGGTACCTGGTCATAATGTTGAAAATGGTAAGATGCTCAAGTATAAAATCCAAGGGCTCATTAATTTAGGGGAAATCAAGTTCACTCCCATCAGCACTGTCAAGCGAAGAGATGTTCCATCAACTGCTGCTAAAGAGATGGATTTTCCTCCCTCCTTTCAGGGACCTTCCTCAATCCAGAAGCCTTGGGTTCCGAAACTACCGCACCAGTTAATCATAGCTGGGACTCTCTCGGTTGTATCCCTTCATCATCAACAACAACAAGAAAGGGTTTTTGATCCTCTACCGATGTGTCATACCGAATTACTTCAGCAACTGCTTCAGTTAAGATTGATTGAGCTCCAGAAGTTGACTCCTTCTCCTGCTGAGCTTCCAAAAGGATGGGATATCAATGCTTATTGTGATTTCCATTCGGGGGCACCAGGCCATGATATTAAGGGGTGTAGAGCAGTCCAGCACCAAGTGCAAGACTTAATTGACTCTAAAGCAATTGGGTTTGGACCATATGGCTTGAAGGTATCAGGTGATTTTACGCCAGTAGCTGCAAAGGAAGTGAGTATTCCTTCCCCTTATCTAGGGTCTACATCAGGTCACAGGTGTATTCCTCAGCTTCAGGTTTCAAAGTCATCATGTCAGCAACCTTTGCTTGTTTCTCGGCCAAATGTGGAAAGAAAAGTATAAGGGCACACTAGGCACCCTAATCAACATTGGCAGCAAAACCGTCAGCAACAGAGCCAACGAGGACTTAGGAGGTCTGAGAGAGTGGCTGTTCCAATTCCTATTTCTCAAAGCCGACTTCTTGCTCGCTTTCTCCCAGGCTCTTTGATCCAGCTAGGCAATGTCACGCCAGTGCCGTTTCCTTTTCCTCCGGATTATGACATGAATGCCAGGTGCGAGTTTCACTCGGGAACGTTTGGACATACCATTGACAATTGCAGAGTGTTCAAACTTAGGATGCAAGATTTGATTGACTCAAAGGTTATCACACCAGACGGGTGGCCCATAAATTGAACCTTCTTCATCAGATTGAGCACCCAGGTTGCAAAGACATCTTCAGAATCAATAAGTCCAGACGGAGTCAAGCCTCCTCAACAAGGATAATCATTTAGCTTCTTTACTGCATTCTCATGTGTAGCTTTTTATGTTTGTCAAAACATTTGTACGCATGCATGAAATCTGTTTTTCTTTTTATGATAATCTTAATAAAGCGCGCATGTTTTTCCTGAAGTAATCCATTCGTATTCACTCATAAGTTTGTATATGTGCATTGCAATACCAACTGTCGTGCTTAAACTCTTGAGGGAGGATGATGAGTTGAAAACACAAAAAATCTCTAATTGTGTGCTCTTGGATAAAACCCAGTTGAGGATGTACAGGCATTGTTTCAAATCCCCAAACACTGGAGATATAAGGGAGATAGACCCTCGTTAACCCCTTTGAGCCTTGAAGTAGGAGTTTCTTTCATACGGAAAAAACCCTCACATTTAACCCAGGGGCAGGGTAGACGTCAGTTAATTTGACCGAGTGTTCAAATTTCAAAAGGAGTGTGCATCTGAGGATCCATTACCTTATATTCCACCATCAAGAGGTCAAGAGATGTGAAACCACAATGGTTATCCATCAACAATCAAAGAGTGAGGCAGTCACGACCCTTCCAATCAAGTCAAGATAAGCTAGTGTCACACGATTTGTTCAAAAAAAAAAGAAAAAAGAAAGAAAAAGCCCGCTAAGTCGAAACTTGAAAACAAACGACTTAGGAAAAAGTTAGGGCATCCCGCTGGACTTCAAAATCGAAAGATTCAAAAGAATCAGTCCAGGAAAAAATTAGGGATAAAAAAAAAAGAGACAAAAGAATGCGAAAGCGAAAAACAAAAGGATTACAAAAGAAAATCCTCGAGCAAGAACAAAGTCGTGTGAGTACAAACAAAAGACAAAAGGGGTGACTGTTACTCCAAAGCCTCATTGGGTCTCAAACCATCAGTATCATGGGTTCCTTAAAGATCACAAAATCTTTTTGAGAGGCGAACGCTTGTGCAAATTAGCTGAACGTAGGACTGGAGAGCATCACGAAGAGTGGTTGGGCACCAATAAACTTTGAGCCTTCAAACTTTTTTCAAAAACCGTGAACCAGACCACGATATACCCCTCAAAAGTCCTAATTGAAACAGGGCTTAGTTCAAGAGTGTACTCCGATGAGATAGCGTTCCTGACTTCCATGAGTTGTGCTAATAAGATCTTGTTGGTGTTGCATGTGCATTGCATTCTTTCATTCAAAAAATTAGTGTCGTATTCTAACCCGTGATTCGCTCACAAAAAAGGGTTTGCGACATCTTTTTCAGTAAAACTTCAAGATTAACATGTGTGTTGCATTAGAATTTTCATTCTCAGATTAAAACATTTTCTGCTTGCATACATTTGTTGGACATCAAAAGAAGTTTACATATGGAAATTCAGTCCAGAAGCTTAATCTTGTCGAGTTGAGAATCCTGAAACTCCCGAAGGGCAGTCACGTCCAATGGTACTTCCTCAGGAAACTTTGTTGAGCAGGAGTTTTCCCAACAAGTTGTGCTAAGACGTAGTCGATCCGGGGCAATCACGTCGAACATCTCTTTAAGGTGTAGCCAATTTGGGCCAATCACGTCGAGAAATCTCTTCAGAGTTCAGCCAAACTGGGGCAATTAATTCGAGATTCAAATCCCTACAAATGCAGGCATTCTTGGTCTTCCTTCGAAGATCAGTGGTCAGGGGCAAAACTACTCCAAGGATCATACTGGGGCAGGCCATCCCAAGAGCATGAGAAGGTAGTCCATTCAGATGATTGATCAGCCTATCCAGGGTTCAGAGTATTGGGGCAGAATATCTCGCGGTGATATGAGATTGTTCATGAATCTTCTCAAGGCGAATTCCTTTGTAGACCATACAATCTGAAGCAACTAATTTGAGATGCATTGAATCTCTCCAAGAGTTTGAAGACACTGAAGCATTGAGCATGCCAAGTCTTCTGTAAAATCCTCTTGAGATGACTTCTTCTCTGTAATCCATGCAGTCCGGGGCAGTTACTTCGAGATCCGGCGAATCTCTCCAAGAGTTTGAAGACATTAAGGCGTTTTGGATGTCAAGTCTTCTGTAAAATCCTCTTGAGACAATTTCTTCTGGTGGACCATGTTGGTCTGGGGCAAGTGAAGAAGAAAAAACTGTTGTTCACGCATATGCAGTCAATCAGCCAAAAGGCTTGAAACAAAAGGGCATTCCAACCCAAGACATTTGTGGTTCCCATCAAGAGATTGCATACAAACCTTTCTCCCCAACAAGTGGTGGTTCAGGGTTGGATTTTCTTAGTTGCAGAAGTTATACCCAGCTCGGGGCATACGTGCACATCCTTTGTTTGCAGGTAGCAGCCTCATACTAGGCTCAAAAGCAAGATGGAGGTTTTTTCGAGATCATGGATCGTTCCCTCCTAGACAGGTAATCACTTATTCCCACGCAGAAGACTGGGGCAATCATGTTCAGGGAAGGGTTCACTTGTCACCCTTTTGTCACAATGTTTACTGATTGAGTCCATCATCCGGTCGACGGTCGGTCACGACGTTTCGATATCGGTGAATTGAGATCAACTGGGTATCGTTGTATCTTATTGAGTCGATTCTCTTATTCAGTACTTCCAACAGCTACAAGCTTTTCTGTGTCGATAACGGTTGCGAATCCCCAGTAGAGTTACTTTGCAGACACCGAAGTTGATGATTAATACCCAGTGAAGTCGTCAGGAGTTTGAAGATGCTTAATCTCCTGTAAAATCCTCTTATGACGTTGGAACAGGAAGCAAGTTGTTGACTTTCCCAAGCATGGGGCATTTTGAATTTCCCCAGCAGGAGATGTTCCAGATCTATTATCCCCAGTAGAGTTTGAAGACATTTGGTCTTCTGTAAAATCCTCTCAAAAGGCGTTCCCCAGCACGAGACGCTTTAAAGCGGTTTCCCCCAGCAGGGTTTGTGGTAAACTCATTATCCCCAACGGAGTCGTCAAAAGGAAAGTTCGCCTAACATGGGGCATTATGACACTTATCCTAAGCTCGACAGTTTTATTCCTCAGCAGACTACCGTGGAATTGCTTTGGGTTTCCCCAGCAGACCTCTAAGGACTCTCTCCCAGCATGTTGCAGCAGATTGTCTTCCAACTAGGATTTGCATATCCCCGACAGAGTATCCCTGATTCCCAGCAAGATCGTATCTCTGGTAATGGTATCCCCCACAGAGTTCGACATTTTGATAGTAATTTCCCCAGCAAGGTCTAAATAGATTGAGGGAATCTCTTCTTCAGCAAAGTGTCCGCATATGATATTACCCAACCGGTGGTGTAATTCTCAGCATTGCTCATTTACAACTCAAAGTCCAATTTATTTTTGGCATATATACAGTTGTTCGTATTATTCCAGCATGTGGGATAGTATTGTAGAGATTTGTTCCAGCAGGTGGGATGATCATTACGGATAGTTGTTCGTATTATTCCAGCATGTGGGATAGTATTGCAGAGAATTGTTCCGGCAGGTGGGGTGATCATACAGATAGTTGTTCATATTATTCCAGCAGGTGGGATAGTATTGCAGATGATTGTTCCAGCAGGTGGGATGATCATACAGACAGTTTGTTCGTATTATTCCAGCAGGTGGGATAGTATTGCAGATGATTGTTCCAGCAGGTGGGGTGATCATACAGATAGTTGTTCATATTATTCCAGCAGGTGGGATAGTATTGCAGATGGTTTTTCCAACAGGTGGGATGATCATTGTATACAGTAGTTTATATTGTTCCAGCAAGTGGGATGGTGATAAACAACTATATTCTCGGCAAAGTCCAACGTTGGTTTGGCAAAGCTTCCAAAGCTGGTTTGGTAAGCATCGGAGTCCAATGTTAATTTGGCAAAGCTGCAAAAGTCCATCTGAAGATGGCAGGTTTGAGATACCAAAGCCGGTTTGGTAATCATTGAAGTCCAACGACAGATTGGTAGAAATCCAACACGAATTGGTAAAAGTCCATTATCTAGAATGGCAGAGCAGCTAAAGTCCACCCATAGAGTGGCAAGCCAGTAGTCGTCTGGCGTCGTTGCAAAAAGACATTGTTGAAAGTCCATCCATAGAGTGGCAAGCCAGTAGTCGTCTGGCGTCGTTCAAAAGACAGATCTCTCCGACAACGTTTCATTGAAGATTCAATCCAGCAGTCTTGTTGGGTATATATCCCTTTTGTTCTTCATCGTCCAGAGCAAATTTTTGGTTATATTTGGTATTCAATCACTGTATACCTTGAAAGTCTGAAAGCAATCGCTTTCAGGAATTCAGGTCTACAGCGTTTGAATAGGGGCAGCTGTAATACCCCAAAATTTGCTCTCTTTTGTCATCATAGCATAGCATTATCATATATCATATCATATCTATCTCATTAGCATTGCATTACATCTTTAACATAGAAAATGAAGCATAGCATCTCTCTTACCATCAAGGCATGTGGTCAGATGAAAGATGGGCAATCAAGGAATCATTCAAGGCACAAAAGGTCAAACAAGTTGCTTCAAGGCAAGCCAAGAGGTCTTTCATGTCTCATACTATCTCAATTGATCATCCAAAACCTCAAGAAAGTGAGATTCAATAGGAGGTTAAAGCATTACATCCTTCACTATGCAAGAGGTCCAAAAAGTTGAAGGAAAACACTCAAAGAGATAGTTCATTGGTTCAAAATCACCCTCAAGTGGCATGTCTCATCATCCTTTAAGAGGATACACAACATACTCTAAGGAATTTGAAATTGAAGACTGCACATTTTTCCCTTAGGAGGTGGGTATCAAAACTAGGGTTTCCACTAAAATCAGATTATCTCTGAGTTTTTTGGACAAAACTTGATGTCATGGTATTCTTCATGTCTTTAAGTGTATGTGTGTGGAAAATTGCCTCTCAATTGGTTTTAGAAGTGATTCAATTGGAAGAAAGATAAAAAATCAGGAAAATTGGGGCTAAGTCAAATAATCAGAGGAAAAAGTCAACTCTTGACTTTTTGAGGCCAAATTCATGAAATTCATGTTATATGTGGCCAATGTACAAAATTTGATCAAGAAACTCCAAAAGGATCATGAAAAATCAAGATTTGAAAAGTTGCCATTTTTGGAAGAAGTAGGGTTTCTAAATAAGGCAAGTTTTGGCCATTTTGCATCAGACTTTGAGCCAAGGCCATTCAAAATTGAGACATCAAACAAAAATTCCACTCGGCCACAACAAAAGGTCTTGTTTCAAGCTTCAAATCCATGTGTAGAACACTTCTATTGGATAAAAATTGAGTGAGATATGATTGATCAAAGTTGGAGGAAAGTAGGTCCAAAATCAGGTCATGACCAAGGATTCCTAGGTCCGCGCGCAGTAATTTTTACAAACATGTGGTGTGCCAAATGTTTGCTCATTTTTCTCAATGATAAAAGTTCCAAATGAAAAACTTTTCAACATCAAAGTTATTCCTTGCAATGCCCTCTTCAATGTTCATGTTGGACAAAATTTCATTTGATCAAGCTATGAGGTAGAAATCTTGGTCTCAAGATAGGGTGGTCATGCTAAAATTCCATGCCATGCTTGCCTTGCCAATCAACCACTTGATACGCCCACCAACCAGTTTTGTATCCTTGAGTTCATAGTCATTTTTGAGCATGTTTGAGGCATCATTTCAACTCAATTCTCACACCAATATTGTTCTCCCATATTCCCTCTTTCCAATGACTCCAAAAACTCATCAAATTATCCATTGATTAGAGAGAAAATCATCACCAAATCACCATGTTTGTATTGGTTCCAAACTGTCATAAAAATCAGAAAAAACAAATGTTGTTGATGTTGTTATTACAAAGCTTGCACGTGCATTACTCATACCACCCATTCATTGCCTTTTTAAACCAAACACACATCCCATTCACCATACCACGTGCTTCATGATACATGAGAATGGAAAGAACAAGCTTGCTGAACAAGTTTCTATGCTACACTAGTTGTGCCACCTCAAGTTCACTCTCATCTCCACCATAGCTCACCATGAACCACCATCACCATAACACAGCCATTGTTAACTCGTCCCCTAACTAACTTGACTCAGTTAGTTAGGATGGACTCACCTTAACTCACATGACTCAATCAACCAACTCAGGTTAACCATGGTTTAGCTCACACTATAAATAGAATCCTCACTCTCAAAATTCATTTCAACACTAATTTTTCCACACTCTCCAAAACTCTCTGTTCTTCTCTCTCAATCTCACACCATTGCAACTGGTTTTCGAAGCTCATTTTGTTCAGTTTCTCTCCAAAACTCTCTCTTCTTCTCTCTCAATCTTTCACAATTGCAACCGGTTTTGAAGCTTGGATTTCAACTACTCTCCAATGAATCATCATCAACTACTTCATCTAAGCCTTTATTTGGCCAAGAGTGGATCAAAAGCAGCTTGGAATCTCTGGTTTTCTGAAGAATATCTCAAGGTCACAAATCTTCAGGTACGAATTTCAGCCATTATAGACATGCTTTGAAGATGTTATCAGGTTCTTGAAGCTTCTTATAAGCTCAAGAACTTGTCTGGCTAGTTGATAGGCCTTTAGAGGCATAGTTGAAAAGTTAGGGCAAAACTTCTTCTGTTCGATTCTCTTATTTCATGAACCTTTTGTGCATTTTATCACTGGATTCATGTTCCTCATCACTTCAGCTTTCCATTGATGTATATTTTATGCATTTGTGCTTGACTGCAAATCATTGTCACCAGAGGTTGGTCGGAGAAGATGACCGGAGGTCATCTCCGGCCGGTGATCTGAGTTGCTAGGATTTACTCATGTTTTAAGTCGTGACCGTCTGATTTATTTTAATCCAAGGGTGGAGATGCTGCCAGCGAATTAATGGGGATGGTGTGTGTCACGTGATTCATTTTAATCCATCTGATGATTGCATGCGTATACGTATATAATTGTTATGATGTGCCAGCATGTGATGTGCATGATTTGCTTACTTTGATTGTGGTTTGACTCTGATCTGATCCAACGGTCATGCGTGAGTCAAATTTGTGGACTGAATTCCATGTTTGTTATTGTATTCCACGCGCTTGGACTTGGACTGGACTAAATTGATTTTTACACCTCCTTTTTTAAAGCCCAAGCAATTTTGAACTGGTTGTTTACTATGCATGCACCCCTACTTGTTTTCTTTCTTTTTTTATTTTCCTCATTTTATGCACGTTTCATTTTTAATTTTTAAAATTGCAAAAACAACATCATAAAATTCTAGAAAAATTCATGAGTGTTATCAAGACATTTATAAAATTTTGATATTTTTATTTCATGATTTTATTACATTTTTACCCCTGTTTCATAATTTTCTTTGAATTTCCATTTGTATGCATTCCATGTATGATACATGAGTTTGTAGAATTTTGTTCTTGCTCATTACAAACTGTTTTGGCTTATTTCTTTTTGCAATGATTCACTAATACATTTAAGCATGTTAGATGTTTTTTTTTTATTTTTTAGGTCACTTTATGACACATTTTGATGCTTATATTTGCACCACTTTTGCATGATGTTTCAACTTGACCTAATGCATTGTTTGAAGACATTTTGCTTTGAATTTTGACATGCTATCTTGATGTATGATTTATTTCTAACCTAGGCATTCTAATACCATGCTTGCATAATTTTCATGAGTTCATTTGATTTTTGTTTGATGCATTACATTTGAAGCATGATACATGTCATACCATTCTAACTTTAGTGCATGTTTTCACATGAATTCTTTTGTGCATATTTGTATGAGCATTTACATATTTTGTGAGATATCCAAGTGATATTATAGGTCTTTGGTACACATTATAGGTCATCTTTATATGTTCATTTTAATTTGAACTTTGTGCATTCTTAACATGTATTGTGTGCACTTTCCTTTTGAACTTTCACTTCATTTCCTCTTATGTTACTTCTTGAATGTCTTGAATGTTGATTCATGAATGCTTTGAGATGTTTATAAGCTTTTTTTCATTTGGTTTCAATTCCGATTGTTGGATTTACATGTTCCATTTATGCATATTCTTTTCATTTCTTTTCATCTTTCATCTATCCTTTCTTAGGGAAACATGTTTAAATGCTAATGGATGATGATTGTTGCTTATTCATTTGAACTTGTTGTCAATATGATTCACATTATGGTTGTGATATTAGGATTTGATTCTTCAATCTCATTCTTTTGAGCTTTAATGTGTATTAAGTGTTTTTTACTTCCTATACATGCTTCCATGTTTACTAACCATGTAGGGGCTTTGGTAAGTTGAAATTGAGTGTGGATAAGGAATCCACATTCAAACCTCTTTCCTTTCATCTTTTACAATTCAATCTTGTGTTTTGTTAAGCACTTATGTGCTTTCTTTGATTAACTCATTACTTTCCCTTTTGATTTACAATTCATCTTCTACTTTAGAAGTGAATTGTTTAACTCATTCCTTCTTTGGATTTTAGGTTTTGCAACCTCACAAACCTATAGGATCACTCCCTTAACTAATCAAGTAGGATTGAGTCTTAGTTCACATAGGTTTTTACCTTTCTCTCCCTTTTGAGTCTTTCATCTTCTCATCTCAAAGAAAATTCAAAATATTTAATAAAGGTAGGCATTTATTGAATTTAGGCCTTTCATATAAAGAAAAGATTACAAGGGGTCTTCTCTTATAATCTTAGAATGTGTAGCATATAGCCCATCTTGGGTCATTGTGTTAAACATTTGATCTTATATGAGGGACTTAAATGCAATACTTGTTGAAGATACAAATAAAAAACACTTCTTCATTTCATAATCAACAAAAACACTTAATAAATACAAGTATGCTAGTGTGTTTGAACCTTAATAATTGGAACTAAATGTGCGGGTCTTCCTCACACTTAGTGTACTTTCTTACTCATTCCATCTTGGAATGTGAGGATGTACACATTCCAATGATTAAGATTTAGATACACTATCATATGCAAACAAATAACAAAATTTCTTAAAAGACAAAAAAACAAACAATAACGTCTTTCCTTCGGAAATTCTTTTCTCACCTCATTCACTCTCAACGTACGAACGTGCTCCTCCTCGTTCTCTTGCAAGATGGTAACGTACTCGGACCAACGAGCCTGCAACACCTGAGCTAGAACATTAGCCGTTCCTAAAAAACACAAACAATCCATCCCTAGTAAGGGGAACTACGTCGCTCTGATTCTCATGTTCTCGATGAGATACGGAGGCAGTGGGGTAGGGCCCATTCGAGCACTTCTTTTATTTTCCCTACATTTGTTTCTCTTTCTTTTTCCATTCCTTTTCCAGTTCTTTTTCCAGTATCATTTCTATCACCCTTTGATTGAAGCAAGCAAGCATGGATCCCATCGGGTACGATGGACGTGTGGGGGTGCTAATACCTTCCCTGTGCGTAACCGACTCCCGAATCCAGTTCTCTTGGTCGCAAGACCATGCTTTTCCTTTCCCTCAGGTTTATGCGGTGTTTCCTTTCCCTCTCTTGGGATAAACACACATTGCTGGCGACTCTGTTCGGTGCCATTTTCGCGTTTGTACTAGGATGAAAATCCCGGGAGCGACAACCGGCGCTGGTCTCGCCGGCGCTGATATAGTTATTGTCTTGAACGGAATTGTTATGATGGCAACATCAATCTCTCTGTCAGTAACTTTACTCTGCCTACAACCCCTGTCAAACTGTAATATGCCTGCACTGATCATTTTCTGAATACCCGCTTTCAATAAATCACAACCGCCTGGCTGCGACACACATTCTACACAACCTTCATCACAGCCGGGAAATACCCCTCCCTTCAACAGTCTTTCCTTCACCACGCCCAAGGGAGTTTGGACTTCGTTCACATCTGAAATCAAACTCAAGCCTTCACAGTCTTTAATAATAGCATTGACCCTCGGCTCACCGTGATTCGGCATCGAGTTCTGATTCACATTTGGAACATCATTGGAGAAATTGATGGCTTTGGAATCCACTAAATCTTGAACCAGGTGCTTAAAAGCTCTACAGTTCTCAGTATGATGTCCGGGTGCTCCGGAATGGAATTCACAGTGGGCGTTGGCGTCATAGCCGGGAGGTGGATTACCAACAGGTGGAGCCAATGTTCTCTTCTGAATTAACTGTAGCTTTAACATGTGCTGAAATAATTGAGAGTAGGGAATAGGCGGAGTGTCAGGATGCCTATCCCGCCTAGTCGCATTCTGTGGTCTGCGAGGAACCTGATTTTGTTGTTGAGACACTGCTTGCTGCTGAGGTGCTGCTGGGATGGTTATAGAAGCCACCTGTTGATTGAAGTTCTGACGAGGTCCATCTCTACCACGATATGATGACACAGAGTTTGTATCTCCCTCCTTCTTCTTGTAACCACTGGCATAAGGCTTCTTACTTCCTCCCGATGAGGACCCATCACCGCCTGATATTTTTCCCGCCTTAATTCTGGTTTCCACCATCTCTCCTACTAAGATCAAATCAGCAAACTTTCCAGTCATACACGGTACCAGCTTTTCATAGTAATGACCCTGCAAGGTGGCCATAAACATAGTTATCATTTCACGTTCCAACATGGGAGGCTGAACCCTCGCTGCCAGTTCACGCCACCTTTGGGCGTACTCCTTGAAACTCTCATTGTTATTCTGTGATAAGTTCTGCAGCTGTGTTCTGTTAGGAGCCATGTTAGTGTTATATTGATAGTGTTTAATAAATGCCCCTGCCAGATCTCTCCAACTATGCACATCTTTCCTTTCTAGTTGCATATACCACTACAGGGATGCCCCAGATAGGCTATCCTGGAAGAAATGCATCATCAGCTTCTCATTCTTCGCATGCGCAGCCATTTTACTCGCGTATGCCCTGACGTGAGTCCTTAGGCAAGGCACACCATTATATTTCTCGAAAGTGGGAGTCTGAAACTTGTGCGGGATAACAACGCCTGGAACCAGCCCCAAATCCTCCAGATCCATACCCAAAGCATCCTGATTTACAACACCCCTCAGTTGTTCCTCAATTAACCTAAACCTCTAATCATTGTCAATTTAGGGACCAACATACCCACCTGGAACAGAGAATGCATCTTCCTGAAGATCATCATACTGACGGCCATGAATTGCGCTGACATTGTTACCTCCCCCCACTACCGTGGGAACCACAACATTTTCTCCTCCGCCCGGAGGGATCACAACACCAGTAACAGGAATACCTCCGCCCGGAGGGCCATTCTGAACATTATTACCAGTAACACCAGTATGAACTCCTCCATGAAGGACACCATCTTCATCAATCCTTGCAATCAGTGGTTGAACAAGAGTCCTTAACTGCTCTTGGCCTTGAGCAACCCCTTGCATCAAATCCATGAATTGGTTCATGTGAGTCCGCATCTCAGTCATCTCATTTTGCAGCTGATCCATGAGTCTCTTCTGATTTTGTCTGGTAGAATACCAGTGAATGTGCTGATCTGCAATCCTGTACTGCGGAGGAGAACAAAGTAAGAACACCAGAGATAAACACCTTCCATGCAAAATGATTATGCAAAATGATTATGAATATGCAAATGCAAATGAACATGTTTAAAAATTCGCAGGGCGATCCTCCCCTTGATTCCAGTTCAACAACAAGATAGAACGGAACTTCTGCTCATATATTAAGAAAACCAGAGGAAAACCAAATGTCAACAATCACAAATCCAAGATAACAAGTCTGAACACAATAATCATAGATCCCAACCAACAAGCCTGGCGGTGGTCCAAATAATGAAAGAAAAATAGAAAACTACGGCATGTCATCAAAGTCCACAAGTGTCAATCCCCCCATCCATTATGCTTTTTGCTCCAGTCTTGAATTTCCTTGAACAACTTTTTGGTGTCGGGATGCTTCGGCCTCTGAATTAGCTCTTGAATGAGAACGTCTCTCCTATGCATGACCCCTTCCAAGTATCGGCAATGCAACTCCCAAGCGTCTTCTCCAGAAACACCATCCATGCTAGGACCCTCATTTCTAGGTCTATTCACTTCAGCTTGGATCTTTAGTTCCTCTATGGAGGCTATGGCTTCATTGAGTCGACCCTTGACTGCTTGTCTCTGGAATACCCCTGATAGGATCTCAGCGTCTTTCTTCTTGAGCTTCAACTTCAATTGATCAATCTGAGCTAGATAATCGTCTTCCTTACGCTTATTCTCAGCCATTGCAGTGTCTCGGTGAGCATTGAACCTATGAATTTTCAACAAAGCCTTGTCCAATTCCTCCTTCTTAGACTCGAGAACCTTACTGATACCTTCTAGAGCTTGCTTCATCCTTTGTCTAGCTGTGACCTTGTCAGCTAGCTCCTTTTCTGCCTTAGCGAGAAGCTCTGTCTTCAACTTGGCGATATGAACAGCTTCACCCCGCTCATGTTTCAACTGATAAATCTCTCTTTGCAGCTCACTGTTTTCTTCTTGCAGCTTTTCCTTTTCAGCCCACAACTTGTTAAACTTCTCTATCTCAACTGTGGTAGGAGGCTCAATCAGCAAGGGGTAAGATGGTGGTTCCTTGGAGAATGGCAAAAGCTCCTCCTCTACCCTTTTCTGAATCCAATCCTCATATGCTGGAAATGTTCTGTTGTTGCTCTTCCCAAAAGAAATCTTCCCCTTCTTATGACGATCTTCCCAAGTATTCACAGCTTCTTTTAACAGTTCTGGATTAATTTCCCCACTCAGATATAAAGATTCTTGGACCTCCTCGTCTCTTGGTGGCTCTTTCAAGGCATACCCGAATTGCCTAATAGCAAGAATAGGGTTGTAGTTAATTCCCCATTTCCTTCCTATTAGAGGCACATTTGGGAGTCCTCCACAACTAATCGTGATATCTTGGCCCAACAAGTCACGGTTAACCCAAATTAGATTATTTGCCCTCAAGCCCATCAATCTTTTGGACCACTCCAAAGTTCCTTGAGTATCTACAAATGCCCCAGATTTGGGAAGACGGTCAGCAAACCATTTGTAGAAGACTGGCGCACAAAAATAAAGGGGTCCTCCCCTCCTCTTCTCGTTCTTATAATGCACTGAATAATACAGATCTCCAAGCAAAGTAGGTACTGGATTCTTCGTGGTAAATATTCGGACAGCGTGCATGTCCACAAAATCCTTCATATTTGGAAACAACACCGTTCCATAGACACACACAGCCAAGATGGCATTGAAAACTATCCAGCATCTAGCCTTAGCATACACAGCAGCCTGTTCTATCAAAAATTTCGCATGAAAACCTTTACACCCTCCCTTACTAGCAATGTTATTTTTCAACAAAGATGGATCCAAATGCAAAGCCTCAGAAACCTTTTCCAAATCAGGAAGTTCTTTAGAAGGATAGAAAGGAGCTTCTTCTTTTATGGCAACATCCATAATGAGAGAAAATTCCTCCAATGTCGGAGCCAAGAGATAATCAGTGAATAGAAAACAACGCAGGTGAGGGTCATAGAATTGCACCAGAGTGTGCAAAGCCCTATACTCGTATTCAGTGATGTTGCGAGCAAAATTCAGAATTCTTTCGTACTCTCCTCTAAAGTCTGCCAATTCCCCAGGTTCTGCCATAGACACAATCTTGTGAACAAGATCTAGAATAAGTGATGGGAACTTGTACACTATGATGTTCTTTCTCTTCCCAGTACTCATCCTTAATAGTCTTCAAAAACTAGAATCAAAGTTAGGATACAGCCTTGCAAATGAATAAACATGTTAGGATGCAAAATGATGATGCAAATGCACACATAGGATCAAGGATGCCACACAGACTGGACAACTGCTGCACTAAACAACTGTATAATCTCAAGGATCTGCCCAAACACCCAAAATACCAGAATAACCATAGTACCACACTGATAAATCTGCTGATCAGAAAACCGGGTATGTTGAAGGTCAAGGTTACCTGCAAACCTGTAAACACCCTGCCCTCTCACATGTGGGTACTAGAAAGCCGAGGATCCTCAATATCACGGGCTCTCAGGTCGAGAAATGATGATACGTTCACCATTTCTGGTTTGGCATCATCACCAATCGAGGAGGCCTCAACTGATTCCCCTCAAAAGAAAACATCCTATGGCAAGTCCTCAGTTTTGGAACTGAGGTCGAGAAGCAATAGTACATTCATCCCTCGGGGTACAGTACTATCTCCAAACGAGGAGTGCTTCCACCGATTCTTTTCCAAAGGACACCCTATAGCAAGTTCCCAGTATTGGGTCCTCGGATCGACATGTGTAATGGGTTTGCCATTTCTGGTCTACCATTATCACGTCTCGGGAGGAGTACCGTTACTGAGTTCTCGGGAATGGTCGCCAGAGTCGACAGTTTTCCAAGTTACATTCAATCATCTGCACCAATGCGCAGGATAGAACATTACCGAAGAAAACCTCGTCTGGATGTGGAGTTTTCATGTATACTACGTCTGGCCAAATGCCACACGAGTCACACTACTTTCCACGCTAATCCTACGTGTATGCTCAAGCCTGGGTATTGGGCTTATCTCTCAGAACTCCCAACCCGCCAAACAGAAAAGCAGTGCAGCAGCTGATAATAAAATGCAATGCAGAAAATGCGGTAAAATAAAATACAACAAATAAAGCAAAACAGAAACAAAAACACCCAAAGAGAACGAATACAAGCAAGCGCTGGGATTGACTCGCTTAGGGATGGACCAACATAGGTCAACCAGAGTCCCCAGCAGAGTCGCCAGCTGTCGCTCCCAGGATTTTCTTCCAGGTACAAATGCGAAAGTGGCGCAGAAAACAGAGTCGTCAGCCGTGTAAATTTATCCCAAGAGAGGGAAAGGGAACACCGCATAAACCTGAGAAAGAGGGAAAGAAATGGTCATCGCAACCATACCCTGGGTTCGGGAGTCGGTTACGCGAGGGGAAGGTGCTAGCACCCCATGCGTCCATCGTACTCGATGGGATCCACGCTTGTTGTCTAATCTAAGGGTGAGTTATCCTAAAATCTATGGCTGCACTAAAATGGGGAAGGGAAAAACTAAGACAGACTCGGTAGGACGTCGACGTCCTAGGCCTACGTACTCCCTTTGTGTAATGGGAAATTCAGAGTCAACGTAGTTCGGACCAGGTTCTTTTTGTGTTTTTTATGAGCGACGTTCAGTTCGCGTCTGGCAGTTAGGGTCGATGCCTGTTTGCGACTCAGACGGAAAGTAACGTGCCCTTTTTGAAAATAACCTTTAGTTTGACAATCCCGCGGGATAAAAAGGTTTGAAGTTTGTTTGTATTTTTTAGGACAGAAGTGGCTTGATTTAGTTCATAACTCAACTTGAACCGAAGTCAATGACACGGGAACGAATGCGTCGCATGGTCGTCCCCAATGAGACGTATGCTCAACACTCTAAAAGAGAGAAGGGGGACCCCTCAATCTTTATTTCCTATGCTTAAGGCTTGTGTGCAAGGCAAGTTGACCTTATTACGTATCTTAGAAATGTTTTGAGATGAGAAGAGGGACTCAAAAGAAAAGAAAAAGACTACGGGGAAAAATCTATCCTAATGTTATCATGCAAAGATGGCCCTAAGGGGAGGTTCGACAACAACCTAAGCCTAAGGAAAGGAAAATATGAGGGGAAGAAAGAGTGAGAGTGGACATGGATAACTATTCACACCCCAAATAACTTACCTTAGCCCCTGCATAAAAGGTTAGTACAAATAGACATAAGTGACAATAAAACAAATGAAACTCAAGCAAATCACAAACCAAAGAGAAATGTTTATAAACCAAATGAAATTCAACCAAAACAGAATGTGGATGACCCAAACATGAATTATGAAGTCAAAGAAGCAAACCCAAATGATGGCACAAATGTCTTCTCAAACAAGTAATCAGACATGATCAAGGAAGTGCATATAAGAAGACCTCAAACAAAGAGCAATCTAATAATTAGCAAAACATCCTCTAAAATTACCAGATTAAAATTTAACACACCTCAACCAGTGGAAAACAACATATTAAAAACTCATGCAAAAATTCACAAGATAGGTCACCCATACAATTATGCAAAGTTCAGACAAGAAACATGGTTCAATATGCAAAGGAGGAGGACTAAAATGCAATATGAAAAAGTTTTAAAAATGAGAGAAAAATATTTTAATGCAATGCAATATGTTGGTGAAGCAATGCAAAAAGAATTAACTCAAAAGGTTTTATGGATGGTGAGAAATAAAATAAACAAGTCATGGTATGCATATATGAAATAAATTCAAAAGGGAATTATTCAAATAATTATTTCAGACGCCAAAACTAAAATAAAATGACAAAATAAAATTTTAGAAAATTTTATAAAATGCTAAAAGTGATTCATGAATTTTCTCGTAATTTTTTAATGCAGAAAACTATTTTTAATGATCAAAAATGAAATGCAATAATAAAATAAAAATGTAAATAAAGAAATAAGTATGGGGGGTGTGAATAGCAGCAAAAATACGTTAAAAAATGTTAATGGGTTGCAAAGGGGGGTGCGAACAGAAGGCCCAAACACTAAGAGTCCATCAGCGAAATAAAAATAAAAAAAGGAAACACCATGGAACCAGTCAACCAGTTACCTAATACTAACCATTGGATGCATCCGACGTGCCACACCAAGTCAACATAACCAAAAAGTAATTAAAATCAAAGGTTCAGATCAGAAGTCCACAGCAGCAATGGTACACGCGCATACAACAAATCCCTCAGCATACCATACGCAGCCACGTGATAGGCACATGGGTTTTTTAATTCGTTGGCTCACTAATGTCCACATGATTCATCCAACGTGCCATATTAGTCAACATAATAAGAAAGTAAGCCTGATGAGAGGACATGATTAAGTGCACATGATAATAACCATGGGTGAGCAAACACACAACTAAATAAAATAAAAACAAAACTTAAAACACGTGGCAGCATGAGGACCGTGGGATCAAACAATTGGACGGTCAGGATATCGTCTCCTACCTCCAAACCCTAAACTCGCCGGAGACTGAACCAGACGCCGGAACTAGGGTTCCGGTCGTCTTCTCCGTTCACCTGCAACCAAAAAGTCACCAAAACACGCAAGTGAATATATGTTCTTGACCAGAATTCCACGAGGATTAATAATATGCCATCAAAAATCACAAATAATCCACACATAAAGAGAATCGAATGGAACAAGTTAGGGTTCCAAAACTTAAAACTCACGCCACAACCACATTACACGTCCAAACTCAAAACAAAATACATATGCATCATCAGTGACAACCACAGATCATTATGCATGTCAAAAAATAAAGTTTTAGGATCATGGAAAGTGTTACCAACCTGAGATCATGCAACCTTTGCCCTTGCTATTAGCTGCAAATGATGATTGCTTCGTGCTCTAGGGATCCCAAGGGTTCAGATGGTGAAAGAAGTTTTGGAAAAGCTCTTATGGATTGTGAGATTCGAATGAATCAAGCTTTAGGGTTCCAAACTTTGTTCTCCTCAAAATCACGTGTGTTCTCCCCCAACCAGTGCATGAGTAACTTTAAATACTTAGGGTTAATCCACTGATGATCACTTGGGCCTTATTAATTCCTCACTTAATGAGTTTTGGGTGATTTTGGAAAATTGCATTATGTGAAATACACCCTCCTCCATGCATGTACATCCAAACATTCTATGATGGAGAACTTATATTTCAATTGCTAATCACACCTGTATGGAATTTGGGCCTTGAGATGTTTTGGTTCATGAGTTTTCAAAGATCTTGCAATTTTGCATAATGGAAAATAAGTGATGAATAAACCATGGATCCACTTGATTCCAAGGCCAAAAATGATCCTTATGGATTTTTCTTTGATGTTAGAATGTGGCTTGAAACAAAGGAATCAATTATAGGTCACTATGTCCCAAAATGCAAAAGTTATGAAATGGAACCCTAAAAACCACCTTGCCTTCTTCTGGTCATAACTTGAGTTTTACAAATGATATGGAGGCCATCTAGTACTTGTTGGAAAGGGGTAAAAAAAGATCTTCAACTTTCATGTTTGAGGAAAATTCATTTGAAGCTTCTTTGATGATGAAAAGTCAAGTTGAATGTAATGTAAGAACTTGCCCAAAAAGGAAACTTTCAAATTATAGGTCATTTCCATATTTAGTAACTTTTGTACCAACCCTTGATTCTTGATAAATGATATGAAACTTGACTCTTGAAGACCATATGAGGATGTGAGACCTTGAAAACCTTGAAGAGAACCTCAAGCTTTCATAGTTGACTTCCCCTCTCACTGTTGACTTTTATCCAATTCTCCTAATCCCCAATCCATTGGCCAATTGAGCTTCTCATGAACCAAACTGATGGACAATCTTCCATTCCTAGGTACTTAGGGACCCAAGGAATACCATGGAATCAAGTCTTGCCCAAAAAATCAGAAATAAACTGACTTTATAGAAAACCCTAATTTTGGTACCCTCAGTCTAGGAGGAAATAGCACAGTCTCCAAATCCAAATTCCTCTAAATATGATGTGTATCCTCTCCAACAAAGATAAGATATGCCATTTGGTGATGATAAAAACCCAAGAAGCTTGCCCATTGGAGCAATAAACCCAATAATCTCAAAACCCTAATCTCTGCACTGGTTAGGAGAGAGTGATCCACTTGAGCTCTCTTGAACAATATAAGGACTCTTGCTTGAAGAACATCTTCTCCTCTTGAACTGCCTCAGGCACCTTGACCCCATGCTAAGAACCAATGATATGCACACACGATAATGCAAAAATGAAGTGAAACATAAGCCAGTTAGTACTAAAGGTAGGAGAGCAAATTTTGGGGTGCTACACCCTTGACCATCACTGACTGGTCCACGCAATCAGTTGTGACTTCAACCATGCCACCTTTGTTAGCGGGGTCTTCAGCAACCTCCACCGTATTCACGTTATTATCGAAGCCATCAGCAACCTTCATCATATCCATCCTATCGTCGAAGCCTTCAGCAACTTCAACCATATTCACTACGGATGGCTCAGCATAGTGCGCCTCCACCACCTGCAAGGAGTTTGAATCCACCTTCGCCTGGGATTTCGACTTGTCGCCGAATTTGAGCCTTCCATCTCTTATTGCATTCTGCACTAGATCCCTGAAAAGGAAACATTGAGACGTTTTATAACCAAAAAATTTGTGATATTTTCAAAAACCTCTCTTTTTCGGTTGCTCTAAAGGAGGCA
The DNA here is from genome assembly GCA_022829125.1 of Lathyrus tuberosus. NCBI lineage: Eukaryota > Viridiplantae > Streptophyta > Magnoliopsida > Fabales > Fabaceae > Lathyrus > Lathyrus tuberosus. The sequence goes on from JALAZF010000384.1 coordinate 5,015,440, forward strand.
CCTTAGTACCAGGAGGCACTATCATTTGGCCATCCTTGACCAATAAATCAAATATTTCGTCACATTTTCTAACGTCGAACGTATAAGTTCTCTTAGGGAACTTGTCGTTCTTCTCCGATTCGATTGTATTTTTTCCATTCGACGGAGCCAAGACTTTGCAGACATAAGGGGGACCTTGTTTTAACTCCGCCAAATCTACCTCTTGTTCGTCGAAATTTGATGATTCCTCCTCATCATCATCCTCACAAACTCCGACATATGCTACCCTTTCTTTCCTATTTTTATTAACCCTAGCTTTTTCGGCTTTTAGTCGTTCGACCTGTCTAACCCTATCATCCAATTGGGCCATGTCTCTTAAATATTGGGTGTCTAATTTCTTCCTGATGGAATAGTCGAGGCCACCAGTGGCCATTTCGACTAACTCATGCTCTGGCACTTGTGTGAAACACCTTGCCTTGAGCAATCTTAACCTATTCAAATAGTCATCAATTGGTTCTGAGAATTTTCTCTTTACGCTAGCCAGTTCTTTCAGACTTATCTTAGTCTGCCCCATGTAAAATTGTTCATGGAATAACCTCTCCAACTAGGTCCAGGTATGTATCGAATTCGCGGGCAATGTGGTGAACCAAGTGAAAGCATTCTTCGTCAAGGAACTAGGAAAATATTTTATTCTCAAATTCTCATTTTGCGCTATTTCGCCTACTTCCATTAAGTATCGCGCCACATGTTCGACCGTCGATTCACTGGTATCCCCTGAAAATTTTGTGAACTTGGGAACTTTCCATCTATGGGCCAATTCTTGATGTAAAATATATTCCGATAAAGGGGAGGTATAACTGGGTCTTTGTAATCCCAAATTAATACCATTTCGTGCCATAATTCTTTCGACCATGGCAGCCAAATTATTCTCTGCCGGCATATCATTACAATGCATTTGTTGTATAATATTGTCAGCATTTTGGTTTCGATTTATTAGCAACACTCTTGGTTCTTGTTGAACAGGGATTTCGACCCCAGGGGGTTCGACTGTCCCTCCTTGGTTCAGAACTTCCGCCTGAGGGACGTTTGGTTGCCTTTGGTTTATGGTAGGTTATTCTTCGACCGCTACCCTTGGGTTTTGAACTACTTGTTCCCTTGGGGGAGGTTGGGGGACACCGAAGAAATTAGCAATGCGCGTCATCTGTGCTGCCAATTGTTGATTCGTTTGTGTCGTGTTTTGGATCAAAGGGTTGAATATAACCCCTATTTGTTGGGCTAACATCTGGACCATATCATGGTTACTCTCATCCATTTGTTGCCTGATCACTTGTGCAGAGTTATTGGTAATGTTTGGCATGTAAGTTTGATACCCCGTTCCTAAAGGCTGGCTCATTCGGCCCATATGGTTCACACCAGAACCGGACCCTTGCAAGGGCGAAGTTATGTTCATTGTTGGATCCGTAAATGCTGATGGTGCGTTATGCAAACTTGCCATTACTGAAGTTGGCATTCCATATGGTTATTCTCGATTTAGATGCATTGAAAACCCAGATATAAAGGGTCTGTATATACCACCTGAAGGGGGAGGAGTCATTTGAGGCATTTGGGGCCCCATAGTTGAAAAACTAAGAGCACCCTGGGGAATTGAAAGCGCAGGCGTCGAACCCGCTGTTGATGGATTAGCCTCTGACACTGATATTGAGGTCGTATTGCCCCCAGTCGAAGGATTAGGGGGTGGTATTTCATTATTCGTAGGATTCTGATTGTTAGGCGGATTTGGATTCGCCATTCTGCGTACTCGTCTTCTTCTGGGTCTTTCTTCGTTATTTATGGCTATTTTACCACTTCTTAGTCTCATAAAACAAAACGAAGAAATTTTTTTTTCGAGTACAGTATAAAATGAAGGTTTTCAAATGTTAATAGCACAAGGTCCCACCGGGTGTGCCAATTTGTTTGCTTGGAAAATTCACAAACAACCGCTGATCTCCTAATTTATGGAAAACTAGTTTACTTACAGGACCGATCAAACAAATCCTAGGACAATGTGCTTTAATAATTTTGGCAATTTGCGTTAGAAAACCTTTTGTTTATTGAATTCATCATAGTTTTCACCAATTTTGTATTTTTCGACAAAAGTAACAAAACTTTGCTCCTTAAAATAAATGGCGAAATGTAAATAACTTGCAAGTAAGAAAATGGCAGAAAAGTAAAGGAAATTGTAAATGAAGAACTTACAATTTTTATTAAAATACAAGGAATGAAAACTGGTGTTTTTCAAACGTACATTTTCTCAGTAACTACTCTTTTCTCTCTCACGGTTACTTTGAGTATTTCTTGAGTGATTTGTACAAATTCTGAACACACACGAAAATCCAACACTAAGACTCCCTATTTATATACAAACGAAATAACCACCAATAACAACTACTTCTCTTAATGGCGACAAATGGCATTCTGCATGCATTCGTCAACTAGATGTGTTCCACACGTCCTATTTCAAAATGAAACTCCCTCCTAAATTTGAATTTCAAACACCTGTCGAACTGATTCCTCTTCTGTCTAAATATTCCTCATACTTAGAAATATCTGCCAATGCTTTCCCTAAGTACCATTTGTCTTCGACTTGCTTTTTTCCCACCAGAAACCCTCTGGTCGAAATGTCCTGGCGTCGAAATTAGCAATCTACAAATTAATTTATTTGCTTGGAAAATTCGTAAACAACCGCTGATCTCCTAATTTATGGAAAATTAGTTTACTTACAGGACCGATCAAACAAATCCTAGGACAATGTGCTTTAACAATTTTGGCAATTCGCGTTAGAAAACCTTTGGTTTATTGAATTCATCATAGTTTTCACCAATTTTGTATTTTTCGACAAAAGTAACAAAACTTTGCTCCTTAAAATAAATGGCGAAATGTAAATAACTTGCAAGTAAGAAAATGGCAGAAAAGTAAAGGAAATTGTAAATGAAGAACCTAAAACTTTTATTAAAATGAAAGGAATGAAAACTGGTGTTTTTCAAACGTACATTTTCTCAGTAACTACTCTTTTCTCTCTCACGGTTACTTTGAGTATTTCTTGAGTGATTTGTACAAATTCGGAACACACACGGAAATCCAACACTAATAGTCCCTATTTATATACAAACGAAATAACCACCAATAACAGCTACTTCTCTTAATGGCGACAAATGGCATTCTACATGCATTCATCAACTAGATGCGTTCCACGCATCCTATTTCAAAATGAAACTCCCTCCTAAATTTGAATTTCAAACACCTATCGAACTGATTCCTCTTCTGTCGAAATATTCCTCATACTTAGAAATATCTGCCAATGCTTTCCCTAAGTACCATTTGTCTTCGACTTGCTTTTTTCCCACCATAAACCTTCTGGTCGAAATGCCCTGGCATCGAAATTAGCAACCTACAGTATCAAATAATAGTTTAAGCTGAAAAATAAAATAAAGTCAAAAATAAACTTAAATATAAAAACACACAAAAATAGTAAAAATAATGAAATAAACTATAGAGTTGTCTAAGTACAATGGTAGAAGAAAGTGCATCAAAATGCATTGATCACCCACTCCACCCTCCAATGATTTTCCATTGATTTTTTTGTTTTCCACTATAGTTTGAGGCAGATTACACGATGTTAAGTAGAATCAAAATATCCAATTTTATGTTGAAAATGAAAGCTCTGGTGTTTTGGACAAATTTTGGTAAAACATAAATGTTGAAATAAGAAGACTCAACATGGAGATCAAGCTGAATAATTCTGCAGAAGACGTGATGTCGAATGAGATGTCCCAACATGCATATTTGACATCCTGGGCTGGTTATAACAGATTGATCTAAATCTGTTTTATATGTTGCAACACTCATGGAGTAATCACAGCAGTGGATCAAGGAAAGATTTGTTTAAAGATTCGAAACCCAAGGAGACAGAAACCTATAAATAGAAGACTTAGACCTAGGATTTTATATGCCTTTTGTAACCTAGTTCTCTTGCGTAAGAAACAAGGGTTTTGGGTTTTGAGAGTCGTTGGCTCTCTAGGTTGTAAGTCTCCTTGTATCAGTTGATGCACTGTGGCAGATATAAGTGTCACACAGATCTATATGCCTTGAGGTATTAGATTGTGTATTGTTCTTGGATGAAGCTTTTAAGCAAATCCGAGTTAGCTTGTTTGTCAAGTATGCTTGACAGAATTCTGTATTGACAGGGATGATGTAGAAATCACAGTTGGTGATTAAGGGAAGTGAGTGGGGTATCTCGTATCAAAGAGGTTGTTCTTTGATAAAGTCTTCATTGGGTAGATATTAGGGTATAAAGTTGTAAATGGGGGAGTTTAGCTTTGTAACAGTTCTACAGATAGTGGAGTCTTCTTCCTGGATTGGTATCCCCTAGATGTAGGTGAGTTGCACCGAACTGGGTTAACAATTACTGTGTTCTTTATCATTCTGCAGATTTACTTTTCTGTTAGGGTTCATGATAAACATGTTGGATCAGATGTCGTAACATCTGTGATTCTGCAGTTCTGATATTCAAGGTATCAGTCTGTTGTTGTTCCTATGCGTTTAACCATTTATGTAGAACAATGTCTAGACATGTGTTAGGACATCTGCTGCCTGTATTTCTAGAATTTCAGATAATATAAAAAATATTTTATCGGGATCTCTTGACTTGTATACAATATCCAACAATCATGCTCCAAACTCTCTATTCTGCAACGATATTTCCTTGATCATACTAATATCTTGAGCATTGGTTTATCCAAAGATTGAGAAGAACTCCCACCTTGATCGTAGGCTTCCAAAAATCACTACCAAAGTGAATATGGAGAGAAGAATCTCCTTATTTTCCATTGGACTTGTCAAAACCAGCCACAACACCACACACCTTGCAAATCTATGAAATCTCAATAAAATCTTCAAAGAAATGTTAAACACAATAGCATAATCTTGTCAAAAATAACAAATCTTCGAAGAGGTGATTTAGATCCACACAAAAATGGATGTGGAATGAGGTAGAATATTAAATTTTTTTTTTTCAAGCACTCAATAAAGATTCAAACCCCTTTTTAAAAATGAGAGAACAATTGAGTTGTGAGTTTTCAAATCAATAATGTAAGCATGTGTTTTTCAACATTGTCAGGGGCTTTAAGAGAAAATTATTTTATATGTGTTGTAGGTCTAGCACAAAATGTGTGAAAAATGGTGTATGATTCGAGTCACAAGTAAGAGTTATGATATGAGTCATAAAATTAAGTGATATGAATCAAAAGAATAAACCATACCATAACTCATTTGTGTGATTTGAGTCACACAAACTGTGATTCGAATTAGAGTTCCATAATAAAACCAGGAATATTTTAGTTCAGTGTGATTCAAATCAAGAATTCTTATGGTTCGATTCAAAGTGTTGTTATACGAATCATGAAGTATATGTTTCAAATCATGAAAACTAGAAAAAAATCCATGAGCTCTCTGTAAGTTTGATTTGAGTCATATGGGTTGTGTGATTTGAATCACACGACTAGAATCTCAGTTTTTTCAAAATTTTAATAGATTTTTTAGATTCTACTATAGTATTTTCTTGAACCATTCTCAAATATAGTTTTTGATCCAAAAACTCAATATATTGATTTGAAGCATATTTCTTAACCTCTAATCAGACACTTTGATTTATGCATTCTAGAAAAACGGATTTAAAAATAAATATAGAAATGCGCAATAATGAGGATACTCAATAAATAAATAAACAAGATTAAAATATTAGTACACAAGTAAAAAAAACATTTAACTCATGAGGCAGATACATGCAACTTTCAACTTCAGTATCCCCCTTTTTGATGCTTCGCAAGCTTGAAATTGGAATAGAGCCAGTTTATGCATAAGCAAAACATGATCAATTTTTCCTCCATTTTCTTTTGCTCCATGTGAAACATTTCACAAAATCACGGACAACATAAATACATAAATCAAATATGAACTCACATTACAACTTCTTCCCCTTTGACAAGATCAAAAAGAGGTAGATGAAAAGGAGTCTAAACACAAATAATTGATGCTTTACCCATAATACTTGTTCACAACAATTACTGACGACTACATATCTAGCTGTTATATCCTAAATTTTACCCCTTAGATTTCATAACATCTTGCACTTACATTTAGGGATCAATCATCTATGCATTGTTAACTAACCCATACCTTTGCTAGTTTGTTTCTTTTGTGAAAATTGGGATTGATACAAGAAGGAAGACAGGAGCAATTGACCAAGTTCTCATGTGTTTCAAGGTCTTCTAAGACTATTCTTTGGCTCCTTACATCATCACAAGTGTTCACCAGTTTGGGATCTCAAGACTTTGGATCAAAGCAATTCAGCAAGAGATTATCAGACCAAGGTTGTGGAATTAGGGTTTTAACCTGAAGGATCACTGAAGAGGTTTGTCATGATCAGTCAAGGTTTGATTGGTTCATCAACCAAATGAAATTACCTACATTCAAGAGATCTTACTCCACAAGAAATCAAGTGTGTTTGGTTCCTATTACAAGTACCTTGAGCGACAAGCTCACCATACCTCAAACTAGGGTTTTGTCAAGACAAGTTAGTCATTGCCTTTGATTTTTGATCAAGACATATTTCCAAGCCTTGGGACATGGTTCCATATGTTCATAAACATCTTTGGAGGCCATCTATGGACCTTGAAAGAGATTGAAGAAGCAAGATCCTCAAATATCATCCAGTTGAATTCCTGAGGAAATTAGGATTTTGACTAACAAAGTCAAGCCTCTGACTTTGGTGTTATTGACCCAAAATGAAGTATTCAAGTCACACTCCACCTTAACATGTTCAATCCTTGAATGAGGGCATGGGAGACCACCATCTGAAATATTTCTTGCAAGAAGGGCAAGATTTTGTTCTTAAAATTTTCTAAGTAAGGAAGGATCCACTTCTTGTGCAAAATTGGAAAAGTCATAACTTCCAAACCACACATCCAAATTGTGTGATCCAAAGCTCAAATTGAAGCTCTCATCATGAAATTAAAAACATATTAGAGGACCCTTCTCAAGTTAAGGCTGGGTTTTTAAGTTACAAGGCTTGGAAGTTTGAAACACTTAAGGACTTAGTGAAATTTCACTACTTTTTGCCTTAAAAACCAGCTGACTTCACCTCCACTTTTCACCAAGATCCCTTGTGATTCAGAACTTGGGTTGAACATGAAAGTTTTAAAGGACATTTGGGGCTTTCCAAAAAGCACAAGAACTCCTCAATCCATTGAGTGAGCTGAGAGATTCGATTGAAAGAAGTTTGAGGTCCATTTCTTGATTTTCAAGTCACAAACTTATGCATAATGATGTATTACACTTATAATCACCAAGAATTTTACTCTTTTGATGTTTAAAAGCAAGATTAGCATGCTTCAAACCTCTGCCACAATTTTCCTCAAGTGGTAGCATTAAAATAACATGGTTTTATTCAACTTGGTGCAACTTGACATGAGGTGAGAGAAACTTGACACAAGGCATGGCAGTCCACTATTTCTCCTTGTAACTTGGGTTTTGACCCAATCAAATCAGCCCACATCGCAACAGAGCCTATGGTTAGGGCTTTGAGGACTCTTTGCTCAGCCAAGCCAGCTCACACGAAGGAAGCTTCTCAAGAGGGCAAACTTGGCAATTTTCCATTTCTGACCATGCCTTGAACCCTCAACATTTCTTATAAATAGGTGCTCAATATACTCTCCAAGACACGCCAGAATCACCCCACAAAGAGGCTGATTGCTCACTCTATCCTCTCATTCACAAGTTCTTGCAAATCTGCAAGAACTACCCAAACACAAGTTTTACTCGTGCACTTTCTCTCTAACTCCACAAGTCTCCTCTAAACACCATATAAAGAACCTCTAAAAATTCAAACCCTAATTGTAACACCCCTACCATCATTTGCCATTTTTGAGGTTCCATTTGCAAGAAGGATCGGGTTCCATATTTGAAGCACCCTCCGAAGTTTCTAAGCATCTGCTTCACTTCTCCAAAGGTCAACAAAGTTCCAGAAGGGTTTTTCTCTCCTCTGCAAGTGCTATAGAAGAAGCCTTGGACTTTCTCCAAGAGGTAGGATTTCTAAACTTCAAACCCTCATGTTCATGCATGATATTGTTGCTGGTTGAATGTTAAAATGTAGTGTGTTTATTGTTTTGTATTTCTGAATTCAAGGTTGCCTTGTTTGGTTGAAACTCAGCATGATATAACTAGTTGAAATCTTATGATGTTGCATTGTTATGTGTTGATTTTTGAATCGTATAATGGTTATTAATGAAAACTAAGTACATGTTTGTGTTCCTGGGAGTTTATACTCCAACTTTGATTTTTGTTTCACTTGATTTGATGGAGAAATGAGAGAGATACGTGGGTTAGAATACTTGGCCATGGCTATTATTGTTAGGGTTCGAGATAGAAGAGAATGAGAACGAGGAAGAAGAAGTGGTGGCCCCCAGTCTATCCCATGTGGCGCTGAGGTGGCCGTTTAAGGGTTGTTTTAAAATAAAAATAATTTGAAGTGTATAATGTTTGGATGAGAGTGTAGCACCGCTGGTCCATGGAGGAGGTTATAGGTATTGGCAAGTGAAGGGTCTGGGGTTCGAATCCCCCTCGCCCTAGACCTTTTCCTTTTTATTTTTCTACCTGAACCACTTGTTATGTTATTTTATTGAATGCTTGCACACTATGTTCACACTGCGCGCGCAGCCTAGTTGGTAAGGCTATTGTGCACTGAGCCTCAGGACGTGGGTTCAACACCCATGGGGTGCATTTCCCTTTTTTTATCACTTGTTCCATTTCCTTTTTATGGTTTGTACTTTGTTTTCAAACATTCATAACTTGCTCATTTTTCACTCTTTTTGATCCATTCTTTTTGCAAGATGTTCTTTAACATGTCTATTTTCTGGTTGTAAAAAGAAATTGGTGAAAATAATTATTTTTGAAACATTTGTTAATGTTGAAAGCGAAAGACTTTTTTAGGGTTTCATAAGAACATCTTGATTTTCTTTTGATTTCTTTGCCATGCTTCCTTTTTCATATTGATCAAATGAGACCTAATACATGTGGTTCAAACCTTGTATGATGCTATGACATTGTATGTTTTTGTTTCACCTTATTTCCTTGATGTTTAATGTTTTTTTTACATGAAAATATCCTTTGAAATACCATGAGATCTCTTTAGATAATTTGCCTTGTAACATGAGCTTGTTTGATCAAATATGTGATTTGTTTATGTCTTGAAACTTGAATACCATGTTTGGAACCATCTTTAAGTGCTCATATGCCTTGGATTGTCATTTCTGATTTCATGAACTTAAAAAATGTTGCCACATTCTTTTGTTGACCCATACCACTTATATTTGCCAAATATTTCCACATGTGCTCCCATGAAGTGTTTTGGTCATTACCAAGCCCATGTGCTCATCTTGTTTGTGATGTTTTGTTATCTTATAACTTTATTAAGTCTTCCCCAAGTGAGGCAAGCTCTTTAGCTCTCCTTCTTAACCCTCATCATTCCCCTCCTTCCAAAGGAAAGACTCTCTATTGACTTTTAAGTCATAGATAGCTCATGTACCATTTTGGCCTCCTTAGAGCCATTCCCTATCCTCATAAGGATTCACCCTTGGCCTTCTTAGAGCCTCTTCTCCCTTTAACCTTATTAGGTTCCCCTCTTGTAAGCACTATCCTCATAGTTGCTCACTTATCTCTTTAGCCTCCTTAGAGCCACTTACCTCATGACTTAGGTTCCACCCTGAGTTCCTCAACTCTATGTGAGCATCATCATTATGATGTTCCTTCCCTTTTGGACTCCTTAGAGCCATTTACCTTCAAAATTAGAATTAAGTTAGAGTTCTTCAACTTTATGTGATTCTCATCATCATGAGTGTTCACTTACCCTTACAACTTAGACTTAGAGAGTTACTTAAACTCTATATGAGCTCACACTCATTCCCCTTGGAACTTTGGCCCTAGTCAATGGTTCCTCAATCCACCTTAGTAAGGTGAACTACGGTTGCTCTGATTCTTTAGTCAGGATACGTAGGCACAAGATGCGACGTCTTGGCGAGCAAACTTAGTATATATCTCCTAGGTCCTTACCTTTAGCATTTTAGGTCTTTACCTTAACCTTAACAGATTTTCTTAGCAAGCAAACATAGCATAACACACATACAAACAAGAGGTTCCTGTAGAGTACTACAGATACTTAGGGTGATAATACCTTCCCTTAGTGTAACCAACCCCCGAACCCCCGATCTCTTAGCTGTGTCTTTACATAGTGCACTTAGGGTTTCTTCGATCTTTACCCTTTCCTTTGGATAAATCAAAGCTCGGTGGTGAATTTCAAAGTTTTGTGATGCAAGTTAATTAATAGCTTGTTATCTGATTCTCACCGCAACACTACCCTCAGTGGTAGAAAGAGCAACACTATGATATTTTTTTCAATACAAATAACACATCTAATGTTGGCCGTGAAATGCATTTAATCTCAGCTACACATGCGAGGTAACAAAGGGAGACATGAAAAGCAATCAATTATCACCTCGGTGTTTCTAAAACCAAGGTTTGAAATTAAAAGGTCATGGGTTCGATCCTTATCAACTGCATATTTTTTATTTTCTATTTTTTTTGTGTTCACGCCATATACCTCTCGATTGTATTTAAAGACCAAGGTAATAAGGTATTCATTTACCTCGGTTTTAAGTAATAACCGAGAGATAAAATCTCTTTTTTTTTCCTGTATCATTTTCACTGGCCTATATATTTTGCCTATATCATTTTCACTGGCTTGTATCATATCATTATAAATCTATTAACCAATGAATACCATATTTACATTGTTTTAATTTTTGTTTCACCTGCCTGTATCATTTTTTACACAGAACCTACAAAAATTGAGAAAAAATTGGAATATATCAAATCATTTAAACCAAGGTTAGAAATTTATATTGTTTTGATCATCAAGACAGAATACACACATTTACATATTTGCACAAAACAAATTAAAGAAATTTACACATTTACAACCAAGAAAAAACTATTGCTTTAGAGAATCATAACAAGATAAAAAGACTCTGGCTCAACGTGATTGGATGTCATCCATGTCTTCTTTTGAGTATGGTGTTTTGTTGGTAAACTCCTATGATTATAACAAAATTTAAAGCATGAACTTAAGAAGATATGGATTAAGTTAATACCTTATGTTTCATTCATCCATTTGTAATGCATGTGGAGACAATATAAAGCATATATCTCATAACATAGTATCTACATGAATGGTTGTCGGGTTGTTTTCGCCACTACAAATAATTTTCATATATTTATATCACACTAATACACAAAAATAATATAATGTCAAAAAGCAAAAGTAATATACTTACTTTTGGGAAACATTGACTGTCTTTTTACCAAGTGCATTATGTTTGAGTGCATTATACTCCTCCATCGCTCTACACATGTCTGTTAAAATTAAACATGAATAAAAAATATTCAATTCTAAAGTTAAAAATAATACCACTTACCCAATCAAAGCGTTAACCACTTCTTTGGGCATTTCAGAGTGCAACAAGCAAAACACAACTCTAGTATTTTTCTTGGGACATATAAATATTAGTTGTCAATGATCACTGCATAAACATTCAGAATAATTAATATGTATAAAATTGATTTATAAATGAAAACACAAATTAATATATACGTACTTGCGGTAAAATGGGGACAAATAACAATTTTTTATGTTCCCTTTCAACTTATCTTTTAAGTAAAGAAGGATATTGTTTCCTGTTGAACCGAGAGTAAGACCCATGTGCGCCGGATCTAAGATGCAATACTTGTTTTGAAGTTTCCTTTCAAAACACAACTCATGGATGTACCTGCAAGAGCGAATCTTTATGTTAAAGTAGAAGAATGTATGAATATAAATAGAGATCAACATAAAAACTATACTTATGAGGACCAAATTTGTAATACTGAATTCTTTAGGTACACATTTCCCGACAAAAATTCATGGACAGAAATCCTAGAAAGTACGAATAACTGAGCTGGATCATGACTTAATTTAATAATCATGCATGGGTCTGGAATATTATTAATAATCATTCCTAGTCTCTAAATGTTATCTCCTTTTGACGGTGTGGGTTCAATATTGCGCTGGTTGGAAGAAAAACTTTCTTTGGCGCTCGTACCGCTCGTAACTTTCTGAACTTCATTCTCTTGAATTTCCAACATATTTGAATTTGTGTAGCTAAATAGACCCAATGAATTCATTTTATGGATCATAAAAACAACATAAATACAACCCAAAATTAAAATATGCAAACAATAATAACATAAACATATAACTTATACCTCAAGCACATCGCGAGTACACTTCTCGGACACCTTCTCCTCAGTCATCCTCCCTCGCTCCTTCTGGACACTCTCTCGCACGGTCTACAACATACTCTCCCTTTCTTCCTCCAACTTCCAATCCTGCTCCTCCCTCCACCTCTTCTTCTCCTCCTCCTCAAATTTCTTCCTATCCTCCTCCAACTTTCTATCCCGCTCTTCTCTCCACCTCTTCCTCTTCTCCTCCGACTTCCTATCCTATTTCTCTCATTCCTTCTCCAACTCAACAACAACAATCTCTTTAATCTCTCTCTTACGAGTTTTCTCTCTAGATGAATTAGATGGTCCAAAATATGCCTTAAAGCCAATGACTCTTCCAAGACCACGGACACGCCCAAGATGCTCCTCGGTTCCAATCGCTTCTACAAAGATGTCATGACTATCTTGTGAAGTTAAGAGGCCGACTTCAGCTTGTTCAACCAGATCATCCTACAACACATATAAATTTTCATCTTTAACAAATTCATCTAACTAAAATAAATATTGTTGAAAAAAGTATCTACTTACAATCCTTTGAGCCACTTCGTGCGTAACATCTGATGCGAACTCGTCGTCTTATCTTTGACGTGCCCTCTTCCATTTCTCGTGGTGTGATAATGGAGATGGAGTATGATCAAGACTTATAGAACCTCTCAGATCTTCCTCCCTTTGATTTCTTTTTTCTTACATCATCTTATTTTCAAGTTTCTCATATCCTCCATGAAACAATCTATGTGGATATATATTTCTAGCTCGATTTTCTTTTCCTTTTTGGATTTTCGCCAAGAAGGCAGGAGTGGTGCGAGACTCTACAAATATCTCCCAAACATCTTGATCAATAAATGAATACACATCGTATGGATGATTTTTTTTCTCTTCTCCATGTTTAATATAATCATGGGTGAGTTGTGTCTTAAATCCCCTTCAATGTTCACCATAATATGTAAGCATCTTCTTTTTCACATTATTATCTTCTGAACTAACAATGAACACTTCCTATATTTACACAATAGAGATGTTATTAGTATTAAATAAAAAATAAATGATCATATATACTTGCAAACAAATCACAAAACATGTGAACATCTTCCCATATGACGTCTTTCAAGTCCTCTTCAACATCGTACCAACTATCTATAAAAAACTCACTTTACTTCTACCTTGTAACGCAATGTAACCCATAAAATCGCCAGCATGTTCACCATAATCTCTGTCGGTTGCAGCATCAACTATAACTGGGTAGCGAACACCGGTTTCGTGGTACCTCTAGTTTTTCTTTTACAATTTCAGATTTGTGTTAACAGATGTTGAAGCAAATGTTGTATGGGAGGTGCTTGTCGAATCGGCCATGACTATCAAGAGACAAAAACACATAAACAAAATGATCAAGAGACAACCAGGAAAAAACATATAAACTCATTTTGGTGATATATAACTCGTTTAAGTGATATATAACTTGTTTCAATGAAGAACAAACTCGTTGAAAAATGATACTTGTTGACAAAATGACTATCTAAATAAACCTCAAAATGATCAAGATAAATTATACTAACTAACGTTTCAATAAAAAAAATGGAAAATTGTAGATACAAAATGATATAAAGACAAACTTACGTAAAACCATATACAAAATGATAAGTGAAAAACAAAGTGATATATAACTCGTTTCAGCGAAGAACAAACCTGTTGCGAAAATGACGTTTGATGAATATCAGTTGGAAAAGTTTTGATGAATATCAACTTGAAAATCGCTTAGAGTTTTTTTTGTTGCAAAATGAGAGTGACGAAATGACATTTGAGCGTTGATAGGTAAATGAAAAGTTAGAAACTAGCTAGATTGTAGTCTGAAGTATTTCATGCAATATATGTGTCACGTCGGTTTTATATAAAATCCGACGTGATAATATTAATTAAAAATATAAAATATAAAAAACGCAATAGCGCCATATTCTGGAAATTCAATTATAATATATATAACGTCGATTTGTTTATACTAAGGGGTTTGAACATATCAAATAAAAAATTAAAATAAAATTTTGAAAATAGTATTTTGAAATTGATTAATGCAAAATATATTACCTCTCAGTTGGACCATGTAGCCGAAGTAAATGCTAATGAAAAAAATAGCAATGATAAAATGGAACTTAGAAAGGCGCCAAGTGAGAAATACCCTAGGAATTTGAATATATACTTTGGCATCTTCATTAAATTTTAATCATTGTTTATATGTATACTTTGTAGGAATTTGAAGAGCATGAAAGTTAAGCAAGTAACAATACTGTAAAATATGAACTTGATTCTTATTTAGATGAGTAAAGGTTGCCTCCATCGGTTGGTTTTGATATCTTGGCTTATTGGAAGAAAAAAAGTTGTAGATGACCCAATCATGTAAGAATGACTTGTGATATATTGAGAATTCCAATAACCACGGGGGCATCTGAATATGTTTTTAGCACTGGCCCTCGAGTTTTAAACAAATATAAAAGTTCAATGAAAGAGGAAACAGTTCAAGCTCTCATGTGCACACGAAGCTGGTTATATGGTTTTCAAGGTACACTAACTTTTCTCAAGGTAAACTAACTTTTCTCAAGTGTATCATAGATTCATAATTTTGCATGTTATTCACTCATGTTATAAATAATGTATTTTTTAACGACTACTTTTCTTGTTTTGTAGAAGTTAATAATGACAATAATACTTATCAAGATGGTTTAAGTGGACAAGCAACCAACACATTTGAACATGTGAATGTCATTGAAGAAAACTCAAGTGACATTGCGAGTCAAGTTAGGACTATTTGATTTTTTGTTAAGTTTGATAACTTAAACCTTGTTATTTTGTGGAAATTATTGGTTGGATATTGTGTTATGATGTGTCTTATTTTGTGTTATCATATAGCTTAAAACTATGTAATTTGTTGGAAGTTACACGTTGGATATTTTGTGTTATCATGTACCTTTGAACATGTACTTTGTGTGTAATTTGCTGGAAGTTACAAGTTGGATATTGTGTTCTCATGTACTTTTGAACATGTACTTTGTGTGTAATTTGTTGGAAGTTACATGTTGGATAATTTTGTGTTAGGTTACAAGTTGAACATGAACATTTGAACATCTTGAAACAAATTATTTAAATTTGTGTTATGTTGAATAAATTTTTATATTTAATCAAATTGTTACAGGTTACTTACAAAATAAGGAGACTTTTTAATATTTTTTAAAAATAAATCTGTTTAAGGCCATACCCGTTTAGGGTCGGACAACCCGCAGATCAGACAAGACTGAACCTAAATAGCAAAATTGGAACCCATATTTAATAAGGAGTTTTTTAGGCCCGACCGGAAAAAAAAACCCGAGACTTGCAAGAACTGTGGCCAATTAAGGCTGGATAGCCCAGCTTGACAACATATTTTAATAGAGTTGTTGTTTGACAACCAACAAAGTTAATGATAAAACAACAAGAGCCGTTTTTACAAAAGTGTCTTCATTTTCTATAAACTAGAGTACTTTAAACTAAATTACTCGGAAAGTTAAAAAATAATCTCACCAAAGAAACAGTTAAAAAAAAACTCACCAAGATTTAAAAAAAAAGTTAAAAACTTTATCTGACGCAATGAAATCAAACTTACCAATGTAAAATAAATTCAATCTCAATCCTAAAAGACACAAATTTTCAATCTCATTGGGAGACGACAAAAGGATTGAGTTAAGTCCAACTACATTTTCTTAATATGGTATTAAGAATTTTGTTTAAGATCTCATGGACCATCTACTATTAAGTTTTTTTTATCGGATCACCCACCATTTATTTTCACACTCTAGATATCTAATCCTAAGCGTGAGGGGTGTGTTAAAAATCTCACATCAGATAATATATAACCTAAACATGTGTTTATATGTGGAGGTAGTCTTTATTCTACAAACCGATTTTATATTATTGAGTTAACATTTCTTAACAAGTAGCCATTCAACGATTTTTTTTCCTTTTAAAAAACTAAAACATCTCCAGATTTTTGAAAATTTAATAGTAAAAGTAACGAATAGTTAGAATCAAAACAAACTTTAAATATTATGTTTAGAGTAAAGATGATAAAAGTAAGGACTACAAGAACAATTTGTAATAAAAACATAAATAGACTCGGTCACTCTTAATCTAATTTTAAGAAAAATATGATGTCTAACTTGCACCATTAATAAAAATGTGAATGTAAAGCTTTACTTTAAAACCAAATAGTAATATAATAGCAATCATTACTACTTAAAGAATAATATTTTCATATTACTTTATTTTTAATTTTATGTTAAGTAAGAAGAGTGCGACATCTATGTTGTATTTAACCATTGACAGATTTGCCACATAAACATTAGTGACATTTAACAAGCACATAAACATAAAGAAGTCCAAATTATTTATTTTATTTATACATAAAACAAGTTACAAGATACATAAATAGGAAATTGGTCATGATCCACAAGCAAGCATGCTACTACAGCCAGATTTTACTAGATTTGATCAACTCTCTTCATATGGTGGTTTTTGAAGACTGCAATGGAACCCACATAAGATGGTTTATAGAAAAGAAGTGACACACATGAGTATTCTTCCCGGGCTTAACTTTCAGTGTCTTAAATATAATATGATTTGGGTTCCAATCAGATGTATCCAAATGGCACATTCCAAGTGCCTCCATTTTATCTCCATTCTCATCACCGACAAGTGTGACTTTGAACACTTTAGTCCCTGTAGCCATGGTGTGACACAAGTAAACTGCATATGGATATGGGAGGGGATGGCAAGATACCCATTTGGGAGCATAGATGTCATGCGATACTTCCAAAATGGTGTATTTCTGTAAAGGTATAGCAGATGGTGAAGGGTAACTAGTTGTGAGAATATTATGCTTAGTTTCGGAACCAATTATTGTGTCAACGAATTCAAGCATGGACTCTACTGAATTAACACAAATCTTGGTCTCTCCTTTGACTGCTTCTCCTTCACACTGTTCAAGTGTGCCTCTCATGGTCTTGGCTTCAAGAGAGTCTTCAGGGATTGAGAAAAGTTGAAGAACGCTTTGTAGTTGTGACATTGAGAAAGGAATTGCGTCAGCTTCTTTTCTTGAAAAGAAATGAGGAATCTCTTGGACAGAAAATTGGAGGGTCATTACATTTCCAACATGAAGATCATCTAGAGTGAAAAATCCTTTCTCATAAGCTTCTCTATGATCAAGGTTATAATTGTAATTAGGTTCTTTGACTTCACGATGACTTCGGTAATGAAAATAAGGATTGGGATCATAAGTATTAACTTTATAATTATAATTTGGTTCTTTGGCTTTGTGATGACTTCGGTAACGAAAGTAAGGATTGGGATCATGAGTATTTACTTTATAATTATAATTAGATTGTTTGGTTTCATGATTACCATAAACCAAATAAGGATTTGAATCATGAGTATTAACCTTATAATTATAATTGGGTTGTTTGGTTTCATGATTACCATAAACCAAATAAGGATTTGGATCATGAGTATTAACCTTATAATTATAATTGGGTTGTTTGGTTTCATGATTACCATAAACCAAATAAGAATTTGGATCATGAGTATTAACCTTATAATTATAATTGGGTTGTTTGGTTTCATGATTACCATAAACTAAATAAGGATTAAGAGCATGACTATTAACTTTATAATTGTAATTAGGTTGTTTTGCTTCGCTTTTCAAGTCTTCAACAATGATGCCTTCACCCTTCTACAAACATGTTAAGAAGAAAATAAATATTAGTGACCCAATTAACTAGCCAAATTTGATATGTAATAATAATAGTGAATATATTGACTGCAAAAACTTCTAACAAATTGAAAATGAAAATAGATTGAATTACCGTAACCAAAAAAAGGATGAAAGATAGAAAGTGAAATGTTAATGTAGGAGCCATCTTTCGTGTATTTGAAAGCAACTTTGCCATTGAGGATGAGTTCCACTTGATATCAACTAGCCTTTTTATAGTTGAGATTGGAGTTTCATAATTCAATTAAAATATTACTTTAAATATAATATTATAAAACAGACAAAAAAATGAATAATTGTAAGATAAAAAAATGAGATATGCACATATCAACTAATCACCATGATAATTTTAAATTAATAATATAACAAGATAAATTTAATGTAAAATTATTTTAAATTTTCAGTGCATATTCATTAAACTTCTGTAAGATTATATTAAATAGTATATCATGCATGAATTGATGTTTATAATAAATTATGAAGCCAAATAATTCAGCCCCAATTGTCGGTGTATTATTTTGGTAAATTTTTTGTTAGGTAAACAAAATGAATAATAAATATATACTCAATCAAACATGAAGTTTTTGATCCCAACTTAAATAAGTGTCAAACTTAATATCAATATTTAGTGAGCACAATTTCCCCTATTTGTCGTACATTCATATACTAGTAATACACTATTGTCTTTGAAGCTTCTATCTAAATAGTACAAAAAAAAAAAGTTTTATAACATTCGGTCATTTCGTTTCAGCATGCCTCAAAGTGGCAAAGTTCTTTTTCAAGAAAACTAGTCAAACACGCACGGGTAAATACAGATAATTCTAAAAGGTAAATAATTGTTTTAATATAGACAAGTATGAAAAAATGTAGAAAATATTAAAATAATTATATTTAGTAAATTTTTAGAAAAAATGCTATGATTTTAAAAGGTAATTGAGAAAAATGAAAAATATAATATAAGAAAAGTGGGTACTAAAATAGTAAATATTTAGAAAATTTCTTACCATTTTAAAAGTAAGTGAAAAAAAAATGAAATATGTCATTTTAAAAAAGTGGTTAACTGGACCACTTAAAAATGTATAAAAAATAAAGAAATTGAAAATAAGGTGATAGTTAAATAAAAGCTTGAAAAAGAAAAAAATTTGTTTAAATTATCAACATGCTCAAGTTTGGGTTAATGTAAATGGGCAATGTAATAGTAAGGGTTTTTGTGGCCCATCTCATTCAACCAGCAGTAAAAAAAAGCAGGTGAGTACTGGGTTTGTGACCCCCAGCATTCAACCGTGTTTCTCAGGCGACGGAAGTCAGCAAAAATTCGAAGCTGCCGCTTGAAGTCGCGAGGGTTCGTGGCTGATTTCTGTGAAAAGTGAAATGCATGACGACGCAAGGTAAAGCTAGTGGTTTTGTTCATTTGCATTCTGAATGTATATGTTGTTTGGTTTTTAGAGAATGTTGAATGTTAGGATTTCATATGGTTCGGATTTTTTATGGGTCGGATTTACAGAAAGTTGTTTGGTTTTTTCAGAAAGTTGATCCATGTTTATTATCCGGTTTGCTTGTATGATTGGGTGTTCATGCAACGTCATTACAATATGTGTGACTCAGATTTCTTAATAAGCGTGTTTTAACGTTGAAGAATAGTATTTAGAAATAAAAGTTATATATCAATGAAAGTATATGTTGATTTGGGATATGATGTTTGTTATACGATTAGTCTGAAAAGTGCAATAGTAATACCCAGTCAATGCATGCGGTTTATAGGATAAAGCGTAATCGCAAGTTATCAAAACTGAGACAAGTTATCTTTCATTTTATTCTGCAAGTTTTAAGTCGTTCAGATTGATTTGTTCGTGACGTACGCCAGTTTTGTAGCATTGAAAGATGATATCTTACGTGTTATGCCAGGTCTGTGGATGGCTTAAGTGATGAAGATCTGTGCATGAGGCCAAAAATCTATCTGTGGAATAAGCAGATATCTTCTGCAAGAAAAGATGCGAATCACGTTCTGGTGTGTCTCGTTCAATTACATTTTGTTAATAGAAGGCTGGATAATAGACATTGCCATGTATTGATATTTGTGTGTTTGTGTTATTTGCAGCACTTTCCTCAGAAATATATCGCCTCCGCGCTGGAGGGAGTTGGCCCACGAATGGTGTTGTATGACTTTGACACCAGAGAGAGGTATGAGTGTGAGCTCCTCAGCTCAAGAAGAAATCCATCTGTCGAGAAATATATTTGGAAAGGGTGGAAAGACTTTGTGAAAAAAAAGCAACTGCGAAGAGGCGATAAACTGCAATTCATGCTCAAGGACCCTCCAGGCAACAGGATCGTGGTGCAGCTGTTAAACCGTTGATCATTTGAAGAATGTGAACCGCAGCTTGGTAATGGTAGATGGTGGGAAGCAGTTAGACAACCAATTTAGTATTTAAGTCTATTATGTATAAGTTATGTTTGAACTCAATGTCGTGGTCAAAACTTAAGTTAAGTTTGTGGTATTTAAGTTTCGTTATGTATGTATTTTGAGGATGGCTTGATGTAATATACAATCATATAATTTGAATCCTATATTATTACTATCACTGTGTGTTTAAACCATAATATAATGGTGAATGAGAAATCAATATTCATTTGTCCACCAAAAAGTGCGTATTTAAGTTTGCAGCCTGTTTCATTATGTTAGCATTCATCAGCTGGTTTAATTTATTGTGTATGGGCATGTGGAGTTCTCTCAATTTAAACTCAGTTGTTTTGTACAGTAAATCTTTGAAAAACAAATTGTTTTTTCTGATTTTTTGTTATGTGAAAATCAGAAAAACAACATGCAGTTTCAAGGATTGTGAGTTTCCATCGAATTAGAAGTTGAATTTCCATCAAAAACTGTAATGTTAGAACTTGTGAGGTCATGGTTGAACATATATGTTGTTCCTCGTGCCAGTGTTGGTCAGATTGGGAACGGATATGCCCCTGCCACATTTATGTAATGTTTGCTGAGCTTCTTACCAAGATTGACAGGCGATTGGTTGAGGAGATTGAGAAGGTGCCCAAATTCCTGAAGCATGGTGTTTCTGGTATATAAATGATGATTCCTATATAAGTGACAATTAAAACTGTGCCTGTTTTAGTCGTCAAGGGTGTGGAGAAGAAGGAGCCCTGTGGAGGACTTAAGCCCACCAAGTCAGCATTGAAAAAGAAGTGAACCGTGAAGGATGATCTAGTCTGATGATTCACGCTGCTGATTACAAATTCTGGTTTTGTTAAATGGGTGGATGGCCACAACTTTTAAGTCTGCCCCGTGATCTGGCAGCTTTTCTTCCCGTAAGTGGGTTGTAGTTCGGCTGTGGCACGACTAATTCGTTTTGATTGTCATGTGTTAATATGTTGGAAATTGTGTGAACACTTGGAGTCATAAGCAGCTATAAGGCTGGTTATTTGGTTAGGCAAAATATGTTTTTTAGTTGGACCATCTATCTGCCTGTTAAGTTTGCACTGCCAAAATATATGGGGTGGTTTATATGCTGTGTTAAATTTTCCTGCTGTTATATGTGTTTTAAAGGTTAGGGTGGTACTGTGCACAACCTTTGAAACTGATCAGTGGTTCAGTTTGATGTGGTTTGGAGATTATGAGTAAACTGTCATGTAGTTTGATGTGGTTTGATGTGGTTATCTCAGTAAATGTTGTTTTGGCCAATGTCCTCGTAATATATTGAAGTAACCTCTGGTACAACATTCAAAGAGTTTGCAACAAACCACTAAAGCTTTCAAAAGAAGATAACAGAAAAGAAATTAACCATTATAGACATCTAGCAAACATTAAATCATGATTAGGAAGACAACATCGATAGAGTTTCCATTAAAGAAAAAGTTTCGGTCTGCCAAAATCTAATATATAGATGTATTGTACCATTGATAGAATTACAAAAAACAATGATAGCAATAAACAACTACAGCCGTAAAACTATTACTTTTAGAAGTTAATGCAAGGCAGCAACAGATTGTTTTGAAGCTATATTTTTAGAGCAGACTGCAAGGTAGATACATGGTTGCACTGCTGCTGCTGTTTATAGCAGACTGCCATGAACCATCAGCTTTATATCAGAAAATCGAATGACATGTTCAAAACAACTTGTTCCTTAAACCTGAAAATGGATAAAGAAACCATTTATAATGTTAGGTATGTAAGCTTGAAATGTTGACCATTATAAGTATGAATGGAAAGACGTTCTCATAAAAATGTACCTTTTAAATGTTTTGGAACACTTCCATGAAGACCACATTGGTTGTAGTACTCAATGCCTCTTTATCCTTGTCATGAATAAGAATCCTGAGACCCTTTTTGGAAGTAACCCTAGAAATAGCCACGTATAATTGCCCATGACTAAAAACATCTTTTGGCAAGTACAAACCGACATGGTTAAAAGATTGTCCTTGAGACTTGTTAATTGTCATGGCAAATGATACAATGATAGGGAACTGGTCTCTCACCAATTTAAAAGGCCATGGTGACTGTGACGGGGACAGAGACATTCTAGGAATATAAATGATGTTGCCAATATTTTTTCCAGAAATGATCTTGGCCTCAATGACATGATTAGCAAGTCTCGTTACAGTGAGTCGTGTACCGTTGCACAACCCTTCAGACTGATCTAGATTGCGCATTAGCATTATTGTTGCCCCTACTTTCAACCTAATTGAATGATTAGGTAATCCAGAAGTTTTAAGAGCATTCAGGAATTTGGGTGTGACTTGTTCATAAGCATCAAACGTAGTAGCATCAGATTTATCTATGGAATCGCTACTGAAGTATTCTTTCTCATCTCCTACAATATGTGAGAAAATATAATTAATGACAACGTAAGATATATAACCATACTTTTATTTAATCCCATAAGAATCGTTAAATAAATGCGAGTTTCATACCTGGAAGAAGGTTTGTGATGTATTGGTTTATTTCATCTACTACTTTAATTGTTGAAGCTAATATTGCACGACTTTGAAGATATTCAGCATCAAGATAATTATGAATCAGATCAGGGTATGTGTCCTCAACAATTGCCTGAATTGGATCAGAAAAATTTGATATCAAAAACTCTGGTGGAATCTCAACATCAGCATAACCTTCATTTGTCTCAGAAATGGTTTCGTCTCCAATTTTTAAAATCCACTCTGAAAATCCCCTTATGTCTTCAACTGTAGAAGTAGTTGCACCACTTGCCAAACACACGTTCTTCGTAAGCTTCAAGACTCTACAGTCATTCCAAATATAAGAAGCATTGATGATTGCATGGATAATATCAGATCTAGTACCTCTGGGTACAACGGGGAGAATTTGTCTGAAGTCACCTCCAAAGACAACAACTTTACGTCCAAATATTTTCTTAGATGCATCTGGCACTCCACTCATAATATCCTTTAAGGATTTTTCGAGAGCCTCAAAGCAAAACCTGTTAGCCATAGGAGCCTCATCCCATATGATAAGATCTGTCATCTTTAGAAGCTCAGCAATATCATCCTTTTTGTTAATGTTGCAAATAGAAGTTTCTAAGGTAAGAACTGGTATCTTAAATCTAGAATGAGCTGTTCTTCCACCTGGTAACAATAAACTTGCAATTCCACTCGAGGCCACAGGCAAGACAAATTTTCTCTTAGACTGAAGTGCTGCTGATAAAGTGTTCCACATAAAAGTCTTACCAATCCCGCCGTAGCCATATAAGAAAAACACCCCGCCTTGTTGCCTTTCTACCGCATCCATGATTTCGTTAAAAATCCCTCTCTGCTCAGCTCAAAATTGTGGAAGATTCGTTTACATGTCAATGAAATGAAACTAATTATTAATGTTAAACAACATAAGCCACAACCTAGGTACCTGTAAGAGAAGAGGACAATTTTAAATAAAGTTGTTCTTGAGCAACAGGATCATATTGACGCTCTTCAAAAAGCAGTCTATTGGCTACATCCACAACAACATAATCTCTTGGATATGGCATTATCATGTAGTCATTCAGACTTCTATTATTATTTTGTAATAGTTTCTCAATTGCCACCAGTGTAAGTTGTTTGAGCTCCTCATCATTTAGGGTCAAACCTACAAAGAAATAAGGAATTAATACAGCTGATACGAAACCTGCATATGAAGTTATTGCAACGTAATTGAAATTTGAATCGGCATATTGCTCAATAAACGACCGCAGCAGGTTGAATTTCTGTATTTTGTTTCTCCAGATTAGATGTTAACTGTTACTTTTAGAAGTTTATGCAAGGCACCAACAGATTGTGTTGAAGTTATATTTTTATAGCAGCCTGCAAGGCAGAGACATGGTTGCACTGCTGCTATTTTTTAAAGCACACTGGAATGAAGTATAATACATACAGACAGTTATTTGTCCACTTGTTTATGCCTTCCTACATGAGTCGTTACATATAAGTGGCATAACAGAAGTGTTATAACTTGTAAACAAATGTAGTAGAAAAATGAATAATGGTAGAAATTGTGGAACCTCGATTTCCTGTCAACATTCGTTGTTCGTAGAGAATACCATCAGCTAAATACATCCAAGTCTTTCTCCATACATTTTCGGGTCTATTCATGGATGATGACAACAACAACGTTACAAATAACTTACGTAAGAACAAACCGGATCCCCAAACATGCGCCTATTTAATTGCCTCAACAAATTCCCTATCGTCTTGTAAAAAACCCATAGCAAAGCATGCTCCTCTAAAAGTTTTATATTGTTTACCATCAACTTTCTTGATGTCTTCATAACACATTGGCCCTTTTGTGATAGTTAACACCATCCTTAAATAAAATAGTTCACCTGTAGATTGAGGAACCCAAATAAGACGACCAATTGTATACCCTAGTTTCCGTGGCTTCCAACTCCTATTGCGCTTATCATAAACAAATTTAGAAACAAAGTCACCATAAGTTAGTAATCTTGCTTCTTCATAAGTTTTGTTTACCTCGAACCAAGCCGTAAACATATATTCGGATACACTTGGTTTGAGTAAAACATTTCCAACTCGTTCGTAGTCTTTGTAGTAAACCGAATTTTCACCTTCCATGTGAAAATATAATCTCTCAACGACTGGCTTTCTACCGTGTATGGAATAAGAAAATATCCTCCAACATGCCTCACTCAGAGAGATGTATCGACAATCCAAATATTGCTTGATTTCATCAATGTTGTTGTTGTCTTGACCTTGTATGACAACAGAAATTCTATCAGAACCTTTGTTAATGTATTTGAAAAGGTATTTGATAGAAGTACTCTGATTGCACCATTCCATGTTGATGTGTGCTTCGTACTTTAGTAATAAACCTGGGTTGTGGGGAACTACATGACCACTATGTAGAATGACACCGTTTTTCTCAATTGTGTTTCCATTGTTTCTTCGCCTATAAACAGGATAGCCATCTTGGTCCACTATAGTAGTTGGCTGAAATTTTTTTGGGAAATACTTGGAGCATTTTCTATCTTTCATGCAAGGAGAATTAAGATTTGCCAAACCACAAGGCCCATGAACCATATGAGATTTAACCAAATTGTACAGCCGGGGATGTATCAACGGATCGGGAACTTCAGCACTAATGATCCTGTCAATGTCTTCAGGACCTGGATACTTGTTTGAAGGATGCAAAAAGATCAAAATATGTGCATGTGGAAGTCCTCTCTTTTGAAACTCAATTGTGTACATATCTAGCATTAGAATTAAGTAATGTTAGAAGTGAATAAAGTACGAATTTATACATGAAACAGTAGTATAAAAAAATATCACAGTAGAGGAAGAAATAACTCACATGCTAGGACTTTGCCTAGGACACCTTTCTTGGTTAAATCTGATAGAAGTTCATCAAACTTGATTTTGAATACTCTTGAAATGATATCAGGCCGATCTTGCGGTTTCAAATGAAGTGGTGCAAGTACACTTTGAATCTCAGGCCAATTTGGATTGCAAGTAAAGGTTATGAACAAATCAGGAAATTCGACTTTACTACATATGGCCATCCCATCATAGTACTATTGATCCATAAATCTATGATCGCCGACAAAAGTAGAGGGCAGAACAACTCTTTTACCTATGCTTGAACCGGGAGTTTGACTTTGATCCCCTTCTTCACATAGAGTATTGTACTTGGACACCCTAAGCTTTGGTTGATTTTTGCGAATCCATTCCAAATTCTCTGACTCTAACATTGTGTATCCATCTACCAGAAATTGTTGGAACAACCTTCACAAGCATAATAAAGTCTTTGCCTCAGCTGCTCTGGTTTGAATGCGATATGAAAGCCATTCTCTGTTTGTTAGCCTATTTCTTATGCTGTTCGCGTTGAACGGCCTGTCTCTATGAGCAATATTTGGTCTATATCCGTCCTCACCATACGGAAATATCAAAGGATACTGGAAAACCATGTAACTCGCATGAAGCTCATTGATTCTCTGAAGTTCTCCTCCTTTTGTTTGCATGATTATATCCCTCATTTTCGCGGTGTCAATATCACCAACTACTAACGCAGCAACTTCAGAAACCGTTGGTTGATTATATACTCTACCATCTGTGGATTTGTCTGAAATTAGTTTCAGCTTCATGTTTTGAGCGTCACCGCTATGTAACCACTGTTTAGCCATTTGGAAACACTTTGCATGAGCATTGTATTCATACAGCATTTCAGACAATTGTTGTACAACTAACAGATCAATATTCGTGGTGTTCCTAAAGAATTTACGATAATGAAAATGGTTAGCATAATGGTTAGCAATGTTTATTTGGTAATTATATATATAGTGATGGGAACTATGAACTACAAAGATCAATGTTCAGTAACAGGAATTTACCTCAAACCTTGCATTCTATTTTGGACCTCATTTTTTGTGTCATAAATATATAGTTGAGCAAACTTAGGTGGTTCACCATCAGGAGGTAACAAACTTCCAATTCGATGACAAGTCTGACCTTGTATCCTTATTGTTGGAGGACCACGTCCATTGTTAAAACGATTGTCCAACTTTGCCCCAGGTGATGTGAATGCAAACATCATATTGTAAGTTCTGATATGTTGCTGAAACTTCTTACTAACTAAATCATTGTGATCAAACAAAAGCTTTGCAAGAACTCCAGGAGGTTGTTTTAGTTTTGGTATCTCTACTTTGTCATTACTACAACACAGCATAAATTTTGGATTGGGAGAGTGCCTATTCTTGTGCATCCTCTCTTGATACCACATAATGGCATTACAGTAAGGACATTCAATAAGAGGGTCTCCAATGTCATAATAATCTACAGAAGTAATCATTGCACCATACGAATAACCATTATATACAAAATCCAAGGAAGGTTGTAATGTCACAACATATGGTGTAACAATGGCATACCTTCAGAAGTTCTCGATGAATTGACATGAATTGTATACGGTGCGTCGACCTCATCTGATTCTGAATCGACCTCATCTTCAGATACATATGCTATTCACGAATCGAAACATTATAATATATTTATTCACTGTCAGGATTACCTAAAAGAATGATTCAAAAAATTGTTAGGACAGTCGGAAACCAAGTTGTATACGTACCTGCAAAAGGGTCACCATCTGAGTCATTATCGGAGTCGCTATTAAAATCCAAATTGACTGTAGGTGTAAAAACAGGGCATGTAGCCTGAGAGGTTTGCCTTGGAATATATACAGAATGTGAAACTGTTGTAGCCATGGGGAAACCCTGTTGATGCCCTTCATGGGGTACATTTGGACCACGGATAAGTACTCTGCCTTGTCTGCCAAGAAATTTTATAGTCAGGAGGATGGATGTGGTAGCGACTAATTACAAATGAGTAAAGTGAGTTTAACTTGTTACTTGTTTCATTATAATGACATGTACCTAGTTTCTGTTGAACTGTCTGTCATATGATTATTTGCTTCGTGTGGAAAATTTCTGGTCAAGTTAAACGCAAGATTTGGGACCCCAACTGTCCTTTTCCTCCCACGTCCTGGTTTGTTTTTGGTATGTACCCTGTTTACACAAGGAGAAAACTTGACAGTTGGTTTTTCTTACATGAACGCCTTGTGTTGTTTACAGTGGTGTGACATTAAGTAACACAATCCTGTTAATGTCACGATATTTAATGAACGATTACCGAGCATTGGAGGTTGAACCAGTAGCTGTGTTAGAAGTATAAGCTTTTGTGGCATTTGTGTTAACAGGATTAGCTGTGTTAGAAGTATAAGCTTCTGTGGCATTTGTGTTAACAGGATTGTTTAAGCCAGACTCTAACGCGCGAAGTGGAATACCCAACCGTTGCCTATGCTTGTCCCGACCTGATGCATTCGTGCTTGTATTTCTGTATAAACCGTTATATTATAACAAAGTTCAGCATAAACAATTATTCAGTTAAATGTAGTGGATAAATGTAGAACATACATAGCATAAATCAATGTAGAATACCATACATTTTTATACCTATCAAAAAAAGGACTTAACTTACGTGATTGTATGAGAAGAGCTCCCAAACTCAATGATGGTCTTTTGACGAAATGGCAATCCATGATGCGTATAATTGATTGTTGAAGGGGTAACAAATTCAGATGATTTGGCATTGGAATCAGACGAAAATTTTGACAATAAATTTGTTCCCAAAGCGTATATTTGGCAGGACCTTAAATGTGTCTTGAAAGGCTTGGTTCAGAACCGAGTATCGCTGCATTAATCATACTACTATCTCCATTTGTCTGTGAGATAGGCCTGATGTTTTGAAACGACGGGGTGAGTTCGGACAACGGTTGTCTATTTGTAAAAATATTAGGAGTGCTATGACTGCCCTCCATACCAAGCATCTCTTGAGTAGTATGTCGTTGTCGCTTTGAATGGTTTTCTTTCAGTATCATCGAGCGTCTGGCTCTTGCTTTTTTACCTGACCCAATGTTGTCAATAGGGTCTATTATTGTTGTCTCAAAGCACCTGTTATATAATGTTATTCTCAATGTTAAGAAAAAAAATATGTAACAGCAATAATGATATTCACATAATGTCATTTAATATAACTATCATCAAAGAAAGTTACATGGTGGTAATAGAAGCTTAGTAAAGTCTCTTATTGAAAAGCATGTAGTTGAGTCATTTATTGAGTTATACCAACTTAAATGATCTCTTCACAGAGAAACTAATGAGGTAGGTGCTGCATCATAAATGCGTTCAATCAACTACCAATATCCAAATTTTCCTATAAAAGTGGTTCTATATTGGACAGATTCTAAGATATTGGTGGAAGGGATACAAAAATTTCTCACTCTATATGTGCTTCTGCACAACGTATAAAAGAGGATTGTGGTTGTAATCCATTGTTTTAGCATACACTGTGAATCATGTCCAAGATATATAATGAGGTAACCTTATTAGTGCTATGTTATGTAATCGAAATTGAATGAGCATTTTCATGTTTTCGTGTGGATATTTAGAGATATCTTATACTTGAAACAAAGATAAGCATTGTATGTCCAATTAATATACTCACCGTCGTGCAGAAATATTTCTCTAACAGCAAGAAACTTGTTGGCTATGTTGGTCAGCAATAGTCATAAAACTTCAATGGAAGGTCCACTCTCAGGTATGGCATTGATTATGTTCGTTGTTTTTCAGCAACAAATATTGCTCATTCACTGAGTATAACCAATGTATAATATTATATTGAGGGATCTTCTGCAAATATTGTTAAACTTAACTACTAACACCAACTAAAAAGGTCCTAGTTGGAAGGACTTACTAAAACTTTTCCTACAAACCTTGGGCAGATATAGTTTATCATGACAATCTGCTAACCGGCTGCATTTAAGGGAAAAGCATTTAAAAAACAATTTAAATTCTGACATTACACAAAGTAGTGATTGATAAAAGTGTACTTAAACTTGTGCAATGGCTAACAAAGTTCCATGATAAACTAATATGAAGCAGGCTGCACATAGGATAAAGTGTTATGCATTTATGGTTGATCTGACCATATAGCAAATATATTAACAAAAAACTGGAAATAGCAATCTCTCTCTTCTGACTTGTAGCAGGAAAATGTACAGGTTTAGGTTATTGGCAGTTCCCAATGTAGGCTAAGCAGTCCATAGGTTTGGGAAAAATATAGTTCCAAGAGCAACTTCACATCAACATGTTTCTGAAAGTCTATAAAAGTTTAGCAACTATGATGGTTTGAAAAAGCAGGTTAAGTGGAAAACCATATTTACACAATCCTCAACTGGGAGTCCGAATGCAAACTTGCATTTTTTGAAAACCACCAGTAGTTTGAAGGGTTTTTTACTGGACTTCCTGTCATAGCAATGACTATATGATAATAAAAAGTACATATGAACTATAATTAATTTTGCAGTATAGTGAATAAATTATGGGGGCTGGTTCTTGAGGGATTAGAGTTTGTAATATGGGGTCTGGTTGTTTGAGTGGTTATAGCATGATGATAAAATTATAGAGCTGTTTAGTGGTTGGACTATGTCTTTAATTTATGTTGTATACAAAACATAGAGTATGATAAGGAAATTAACTTAATACAGTAATTAACTTAATAGATTCATAACTGCAAAATAGATTGATTACAACATTAATTTGAAATAAACTTAATAGATTCATTGCAACATTAATTTGAAATACAACATTCAGGTGTCAAAATACAAATGAAATTGCATAGCAAATGCATAAAAACACAAAACAATCAACAGATGGCATCAATGCTGGAAGTTAGCAACAAAAAAAGCGTTCCGTTTGTAGTTATGCATCAAAAATTGGATGTCTCCCGAGGTTCGCAAACCATTTCATTCTGTCTTGATAACTTTGGCATTCCTCCCAGGCTTGCCCTTATTTGGGGATTGTTTGGGTGTAATTTCCTCAGCATGATTGAGATCATTTGCAGAGCTTGGTATGCCAACCCTCTTTGCAGGTGTAGTGTTGGAGCTTGCAGAAGGACTCCAAGGATGGCTTGCAGCAGAGGATGGTTCTGCAGACTGTGACTGTTGAGATGAATCAGTAACCTACATATGCCATTTTGTAAATATTCACAAATCTTTGAGATTAATTAAGAATAATGTATAACAGTTTAGATAAGGTGGCATACCAAGAGTTGTTTTGGTTCATTGATTGGAGAGGAATTGGAGATTTCCATAGCAGTTGGACATGAAGTATGCTGCAAATGTTTAAACATACAAAATGAAACCATAATAAAGCAGGAACCAATGAAATAATGATTCTTAAAAACACAAATGAAGCACCTCATTTGGAGTGAGGGAGTTGTGCAGCTTATTGTAAAGATTGTCCTCATTGAGTATGGTAACCACAAAGAATTATTCGTAAAAGGATTAATACTTGATACGGAAAACCAACTCTCTATTCAACAGGACATCTAGATGAGCAGGCCATATTTTAGGATTGTCCTCTCCAGCCTACGGGAAAAAAAAGCATTAGTATCTCAATGGTTACAATTTTCAGGACAACCTTTCATATTAAATCATACATCAAGTAATGCTCCACAATACTAACCGCCTTCATTATTTGTCGTAATTCCTTTGCAGACTTCTTTGTGTAAGGAATACAATCCTTATCCCAAAACACAAAGGTTCCTATGTGGGTTTCATACTCAACTTCAACTTCAATTTTGAATCTACGGCAACAAAACATAGGAAACGTTAATTAAATGACAGACAATGTTTTTAGCTGAAATAAAACATGTAAGCAACAACATAGGCTTACTTTGTGACAGGTTCTACATCAGTAACTCCACAAGAACACACAAATTTTTCACCAACAGACTTGTTAGAAGCTTTACAGTCAGGGCAAGTCTCAAAATACCAACCAAACTTTGAAGCTTTGAACCGTTTCGTAGTGCCAATAGTTGTTGCAAAACAATCCTATAGTGTTCAAGAATAGTTGATAACGGACAAATAATAAAACACATCTACAGAAAGCATTCATAATTATGTAAATAATTTGAAGAGTAAATAGACCCTGCCGGCTTCATATATAGTGCGGATACTCTTGACCTCGTTTAGGCTGGTCCAGTTTTTGTTTGTGGATTGAATGGATGAATCGCATGTTACAGATTGAGAAAGTGCATGTGCAGTTGGTAAGTCAGTTGCTCTAAACCTGTAACAAAATTACGTAAGATGTTAGACGTCAAATTCTTTGTTAAGGGGCATAGTACATAACTATCTAGTGTATGCATTGGCTATAACCTGGACTTGAACTCTTCAACCTTTGGATGATCCAAGTTTAGGAGTAGTTTAGAACCGTTCCATGCGTTTGATAGACTTGGTAATCCTGAAACTGTGACATACCATACGAAGAGGCAGTTACAAAACTTAAATAGTATACGATTGACATGTCTTGAGAAACATTGCAGGAAAATGATAATTTGAAACCTTTATTTGTCTTGCACCAAACATGTGTCAAGATGATAATGGTAGGAGCAGTGGCTTTGTTAGGGTTATCGTAACTGATGAATTGGTTTGCATAGTCATCCCACAACGCAACCTCAATGACACTGCCTTCAATATCACGCAATGTGATATTGGCGCAAGACTTCTTACCACCACCTCCCATCTGTGTCTTCACTACATCTTGTAAAACACCAATAACATCTGTAATAATGTAATATCAAAATACACAGGGGAAACAACTTCAGCACAAGTGTAAACTGATTATAATGCAAAATACACAGGCCAAACAACATAAGCATAATTACGAACTCACCATACAGCAAATCAGGTTTGAATTTTCCATTGAGAAAATTCTGTATAGCGTGAAAGTGAAATTTGTGGGTAGGTATCTCTGGTATCGGCACATTAGTCACGGTAGTCCCTCCATTGAAGAACAGTTTCAGTGGGTTAGAACAGACCTTGAAAGGGCCATCATTAACAACTGGCTCTCCATTGTAGAGGGCATACGTTTCATTCTCTTTTAGCTGGTCAAGCCAATCTTTGAGGTCCCTGCTTCTGGTGGTAACATGAATCTGGTCTGCCTGTGAATGTTATTAACAACAAATGTTCAGTTAGACAGAAACATGTCACAAATATGTCAAAATAATCTTACCGTTCCATCCTGAATGACCATTTCAACATGTTCTTGACCATTTATCTCCTTAACAACCCACATATCAACAACCCTAATGAGCATCTTCCAAACTTGGTTTCCCTTGACCAGATCCTTAATAAGAATGGGAGCTCTTGACATAGTTCCTTTCCTAAACATACAAGCAGTACAATGTGTTACATAAGAATAACTGCAGATTCATATTGAACACATTATGCAGAATATGAAACAGGAATGACGTTAATGACAACAAAACGTGTTCTTGTGTTAGACATACAAGCAGTATAATGCGTTGCAAAAAAATATTAAACAGCAAAACAACACACACGGAACATCAACGGAATGTATGTTCTACGTTTACGTGTTTACGAACTCGTACATATTCAGCAACACAATGTATGGAAAAAAACAGAGAGAGTAGAACAGGGATGATGTTCATGACAACACAACGACAACTTGGTGTAGCAAGATTAAAACATAGAGTATTCCACAGAAAAACATGAAAACATGAAAACTGTTTGAATAAAAAGTGAACCGTGAAGGATCATCATGCGGGTGGAAGAAGAAGCATCGATGAAGGTGAAGAATCAATGGAGAAATGTGCAAGAACTCACCTGCGGTTGAAGACAGAAGCAGTGGTTGGAGAGAAAGGCAATGAAGATGAAAATGAAGGTGTTTGAAGAAACAGTGAAGCGTGTAGTGGTATGAAGAAGAGTGTGGAGGGAAAAATTGATTAGACAAGTCAGCCAATGAGAGTGAAATAAATGGCTTCTTCTGGGTACAAAGAGCTAGAAAATGTGTTGAAATGCTGGGTTACGGTTTTGCCCTTGTGGTAGTGTAAATTAATTTAATGGTAAGGGCACAATTGGAAAAGCCATGCACTTTCTTCTAATTGCTTTATAGTAGATTAATATTGATGCAGCAAAGCATGCCTAGGGCCAGGTGCTACGTGCCTAGGGCATCAAATATTCTAAGCTGTTTGCAAAGTTCAAGATGAAAGATCAAATAACGAGCATTATAAAAAAAACGTACGAAATAGGCGAGGTCTAATCTAAATCAAGGATAAATGAGTCCAACATCTAGCATATTTTCCATTATTGAATGGCGTTGAATCTAATATCTAGCATATATTTTCCGCTATTGAAAGACGTTGGATCTAACGTATAGACGGTTTTAAGTATAAATAATTCATATATTATAACTGGTTATTAAAATTAATTATTATAATCGATTTTTATTTTTGTAAAATGGTTATAAACCAGTTATTAACAGGTTATATCCATAACCAATTTTATAATTATTTTTTATTTTATTTTATTTTAAAATCATTATTTTAAATTATTTATTTTCAAAATAAAAAATAGTTTTTTTAAAATTTTTGAAAAAAATATAATTTTTATTATAAAAAATACATTTTTTTAATTTATATAAAAAAAAATTAAAAAGTTTTTTTCAATTTTTTTTTTTAATTTTCAAAGTTTTTTTTTTAAATTGACTAATTTGGTTTTTTATTTTAGATATGGATGTCCAAATTATGAATTTGATTAAAACTATATTAAAAATATATCTAAAATATGGATTTAGTTAAAATCATACTAATAATTAATCGGTTTTTAATAAACGGATTTAGATATGGATATAGATTATTTAAATAATCGATTTATTTGAGCACCCCTACATATAGCATATTTTCCACTATTGAATGACGTTGGATCTTAAGGGAATAATTTTAACCACTCACACTATAAAAAGCACAACAATTACCATTGCAGATATTATCGTATTCACACACTCAAACTATTTTATCACTTTTACTAACTTGAATGTTCGAGTATTAACTTTGCAGATTCACTACTGCTCCATCGGCTTACTCCACTACAATAAAACTTTATTTCATTCGATCTCCACTAGAGATGTTTATGGACGGTTAATTTTTACAACCAATCAATAATCATAAATAATTCATATGTCCTAACCGATTATTAAAACCATATGTCATAACCAGTTTTCATTTTTATAAAATGGTTATAAATTAGTTATTAACCAGTTATATCCATAACCAATTTATAATTAGTTTTAATTTTATTTTATTTTCAAATCATTTTTTTTGAAATATTTATGTTAAAAAAAAATAGTTTTTTAAAATTTTTGGAAAAAAAATATATTTTATTATTTTAAAAAAAATCTTATTTTTAATTTTTTGAAAAAAAAAATTATTTTCTAAAAAAAATTAAACTTTTTTTCCAAAAAATATAATTTTTTTATCAAAAACAAAATTAAAAAAAAATTAAATCTTTTTTCAAAAAAAAAATTTTTTTTTTGAAAAAAATTTCAATTTTTTTTTTTTTATAAAAAAATTGACTACTTTGATTTTTATTTTGGATATGGATGTCCAAATTATAGATATAGTTAAAACCATATTAAAAATGTATCAAAAATATATATTTGGTTAAAACCATATTAATAATTAATCGGTTTTTAATAATCGAATTTAAATATGAATTATTTAAATAACCGGTTTATTTGAACACCTCTAATCTCTTGTTTCCAATATAAAAGAGTGTCGTTTGTAGAAACCACATCTGATTCTTGTGAATTTCTATAAAAATCATCATCTCTTCACCCCAAATCCAAATCACCGACCTTTTCTCTTTTAAATCATTGATCTTATCTCTTTCAAAATATTAATCAGGACTAAAAACGAATTTTATTATATTTAGCACAACAACAAACATATTTAACTCAAATATAAATATATTAAATTATATTTAATTCAATTAAAAAATTATTTAAAAATACTCATTCTGATAGGATCAGGGAGTTAATTTTAGGCAATTTAATTATTAAAGTTAGAAATAAAATTTATATTAGTTGGGCTTTTGTTGTTTAGTTGATTGGGCCTTTATTCTATTATCCATTAGTAATATTATATATGTACTCTCATTAAGAGATGAAAAATGATCAATCAAATGAAAAATGTTATCTTTTTATTTTACTTCTCTTTAGATAGTTTTTAATATTCTCTCTTTATCATTGAAACCCAAGCCTTAAAGTTTT
The DNA here is from genome assembly GCA_022829125.1 of Lathyrus tuberosus. NCBI lineage: Eukaryota > Viridiplantae > Streptophyta > Magnoliopsida > Fabales > Fabaceae > Lathyrus > Lathyrus tuberosus. Next base: position 5,051,743 of record JALAZF010000384.1, read on the forward strand.
GATAGGAAAAACTTCCTATCAATTGGTGCTTTCTCATTCCTACTAAATGGGGTTCGTGTGGAATTTTTATGGAGTAGAAGAATCATATTGGTGGATCTTTTCGATTGAAAAATATTTTAGAGCCAACAATATTGTGGAAGATGAGGAGAAGATGAAGGTAGCTGCAATGGCAATGAGGGGTTGTGCTCTTAAATGGTGGCTATGGAGGATTCAACCTCATCCATCAATGTCTTGGAATATTTTTATAGAAATATTTCTTTGGCGTTTTAAACTCAAATGGGAACTCCCTTTCTTGGAATTAGACGAGGAAATAAAACCATTGAAACCCATGAAAGAATAATCTATTCATGAGGATTTTGTTGTGGAATCGGTAATTGTTCATGAAATGGTTTTAAATCCTACTTCAAATTTGAAGCAGCAGTCGGTCCATCCCCCTAATGTGACATCTACACTTTGTATTAAAATCTCAGATCTGGAGGTAGAAGAAGATCCAATCTCGAAATCTGTTGAAGAAGATGTAGACGAAGAAATCAATAAAACAAATCCAGAGGAATCAGTAGAAGAACATGAACCATTTCTACTTCAAGAACCACCAACAATTAATCTGCAAATTTCATCAACATATTTGTCACCATCATCTCAGAAATCACCCACAAATCTAAAGCAACAACAAATTCAGTCAGTATCTTTTGGGGCATCGTCACCTTGTTCTACAGTCACACATTTAAGTTTTAGGTCTGAGTCTCATTTCAAACACATAGGTTTAAAGGATGATGTAAAGTTCACCATTCCACCAAAACCACCGGAGAGGGCTTCCACTGCTACTATTCTATTTCACTCAAAGAAACTTGACTTTATTAAAAAAGAAGTGCAACCACTACTAATTTCAGATCCGATTGCAACTCAAATCCACATTCCAATGTTAACCCCATCCAACATTGATTCAAAACTCCTAGTCGACAATGTTGATATTGGGAAATCTGAGTTTGAAGCTTACATTATTTTTGATTTATTCTCATATGCTAGAGAGAAATTGAACGACACTATTTCTAGAGTTTTCATGAATTTCGACTCTGCGAGGTGGGTAACAGATGGTTCCAACAATGTCTTTTCCAATATCAAAATTTGCCACACTTCTCGCCTCAACAGTTGTTATTTCAATAGTGATGAGCTTCCTGTAAATCTGAAACCATTTGACAAAGTTGTTACGCCACCTACTTTAATCAAAAGGACGAAACAACCATTTTGCGACTATGGATCACTGCTGAAGAAATCTCTATTTGTAATAGTGACTCTGTCATGGGTCGAGTCGCCCCCGCCCAAACCAACATATTGGAGCTCTATAGTTGCCTTTGAGACTTGTATCACCCTTCTCGAGTTCAACACTGTGGCACCTACTTCGAGAATTCTTAATGAAGGTGCACATGGTCATTCCAATGTCAAGAAAGAAATAGTTGTGGGAAGACGCTTTGCAATGTTTAAAAATTACCATATATTTGGCAACAAAGAGATGATAGTTATTGGAACCATGAACATAGTTGGTTTTTTCACCTCTTGCTACCTCACCATAGGACCATTTTCGCGTTCAACCGTGAACTATAACTTTGGATGCAAAACAACAGCATCATACACTGTGATGGCAATTGCTGTCATGTTGGCACTGTTATTTTTAACACCTTTGTTCTACTATACTGCTCTGGTGGTACTAGCAGCCAATATTGTATCTGCAATGCTTGGACTTATAGATTATCAAGCAGCCATCCATTTGTGGAAGATTGACAAATTCATTTTTGTCGTTTGCATTAGCACATATTTCGGTGTTGTCTTTGACAGTGTTCAAATTGGCTTAGTCATAACAAATGTGGTATCAGTACTTCGGTTACTGTTATTTATCGCACGACCAATAACATCTGTTTTAGGGAACATCCCAAATTCTGCAATATACAGAAATATAGAGCATTATCAAAATGCAAATCATGTTTCCGAAATTCTAATTCTAAAGATTGACGCACCGATTTACTTTGCCAATGCAAGCTATTTAAGAGAAAGAATCTCAAGATGGATTGATGAAGAGGAAAACAGAATTAAAGCTACAGGAGAGACAAGTATGGAGTATATTATATTGGATAAGAGTGCTATTGGGAATATTGATACAAGTGGAATAAGTATGCTTGAAGTGATTAAGAATATTTCTGAAAGAAGAGAGAAACAACTAGTTTTGGTGAATCTTGGAAGTGAGGTGATGAAGAAACAAAACAAACCCAACTTTCAAAAAGAAATTAGGGGAAATTGGACCTATTTGACAGTAGAAGAGGCTGTTAGAACTTGTAACTTTGTGCTCCATGTATTCAAAACAAATTCCGAATCAGAGAGTTGAAATATGGTACATAGGGTGTTAAGTGGTTTACCACAAACTAGTATGAGAGCATACACAGTCTACTGGTTCTCAATTTCATGTGACAAGTACTTTGGGGTGGCTATGCTAACTAGTGCGGTTATAACCATCCATTATGATGTTGATGAGAGTTTGGATCACTTGGTGGATATATCCTTATTTTTTTCAATGATAATTTTTTCATTAGATGCTTCCATGCTACAAGGAAAGACATTATTGTTTTCTCTATTCTACATATCTTTATGGGAATAATTATTCACTCAAAGCCAATATACATAATAATTTTAAATGCAGTTCATGTGCTTGATGTAATTGGGTTTGGCCGTAGAGACTATGCTGCTACAAAGGGAAATCTTAATGTCTTACTTGAACTATTGCCACACCACCCTCCGGTAACGACCCTCCATGCAACTGATCAAAAGGAAAACATTGAAATTATATGGTGTCAGCAACCTGTTCCTCAATTTTATGGCACATTTGATATAAGGTGGTTAGAGACAGGTTTAGTATATCAGTTAAGCTATAAACCAAGTCATTCTTTTCTAGGACTTGGTAGAAATCATAAAGTTTACAACCTTGAGGACAAAGTTGTTTTTGAAGGGGTAAGTAGTGATAGGATCAGGGAGTTAATATTAGGCAATTTAATTATTAAAGTTAGAAGTAGAATTTATATTAGTTAGGCTTTTGTTGTTTAGTTGGTTGGACCTTTATTCTATTATCCATTAGTAATATTATATATGTACTCTCATTAAGAGATGAAAAATGATCAATCAAATGAAAAATGTTATCTTTTTATTTTACTTCTCTTTAGATAGTTTTTAATATTCTCTCTTTATCATTGAAACCCTAGCCATAAAGTTTTGATAGGAAAAACTTCCTATCACATTCACATTATATATTTTATATGAATAATTTTTTCCATAAAATTCACATTAGAATCCAATATCATTAAAAACTAATTTCATATGAATAATTTTTTGACGTTAATCTTCACGGTGTTACCATAAATTAATATCAAAATGATAATATATTTTAATTCAATAATTAATATTAAAAGATATTTATCTGATATTATGTTATTGAGTGAGTGTATCTTTTTATATACATAATCAAATGATACACGATAAATTATAAAAACCGAGAAATGTATTATATCAATAATGCAAGTGACGTTGATTCTTGTCTATGCTATTAATAATAATATAACAATTGGCATGATACACGAGAAAAGCCAGGAAATATTATAGAATGGTACATTGGCTACATACAAGTAAAATAATCTCCAATAATGCAAATGGATAAACACTATACAAATACAATAATGCAAATGATGTAACTCTCAATAATTTATATACGGTGTTTATAAATTATTTTTATTGAAAGGAGTGAAAATCATAATTTATATACGTTGTTAATACTTTTTCAGTTATATTAATGTGTAAATTAGAGAGAAGCTCTCACTTCCCTCTAACTTGGTCTTGTATCTATAGCAATTTTTCTCCATGGCGTGACAAAAAGTAGCCCACAAAAGTAAGAGGTATTTATGTAGCAACCTTAGATGGGATTCGTATTTGGCCAATTATTTTCGAGGTCTTGTTGAGCGTGATTCGTTAACCTTTTTCTATGTTTCGGAGTTTCCCGAAACATGTAGCGCTAAAGAATTGTTTGTCTTGTTCAAAGAGTATGGGAGCCTACGGGAAGTGGTTTTACCTTCTAAGAGAAACGCTCAGGGCAAGAGAACTAGCGTATTTTGGCAGTCAATCTAGACAATATTTTTATTGGGAAGAAAAAGATTCACGTAAATATAAGTTCCAAAGAAAAAACACATGGTTTGGAAGAGAATCTAGGGAGGCATTAAATGGTGATTTTGGAGATAAGGGGCACAGAGGTGAGATTCCCTCCAACAAGTAGTACATGAGTCGCTTGGATCATACGTTGTTTGTAGAAGTTTTAGGGAAACAACCTGGAGCTCTTCCTCATAATCCCTTCTTGTCTTTTACTCATAAGTTTGATGTGGTTGAGAAACTGAAGAAGGCTTATGTGGGAACTGTGGTGAATCCTGGAACATCCACTACTACGGAAAAGCCATACCACAACGGTTGGAAAAGGGATACAACAACGCATGACCAACTGTTGTTAGGTAAGAGGTGATTGTATGTTTGGTGATTTCCACCACGATCGCGAGACCATGATAATAAGGCAGTATGCGCGCTACCTATCACAATAGTTACTTATATCAATCATTGTGATATATACATTTAGGTACTCGGTTCAAAACCCACATGCAGCATTTTATTTGGAACGTAAATAACATTTCATCATGGTTGAAATATATAAGCGTTGTTGGAAGTACCCAAAGTTTATTATATAATATGTAGATTGCTTGTTTTCCATACACCTCACTAAAGAAATACAACCATTCAAATTGATGAAGAATTATATAATCTGAAAATCAAATTATTCTTGAAAACCAACTTAAACAAACAAATGTTTTCCAAATAGCATGCATCTCATCATTCATTTCTCGCTCTTTAACATATATAATTGGTTCAATGGTCTAAGTCCTTCATGGCATCGATTCCTTCTATTCTAGTTTAATTTGAATAACATCAATTTATTGGCTAATAAATTATTGTTATTCAAATTAAACTATAAGAGAAGATATAGATGTAATGAAGAAATTATGGCATTGAACCACATTCTATATGTTAAACATAGGGAAGGCAATGGGTGGGATTTAGGTAGGGTACTATAGTACCCGTCCCCATACCCGCAGTTGGAAAAAATCCTCGTACTTGAGCTCATACCCGCTTAGGTATCAACATTGACACCCGTCCGCGTACCCTATAGGTATATAAGTACCCATACTCGTACCCGTTACCCGTATTTCTACTAAAAATAAATATATCAAGTATAAAATATCATAATATTTTAAGTTTTTAAAAACATTAAACAGTTTTTTAAAAAATTTATTGTTGAATTATGAAATAAACGATCACTTATATAAAATATGTAGTAGTTTAAAATTGATGTTTTTTTATATTTTATAAACATTTATTTTTATATAATAATATAACTTAAAATATATAAATATATATTATGCGGGTATGGGGCGGGTGGGTATTAAGGTGCCCATACCCACACCCATCCCTGCTTATTTAAGTGGGTAATTACCCGAGCCCGTACTCGTACCCATTTTTACGGGTTTTTACCCTACCCGTTATGAGTAATTTTGTAGGTACCCATTTGGGATGGGCCAAATTGCCATCCCTAGTTAAATAGTGTGAGATGAATGATGAGACGAATGCAATTCGAAAATTTTTTATTGATATAAGTCGGTTTTCAAATACAACTTAATTTTCAGATTATAAGTTTCTATGTCAATTTAAATGAAATGTATTTTTAGTGAAGGGTTAGTGAAACAAACAATCTACATAGCATATAATAAACTCAACTTCAACTACTGGGCAACCTGCATAAGAATTTAAAGAACAAAACATTGTTAAGTCACAAGAAGCATCTTTCTTGTGACTTAGTAATGTTTTGTTCTTGTTCTGAAAACATTAATCAACAACAACAACAACAACAACATATAACACATACAAAAAAAGGTTCAAGAACGCAAGATATAATAAACAACAACAACAAATTATGAAGTTCTGAGAATATTACTCAACAACAATAACATACAACAACAACATACAACAACACAAGATATAATAAAATATTTCAAGAACACACCTTTTTTGAAACTAATCCTGGAACTGAAACAAATTATGAAGTTCATCTAGTTTATGATGCTATGAAAAATAAGTGCAAGGTGAATGAAGGTTACACAATAGCTTTATACTTCTTGTATTTTTTTTTATAGCAACACAAACCATATGTATCATAGCCAAAGTATGCGCTTTGTTAAGGTGGTGAAGAAGAATCTGAAAAAAATAAGAACATTCACCAAATGAAAAAATGAGAACCTATTTTTAACAAGAAACGTAAACGAAATTGAAGCATGAATGAACCTCAAGGTAGCGATTGGTGAAGACGAATTTGAAGGTTGAAGCATGTTTAAAGAGTGACATGGATGTTAGGGTTATGTTATGAGAGAGAAGAGCGAAATATGTTAGGGTTTTCTTTTGAGAGAAACAGCTGTTATGTACTGAACGATAAATACTTTCGCTTATATACTAAAAAAATATCACTTTTCATCACGGTTGACAAGAAAGCTGTGATGCAACCATATTGAAATGTAGATCTTATTACAACGGTTGAATAGTAAAACCGTGGTTAAATAATTTTCAATTTTTTATTATGAACTTAAGTGACACGAGCTTTTGGTAATAGGAAAAATGGACAACATTAATGAATCAATGCAACAACAAGAACAACAACAATAATAACATACCGGAGAATAATGGTGAGAGAGTTTTTTCATTGATCAAAAGGAAATAGTACATAAAACAATAATAAAGAAGTTCTACAAAAAGGCCCAGAAAGAAAGAGTAAATAAAACATAATTTTTTCATTACACAATTTTTTCCAGATCGGAACAATATCCTCTAGCACTACATGAATCTTCCCAATCTACGACTCGCTCCTCACTACCCTCATCTGAGTCACAGTAAACAATCTTCCTCGATACCTTTCTCTTATTCTTCTTCAGCATCTTCTTCTTCTTCTTGGCCTTCCTCACCCTATTGCATCCTTGACAGCAGTCGACCCAGATGGCTGGACCTCCGCAGTTGATTGTTGATGGTGTTGTACTTGTCGTACCTCGAAAAATATGATCCTTCGTGATGCGCAAAGGTTGCACGATCACGGATGGACTTAGGAGAGTCTCCATTGAACTTTATTTATTCCCATGAGGGGAAAGGAAAAACATCGAGAAAACCCACAGAAGGAAAAGGATAGGGTATGATCATCGCAACCAATGTTGGGTTCGAAAGTTGGTTATGTAAGGGGAAGGTATTAGCACCCTCTACATCCACCGTGCTCGATGGGAACCATCTAGGTTGTCTAAGCCTGAAAGGGTGTCGGTGTTTAAAGTTACTTGCTAGAGGGAAATTGATGGTTTTTCATTAGGGTACTCGTCAAGGATGGGGATCCTCATGCCTACGTATCCTCATCGTTAAATGAGGAAGTCATAGCTGGATAGTTCGGAGTAAAAAACAAGTGTTTGTTGGTTGATTTTATTACCTTGAAAAGGGTTTAAGGAAGTGGTGCCACGAGGCACAAAAATAAGTTTGATGAGTTGAGATCTTTTTTAGGGTTTTTGAAAAGATTGTTCTTGAGTTGAATTGCACTAAAAACTATGGGTAGAGGCAATTATTTCGAACTACCAAGCCAAGCGTTTTGTGTCCAAAATAATAAGAGTGAGTGTATGAAATCTCCATTCTCACCCCTTCTCCACCACTTACGACTCGTGGCTGTTAGATGCCAATCTTGCTTTTAATTGATCATTTATTAATGGCATATTTCAACTCTTTTGTGTTGTTTTGTTGGATTTACTACATGAAAGCATGCTATTCTTCAATTGTATGAAAATACCTTTGGTTCCTTTGATTTGTGTGTTATTATGCAGAAATTAGACATGAAATCATCAAAGTGTGAGACACAAGAAATTGGACAAGGAAGCCAAGGGAAGAGAAGAATATCAGTAAGTTCGTTGGACGAACAAGCCAGTGAATGTTCGTTTTGCGAACAATTGGCGAAGTCTCGGTGAATGCTCCCAGATTTGCGGAAGTAGCTAAAGGGCTGTAAGTTTGCTGGGCGAACAAGCCAGCGAATGTTCATTGTGGCAACGCGTTAGTGAAGAGCCATCGAACCATCCTAGACTTAAGGCAGTAGCAAAAGGACCTTAAGTTCGTTGTGCAAACTTGTAAGCGAAGTAGTTCGCAGTGCGAAGAATCATTCGCATAGCAAACTTCAGAGTTTTCTTAGGGGCAGTTTAACTGTTCAGAGGCACTTCAGGTGCCTAAATTGGGGTTCGCTAGGCAAAGAATTAGTTCGCAGTGCGAACATGACAGATTCTGAATGTACTATATAAGTACTTTTCATCATTTTTGGGGATCATAACCCACTTTTACACACCACAATCTGATTTTCTGAGATTTCTTCACCAAAGGGTGATATTTTACAAATAGAAGTTGGATTCGCATCCGATTTCAATTCTTCGACGTGGATGCTCGTTCATCTCCTCCTGAAATTTGTAAATCAAGCTACCATGGTTATGGGTAGCTAAGTCACTTTTGTGTCAAGATTAGTGATATATAATCCTCATTTTTGTATGTATTTTTCTTGATATTTTGTATGTGAATAAGTTGATGATGAATATATAGTGAAAATCCTTGTTTATATTGTTTATATTTGTGTTGGATCATTATTGAGAGATATGTTTCAACTATTGACGTAGCTTTTTCATCTTTCAACAAACAAAGTTTAGAGATAGTTTTGTGAGTTGATATTCACTAATATCAAACCTTTAATGTTATCATATTGATAGTTAGGTTGAGAAATCGTCTAAGGATAAATATGATAAAACTTACAATTTGTTTTAGAGATGAAACATCTTGAGAGGATATGTGATTATATTTATTGTTAATAAGTTCACATGCTTTATTAAGAAAATACGTACGAAATGGATTATCGAGCCCTAATCTTGACATGTTTTACTAATCGTTTTAAAACCAAAACTCTTTTACCGTTGCTTATAACTTTTTATGAAATCGTTACGTTACCAAACAACAACAAACATCTTTAATGTTCTATGTTTAAAACAATTCCAACTGTAGAACGACGGTAATATAAACCAATCTATGTGGATACGATAACAAAAATCCACACTAATATTGTTTCAACAAAATGGCGTCGTTGTCAGAGATTGTTGTTTGATATTGCAAGCATTGCAATAGTTAATAAGTTTTAAATTTTGTTTACCTCTGTTCCTTTTTCTTGAGCTTCTAATTTGTCTGGTTAAGTTTTGCAGACTTTGTTTATGCGAGGAAAGTTACTTGCAGATCAACTTCTTTTCGATCTGGAGATTAAGAGAACTGCGCGTAAGTTGAATAACAAAACTAGACGGAGGAGGCAACTTACCAAGGAAAGATGAGAGAGAGGAGAAAGTTTTATTTCTATACCAACACCACCGTTTACGCTAAACATGGCAGCTCCACCACCACCACCACTTCCTATTTTAATGCCTTGTGTCAACAGTCCACGACACACTATACAGTTCACTCATAATTTGAATAATGGAAGGCAAGCTGAGATGAAGACGTGGATTCTCCAACTCTTATATGGAAATCCTTTGACCGGGATGGATCACAAGGATCTTTTTTCTCATCTTACTAAATTCCGTGAGATTGCGGGAGCCAGTGAAGTTGATGAAGATCAAGAATTAGAATTGTTCAAAAGATTATTTACTCATTCCTTGATTGGAAAAGCGAATGAGTGGTATCTTGATCAACCCACTGCTGTTATGACTTATTGGAATATTTTGGAAGAGAAGTTCTTGGAAATATTTTTCCCTCACTATCGATTCATGGATGCAAAAACTTCAATTTCCGTGTTTGCTTAGGGTACAAATGAATCTTTCAACGAAGCGTGGGAGAGGTTCAAATCTATGATCCAGAAGTGCAAAGGCCATGAATTCGATGATTTAACACAAGTACATATTTTCTAAAATGGACTCCAACCTACTCACAAAACTTTATTAGATGCTACTTCGAGAGGTTCTTTATTGTCAAAGAGTGTTGAGGAAGTGGTTGATATAATCAATAGAATGACACTCAATGATCTTCAAGGTCAACACAATCGGGGTACAATTCAAAAGAAACCAGAAATGCTTGAATTGGGGACTAACGATGCTATTCTTGCTCAAAATAAATTGCTATCCCAACAAGTGGAATTATTGACTCAACAAATGTCAAAGCTTCCACAACAACTAAAAGAGATGTAAGAATCACCGAGCAAGAATGTACAAATAGCAATTTGTGAATTATGTAAAGGAGATCACCCCACCGATTATTGTCCTCTAGTGAACGAAGAAGCAAATTTCATGGGTAATCAAGGCATCAAGTAAGATAACCTTATAAAAACAACTCTCAACAACCTTATCAAAACAACCAAGGTTACCAACAAAGAGGGAATAATCCTGGTTATCAACAAGGCTAGAGACAAGATGTCGGAACATCAAACCGTCAAAATCCTTATCAACCTACACAACCTCAAGGTGGAAGTTCAAAGTTGGAAGATACTCTCAATCAATTCATGCAAATGTCAATGACCAACCAAAAGAGTAATGAGGGATCAATCAAGAATCTTGAAAACCAAGTTGGGCAACTTGCGAAACAGTTAGCCGATCAACAACCGGGGTCATCCTTTTTCGCTAACACTCAACGCAATCCAAAGGAACATTGCAAAGCCACTGTGACTAGGAGTGAAAGAGAGGTAGGTGAAGGAGAAGAAAATGACAAAACATGATGAGGTTGTAGTTGAAAAAAATGATGAGGTAGAAGTTGAAAAAATGAAAAAGAGAAATTAGTTGAAAATGAGAACCATGAGAAAGAAGATGTAGAGGAGAAAAAGAAAAAAATCAATAAAGGGAAAGAGAATTTGAATCCAATTCCAATTCAAAAATTGCCTTATCCTCATGCTCCCACCAAGAAAGACAATGCCAGACATTATGCTCGGTTCATGGATATATTTCGTCAATTACAAATTAATATTCCATTTTCCGAGGCTCTTGAACAAATGCCCAAATATGCAAAGTTCATGAAAGACATCCTTACCAAGAAGAGGAGATTTACAAACCAAGAAACAATCACGCTTGATGTGAGTTGTAGTGCAATCATTCAAAGGACTCTACCGTTCAAGGAAAGTGATCCGGGTCGGGTTACTTTGTCGGTTACCATAGAAGATGTTTATGTTGGTAAAGGTTTGATTGACTTAGGCTTAAGCATCAATTTAATTTCGTTATCTATTGTTAAGAGGTTAGGAAGCATTGAGATAAAAGCAATAAGAATGACATTGCAATTGGCCGACAAGTCTATAACTCATCCTCATGGAGTAGCTCAAGACGTGTTAGTCAAGATGGATAAATTCTTCTTTCCAATTGACTTTGTTATTATTGACATGGAGGAAGACCATGATACTCCATTGATTATTGGGCAAACTTTTATGAAGACGGCTAGAATGATGATTGATATCGATGATGGTCTTATGAAAGTGAGAGTTCAAGATGAGGAAGTTTGCTTTGATCTTTTTGAAGCAATGAAGCACTCCGAAGATACACATCATAGTTTTCAAATTGATGCAACGGATGAAGATATAATGGAAGTAACAAGGTAAGTCCACATGTCAACTCCCTTTGAAAAAGCTCTTGGTGATGCATTTGAAGTTTTTACCGAAGAGGAAGAAAGGGAACTTGAAAAATGCTTGAATGAACTTGAGACTTTGGAAGAATTACAACCTTGGGAAAATGAAGTGGAAGTGTTGAAAAAAGAAGTGAACGATGAAAAATCCCAACTTGAGTTCTATTGTTTTTTATATGGATATTCTGGGTATAACCAAATTACGGTTAATCCCGAAGACCATGAGAAAACAACTTTTACTTGTCCTTTTGGGATTTTTACGTATAGAAAGATGCCTTTTGGCTTGTGCAATGCATCAGCCACTTTTCAACGGTGTGTGCAAGCCGTCTTTTCTGATCTTATTGAGAAGACCATGGAAGTCTTCATGGATGACTTCTCCGTTTTTGGGGTTTCTTTTAAGTTATGCTTGAAAAATTTTGGAGACCGTTTTAGAGAGGTGTGTGGAAACAAATTTGGTTCTTAATTGGGAAAAATGCAACATCATGGTTACGGAAGGAATTGTGCTCGGCCACAAAGTCTCCTCCAAAGGCCTTGAAGTTGACCAAGAAAAGATTGAAGTCATAGAGAAGTTGCCACCACCAACAAATGTGAAGGGAATCCAAAGTCTCCTTGGTCACGCGGGATTTTACCAGAGATTCATCAAAGACTTCTCAAAAATAGCAAGACCTTTGAGCAATTTGCTCAACAAAGATAAGTCTTTTCTCTTTGATGATGATTGTTTAACAACTTTTAAAATTTTGAAAGAAAAATTGATCATTGCACCCATAATCATAGCTCCAAATTGGACTCTCAATTTTGAATTAATGGGTCACATAAGTGATTGTGCGGTTGGTGCAGTGCTTGGCCAAAGAAAGACAAAAAAATTTCATTTCATACACTATTCTAGTAAGGTTTTAAATGAAGCTCAAGTGAATTATGCAACAACTGAAAAGGAATTACTTACGATAGTGTATGCCATTGAGAAATTTAGGTCTTACCTTATTGGTTCGAAGGTCATGGTGTACACTGACCATTCGGTGATTAAGTATCTTCTCACCAAACTGGATTCAAAGCAAAGACTTATCTGATGGATTCTTTTATTGCAAGAATTTGATTTAGAAATTCGGGATAAAAAAGGTTCTGAAAACTTGGTGGCGGATCACTTATCCCGCTTGGTCAATGTGGAGGTGACAATCAAGAAAGTGAAGTAAGAAAAGAATTTCCCAATGAAAAACTATTTATGGTCCAAGTTAGACCTTGGTTTGCTGATTTTGCCAACCACAAGGCAACCGGATTAATACCGGAAGATCTAACTTGGAACCAAAAGAGGAAATTCTTGTCGGATGCAAATTTTTATGTATGGGATGAACCTTACCTCTTTAAACTTGGTAGTGATAATCTCTTGAGAAGGTGTGTTACAAGTGAGAAAGCTAAAAACATTATTTGGCACTGTCACAAATCGCCGTATGGAGGTCATTATAATGGTTTGAGGACGGCAACGAAAGTCCTCCAATCGGGATTTTATTGGTCGTCTCTGTTTAAAGATGCAAACCTACATGCGAATAATTGTGATATTTGTCAAAGAAGTGGCGGAATTGGGAAACGAGATGAGATACCCTTACAAAGTATGTTGGAAGTTGAAGTTTTTGATTGTTAGGGTATAGATTTCTTTGGACCGTTTCCTCCATCTTTTTCCAATGAATACATTCTGGTAGCGGTTGATCATTTTTCGAAGTGGGTGGAAGCAATAGCTTTACAAAAGGCTGATGGCAAAATGGTAATTAAATTTTTACAGAAAAACATCTTTTCCCATTTTGGCATGCCTCGAGTGTTAATAAGTGATGGCGGTTCGCACTTTTGCAATGCACCACTTGAAAAAGTTTTGGAACATTATGGTGTAAAGCATAAAGTGGCAACCCCATACCACCCACAAATGAATGGTCAAGCTGAGGTGTCGAATAGAGAAGTGAAGAGAATTCTTAAAAAAAATTGTGTCAAGTTTGAGAAAGGATTGGTCTCAAAATCATGATGAAGCTTTGTGGGCATATTGTATCGCTTACAAAGCTCCCATTGGTTTAACTCCATTTCAAATGGTTTATGGCAAAACTTGTCATTTACCAGTTGAAAGCATAAAGCTCTTTGGGTGTTAAAATTGTTGAATTTTGATCCTAACTTGGCCGGTGAGAAAAGAAAAGTCCAAATTCATGAATTGGAGGAAATGAGACACAATGCATATCATTCAAACAAGCTTTACAAAGAAAAGGTCAAAGTTTATCATGACAAGAAAGTCCGTCAAAAAGAATTTCAAGCTGGCCAAATGGTGCTTCTTTTCAATTCCCGGTTAAATTTTTTTCCATGAAAGTTGAAATCTTAATGGTCGGGACCATTCTTGATCAAGGAAGTAAGGCATTATAGCGCAATTGTGTTAGAGGATCCAAAGACAAAAGAAAGCTGGACTGTTAATGGACAAAGGTTAAAAATCTACCTTGGAGGTGAAGTTAATCGCGAAATTTGCACCGTTTTTCTTGGTGATCCGTGAAGTCACCATGGACCGTCGAGCTCAAAAGACGTTAAACAAAGCTCTAGTTGGGAAGCACCCCAACATTGTAAGTATTCCTTCATTGTTACTGCTTTTATAATGTATGTTTGTTTAGAAAAGGTTCTGGTAGAATGTGCTGAAAAGAAAAAAAAAATTCAAAAATCTATCATGTTCGATGGGAAGTTCGCTAGGCGAACTTGGGGTGAGCATTCGTTGGGATGTTCGCAAAGCAAATTGAGCGAGACAGAAACTTAGCAGTTTTCTGCCACATCACTTAAGTAAGCTTTTGGGTGGGCCAAAGCTGCGTAGGCCCAACCCCTTTTTTTTTCCAGATTTTGTGGGGAAATACTTTCCCCCTTCCATTGTGTCCCTTCACTTAGCACTTTTACCTCTCTCTCTCTCTCTCTCTCTCTCTCTCTCTCTCTCTCTATCTATCTCTCTCTCTCTCTCTCTCCCTCTCTCATACAAAGAACCACACACAACTTCCTCCATTGTAATCGTAGAAGCAGTTCCAAATTTCTTTCTTGCTATTCCCAATCAATCCTCTCAGCACATTTCAGGTTTGGGTTCTTTATTCTTTCCTCTGTTCTTGTTAGCAACATGTTGTTAGGGTTTGTTTGAGAAATTGATAGAGCTTGCTCCTAGGCTATGAGACTCTATGCATGTTATAGATTGTTGATTTATCTTACTTTGCATGTGGGTTCTGAACAAAAAGTTTGAAGTTGAGATTGTTTAGGTTAGAGTTGACCTGACATTGAATGAAATCTTGTAAAAAACTTTAACTTGAACTTGAACAATTGTGTGGTTGATGCTTTTACTGGATACTTGTTTTGTACCATGATTTGAAATGGCAGAAAATAGGATATTGGCTCTGTTTCAGTGATTTTTGTTGTTGTAGGAAGAACCTACAGAATGGGAATTCGCAGGGTTCGCCTTGAGTTCGCACAGTGAACCCGGGACGAGTATTCTCCATGGCTTCGCTAGGCGAACATGACAGAATTTGAAAAATTCTTTGTGGTGCCAGGATTCTTACTCTGATTCTTTGTGTTTTGCTTCCTCACTGATATATCTTGTGTTTGGATGGCTGGTTTTGTTTTGTGATTGTATAGGTGGCACCTCTAAAGATAGTTTCGTCAAAGAAAATAAAGGTCGGAAGTTCATCTCGTCCACAACCAATCCAATTTGATGCTGAAAGGCTTAGAGGAGCTAAGCAAGCTGCTTGTTATATGGCTCTAGAGAAGAGGAGCATCTTACTTTAAAAGAGATTCAACCTCAACCCTCAAGGATCCTAGTGGGCGGTAGCAGGAATCCTTCATAGCAAAAGTGGGACAAGTTGATAACACATGGTGACAGTTACAACGTAGAGCTCGTAAGGGAGTTCTACGCCAATGCACTTCCAGATGACGATGGGGCGTTTAATTGGACTACTATGGTTTGCGGAAGAGTGGTGAAATTTGACCGTGACACCATTAATGCTATTTTAGGTACACCTTTATCCTTGTGGAGAATGAAATAGATGAGTATCATCACACTTTGAGGCTTCATAGAGACACATATGCCATTTCTAGTGCATTATTGATTGAGGGTAAGTCAGTGGAGTTGAACCCGTCTAGAGTTGATAGAAGGTACCACAGGGAGGACATGTGACCTTTGGCTCAGCTAGTAATTCTGTTGGTGTTAACTAACATCAAGCCAAAGTCGCACATCTCTACTGTGCCAATTCCGATTGCTCACTTAGTTCACAGTATTTTGACTAATGTGCAGATTGATGTAGCTAGAATCATTGCTGATGAGATGCGTGTCGTTGTGGAAAGCGAACTTGGATCAGGGTCGCGGAAAAATTGTCCCTTGGTCTTTCCATGTCTTATTATGGTGCTGTGTGTGCAGGAGAGGGTTAAGCTACCTTCCCGTCGACAGGTGACGATTCTGGCTGTTATCGATGATAGGTATGTGGACAAGTTTTGCAGACCGAATGGATTGAGAAGTGGACAAACCTCTAGTGCTGATGCTGGTGGTGGTACTGATGTTGGTAGTGCTTCTGGTTCTGGAGTTGTAGGCTCCCAGGGCTTTGACCCGTTTCAGAGGGAGATCTGTAACTACAACTGGGAGTGGATGGCGGCAACTCAGCACGCCATGATTGATATCCATGATTCTATACAGGTACTACAGGTGCAGTATAGGTAGCCCTCTGTGGAGCATTCTATGACTAGGGAGCAGTTCCTAGCACATGCTGCTTGGCCTGAGGCCAGGCTACAATTTAGAGAGGGGGCAAATGTAGGTGAACCTAAGGATGTTGAGGAGGCTGGAGATGATGATGATGAGGCTGGTTCTATGGAGGTTTCTGGTTCTGGAGAGGAGGTTGAGCTAGAAGAAACCGAGTCCGAGGAGGACTAGTTTGTTTTTGTTGTTGACATTTTGAGCATGATCTTATACGACTTCATTTGTTTCTACAAAGTGAAGTTTTCTAGAATTAGATCATTGCTATTTATGTTTATGTTTATTGTATTTCCTTCTGTTGTACTTTATCCACTTGTTAGATTATTTTGGATTATGTTGTTGTATGTACCACTTTTGGGTACTCATACTTTGTTGGTGTTTTTACACCATTAGCACTTTAATGATATTATTATTATTATTATCAGTTGAATTCTTCAGTTCACGAATGTTCAACTTTCATTTTCTTTACTTTCGTTTTTCTTTTATTATGTTGTTTAAGAGTTGAATTCTTCAGTTTAGGAATGTCCAACTCTAATAGTTTTATTGTTGATATGCTTATTTGTGTTTATTGTTGATATGCTTGTTTGGAATTTAATGTCTCCATTTTTTGGTGAGGAAATGTGAGAACTTCTAGATTGGTTGCTATTTGCTAAAAGTATCCAATGAAGATTCTCCCAAGTTTGGATGGTGATGATAGTATTTGATCATGTAAATGTTGGCAAGGTACATGGTTGCCTCTTTCTAGGATGTTAGAATGTTTAAGAATGTCTTTTCTTTGTGCAAATGTAATTTTGTTTCTTGTTGCAACTTTGTTGAATGCTTCTATCACTTAGGTCCAAAAGCCACAAAATGGTGAGAAACCTTAATTGTCTACTAACTGCATAGGATGCCTGATAAATCTTGTTGAGTACATTTGATTCATGCTTTATCTTCTGATTAGTTTGATTTTGTGGAAGCATTAGATATGATTAAGGCATTTATTGATAACGAGCACAATCATATCCATAAGTAACTTACCCGTGAGTCGTGAGAATTTGCTAACCCCGTTGAGCTTAATAATTAGATCCTAGTTTAGTGATGAACTTGGTATTAGTATATATTGATAAAGATAGTTCATCATTGAATTGTGTAGGATTCTAAAAAAAAATTCTTGAACCTTTGAAATTGTACTAAATTGTCTTCCTTACCTCAAAAAGCAAGGAACATTCACTTAACGTTTGGTTAAAATCCAAGTTGGGGAGAGTGAAAAGAAAGTGGTAGGTTACTCAAAAATTTTGAAAATTTTCAAGCAAGCATGAAAAAGAAAATTGTGTATATGAATTGTGAAAAAGAAGAAGAAAAAACATGCTTGTTTGAATGAGAAAAAAATAGAATAAATGTGCAAAGGTGTTGGAAGGGTGATCATTAGAGAAAAGAAAGTGTTGGATAGAGTTGTAATGTGTACATAGCCTTGTGTAGTGAATGTTTCTTTTGCATTGGCAACTTTGAATCCATGTCTTTATAAATGTCCCTTTGTTGTGAACCTAACCAAGCTACAACCTTTAAAGACCTTAGTGATCTTCTTGCTTCCATAATTTCTTTATTGATTGCTTAGATGATGTATGAATTGGTTTGTATTTGCATTATTTGTCAGGTGAATGAAATTACCCCACGGTTGTAAGCGTGTATTTCTTTCAATTCTTATTCGAAGAGGAGTGTTAGAGTGATTCGAGCATGACAATTTAGTTGTTACTTGAAGCATTGTATGATATTTGTTTAAGAACTAAATTCTTTTGCATTGTTCGATTCTAGGAAGTTATAATCATTGCTTGTGTACATTAGTTGTTTGTTTGAGCCATAAATCCACTCTTGGTTGAATTAAATGCTTCAACAAATCCTCTTGTTTTCAATGAGAGGCATACTTTGCTTGAGGGCAAGTAAAGATCTAGTTGTGGAGAGTTTGTTAGATGTCAATCTTGCTTTAAATTGATCATTTATTAATGGCATTTTTCAACTCTTTTGTGTTGTTTTGCTGGATTTACTACATTAAAGCATGCTATTCTTCAATTATATGAAAATACCTTTGGTTCCTTTGATTTGTGGGTTATTGTGAAGATATTAGGCATGAAATCATCAAAGTGTGAGACACAAGAAATTGGACAAGGAAGCCAAAGAAAGAGAAGAATATCAGTAAGTTCACTGGGCAAACAAGCCAGCGAATGTTTGCTTTGCGAAAAATTGGCGAAGTCCTAGCGAATGCTCCCAGACTTGAGGCAGTAGCTAAAGGGATGTAAGTTTACTAGGCGAACAAGCCAGTGAATGTTCACTGTGGCAACGCATCAGCGAATAACAGCGAACCATCCCAGACATGAGGCAGTAGCTAAAGGATCATAAGTTTGATGTGCGAACTTGTAGGCAAAGTAGTTTGCAGTGCGAAGAATAGTTCGCACAGAGAACTTCAGAGTTTTCTCAGGGGCGGTTAAACTGTTCAGAGGCACTTCAGGTGCCTAAATTAGGGTTCACAAGGCGAAGAATCAGTTCACAGTGCGAACATGACAGATTCTGAATGTACTATATAAGTATTTTTCATCATTTTTGGGGATCATAACCCACTTTTACACACCACAATCTGATTTTCTGAGATTTCTTCACCAAAGGGTGATATTTTACAAATAGAAGCTGGATTCGCATCCAAGTTCGATTCTTCGACGTGGATGCTCATTCATCTCCTCCTGAAACTTGTAAAACAAGCTACCATGGTTATGGGTAGCTAAGTCACTTTTGTGTCAAGATTAGTGGTAGATAATCCTCACTTTTGTATGTATTTATGTTGATATTTTGTATGTGAACAAGTTGATGATAAATATATGGTGAAAAACCTTGTTTTTATGGTTTATATTTGTGTTGGATCTTTATTGAGAGATATGTTTCAACTATTGACCTAGCTTTTTCATCTTTCAACAAAACAAAGTTTAGAGATGTTTTTGTGAGTTGATATTCACTAATATAAAACCTTTAATGTTATCATATTGATAGTTAGGTTGAGAGATCATCTAAGGATCAATATGATAAAACTCACAATTTATTTTAGAGATGAAACATCTTGAGAGGATATGTGATTATATTTATTGTTAAAAAGTTCACATGCTCTATTAAGAAAATACATACGAAATGGATTATCGAGCCCTAATCTTGACATGCTTTTAACAATCGTTTTAAAACCAAAACTCTTTTACCGTTGCTTATAACATTTTATGCGATCGTTACATTACGAAACAACAACAAACAACTTTTATGTTCTATGTTTAAAACAATTCCAGCTATAGAACGACGATAATATCAACCAATCCCTGTGGATACGATAACAGAAACCCACACTAATACATTTTCAATAGTGGCACCCAATTCTCATCGTATTTTATTGTGTTTTGAATTTGCTTAAGAAAAAGCCACTTGATGTTGGATCAAGGGTTTGTTTGGTTGATTAAGAAAAAGGCTTGGTCAATGGGAAGGTTGATGGCGATGCAAAAGCAATCGACTTACAAATTGGATGAATGCAAAATGGAGTGGAATTAGTTAAAGGTTGATGGTTATGGAAGTGCTATTGAATTTGTTTTTATGAAAAGATGTTTGATGTTGGATCAAGCTTATTTGTGTTCTTTTGAAAATAGGGTGATTGATTTTATTCTTGCATTAGAGGCTACCTAAGCGGATGCAATCAAAGAGAAAACGGTAAAAATTATTACATGTCATAGGAGTGGGGGTACATTTTTATCAAATGGGGATAGTACCGAGTCATTGTAAATTAAATCCATCACACAAATGCATGTAAATGAGAGTGTAAGGTGCAAAACAAGTCTCATTGTAAGAAAACCCAAGAGTAATCTATGTGAGGTTGATGACGATCGTAGAAACAATCCACTTACAAGGGTGTTTTGAAAAGGACTTGATATTAAATCAAGAATTAGTTTGAAAGTGGTTTGAATATACAAATTAGAAATGAAATCAAGATGTATCATGGCCTAAGTAAAAAGCATATATGAGCAAAAGCATAAGTGACATAAAATCAAGCATCACACAATTAAAATAAAATCAAGCAATGGAAAAAATCATTAATCAAGTTAAATGTAAACATTTAATAAAATTAATTAGTATTAAATAAAAATATTTAAAATAACTAATGATCACATATTTTTGGTATTTTTAATATTATGAAAGAAATAATGAAACAAAATTAATTAAGTTAAACCTAAATATTTAATAAAATTAATCATTAGTTTAATTAATTATTATTAAATAAAAATGTTTAAAATAATTAATTAACATATTTTTTGGATTTTCTTTTAACATATATGATGAAATACAAAACAAAATAAAGAAAAGAAAATAAATAAAATAACAAAGAAAATAAATAAAGCGCAGAAGCTAGAAATGGCACTGATTCAGAAGCACAATGGGGGTGCCGAAAGCCAAAAATCCCAAGGTCCAACAAGGAGGAGGCTCCCGCGCTGGGAAGGTCCATGTCATGGACCAGGTCAACAGTTGACTGAGAGGGCTGGCTAGAAATGTTGGATCCAGGAGGGTCAAAGATCGACTTGAATCCAATGGCTGTGAGAAGGGTGCACAGTGAGGACTACATGTAGACGTACACGAAATTAGGGAGGGGGTCGCCATATCGATGACACTTGTCTTGGGCAGTGACAAGTGTTACCGCCCCATCCTCACACCACATGACAAGCTGGCAACGAAGATAAAACAAGGGAAGGAAAATGATCAGAATACAAACTCGGTTTTCTTTCTCTCTCCACACTTTCACTCTCTCTCCAATATCATTCTTCCTCTGCAACTTTGAAACTCACCGGAACCTTAAAGTGGCCAGAGAAGATGGTGGGGTGCGATGGCCTTGTTAGAATTGAAATAAATAGGGGTTTTGTTATCATCTCCACAGAGATTATTCTGATATGGGATGTTTGTCGTTCAATAGTTTACTGTTTCAAGAAAAAGGTTTTCGAAGTTTGTTTCATAAATTGTTACATTTTAGTAGCAAAGCTTAAAATTCTAAAGTTGTTTGATTAACAAAATATATCAAAAGTAGTTTTCATCTATCCTAACTAACATGTATTCTCTTAATCTTGCATGTGAAGTCTGATCCGATTAATATCATCACATATTCTCTCAATACCGTCTATCTCTAGAACAGCGTCGTGAGAAATACCGTATTCATCGCTACACGATCTCTCCATATAAGCAAATATCAACCATAGACCGATCTCTCCAATCTATAAATCGATAGAAGAATATTTTAGGTCAAGTTCCATAAAATCTATGTCTAGAGTTTTACAAAACAAGAATGGATCATTAAGAACAAAAATATTCATCATATATTAATCATCATTTGTTCACATACAAGGCCAATCAAAAGAAATACATAAAGCTAAGGTGAACTACCTCTACCTTTGATATTAAGGTAATTAGCTACTCATAACCATGGTAGCTTGCTTTACAAGTAATGAGAGAAGATTAATGAGCATCCACGTCGAAAAATCGAACTCGGATACGAATCCAGCTTCTATTTGCAAAATATCACTCTTTGGTGAAGAAATGCAGAAAAAATAGGTTTCTATGTGAAAATGGGGTTATGATCCTAAAAAAGTGTGAAAAGTACATATATAGTACTTTTAAAATCTGCTAGGTTCGCCCAGCGAACACTACTTTATGGCAGCTGAAGTGCCTCTGAACAGGTAAACCGCCCCTAAGGAAACTCCAAAGTTCGTTGTGCGAACATTTCTTCGCCCAACAAACTTCTTTGCTACAAGTTCGCACAGGGAACTTATAGTCCTTTAGCTACTGCCTCAAATCTGGGATGGTTCACTGGGGCTTCGCTGCAACCTCGCCCAGCTAATGTTCGTTGGTTTCTCGATGTTGTTCTTCCAGCGAACATGCTGAATCTTCTCCTTTTTTTTTTGGCTTCTTTGTCAATTCACTTGTGTCTTACTCTTTGTTGTTTATGCCTAATTCCTGCACAATAACACACAAATCAAAGTAACCAAAGGTATTTGCACATAATTGAAGAATAGCATGGAAACATGGAATAAATCCATTGAAACATAACAAAAGAGTTGAAAAATGCCAACAAATATGGATCGAAATAAGACATGTTTGGCATTCAACAGGTCCCCCGCTGTCTTCTTCGGCAAAGCATTACCCAAACTCCCACACCTACCAAAACAAGTCCCCTGAGTTCAAATGCAGACTCAAAAACGTCAAAATCATAACATAAACCCCCAAAATAGAAACTACATACAAAACCCTAGATCTATTCAGAATCAGAGCAATCAAGAAATAACAAAAGGGGTTTGAATCAGAAGAACAAGGGAAGCACAAATACTACATCAAAATGAGCTAAAAAATAAGATTCTCACCAGATCGGAGCAAGTTCGAGTTCAAAACTCTGGCGAAGGTATGCTCCTGTGTCCTTCCCTCTTTCCTCTTCTTCTACTTATCTTTTTCTTCCCTTTCTTTGCCTGTTTGTTCTTTATGCGTTGATTGTTGTTGCTTGATGTGCGTGAATAGGATTTTAGCTTCTTCTAATCTTAAAGTTTAAGGTAGAATGAATGGAGAGTGAAGATTTAGTGGATTAGGGTTAGAAATTTATTTTCACATAGAGATTACTTAGGATTTTTTCAAGTGTCTTGAATGAATTGTGAATGTTTAATTTATAGGATCAGAATTTGATTGAGCTACGTGTGAGATTCCTTCCCATTTCTCTTGCTCGTGTGAGTTTGTTATGAGGAATGTGTGAGGTGGAATGAATCCATTGTGAGTGTTTGTGTGAGCCTTGATTTTAGGGGATTTTTAGAGAATGGGACGAATTTTCTATTGAGTACCTTTTCTCTGCCTGCTCTACTTTCTAATTGTTTTGATTGTGGTCCCCATTATGTGATACACAAATTCCTTATGGTCCTCTCTTTCTCATATGATTTGTTTACCTCTAAATGCACTTGCTTGTTTACCATGTAAATGATTGGTCCTCTCTTGCTCGTGTGAGTTTGTTATGAGGAATGTGTGAGGTGGAATGAATCCATTGTGAGTGTTTGTGTGAGCCTTGATTCTATGGGATTTTTAGGGAATGGGATGAATTTTCTATTGAGTACCTTTTCTCTGCCTGCTGTACTTTTGGATTGTTTTGATTGTGGTCCCCATTATGTGATACACAAATTCCTTATGGTCCTCTCTTTCTCATATGATTTGTTTACCTCTAAATGCACTTGCTTGTTTAACATGTAAATGATTGGTCCTCTCTTGCTCGTGTGAGTTTTTTATGAGGAATGTGTGAGGTAGAATGAATCCATTGTGAGTGTTTGTGTGAGCCTTGATTCCATGGGATTTTTAGGGAATGGGACGAATTTTCTATTGAGTACCTTTTCTCTGCCTGCTGTACTTTCTGATTGTTTTGATTGTGGTCCCCATTATGTGATACACAAATTACTTATGGTCCTCTCTTTCTCGTATGATTTGTTTACCTCTAAATGCACTTGCTTGTTTACCATGTAAATGATTGGTCCTCTCTTGCTCGTGTGAGTTTGTTATGAGGAATGTGTGAGGTGGAATGAATCCATTGTGAGTGTTTGTGTGAGCCTGGATTCTATGGGATTTTTAGGGAATGGGACGAATTTTCTATTGAGTACCTTTTCTCTGCCTGCTGTACTTTCTGATTGTTTTGATTGTGGTCCCCATTATGTGATACACAAATTCCTTATGGTCCTCTCTTTCTCATATAATTTGTTTACCTCTAAATGCACTTGCTTGTTTACCATGTAAATTATTAGTCCTCTGTTGCTCGTGTGAGTTTGTTATGAGGAATGTGTGAGGTGGAATGAATCCATTGTGAGTGTTTGTGTGAACCTTGATTCTATGGGATTTTTAGGGAATGGGACGAATTTTCTATTGAGTACCTTTTCTCTGCCTGCTGTACTTTCTGATTGTTTTGATTGTGGTCCCCATTATGTGATACACAAATTCCTTATGGTCCTCTCTTTCTCATATGATTTGTTTACCTCTAAATGCACTTGCTTGTTTACCATGTAAATGATTGGTCCTCTCTTGCTCGTGTGAGTTTTTTATGAGGAATGTGTGAGGTGGAATGAATCCATTGTGCGTGTTTGTGTGAGCCTTGATTCTATGGGATTTTTAGGGCATGGGACGAATTTTCTATTGAATACGTTTTCTCTGTCTGCTGTACTTTCTGATTGTTTTGATTGTGGTCCCCATTATGTGATACACAAATTCCTTATGGTCCTCTCTTTCTCATATGATTTGTTTACCTCTAAATGCACTTGCTTGTTTACCATGTAAATTATTGGCCCTCTGTTGCTCGTTTGAGTTTGTTATGAGGAATGTGTGAGGTGGAATGAATCCATTGTGAGTGTTTGTGTGAGCCTTGATTCTATGGGATTTTTAGGGAATGGGATGAATTTTCTATTAAGTACCTTTTCTCTGCCTGCTGTACTTTTGGATTATTTTGATTGTGGTCCCCATTATGTGATACACAAATTCCTTATGGTCCGCTCTTTCTCATATGATTTGTTTACCTCTAAATGCACTTGCTTGTTTACCATG
The DNA here is from genome assembly GCA_022829125.1 of Lathyrus tuberosus. Taxonomy (NCBI): domain Eukaryota; kingdom Viridiplantae; phylum Streptophyta; class Magnoliopsida; order Fabales; family Fabaceae; genus Lathyrus; species Lathyrus tuberosus. Next base: position 5,076,839 of record JALAZF010000384.1, read on the forward strand.
TAAATGATTGGTCCTCTCTTGCTCGTGTGAGTTTTTTATGAGGAATGTGTGAGGTAGAATGAATCCATTGTGAGTGTTTGTGTGAGCCTTGATTCCATGGGATTTTTAGGGAATGGGACGAATTCTCTATTGAGTACCGTTTCTCTGCCTGCTGTACTTTCTGATTGTTTTGATTGTGGTCCCCATTATGTGATACACAAATTCCTTATGGTCCTCTCTTTATCTTATGATTTGTTTACCTCTAAATGCACTTGCTTGTTTACCATGTAAATGATTGGTCCTCTCTTGCTCGTGTGAGTTTGTTATGAGGAATGTGTGAGGTGGAATGAATCCATTGTGAGTGTTTGTGTGAGCCTGGATTCTATGGGATTTTTAGGGAATGGGACGAATTTTCTATTGAGTACCTTTTCTCTGCCTGCTGTACTTTCTGATTATTTTGATTGTGGTCCCCATTATGTGATACACAAATTCCTTATGGTCCTCTCTTTCTCATATAATTTGTTTACCTCTAAATGCACTTGCTTGTTTACCATGTAAATTATTAGTCCTCTGTTGCTCGTGTGAGTTTGTTATGAGGAATGTGTGAGGTGGAATGAATCCATTGTGAGTGTTTGTGTGAACCTTGATTCTATGGGATTTTTAGGGAATGGGACGAATTTTCTATTGAGTACCTTTTCTCTGCCTGCTGTACTTTCTGATTGTTTTGATTGTGGTCCCCATTATGTGATACACAAATTCCTTATGGTCCTCTCTTTCTCATATGATTTGTTTACCTCTAAACGCACTTGCTTGTTTACCATGTAAATGATTGGTCCTCTCTTGCTCGTGTGAGTTTTTTATGAGGAATGTGTGAGGTGGAATGAATCCATTGTGCGTGTTTGTGTGAGCCTTGATTCTATGGGATTTTTAGGGCATGGGACGAATTTTCTATTGAATACATTTTCTCTGTCTGCTGTACTTTCTGATTGTTTTGATTGTGGTCCCCATTATGTGATACACAAATTCCTTATGGCCCTCTCTTTCTCATATGATTTGTTTACCTCTAAATGCACTTGCTTGTTTACCATGTAAATTATTGGCCCTCTGTTGCTCATGTGAGTTTGTTATGAGGAATGTATGAGGTGGAATGAATCCATTGTGAGTGTTTGTGTGAGCCTTGATTCTATGGGATTTTTAGGGAATGGGACGAATTTTCTATTGAGTACCTTTTCTCTGCCTGATGTACTTTCTGATTGTTTTGATTGTGGTCCCCATTATGTGATACACAAATTCCTTATGGTCCGCTCTTTCTCATATGATTTGTTTAAATCTAAATGCATTTGCTTGTTTACCATGTAAATGATTGGTCCTCTCTTGCTCGTGTGAGTTTTTTATGAGGAATGTGTGAGGTAGAATGAATCCATTGTGAGTGTTTGTGTGAGCCTTGATTCCATGGGATTTTTAGGGAATGGGACGAATTCTCTATTGAGTACCGTTTCTCTGCCTGCTGTACTTTCTGATTGTTTTGATTGTGGTCCCCATTATGTGATACACAAATTCCTTATGGTCCTCTCTTTATCTTATGATTTGTTTACCTCTAAATGCACTTGCTTGTTTACCATGTAAATGATTGGTCCTCTCTTGCTCGTGTGAGTTTGTTATGAGGAATGTGTGAGGTGGAATGAATCCATTGTGAGTGTTTGTGTGAGCCTGGATTCTATGGGATTTTTAGGGAATGGGACGAATTTTCTATTGAGTACCTTTTCTCTGCCTGCTGTACTTTCTGATTATTTTGATTGTGGTCCCCATTATGTGATACACAAATTCCTTATGGTCCTCTCTTTCTCATATAATTTGTTTACCTCTAAATGCACTTGCTTGTTTACCATGTAAATTATTAGTCCTCTGTTGCTCGTGTGAGTTTGTTATGAGGAATGTGTGAGGTGGAATGAATCCATTGTGAGTGTTTGTGTGAACCTTGATTCTATGGGATTTTTAGGGAATGGGACGAATTTTCTATTGAGTACCTTTTCTCTGCCTGCTGTACTTTCTGATTGTTTTGATTGTGGTCCCCATTATGTGATACACAAATTCCTTATGGTCCTCTCTTTCTCATATGATTTGTTTACCTCTAAACGCACTTGCTTGTTTACCATGTAAATGATTGGTCCTCTCTTGCTCGTGTGAGTTTTTTATGAGGAATGTGTGAGGTGGAATGAATCCATTGTGCGTGTTTGTGTGAGCCTTGATTCTATGGGATTTTTAGGGCATGGGACGAATTTTCTATTGAATACATTTTCTCTGTCTGCTGTACTTTCTGATTGTTTTGATTGTGGTCCCCATTATGTGATACACAAATTCCTTATGGCCCTCTCTTTCTCATATGATTTGTTTACCTCTAAATGCACTTGCTTGTTTACCATGTAAATTATTGGCCCTCTGTTGCTCATGTGAGTTTGTTATGAGGAATGTATGAGGTGGAATGAATCCATTGTGAGTGTTTGTGTGAGCCTTGATTCTATGGGATTTTTAGGGAATGGGACGAATTTTCTATTGAGTACCTTTTCTCTGCCTGATGTACTTTCTGATTGTTTTGATTGTGGTCCCCATTATGTGATACACAAATTCCTTATGGCCCTCTCTTTCTCATATGATTTGTTTACCTATAAATGCACTTGCTTGTTTACCATGTAAATGATTGGTCCTCTCTTGCTCGTGTGAGATTTTTATGAGGAATGTGTGAGGTGGAATGAATCCATTGTGCGTGTTTGTGTGAGCCTTGATTCTATGGGATTTTTAGGGAATGGGACGAATTTTCTATTGAATACCTTTTCTCTGCCTGCTGTACTTTCTGATTATTTTGATTGTGGTCCCCATTATGTGATACACAAATTCCTTATGGTCCTCTCTTTCTCATATGATTTGTTTACCTCTAAATGCACTTGCTTGTTTACCATGTAAATGATTGGTCCACTCTTGCTCGTGTGAGTTTGTTATGAGGAATGTGTGAGGTGGAATGAATCCATTGTGAGTGTTTGTGTGAGCCTTGATTCTATGGGATTTTTAGGGAATGGGACGAATTTTCTATTGAGTACCTTTTCTCTGCCTGCTGTACTTTTTGATTGTTTTGATTGTGGTCCCCATTATGTGATACACAAATTCCTTATGGTCCTCTCTTTCTCATATGATTTGTTTACCTCTAAATGCACTTGCTTGTTTACCATGTAAATGATTGGTCCTCTCTTGCTCGTGTGAGTTTGTTATAAGGAATGTGTGAGGTGGAATGAATCCATTGTGAGTGTTTGTGTGAGCCTTGATTCTATGGGATTTTTAGGGAACGTGACGAATTTTCTATTGAGTACCTTTTCTCTGCCTGCTGTACTTTCTGATTGTTTTGATTGTGGTCCCCATTATGTGATACACAAATTCCTTATGGTCCTCTCTTTCTCATATGATTTATTTACCTCTAAATGCACTTGCTTGTTTACCATGTAAATTATTGGTCCTCCGTTGCTCGTGTGAGTTTGTTATGAGAATGTGTGAGGTGGAATGAATCCATTGTGAGTGTTTGTGTGAGCCTTGATTCTATGGGATTTTTAGGGAATGGGACGAATTTTCTATTGAGTACCTTTTCTCTGCCTGCTGTACTTTCTAATTGTTTTGATTGTGGTCCCCATTATGTGATACACAAATTCCTTATGGTCCTCTCTTTCTCATATGATTTGTTTACCTCTAAATGCACTTGCTTGTTTACCATGTAAATGATTGGTCCTCTCTTGCTCGTGTGAGTTTGTTATGAGGAATGTGTGAGGTGGAATGAATCCATTGTGAGTGTTTGTGTGAGCCTTGATTCTATGGGATTTTTAGGGAATGGGATGAATTTTCTATTGAGTACCTTTTCTCTGCCTGCTGTACTTTTGGATTGTTTTGATTGTGGTCCCCATTATGTGATACACAAATTCCTTATGGTCCTCTCTTTCTCATATGATTTGTTTACCTCTAAATGCACTTGCTTGTTTAACATGTAAATGATTGGTCCTCTCTTGCTCGTGTGAGTTTTTTATGAGGAATGTGTGAGGTAGAATGAATCCATTGTGAGTGTTTGTGTGAGCCTTGATTCCATGGGATTTTTAGGGAATGGGACGAATTTTCTATTGAGTACCTTTTCTCTGCCTGCTGTACTTTCTGATTGTTTTGATTGTGGTCCCCATTATGTGATACACAAATTCCTTATGGTCCTCTCTTTCTCGTATGATTTGTTTACCTCTAAATGCACTTGCTTGTTTACCATGTAAATGATTGGTCCTCTCTTGCTCGTGTGAGTTTGTTATGAGGAATGTGTGAGGTGGAATGAATCCATTGTGAGTGTTTGTGTGAGCCTGGATTCTATGGGATTTTTAGGGATTGGGACGAATTTTCTATTGAGTACCTTTTCTCTGCCTGCTGTACTTTCTGATTGTTTTGATTGTGGTCCCCATTATGTGATACACAAATTCCTTATGGTCCTCTCTTTCTCATATAATTTGTTTACCTCTAAATGCACTTGCTTTTTACCATGTAAATTATTAGTCCTCTGTTGCTCGTGTGAGTTTGTTATGAGGAATGTGTGAGGTGGAATGAATCCATTGTGAGTGTTTGTGTGAACCTTGATTCTATGGGATTTTTAGGGAATGGGACGAATTTTCTATTGAGTACCTTTTCTCTGCCTGCTGTACTTTCTGATTGTTTTGATTGTGGTCCCCATTATGTGATACACAAATTCCTTATGGTCCTCTCTTTCTCATATGATTTGTTTACCTCTAAATGCACTTGCTTGTTTACCATGTAAATGATTGGTCCTCTCTTGCTCGTGTGAGTTTTTTATGAGGAATGTGTGAGGTGGAATGAATCCATTGTGCGTGTTTGTGTGAGCCTTGATTCTATGGGATTTTTAGGGCATGGGACGAATTTTCTATTGAATACGTTTTCTCTGTCTGCTGTACTTTCTGATTGTTTTGATTGTGGTCCCCATTATGTGATACACAAATTCCTTATGGTCCTCTCTTTCTCATATGATTTGTTTACCTCTAAATGAACTTGCTTGTTTAACATGTAAATGATTGGTCCTCTCTTGCTCGTGTGAGTTTTTTATGAGGAATGTGTGAGGTAGAATGAATCCATTGTGAGTGTTTGTGTGAGCCTTGATTCCATGGGATTTTTAGGGAATGGGACGAATTTTCTATTGAGTACCTTTTCTCTGCCTGCTGTACTTTCTGATTGTTTTGATTGCGGTCCCCATTATGTGATACACAAATTCCTTATGGTCCTCTCTTTCTCGTATGATTTGTTTACCTCTAAATGCACTTGCTTGTTTACCATGTAAATGATTGGTCCTCTCTTGCTCGTGTGAGTTTTTTATGAGGAATGTGTGAGGTAGAATGAATCCATTGTGAGTGTTTGTGTGAGCCTTGATTCCATGGGATTTTTAGGGAATGGGACGAATTTTCTATTGAGTACCTTTTCTCTGCCTGCTGTACTTTCTGATTGTTTTGATTGTGGTCCCCATTATGTGATATACAAATTCCTTATGGTCCTCTCTTTCTCGTATGATTTGTTTACCTCTAAATGCCCTTGCTTGTTTACCATGTAAATGATTGGTCCTCTCTTGCTCGTGTGAGTTTGTTATGAGGAATGTGTGAGGTGGAATGAATCCATTGTGAGTGTTTGTGTGAGCCTTGATTCTATGGGATTTTTAGGGCATGGGACGAATTTTCTATTGAGTACCTTTTCTCTGCCTGCTGTACTTTCTGATTGTTTTGATTGTGGTCCCCATTATGTGATACACAAATTCCTTATGGTCCTCTCTTTCTCATATAATTTGTTTACCTCTAAATGCACTTGCTTGTTTACCATGTAAATTATTAGTCCTCTGTTGCTCGTGTGAGTTTGTTATGAGGAATGTGTGAGGTGGAATGAATCCATTGTGAGTGTTTGTGTGAACCTTGATTCCATGGGATTTTTAGGGAATGGGACGAATTTTCTATTGAGTACCTTTTCTCTGCCTGCTGTACTTTCTGATTGTTTTGATTGCGGTCCCCATTATGTGATACACAAATTCCTTATGGTCCTCTCTTTCTCGTATGATTTGTTTACCTCTAAATGCACTTGCTTGTTTACCATGTAAATGATTGGTCCTCTCTTGCTCGTGTGAGTTTTTTATGAGGAATGTGTGAGGTAGAATGAATCCATTGTGAGTGTTTGTGTGAGCCTTGATTCCATGGGATTTTTAGGGAATGGGACGAATTTTCTATTGAGTACCTTTTCTCTGCCTGCTGTACTTTCTGATTGTTTTGATTGTGGTCCCCATTATGTGATATACAAATTCCTTATGGTCCTCTCTTTCTCGTATGATTTGTTTACCTCTAAATGCCCTTGCTTGTTTACCATGTAAATGATTGGTCCTCTCTTGCTCGTGTGAGTTTGTTATGAGGAATGTGTGAGGTGGAATGAATCCATTGTGAGTGTTTGTGTGAGCCTTGATTCTATGGGATTTTTAGGGCATGGGACGAATTTTCTATTGAGTACCTTTTCTCTGCCTGCTGTACTTTCTGATTGTTTTGATTGTGGTCCCCATTATGTGATACACAAATTCCTTATGGTCCTCTCTTTCTCATATAATTTGTTTACCTCTAAATGCACTTGCTTGTTTACCATGTAAATTATTAGTCCTCTGTTGCTCGTGTGAGTTTGTTATGAGGAATGTGTGAGGTGGAATGAATCCATTGTGAGTGTTTGTGTGAGCCTGGATTCTATGGGATTTTTAGGGATTGGGACGAATTTTCTATTGAGTACCTTTTCTCTGCCTGCTGTACTTTCTGATTGTTTTGATTGTGGTCCCCATTATGTGATACACAAATTCCTTATGGTCCTCTCTTTCTCATATAATTTGTTTACCTCTAAATGCACTTGCTTGTTTACCATGTAAATTATTAGTCCTCTGTTGCTCGTGTGAGTTTGTTATGAGGAATGTGTGAGGTGGAATGAATCCATTGTGAGTGTTTGTGTGAACCTTGATTCTATGGGATTTTTAGGGAATGGGACGAATTTTCTATTGAGTACCTTTTCTCTGCCTGCTGTACTTTCTGATTGTTTTGATTGTGGTCCCCATTATGTGATACACAAATTCCTTATGGTCCTCTCTTTCTCATATGATTTGTTTACCTCTAAATGCACTTGCTTGTTTACCATGTAAATGATTGGTCCTCTCTTGCTCGTGTGAGTTTTTTATGAGGAATGTGTGAGGTGGAATGAATCCATTGTGCGTGTTTGTGTGAGCCTTGATTCTATGGGATTTTTAGGGCATGGGACGAATTTTCTATTGAATACGTTTTCTCTGTCTGCTGTACTTTCTGATTGTTTTGATTGTGGTCCCCATTATGTGATACACAAATTCCTTATGGTCCTCTCTTTCTCATATGATTTGTTTACCTCTAAATGAACTTGCTTGTTTAACATGTAAATGATTGGTCCTCTCTTGCTCGTGTGAGTTTTTTATGAGGAATGTGTGAGGTAGAATGAATCCATTGTGAGTGTTTGTGTGAGCCTTGATTCCATGGGATTTTTAGGGAATGGGACGAATTTTCTATTGAGTACCTTTTCTCTGCCTGCTGTACTTTCTGATTGTTTTGATTGCGGTCCCCATTATGTGATACACAAATTCCTTATGGTCCTCTCTTTCTCGTATGATTTGTTTACCTCTAAATGCACTTGCTTGTTTACCATGTAAATGATTGGTCCTCTCTTGCTCGTGTGAGTTTTTTATGAGGAATGTGTGAGGTAGAATGAATCCATTGTGAGTGTTAGTGTGAGCCTTGATTCCATGGGATTTTTAGGGAATGGGACGAATTTTCTATTGAGTACCTTTTCTCTGCCTGCTGTACTTTCTGATTGTTTTGATTGTGGTCCCCATTATGTGATATACAAATTCCTTATGGTCCTCTCTTTCTCGTATGATTTGTTTACCTCTAAATGCACTTGCTTGTTTACCATGTAAATGATTGGTCCTCTCTTGCTCGTGTGAGTTTTTTATGAGGAATGTGTGAGGTAGAATGAATCCATTGTGAGTGTTTGTGTGAGCCTTGATTCCATGGGATTTTTAGGGAATGGGACGAATTTTCTATTGAGTACCTTTTCTCTGCCTGCTGTACTTTCTGATTGTTTTGATTGTGGTCCCCATTATGTGATATACAAATTCCTTATGGTCCTCTCTTTCTCGTATGATTTGTTTACCTCTAAATGCCCTTGCTTGTTTACCATGTAAATGATTGGTCCTCTCTTGCTCGTGTGAGTTTGTTATGAGGAATGTGTGAGGTGGAATGAATCCATTGTGAGTGTTTGTGTGAGCCTTGATTCTATGGGATTTTTAGGGCATGGGACGAATTTTCTATTGAGTACCTTTTCTCTGCCTGCTGTACTTTCTGATTGTTTTGATTGTGGTCCCCATTATGTGATACACAAATTCCTTATGGTCCTCTCTTTCTCATATAATTTGTTTACCTCTAAATGCACTTGCTTGTTTACCATGTAAATTATTAGTCCTCTGTTGCTCGTGTGAGTTTGTTATGAGGAATGTGTGAGGTGGAATGAATCCATTGTGAGTGTTTGTGTGAGCCTGGATTCTATGGGATTTTTAGGGATTGGGACGAATTTTCTATTGAGTACCTTTTCTCTGCCTGCTGTACTTTCTGATTGTTTTGATTGTGGTCCCCATTATGTGATACACAAATTCCTTATGGTCCTCTCTTTCTCATATAATTTGTTTACCTCTAAATGCACTTGCTTGTTTACCATGTAAATTATTAGTCCTCTGTTGCTCGTGTGAGTTTGTTATGAGGAATGTGTGAGGTGGAATGAATCCATTGTGAGTGTTTGTGTGAACCTTGATTCTATGGGATTTTTAGGGAATGGGACGAATTTTCTATTGAGTACCTTTTCTCTGCCTGCTGTACTTTCTGATTGTTTTGATTGTGGTCCCCATTATGTGATACACAAATTCCTTATGGTCCTCTCTTTCTCATATGATTTGTTTACCTCTAAATGCACTTGCTTGTTTACCATGTAAATGATTGGTCCTCTCTTGCTCGTGTGAGTTTTTTATGAGGAATGTGTGAGGTGGAATGAATCCATTGTGCGTGTTTGTGTGAGCCTTGATTCTATGGGATTTTTAGGGCATGGGACGAATTTTCTATTGAATACGTTTTCTCTGTCTGCTGTACTTTCTGATTGTTTTGATTGTGGTCCCCATTATGTGATACACAAATTCCTTATGGTCCTCTCTTTCTCATATGATTTGTTTACCTCTAAATGAACTTGCTTGTTTAACATGTAAATGATTGGTCCTCTCTTGCTCGTGTGAGTTTTTTATGAGGAATGTGTGAGGTAGAATGAATCCATTGTGAGTGTTTGTGTGAGCCTTGATTCCATGGGATTTTTAGGGAATGGGACGAATTTTCTATTGAGTACCTTTTCTCTGCCTGCTGTACTTTCTGATTGTTTTGATTGCGGTCCCCATTATGTGATACACAAATTCCTTATGGTCCTCTCTTTCTCGTATGATTTGTTTACCTCTAAATGCACTTGCTTGTTTACCATGTAAATGATTGGTCCTCTCTTGCTCGTGTGAGTTTTTTATGAGGAATGTGTGAGGTAGAATGAATCCATTGTGAGTGTTTGTGTGAGCCTTGATTCCATGGGATTTTTAGGGAATGGGACGAATTTTCTATTGAGTACCTTTTCTCTGCCTGCTGTACTTTCTGATTGTTTTGATTGTGGTCCCCATTATGTGATATACAAATTCCTTATGGTCCTCTCTTTCTCGTATGATTTGTTTACCTCTAAATGCCCTTGCTTGTTTACCATGTAAATGATTGGTCCTCTCTTGCTCGTGTGAGTTTGTTATGAGGAATGTGTGAGGTGGAATGAATCCATTGTGAGTGTTTGTGTGAGCCTTGATTCTATGGGATTTTTAGGGCATGGGACGAATTTTCTATTGAGTACCTTTTCTCTGCCTGCTGTACTTTCTGATTGTTTTGATTGTGGTCCCCATTATGTGATACACAAATTCCTTATGGTCCTCTCTTTCTCATATAATTTGTTTACCTCTAAATGCACTTGCTTGTTTACCATGTAAATTATTAGTCCTCTGTTGCTCGTGTGAGTTTGTTATGAGGAATGTGTGAGGTGGAATGAATCCATTGTGAGTGTTTGTGTGAACCTTGATTCTATGGGATTTTTAGGGAATGGGACGAATTTTCTATTGAGTACCTTTTCTCTGCCTGCTGTACTTTCTGATTGTTTTGATTGTGGTCCCCATTATGTGATACACAAATTCCTTATGGTCCTCTCTTTCTCATATGATTTGTTTACCTCTAAATGCACTTGCTTGTTTACCATGTAAATTATTGGCCCTCTGTTGCTCGTGTGAGTTTGTTATGAGGAATGTGTGAGGTGGAATGAATCCATTGTGAGTGTTTGTGTGAGCCTTGATTCTATGGGATTTTTAGGGAATGGGATGAATTTTCTATTAAGTACCTTTTCTCTGCCTGCTGTACTTTTGGATTGTTTTGATTGTGGTCCCCATTATGTGATACACAAATTCCTTATGGTCCGCTCTTTCTCATATGATTTGTTTACCTCTAAATGCACTTGCTTGTTTACCATGTAAATGATTGGTCCTCTCTTGCTCGTGTGAGTTTTTTATGAGGAATGTGTGAGGTAGAATGAATCCATTGTGAGTGTTTGTGTGAGCCTTGATTCCATGGGATTTTTAGGGAATGGGACGAATTCTCTATTGAGTACCGTTTCTCTGCCTGCTGTACTTTCTGATTGTTTTGATTGTGGTCCCCATTATGTGATACACAAATTCCTTATGGTCCTCTCTTTCTCTTATGATTTGTTTACCTCTAAATGCACTTGCTTGTTTACCATGTAAATGATTGGTCCTCTCTTGCTCGTGTGAGTTTGTTATGAGGAATGTGTGAGGTGGAATGAATCCATTGTGAGTGTTTGTGTGAGCCTGGATTCTATGGGATTTTTAGGGAATGGGACGAATTTTCTATTGAGTACCTTTTCTCTACCTGCTGTACTTTCTGATTGTTTTGATTGTGGTCCCCATTATGTGATACACAAATTCCTTATGGTCCGCTCTTTCTCATATGATTTGTTTACCTCTAAATGCACTTGCTTGTTTACCATGTAAATGATTGGTCCTCTCTTGCTCGTGTGAGTTTTTTATGAGGAATGTGTGAGGTAGAATGAATCCATTGTGAGTGTTTGTGTGAGCCTTGATTCCATGGGATTTTTAGGGAATGGGACGAATTTTCTATTGAGTACCTTTTCTCTGCCTGCTGTACTTTCTGATTGTTTTGATTGTGGTCCCCATTATGTGATACACAAATTCCTTATGGTCCTCTCTTTCTCGTATGATTTGTTTACCTCTAAATGCACTTGCTTGTTTACCATGTAAATGATTGGTCCTCTCTTGCTCGTGTGAGTTTGTTATGAGGAATGTGTGAGGTGGAATGAATCCATTGTGAGTGTTTGTGTGAGCCTTGATTCTATGGGATTTTTAGGGCATGGGACGAATTTTCTATTGAGTACCTTTTCTCTGCCTGCTGTACTTTCTGATTGTTTTGATTGTGGTCCCCATTATGTGATACACAAATTCCTTATGGTCCTCTCTTTCTCATATAATTTGTTTACCTCTAAATGCACTTGCTTGTTTACCATGTAAATTATTAGTCCTCTGTTGCTCGTGTGAGTTTGTTATGAGGAATGTGTGAGGTGGAATGAATCCATTGTGAGTGTTTGTGTGAGCCTTGATTCTATGGGATTTTTAGAGAATGGGACGAATTTTCTATTGAGTACCTTTTCTCTGCCTGCTGTACTTTTGGATTGTTTTGATTGTGGTCCCCATTATGTGATACACAAATTCCTTATGGTCCTCTCTTTCTCATATGATTTGTTTACCTCTAAATGCACTTGCTTGTTTAACATGTAAATGATTGGTCCTCTCTTGCTCGTGTGAGTTTTTTATGAGGAATGTGTGAGGTAGAATGAATCCATTGTGAGTGTTTGTGTGAGCCTTGATTCCATGGGATTTTTAGGGAATGGGACGAATTTTCTATTGAGTACCTTTTCTCTGCCTGCTGTACTTTCTGATTGTTTTGATTGTGGTCCCCATTATGTGATACACAAATTCCTTATGGTCCTCTCTTTCTCGTATGATTTGTTTACCTCTAAATGCACTTGCTTGTTTACCATGTAAATGATTGGTCCTCTCTTGCTCGTGTGAGTTTGTTATGAGGAATGTGTGAGGTGGAATGAATCCATTGTGAGTGTTTGTGTGAGCCTGGATTCTATGGGATTTTTAGGGAATGGGACGAATTTTCTATTGAGTACCTTTTCTCTGCCTGCTGTACTTTCTGATTGTTTTGATTGTGGTCCCCATTATGTGATACACAAATTCCTTATGGTCCTCTCTTTCTCATATAATTTGTTTACCTCTAAATGCACTTGCTTGTTTACCATGTAAATTATTAGTCCTCTGTTGCTCGTGTGAGTTTGTTATGAGGAATGTGTGAGGTGGAATGAATCCATTGTGAGTGTTTGTGTGAACCTTGATTCTATGGGATTTTTAGGGAATGGGACGAATTTTCTATTGAGTACCTTTTCTCTGCCTGCTGTACTTTCTGATTGTTTTGATTGTGGTCCCCATTATGTGATACACAAATTCCTTATGGTCCTCTCTTTCTCATATGATTTGTTTACCTCTAAATGCACTTGCTTGTTTACCATGTAAATGATTGGTCCTCTCTTGCTCGTGTGAGTTTTTTATGAGGAATGTGTGAGGTGGAATGAATCCATTGTGCGTGTTTGTGTGAGCCTTGATTCTATGGGATTTTTAGGGCATGGGACGAATTTTCTATTGAATACGTTTTCTCTGTCTGCTGTACTTTCTGATTGTTTTGATTGTGGTCCCCATTATGTGATACACAAATTCCTTATGGTCCTCTCTTTCTCATATGATTTGTTTACCTCTAAATGCACTTGCTTGTTTACCATGTAAATTATTGGCCCTCTGTTGCTAGTGTGAGTTTGTTATGAGGAATGTGTGAGGTAGAATGAATCCATTGTGAGTGTTTGTGTGAGCCTTGATTCCATGGGATTTTTAGGGAATGGGACGAATTTTCTATTGAGTACCTTTTCTCTGCCTGCTGTACTTTCTGATTGTTTTGATTGTGGTCCCCATTATGTGATACACAAATTCCTTATGGTCCTCTCTTTCTCATATGATTTGTTTACCTCTAAATGCACTTGCTTGTTTACCATGTAAATGATTGGTCCTCTCTTGCTCGTGTGAGTTTGTTATGAGGAATGTGTGAGGTGGAATGAATCCATTGTGAGTGTTTGTGTGAGCCTTGATTCTATGGGATTTTTAGGGAATGGGATGAATTTTCTATTGAGTACCTTTTCTCTGCCTGCTGTACTTTTGGATTGTTTTGATTGTGGTCCCCATTATGTGATACACAAATTCCTTATGGTCCTCTCTTTCTCATATGATTTGTTTACCTCTAAATGCACTTGCTTGTTTAACATGTAAATGATTGGTCCTCTCTTGCTCGTGTGAGTTTTTTATGAGGAATGTGTGAGGTAGAATGAATCCATTGTGAGTGTTTGTGTGAGCCTTGATTCCATGGGATTTTTAGGGAATGGGACGAATTTTCTATTGAGTACCTTTTCTCTGCCTGCTGTACTTTCTGATTGTTTTGATTGTGGTCCCCATTATGTGATACACAAATTCCTTATGGTCCTCTCTTTCTCGTATGATTTGTTTACCTCTAAATGCACTTGCTTGTTTACCATGTAAATGATTGGTCCTCTCTTGCTCGTGTGAGTTTTTTATGAGGAATGTGTGAGGTAGAATGAATCCATTGTGAGTGTTTGTGTGAGCCTTGATTCCATGGGATTTTTAGGGAATGGGACGAATTTTCTATTGAGTACCTTTTCTCTGCCTGCTGTACTTTCTGATTGTTTTGATTGTGGTCCCCATTATGTGATACACAAATTCCTTATGGTCCTCTCTTTCTCGTATGATTTGTTTACCTCTAAATGCACTTGCTTGTTTACCATGTAAATGATTGGTCCTCTCTTGCTCGTGTGAGTTTGTTACGAGGAATGTGTGAGGTGGAATGAATCCATTGTGAGTGTTTGTGTGTGCCTTGATTCTATGGGATTTTTAGGGAATGGGACGAATTTTTTATTGAGTACCTTTTCTCTGCCTGCTGTACTTTCTGATTGTTTTGATTGTGGTCCCCATTATGTGATACACAAATTCCTTATGGTCCTCTCTTTCTCATATGATTTGTTTACCTCTAAATGCACTTGCTTGTTTAACATGTAAATGATTGGTCCTCTCTTGCTCGTGTGAGTTTGTTATGAGGAATGTGTGAGGTGGAATGAATCCATTGTGAGTGTTTGTGTGAGCCTTGATTCAATGGGATTTTTAGGGAATGGGACGAATTTTCTATTGAGTACCTTTTCTCTGCCTGCTGTACTTTCTGATTGTTTTGATTGTGGTCCCCATTATGTGATACACAAATTCCTTATGGTCCTCTCTTTCTCATATGATTTGTTTAACTCTAAATGCACTTGCTTGTTTACCATGTAAATGATTGGTCCTCTCTTGCTCGTGTGAGTTTTTTATGAGGAATGTGTGAGGTGGAATGAATCCATTGTGCGTGTTTGTGTGAGCCTTGATTCTATGGGATTTTTAGGGCATGGGACGAATTTTCTATTGAATACGTTTTCTCTGTCTGCTGTACTTTCTGATTGTTTTGATTGTGGTCCCCATTATGTGATACACAAATTCCTTATGGTCCTCTCTTTCTCATATGATTTGTTTACCTCTAAATGCACTTGCTTGTTTACCATGTAAATTATTGGCCCTCTGTTGCTCGTGTGAGTTTGTTATGAGGAATGTGTGAGGTGGAATGAATCCATTGTGAGTGTTTGTGTGAGCCTTGATTCTATGGGATTTTTAGGGAATGGGATGAATTTTCTATTAAGTACCTTTTCTCTGCCTGCTGTACTTTTGGATTGTTTTGATTGTGGTCCCCATTATGTGATACACAAATTCCTTATGGTCCGCTCTTTCTCATATGATTTGTTTACCTCTAAATGCACTTGCTTGTTTACCATGTAAATGATTGGTCCTCTCTTGCTCGTGTGAGTTTTTTATGAGGAATGTGTGAGGTAGAATGAATCCATTGTGAGTGTTTGTGTGAGCCTTGATTCCATGGGATTTTTAGGGAATGGGACGAATTCTCTATTGAGTACCGTTTCTCTGCCTGCTGTACTTTCTGATTGTTTTGATTGTGGTCCCCATTATGTGATACACAAATTCCTTATGGTCCTCTCTTTCTCTTATGATTTGTTTACCTCTAAATGCACTTGCTTGTTTACCATGTAAATGATTGGTCCTCTCTTGCTCGTGTGAGTTTGTTATGAGGAATGTGTGAGGTGGAATGAATCCATTGTGAGTGTTTGTGTGAGCCTGGATTCTATGGGATTTTTAGGGAATGGGACGAATTTTCTATTGAGTACCTTTTCTCTGCCTGCTGTACTTTCTGATTGTTTTGATTGTGGTCCCCATTATGTGATACACAAATTCCTTATGGTCCTCTCTTTCTCATATAATTTGTTTACCTCTAAATGCACTTGCTTGTTTACCATGTAAATTATTAGTCCTCTGTTGTTCGTGTGAGTTTGTTATGAGGAATGTGTGAGGTGGAATGAATCCATTGTGAGTGTTTGTGTGAACCTTGATTCTATGGGATTTTTAGGGAATGGGACGAATTTTCTATTGAGTACCTTTTCTCTGCCTGCTGTACTTTCTGATTGTTTTGATTGTGGTCCCCATTATGTGATACACAAATTCCTTATGGTCCTCTCTTTCTCTTATGATTTGTTTACCTCTAAATGCACTTGCTTGTTTACCATGTAAATGATTGGTCCTCTCTTGCTCGTGTGAGTTTGTTATGAGGAATGTGTGAGGTGGAATGAATCCATTGTGAGTGTTTGTGTGAGCCTTGATTCTATGGGATTTTTAGGGAATGGGACGAATTTTCTATTGAGTACCTTTTCTCTGCCTGCTGTACTTTCTGATTGTTTTGATTGTGGTCCCCATTATGTGATACACAAATTCCTTATGGCCCTCTCTTTCTCATATGATTTGTTTACCTATAAATACACTTGCTTGTTTACCATGTAAATGATTGGTCCTCTCTTGCTCGTGTGAGTTTTTTATGAGGAATGTGTGAGGTGGAATGAATCCATTGTGCGTGTTTGTGTGAGCCTTGATTCTATGGGATTTTTAGGGAATGGGACGAATTTTCTATTGAGTACCTTTTCTCTGCCTGCTGTACTTTCTGATTGTTTTGATTGTGGTCCCCATTATGTGATACACAAATTCCTTATGGTCCTCTCTTTCTCATATGATTTGTTTACCTCTAAATGCACTTGCTTGTTTACCATGTAAATGATTGGTCCTCTCTTGCTCGTGTGAGTTTGTTATGAGGAATGTGTGAGGTGGAATGAATCCATTTTGAGTGTTTGTGTGAGCCTTGATTCTATGGGATTTTTAGGGAATGGGACGAATTTTCTATTGAGTACCTTTTCTCTGCCTGCTGTACTTTCTGATTGTTTTGATTGTGGTCCCCATTATGTGATACACAAATTCCTTATGGTCCTCTCTTTCTCATATGATTTGTTTACCTCTAAATGCACTTGCTTGTTTACCATGTTAATGATTGGTCCTCTCTTGCTCGTGTGAGTTTTTTATGAGGAATGTGTGAGGTGGAATGAATCCACTGTGAGTGTTTGTGTGAGCCTTGATTCTATGGGATTTTTAGGGAATGGGACGAATTTTCTATTGAGTACCTTTTCTCTGCCTGCTGTACTTTCTGATTGTTTTGATTGTGGTCCCCATTATGTGATACACAAATTCCTTATGGTCCTCTCTTTCTCATATGATTTGTTTACCTCTAAATGCACTTGCTTGTTTACCATGTAAATGATTGGTCCTCTCTTGCTCGTGTGAGTTTGTTACGAGGAATGTGTGAGGTGGAATGAATCCATTGTGAGTGTTTGTGTGTGCCTTGATTCTATGGGATTTTTAGGGAATGGGACGAATTTTTTATTGAGTACCTTTTCTCTGCCTGCTGTACTTTCTGATTGTTTTGATTGTGGTCCCCATTATGTGATACACAAATTCCTTATGGTCCTCTCTTTCTCATATGATTTGTTTACCTCTAAATGCACTTGCTTGTTTAACATGTAAATGATTGGTCCTCTCTTGCTCGTGTGAGTTTGTTATGAGGAATGTGTGAGGTGGAATGAATCCATTGTGAGTGTTTGTGTGAGCCTTGATTCAATGGGATTTTTAGGGAATGGGACGAATTTTCTATTGAGTACCTTTTCTCTGCCTGCTGTACTTTCTGATTGTTTTGATTGTGGTCCCCATTATGTGATACACAAATTCCTTATGGTCCTCTCTTTCTCATATGATTTGTTTACCTCTAAATGCACTTGCTTGTTTACCATGTAAATGATTGGTCCTCTCTTGCTCCTGTGAGTTTGTTATGAGGAATGTGTGAGGTGGAATGAATCCATTGTGAGTGTTTGTGTGAGCCTTGATTCTATGGGATTTTTAGGGAATGGGACGAATTTTCTATTGAGTACCTTTTCTCTGCCTGCTGTACTTTCTGATTGTTTTGATTGTGGTCCCCATTATGTGATACACAAATTCCTTATGGTCCTCTCTTTCTCATATGATTTGTTTACCTCTAAATGCACTTGCTTGTTTAACATGTAAATGATTGGTCCTCTCTTGCTCGTGTGAGTTTGTTATGAGGAATGTGTGAGGTGGAATGAATCCATTGTGAGTGTTTGTGTGAGCCTTGATTCTATGGGATTTTTAGGGAATGGGACGAATTTTCTATTGAGTACCTTTTCTCTGCCTGCTGTACATTTTGATTGCTTTGATTGTGGTCCCCATTATGTGACACACAAATTCCTTATGGTCTTCTCTTTCTCATATGATTTGTTTACCTATAAATGCACTTGCTTGTTTACCATGTAAATTATTGGTCCTCTGTTGCTCGTGTGAGTTTGTTATGAGGAATGTGTGAGGTGGAATGAATCCATTGTGAGTGTTTGTGTGAGCCTTGATTCTATGGGATTTTTAGGGAATGGGAAGAATTTTCTATTGAGTACCTTTTCTCTGCCTGCTGTACTTTCTGATTGTTTTGATTGTGGTCCCCATTATGTGATACACAAATTCCTTATGGTCCTCTCTTTCTCATATGATTTGTTTACCTCTAAATGCACTTGCTTGTTTACCATGTAAATGATTGGTCCTCTCTTGCTCGTGTGAGTTTGTTATGAGGAATGTGTGAGGTGGAATGAATCCACTGTGAGTGTTTGTGTGAGCCTTGATTCTATGGGATTTTTAGGGAATGGGACGAATTTTCTATTGAGTACCTTTTCTCTGCCTGCTGTACTTTCTGATTGTTTTGATTGTGGTCCCCATTATGTGATACACAAATTCCTTATGGTCCTCTCTTTCTCATATGATTTGTTTACCTCTAAATGCACTTGCTTGTTTACCATGTAAATGATTGGTCCTCTCTTGCTCGTGTGAGTTTGTTACGAGGAATGTGTGAGGTGGAATGAATCCATTGTGAGTGTTTGTGTGTGCCTTGATTCTATGGGATTTTTAGGGAATGGGACGAATTTTTTATTGAGTACCTTTTCTCTGCCTGCTGTACTTTCTGATTGTTTTGATTGTGGTCCCCATTATGTGATACACAAATTCCTTATGGTCCTCTCTTTCTCATATGATTTGTTTACCTCTAAATGCACTTGCTTGTTTAACATGTAAATGATTGGTCCTCTCTTGCTCGTGTGAGTTTGTTATGAGGAATGTGTGAGGTGGAATGAATCCATTGTGAGTGTTTGTGTGAGCCTTGATTCAATGGGATTTTTAGGGAATGGGACGAATTTTCTATTGAGTACCTTTTCTCTGCCTGCTGTACTTTCTGATTGTTTTGATTGTGGTCCCCATTATGTGATACACAAATTCCTTATGGTCCTCTCTTTCTCATATGATTTGTTTACCTCTAAATGCACTTGCTTGTTTACCATGTAAATGATTGGTCCTCTCTTGCTCCTGTGAGTTTGTTATGAGGAATGTGTGAGGTGGAATGAATCCATTGTGAGTGTTTGTGTGAGCCTTGATTCTATGGGATTTTTAGGGAATGGGACGAATTTTCTATTGAGTACCTTTTCTCTGCCTGCTGTACTTTCTGATTGTTTTGATTGTGGTCCCCATTATGTGATACACAAATTCCTTATGGTCCTCTCTTTCTCATATGATTTGTTTACCTCTAAATGCACTTGCTTGTTTAACATGTAAATGATTGGTCCTCTCTTGCTCGTGTGAGTTTGTTATGAGGAATGTGTGAGGTGGAATGAATCCATTGTGAGTGTTTGTGTGAGCCTTGATTCTATGGGATTTTTAGGGAATGGGACGAATTTTCTATTGAGTACCTTTTCTCTGCCTGCTGTACATTTTGATTGCTTTGATTGTGGTCCCCATTATGTGACACACAAATTCCTTATGGTCTTCTCTTTCTCATATGATTTGTTTACCTCTAAATGCACTTGCTTGTTTACCATGTAAATTATTGGTCCTCTGTTGCTCGTGTGAGTTTGTTATGAGGAATGTGTGAGGTGGAATGAATCCATTGTGAGTGTTTGTGTGAGCCTTGATTCTATGGGATTTTTAGGGAATGGGAAGAATTTTCTATTGAGTACCTTTTCTCTGCCTGCTGTACTTTCTGATTGTTTTGATTGTGGTCCCCATTATGTGATACACAAATTCCTTATGGTCCTCTCTTTCTCATATGATTTGTTTACCTCTAAATGCACTTGCTTGTTTACCATGTAAATGATTGGGCCTCTCTTGCTCGTGTGAGTTTTTTATGAAGAATGTGTGAGGTGGAATGAATCCATTGTGCGTGTTTGTGTGAGCCTTGATTCTATGGGATTTTTAGGGAATGGGACGAATTTTCTATTGAATACCTTTTCTCTGCCTGCTGTACTTTCTGATTGTTTTGATTGTGGTCCCCATTATGTGATACACAAATTCCTTATGGTCCTCTCTTTCTCATATGATTTCTTTACCTCTAAATGCACTTGCTTGTTTACCATGTAAATGATTGGTCCTCTCTTGCTTGTGTGAGTTTGTTATGAGGAATGTGTGAGGTGGAATGAATCCATTGTGAGTGTTTGTGTAAGCCTTGATTCTATGGGATTTTTAGGGAATGGGACAAATTTTCTATTGAGTACCTTTTCTCTGCCTGCTGTACTTTCTGACTATTTTGATTGTGGTCCCTATTATGTGATACACAAATTCCTTATGGTCCTCTCTTTCTCATATGATTTGTTTACCTCTAAATGCACTTGCTTAATTACCATGTAAATGATTGGTCCTCTCTTGCTCGTGTGAGTTTTTTATGAGGAATGTGTGAGGCGGAATGAATCCATTGTGCGTGTTTGTATGAGCCTTGATTCTATGGGATTTTTAGGGAATGGGACGAATTTTCTATTGAATACCTTTTCTCTGCCTACTGTACTTTCTGATTGTTTTGATTGTGGTCCCCATTATGTGATACACAAATTCCTTATGGTCCTCTCTTTCTCATATGATTTGTTTACCTCTAAATGCACTTGCTTGTTTACCATGTAAATTTTTGGTCCTCTCTTGCTCGTGTGAGTTTGTTATGAGGAATGTGTGAGGTGGAATGAATCCATTGTGAGTGTTTGTGTGAGCCTTGATTCTATGGGATTTTTAGGGAATGGGACGAATTTTCTATTGAGTACCTTTTCTCTGCCTGCTGTACATTTTGATTGTTTTGATTGTGGTCCCCATTATGTGACACACAAATTCCTTATGGTCTTCTCTTTCTCATATGATTTGTTTACCTCTAAATGCACTTGCTTGTTTACCATGTAAATTATTGGTCCTCTGTTGCTCGTGTGAGTTTGTTATGAGGAATGTGTGAGGTGGAATGAATCCATTGTGAGTGTTTGTGTGAGCCTTGATTCTATGGGATTTTTAGGGAATGGGAAGAATTTTCTATTGAGTACCTTTTCTCTGCCTGCTGTACTTTCTGATTGTTTTGATTGTGGTCCCCATTATGTGATACACAAATTCCTTATGGTCCTCTCTTTCTCATATGATTTGTTTACCTCTAAATGCACTTGTTTGTTTACCATGTAAATGATTGGGCCTCTCTTGCTCGTGTGAGTTTTTTATGAAGAATGTGTGAGGTGGAATGAATCCATTGTGCGTGTTTGTGTGAGCCTTGATTCTATGGGATTTTTAGGGAATGGGACGGATTTTCTATTGAATACCTTTTCTCTGCCTGCTGTACTTTCTGATTGTTTTGATTGTGGTCCCCATTATGTGATACACAAATTCCTTATGGTCCTCTCTTTCTCATATGATTTCTTTACCTCTAAATGCACTTGCTTGTTTACCATGTAAATGATTGGTCCTCTCTTGCTTGTGTGAGTTTGTTATGAGGAATGTGTGAGGTGGAATGAATCCATTGTGAGTGTTTGTGTGAGCCTTGATTCTATGGGATTTTTAGGGAATGGGACGAATTTTCTATTGAGTACCTTTTCTCTGCCTGCTGTACTTTTTGACTGTTTTGATTGTGGTCCCTATTATGTGATACACAAATTCCTTATGGTCCTCTCTTTCTCATATGATTTGTTTACCTCTAAATGCACTTGCTTAATTACCATGTAAATGATTGGTCCTCTCTTGCTCGTGTGAGTTTTTTATGAGGAATGTGTGAGGCGGAATGAATCCATTGTGCGTGTTTGTGTGAGCCTTGATTCTATGGGATTTTTAGGGAATGGGACGAATTTTCTTTTGAATACCTTTTCTCTGCCTACTGTACTTTCTGATTGTTTTGATTGTGGTCCCCATTATGTGATACACAAATTCCTTATGGTCCTCTCTTTCTCATATGATTTGTTTACCTCTAAATGCACTTGCTTGTTTACCATGTAAATTTTTGGTCCTCTCTTGCTCGTGTGAGTTTGTTATGAGGAATGTGTGAGGTGGAATGAATCCATTGTGAGTGTTTGTGTGAGCCTTGATTCTATGGGATTTTTAGGGAATGGGACGAATTTTCTATTGAGTACCTTTTCTCTGCCTGCTGTACTTTCTGATTGTTTTGATTGTTGTCCCCATTATGTGATACACAAATTCCTTCAGGTCCTCTCTTTCTCATATGATTTGTTTACCTCTAAATGCACTTGCTTGTTTACCATGTAAATGATTGGTCCTCTCTTGCTCGTGTGAGTTTGTTATGAGGAATGTGTGAGGTGGAATGAATCCATTGTGAGTGTTTGTGTGAGCCTTGATTCTATGGAATTTTTAGGGAATGGCACGAATTTTCTATTGAGTACCTTTTCTCAGCCTGCTGTACTTTCTGATTGTTTTGATTGTGGTCCCCATTATGTTATACACAAATTCCTTATGGTCCTCTCTTTCTCATATGATTTGTTTACCTCTAAATGCACTTGCTTGTTTACCATGTAAATGATTGGTCCTCTCTTGCTCGTGTGAGTTTTTTATGAGGAATGTGTGAGGTGGAATGAATCCATTGTGCGTGTTTATGTGAGCCTTGATTCTATGGGATTTTTAGGGAATGGGACGAATTTTCTATTGAGTACCTTTTCTCTGCCTGCTGTACTTTTTGATTGTTTTGATTGTGGTCCCCATTATGTGATAACAAATTCCGTATGGTCCTCTCTTTCTCATATGATTTGTTTACCTCTAAATGCACTTGCTTGTTTACCATGTAAATGATTGGTCCTCTCTTGCTCGTGTGAGTTTGTTATGAGGAATGTGTGAGCTGGAATGAATCCATTGTGAGTGTTTGTGTGAGCCTTGATTCTATGGGATTTTTAGGGAATGTGACGAATTTTCTATTGAGTACCTTTTCTCTGCCTGCTGTACTTTCTGATTGTTTTGATTGTGGTCCCCATTATGTGATACACAAATTCCTTATGGTCCTCTCTTTCTCATATGATTTGTTTACCTCTAAATGCACTTGCTTGTTTACCATGTAAATGATTGGTCCTCTCTTGCTCGTGTGAGTTTGTTATGAGGAATGTGTGAGGTGGAATGAATCCATTGTGAGTGTTTGTGTGAGCCTTGATTCTATGGAATTTTTAGGGAATGGCACGAATTTTCTATTGAGTACCTTTTCTCAGCCTGCTGTACTTTCTGATTGTTTTGATTGTGGTCCCCATTATGTGATACACAAATTCCTTATGGTCCTCTCTTTCTCATATGATTTGTTTACCTCTAAATGCACTTGCTTGTTTACCATGTAAATAATTGGTCCTCTCTTGCTCGTGTGAGTTTTTTATGAGGAATGTGTGAGGTGGAATGAATCCATTGTGCGTGTTTATGTGAGCCTTGATTCTATGGGATTTTTAGGGAATGGGACGAATTTTCTATTGAGTACCTTTTCTCTGCCTGCTGTACTTTTTGATTGTTTTGATTGTGGTCCCCATTATGTGATAACAAATTCCGTATGGTCCTCTCTTTCTCATATGATTTGTTTACCTCTAAATGCACTTGCTTGTTTACCATGTAAATGATTGGTCCTCTCTTGCTCGTGTGAGTTTGTTATGAGGAATGTGTGAGCTGGAATGAATCCATTGTGAGTGTTTGTGTGAGCCTTGATTCTATGGGATTTTTAGGGAATGTGACGAATTTTCTATTGAGTACCTTTTCTCTGCCTGCTGTACTTTCTGATTGTTTTGATTGTGGTCCCCATTATGTGATACACAAATTCCTTATGGTCCTCTCTTTCTCATATGATTTATTTACCTCTAAATGCACTTGCTAGTTTACCATGTAAATTATTGGTCCTCTGTTGCTCGTGTGAGTTTGTTATGAGGAATGTGTGAGGTGGAATGAATCCATTGTGAGTGTTTGTGTGAGCCTTGATTCTATGGGATTTTTAGGGAATGGGATGAATTTTCTATTAAGTACCTTTTCTCTGCCTGCTGTACTTTCTGATTGTTTTGATTGTGGTCCCTATTATGTGATACACAAATTCCTTATGGTCCTCTCTTTCTCATATGATTTGTTTACCTCTAAATGCACTTGCTTGTTTACCATGTTAATGATTGGTCCTCTCTTGCTCGTGTGAGTTTGTTATGAGGAATGTGTGATGTGGAATGAATCCATTGTGAGTGTTTGTGTGAGCCTTGATTCTATGGGATTTTTAGGGAATGGGACGAATTTTCTATTGAGTACCTTTTCTCTGCCTGCTGTACTTTCTGATTGTTTTGATTGTGGTCCCCATTATGTGATACACAAATTCCTTATGGTCCTCTCTTTCTCATATGATTTGTTTACCTCTAAATGCACTTGCTTGTTTAACATGTAAATGATTGGTCCTCTCTTGCTCGTGTGAGTTTGTTATGAGGAATGTGTGAGGTGGAATGAATCCATTGTGAGTGTTTGTGTGAGCCTAGATTCTATGGGATTTTTAGGGAATGGGACGAATTTTCTATTGAGTACCTTTTCTCTGCCTGCTGTACTTTTTGATTGTTTTGATTGTGGTCCCCATTATGTGACACACAAATTCCTTATGGTCTTCTCTTTCTCATATGATTTGTTTACCTCTAAATGCACTTGCTTGTTTACCATGTAAATTATTGGTCCTCTGTTGCTCGTGTGAGTTTGTTATGAGGAATGTGTGAGGTGGAATGAATCCATTGTGAGTGCTTGTGTGAGCCTTGATTCTATGGGATTTTTAGGGAATGGGACGAATTTTCTATTGAGTACCTTTTCTCTGCCTGCTGTACTTTCTGATTGTTTTGATTGTGGTCCCCATTATGTGATACACAAATTCCTTATGGTCCTCTCTTTCTCATATGATTTGTTTACCTCTAAATGCACTTGCTTATTTACCATGTAAATGATTGGTCCTCTCTTGCTCGTGTGAGTTTTTTATGAGGAATGTGTGAGGTGGAATGAATCCATTGTGCGTGTTTGTGTGAGCCTTGATTCTATGGGATTTTTAGGGAATGGGACGAATTCTCTATTGAATACCTTTTCTCTGCCTGCTGTACTTTCTGATTGTTTTGATTGTGGTCCCCATTATGTGATACACAAATTCCTTATGGTCCTCTCTTTCTCATATGATTTCTTTACCTCTAAATGCACTTGCTTGTTTACCATGTAAATGATTGGTCCTCTCTTGCTTGTGTGAGTTTGTTATGAGGAATGTGTGAGGTGGAATGAATCCATTGTGAGTGTTTGTGTGAGCCTTGATTCTATGGGATTTTTAGGGAATGAGACGAATTTTCTATTGAGTACCTTTTCTCTGCCTGCTGTACTTTCTGATTATTTTGATTGTGGTCCCTATTATGTGATACACAAATTCCTTATGGTCCTCTCTTTCTCATATGATTTGTTTACCTCTAAATGCACTTGCTTAATTACCATGTAAATGATTGGTCCTCTCTTGCTCGTGTGAGTTTTTTATGAGGAATGTGTGAGGCGGAATGAATCCATTGTGCGTGTTTGTGTGAGCCTTGATTCTATGGGATTTTTAGGGAATGGGACGAATTTTCTATTGAATACCTTTTCTCTGCCTACTGTACTTTCTGATTGTTTTGATTGTGGTCCCCATTATGTGATACACAAATTCCTTATGGTCCTCTCTTTCTCATATGATTTGTTTACCTCTAAATGCACTTGCTTGTTTACCATGTAAATGATTGGTCCTCTCTTGCTCGTGTGAGTTTGTTATGAGGAATGTGTGAGGTGGAATGAATCCATTGTGAGTGTTTGTGTGAGCCTTGATTCTATGGAATTTTTAGGGAATGGCACGAATTTTCTATTGAGTACCTTTTCTCAGCCTGCTGTACTTTCTGATTGTTTTGATTGTGGTCCCCATTATGTGATACACAAATTCCTTATGGTCCTCTCTTTCTCATATGATTTGTTTACCTCTAAATGCACTTGCTTGTTTACCATGTAAATGATTGGTCCTCTCTTGCTCGTGTGAGTTTTTTATGAGGAATGTGTGAGGTGGAATGAATCCATTGTGCGTGTTTATGTGAGCCTTGATTCTATGGGATATTTAGGGAATGGGACGAATTTTCTATTGAGTACCTTTTCTCTGCCTGCTGTACTTTTTGATTGTTTTGATTGTGGTCCCCATTATGTGATAACAAATTCCGTATGGTCCTCTCTTTCTCATATGATTTGTTTACCTCTAAATGCACTTGCTTGTTTACCATGTAAATGATTGGTCCTCTCTTGCTCGTGTGAGTTTGTTATGAGGAATGTGTGAGCTGGAATGAATCCATTGTGAGTGTTTGTGTGAGCCTTGATTCTATGGGATTTTTAGGGAATGTGACGAATTTTCTATTGAGTACCTTTTCTCTGCCTGCTGTACTTTCTGATTGTTTTGATTGTGGTCCCCATTATGTGATACACAAATTCCTTATGGTCCTCTCTTTCTCATATGATTTGTTTACCTCTAAATGCACTTGCTTGTTTACCATGTAAATGATTGGTCCTCTCTTGCTCGTGTGAGTTTGTTATGAGGAATGTGTGAGGTGGAATGAATCCATTGTGAGTGTTTGTGTGAGCCTTGATTCTATGGAATTTTTAGGGAATGGCACGAATTTTCTATTGAATACCTTTTCTCAGCCTGCTGTACTTTCTGATTGTTTTGATTGTGGTCCCCATTATGTGATACACAAATTCCTTATGGTCCTCTCTTTCTCATATGATTTGTTTACCTCTAAATGCACTTGCTTGTTTACCATGTAAATGATTGGTCCTCTCTTGCTCGTGTGAGTTTTTTATGAGGAATGTGTGAGGTGGAATGAATCCATTGTGCGTGTTTATGTGAGCCTTGATTCTATGGGATTTTTAGGGAATGGGACGAATTTTCTATTGAGTACCTTTTCTCTGCCTGCTGTACTTTTTGATTGTTTTGATTGTGGTCCCCATTATGTGATAACAAATTCCGTATGGTCCTCTCTTTCTCATATGATTTGTTTACCTCTAAATGCACTTGCTTGTTTACCATGTAAATGATTGGTCCTCTCTTGCTCGTGTGAGTTTGTTATGAGGAATGTGTGAGCTGGAATGAATCCATTGTGAGTGTTTGTGTGAGCCTTGATTCTATGGGATTTTTAGGGAATGTGACGAATTTTCTATTGAGTACCTTTTCTCTGCCTGCTGTACTTTCTGATTGTTTTGATTGTGGTCCCCATTATGTGATACACAAATTCCTTATGGTCCTCTCTTTCTCATATGATTTATTTACCTCTAAATGCACTTGCTAGTTTACCATGTAAATTATTGGTCCTCTGTTGCTCGTGTGAGTTTGTTATGAGGAATGTGTGAGGTGGAATGAATCCATTGTGAGTGTTTGTGTGAGCCTTGATTCTATGGGATTTTTAGGGAATGGGATGAATTTTCTATTAAGTACCTTTTCTCTGCCTGCTGTACTTTCTGATTATTTTGATTGTGGTCCCTATTATGTGATACACAAATTCCTTATGGTCCTCTCTTTCTCATATGATTTGTTTACCTCTAAATGCACTTGCTTGTTTACCATGTTAATGATTGGTCCTCTCTTGCTCGTGTGAGTTTGTTATGAGGAATGTGTGATGTGGAATGAATCCATTGTGAGTGTTTGTGTGAGCCTTGATTCTATGGGATTTTTAGGGAATGGGACGAATTTTCTATTGAGTACCTTTTCTCTGCCTGCTGTACTTTCTGATTGTTTTGATTGTGGTCCCCATTATGTGATACACAAATTCCTTATGGTCCTCTCTTTCTCATATGATTTGTTTACCTCTAAATGCACTTGCTTGTTTAACATGTAAATGATTGGTCCTCTCTTGCTCGTGTGAGTTTGTTATGAGGAATGTGTGAGGTGGAATGAATCCATTGTGAGTGTTTGTGTGAGCATAGATTCTATGGGATTTTTAGGGAATGGGACGAATTTTCTATTGAGTACCTTTTCTCTGCCTGCTGTACTTTTTGATTGTTTTGATTGTGGTCCCCATTATGTGACACACAAATTCCTTATGGTCTTCTCTTTCTCATATGATTTGTTTACCTCTAAATGCACTTGCTTGTTTACCATGTAAATTATTGGTCCTCTGTTGCTCGTGTGAGTTTGTTATGAGGAATGTGTGAGGTGGAATGAATCCATTGTGAGTGTTTGTGTGAGCCTTGATTCTATGGGATTTTTAGGGAATGGGACGAATTTTCTATTGAGTACCTTTTCTCTGCCTGCTGTACTTTCTGATTGTTTTGATTGTGGTCCCCATTATGTGATACACAAATTCCTTATGGTCCTCTCTTTCTCATATGATTTGTTTACCTCTAAATGCACTTGCTTATTTACCATGTAAATGATTGGTCCTCTCTTGCTCGTGTGAGTTTTTTATGAGGAATGTGTGAGGTGGAATGAATCCATTGTGCGTGTTTGTGTGAGCCTTGATTCTATGGGATTTTTAGGGAATGGGACGAATTTTCTATTGAATACCTTTTCTCTGCCTGCTGTACTTTCTGATTGTTTTGATTGTGGTCCCCATTATGTGATACACAAATTCCTTATGGTCCTCTCTTTCTCATATGATTTCTTTACCTCTAAATGCACTTGCTTGTTTACCATGTAAATGATTGGTCCTCTCTTGCTTGTGTGAGTTTGTTATGAGGAATGTGTGAGGTGGAATGAATCCATTGTGAGTGTTTGTGTGAGCCTTGATTCTATGGGATTTTTAGGGAATGAGACGAATTTTCTATTGAGTACCTTTTCTCTGCCTGCTGTACTTTCTGATTATTTTGATTGTGGTCCCTATTATGTGATACACAAATTCCTTATGGTCCTCTCTTTCTCATATGATTTGTTTACCTCTAAATGCACTTGCTTAATTACCATGTAAATGATTGGTCCTCTCTTGCTCGTGTGAGTTTTTTATGAGGAATGTGTGAGGCGGAATGAATCCATTGTGCGTGTTTGTGTGAGCCTTGATTCTATGGGATTTTTAGGGAATGGGACGAATTTTCTATTGAATACCTTTTCTCTGCCTACTGTACTTTCTGATTGTTTTGATTGTGGTCCCCATTATGTGATACACAAATTCCTTATGGTCCTCTCTTTCTCATATGATTTGTTTACCTCTAAATGCACTTGCTTGTTTACCATGTAAATTTTTGGTCCTCTCTTGCTCGTGTGAGTTTGTTATGAGGAATGTGTGAGGTGGAATGAATCCATTGTGAGTGTTTGTGTGAGCCTTATTTCTATGGGATTTTTAGGGAATGGGACGAATTTTCTATTGAGTACCTTTTCTCTGCCTGCTGTACTTTCTGATTGTTTTGATTGTTGTCCCCATTATGTGATACACAAATTCCTTATGGTCCTCTCTTTCTCATATGATTTGTTTACCTCTAAATGCACTTGCTTGTTTACCATGTAAATGATTGGTCCTCTCTTGCTCGTGTGAGTTTGTTATGAGGAATGTGTGAGGTGGAATGAATCCATTGTGAGTGTTTGTGTGAGCCTTGATTCTAGGGAATTTTTAGGGAATGGCACGAATTTTTTATTGAGTACCTTTTCTCAGCCTGCTGTACTTTCTGATTGTTTTGATTGTGGTCCCCATTATGTGATACACAAATTCCTTATGGTCCTCTCTTTCTCATATGATTTGTTTACCTCTAAATGCACTTGCTTGTTTACCATGTAAATGATTGGTCCTCTCTTGCTCGTGTGAGTTTGTTATGAGGAATGTGTGAGGTGGAATGAATCCATTGTGAGTGTTTGTGTGAGCCTTAATTCTATGGGATTTTTAGGGAATGGGACGAATTTTCTATTGAGTACCTTTTCTCTGCCTGCTGTACTTTCTGATTGTTTTGATTGTGGTCCCCATTATGTGATACACAAATTCCTTATGGTCCTCTCTTTCTCATATGATTTGTTTACCTCTAAATGCACTTGCTTATTTACCATGTAAATGATTGGTCCTCTCTTGCTCGTGTGAGTTTTTTATGAGGAATGTGTGAGGTGGAATGAATCCATTGTGCGTGTTTGTGTGAGCCTTGATTCTATGGGATTTTTAGGGAATGGGACGAATTTTCTATTGAATACCTTTTCTCTGCCTGCTGTACTTTCTGATTGTTTTGATTGTGGTCCCCATTATGTGATACACAAATTCCTTATGGTCCTCTCTTTCTCATATGATTTCTTTACCTCTAAATGCACTTGCTTGTTTACCATGTAAATGATTGGTCCTCTCTTGCTTGTGTGAGTTTGTTATGAGGAATGTGTGAGGTAGAATGAATCCATTGTGAGTGTTTGTGTGAGCCTTGATTCTATGGGATTTTTAGGGAATGAGACGAATTTTCTATTGAGTACCTTTTCTCTGCCTGCTGTACTTTCTGATTATTTTGATTGTGGTCCCTATTATGTGATACACAAATTCCTTATGGTCCTCTCTTTCTCATATGATTTGTTTACCTCTAAATGCACTTGCTTAATTACCATGTAAATGATTGGTCCTCTCTTGCTCGTGTGAGTTTTTTATGAGGAATGTGTGAGGCGGAATGAATCCATTGTGCGTGTTTGTGTGAGCCTTGATTCTATGGGATTTTTAGGGAATGGGACGAATTTTCTATTGAATACCTTTTCTCTGCCTACTGTACTTTCTGATTGTTTTGATTGTGGTCCCCATTATGTGATACACAAATTCCTTATGGTCCTCTCTTTCTCATATGATTTGTTTACCTCTAAATGCACTTGCTTGTTTACCATGTAAATGATTGGTCCTCTCTTGCTCGTGTGAGTTTGTTATGAGGAATGTGTGAGGTGGAATGAATCCATTGTGAGTGTTTGTGTGAGCCTTGATTCTAGGGAATTTTTAGGGAATGGCACGAATTTTTTATTGAGTACCTTTTCTCAGCCTGCTGTACTTTCTGATTGTTTTGATTGTGGTCCCCATTATGTGATACACAAATTCCTTATGGTCCTCTCTTTCTCATATGATTTGTTTACCTCTAAATGCACTTGCTTGTTTACCATGTAAATGATTGGTCCTCTCTTGCTCGTGTGAGTTTGTTATGAGGAATGTGTGAGGTGGAATGAATCCATTGTGAGTGTTTGTGTGAGCCTTGATTCTATGGGATTTTTAGGGAATGGGACGAATTTTCTATTGAGTACTTTTTCTCTGCCTGCTGTACTTTCTGATTGTTTTGATTGTGGTCCCCATTATGTGATACACAAATTCCTTATGGTCCTCTCTTTCTCATATGATTTCTTTACCTCTAAATGCACTTGCTTGTTTACCATGTAAATGATTGGTCCTCTCTTGCTCGTGTGAGTTTGTTATGAGGAATGTGTGAGGTGGAATGAATCCATTGTGAGTGTTTGTGTGAGCCTTGATTCTTTGGGATTTTTAGGGAATGGGACGAATTTTCTATTGAGTACCTTTTCTCTGCCTGCTGTACTTTCTGATTGTTTTGATTGTGGTCCCTATTATGTGATACACAAATTCCTTATGGTCCTCTCTTTCTCATATGATTTGTTTACCTCTAAATGCACTTGCTTGATTACCATGTAAATGATTGGTCCTCTCTTGCTCGTGTGAGTTTTTTATGATTAATGTGTGAGGTGGAATGAATCCATTGTGCGTGTTTGTGTGAGCCTTGATTCTATGGGATTTTTAGGGAATGGGACGAATTTTCTATGCCTGTTGTACTTTCTGATTGTTTTGATGGTGGTCCCCATTATGTGATACACAAATTCCTTATGGTCCTCTCTTTCTCATATGATTTGTTTACCTCTAAATGCACTTGCTTGTTTACCATGTAAATTTTTGGTCCTCTCTTGCTCGTGTGAGTTTGTTATGAGGAATGTGTGAGGTGGAATGAATCCATTGTGAGTGTTTGTGTGAGCCTTGATTCTATGGGATTTTTAGGGAATGGGACGAATTTTCTATTGAGTAACTTTTCTCTGCCTGCTGTACTTTTTGATTGTTTTGATTGTTGTCCCAATTATGTGATACACAAATTCCTTATGGTCCTCTCTTTCTCATATGATTTGTTTACCTCTAAATGCACTTGCTTGTTTACCATGTAAATGATTGGTCCTCTCTTGCTCGTGTGAGTTTGTTATGAGGAATGTGTGAGGTGGAATGAATCCATTGTGAGTGTTTGTGTGAGCCTTGATTCTATGGGATTTTTAGGGAATGGGACGAATTTTCTATTGAGTACCTTTTCTCTGCCTGCTGTACTTTCTGATTGTTTTGATTGTGGTCCCCATTATGTGATACACAAATTCCTTATGGTCCTCTCTTTCTCATATGATTTGTTTACCTCTAAATGCACTTGCTTATTTACCATGTAAATGATTGGTCCTCTCTTGCTCGTGTGAGTTTTTTATGAGGAATGTGTGAGGTGGAATGAATCCATTGTGCGTGTTTGTGTGAGCCTTGATTCTATGGGATTTTTAGGGAATGGGACGAATTTTCTATTGAATACCTTTTCTCTGCCTGCTGTACTTTCTGATTGTTTTGATTGTGGTCCCCATTATGTGATACACAAATTCCTTATGGTCCTCTCTTTCTCATATGATTTCTTTACCTCTAAATGCACTTGCTTGTTTACCATGTAAATGATTGGTCCTCTCTTGCTTGTGTGAGTTTGTTATGAGGAATGTGTGAGGTGGAATGAATCCATTGTGAGTGTTTGTGTGAGCCTTGATTCTATGGGATTTTTAGGGAATGAGACGAATTTTCTATTGAGTACCTTTTCTCTGCCTGCTGTACTTTCTGATTATTTTGATTGTGGTCCCTATTATGTGATACACAAATTCCTTATGGTCCTCTCTTTCTCATATGATTTGTTTACCTCTAAATGCACTTGCTTAATTACCATGTAAATGATTGGTCCTCTCTTGCTCGTGTGAGTTTTTTATGAGGAATGTGTGAGGCGGAATGAATCCATTGTGCGTGTTTGTGTGAGCCTTGATTCTATGGGATTTTTAGGGAATGGGACGAATTTTCTATTGAATACCTTTTCTCTGCCTACTGTACTTTCTGATTGTTTTGATTGTGGTCCCCATTATGTGATACACAAATTCCTTATGGTCCTCTCTTTCTCATATGATTTGTTTACCTCTAAATGCACTTGCTTGTTTACCATGTAAATGATTGGTCCTCTCTTGCTCGTGTGAGTTTGTTATGAGGAATGTGTGAGGTGGAATGAATCCATTGTGAGTGTTTGTGTGAGCCTTGATTCTAGGGAATTTTTAGGGAATGGCACGAATTTTTTATTGAGTACCTTTTCTCAGCCTGCTGTACTTTCTGATTGTTTTGATTGTGGTCCCCATTATGTGATACACAAATTCCTTATGGTCCTCTCTTTCTCATATGATTTGTTTACCTCTAAATGCACTTGCTTGTTTACCATGTAAATGATTGGTCCTCTCTTGCTCGTGTGAGTTTGTTATGAGGAATGTGTGAGGTGGAATGAATCCATTGTGAGTGTTTGTGTGAGCCTTGATTCTATGGGATTTTTA
This sequence comes from Lathyrus tuberosus, assembly GCA_022829125.1. Taxonomy (NCBI): domain Eukaryota; kingdom Viridiplantae; phylum Streptophyta; class Magnoliopsida; order Fabales; family Fabaceae; genus Lathyrus; species Lathyrus tuberosus. The sequence continues at coordinate 5,110,567 of JALAZF010000384.1, forward strand.
GGGAATGGGACGAATTTTCTATTGAGTACCTTTTCTCTGCCTGCTGTACTTTCTGATTGTTTTGATTGTGGTCCCCATTATGTGATACACAAATTCCTTATGGTCCTCTCTTTCTCATATGATTTGTTTACCTCTAAATGCACTTGCTTGTTTACCATGTAAATGATTGGTCCTCTCTTGCTCGTGTGAGTTTGTTATGAGGAATGTGTGAGGTGGAATGAATCCATTGTGAGTGTTTGTGTGAGCCTTGATTCTAGGGAATTTTTAGGGAATGGCACGAATTTTTTATTGAGTACCTTTTCTCAGCCTGCTGTACTTTCTGATTGTTTTGATTGTGGTCCCCATTATGTGATACACAAATTCCTTATGGTCCTCTCTTTCTCATATGATTTGTTTACCTCTAAATGCACTTGCTTGTTTACCATGTAAATGATTGGTCCTCTCTTGCTCGTGTGAGTTTGTTATGAGGAATGTGTGAGGTGGAATGAATCCATTGTGAGTGTTTGTGTGAGCCTTGATTCTTTGGGATTTTTAGGGAATGGGACGAATTTTCTATTGAGTACCTTTTCTCTGCCTGCTGTACTTTCTGATTGTTTTGATTGTGGTCCCTATTATGTGATACACAAATTCCTTATGGTCCTCTCTTTCTCATATGATTTGTTTACCTCTAAATGCACTTGCTTGATTACCATGTAAATGATTGGTCCTCTCTTGCTCGTGTGAGTTTTTTATGATTAATGTGTGAGGTGGAATGAATCCATTGTGCGTGTTTGTGTGAGCCTTGATTCTATGGGATTTTTAGGGAATGGGATGAATTTTCTATGCCTGTTGTACTTTCTGATTGTTTTGATGGTGGTCCCCATTATGTGATACACAAATTCCTTATGGTCCTCTCTTTCTCATATGATTTGTTTACCTCTAAATGCACTTGCTTGTTTACCATGTAAATTTTTGGTCCTCTCTTGCTCGTGTGAGTTTGTTATGAGGAATGTGTGAGGTGGAATGAATCCATTGTGAGTGTTTGTGTGAGCCTTGATTCTATGGGATTTTTAGGGAATGGGACGAATTTTCTATTGAGTAACTTTTCTCTGCCTGCTGTACTTTTTGATTGTTTTGATTGTTGTCCCAATTATGTGATACACAAATTCCTTATGGTCCTCTCTTTCTCATATGATTTGTTTACCTCTAAATGCACTTGCTTGTTTACCATGTAAATGATTGGTCCTCTCTTGCTCGTGTGAGTTTGTTATGAGGAATGTGTGAGGTGGAATGAATCCATTGTGAGTGTTTGTGTGAGCCTTGATTCTATGGGATTTTTAGGAAATGGGACGAATTTTCTATTGAATACCTTTTCTCTGCCTGTTGTACTTTCTGATTGTTTTGATTGTGGTCCCCATTATGTGATACACAAATTCCTTATGGTCCTCTCTTTCTCATATGATTTGTTTACCTCTAAATGCACTTGCTTGTTTACCATGTAAATTATTGGTCCTCTGTTGCTCGTGTGAGTTTGTTATGAGGAATGTGTGAGGTGGAATGAATCCATTGTGAGTGTTTGTGTGAGCCTTGATTCTATGGGATTTTTAGGGAATGGGACGAATTTTCTATTGAGTACCTTTTCTCTGCCTGCTGTACTTTCTGATTGTTTTGATTGTGGTCCCCATTATGTGATACACAAATTCCTTATGGTCCTCTCTTTCTCATATGATTTGTTTACCTCTAAATGCACTTGCTTGTTTACCATGTAAATGATTGGTCCTCTCTTGCTCGTGTGAGTTTTTTATGAGGAATGTGTGAGGTGGAATGAATCCATTGTGCGTGTTTGTGTGAGCCTTGATTCTATGGGATTTTTAGGGAATGGGACGAATTTTCTATTGAATACCTTTTCTCTGCCTGCTGTACTTTCTGATTGTTTTGATTGTGGTCCCCATTATGTGATACACAAATTCCTTATGGTCCTCTCTTTCTCATATGATTTCTTTACCTTTAAATGCACTTGCTTGTTTACCGTGTAAATGATTGGTCCTCTCTTGCTTGTGTGAGTTTGTTATGAGGAATGTGTGAGGTGGAATGAATCCATTGTGAGTGTTTGTGTGAGCCTTGATTCTATGGGATTTTTAGGGAATGGGACGAATTTTCTATTGAGTACCTTTTCTCTGCCTGCTGTACTTTCTGATTGTTTTGATTGTGGTCCCTATTATGTGATACACAAATTCCTTATGGTCCTCTCTTTCTCATATGATTTGTTTACCTCTAAATGCACTTGCTTAATTACCATGTAAATGATTGGTCCTCTCTTGCTCGTGTGAGTTTTTTATGAGGAATGTGTGAGGCGGAATGAATCCATTGTGCGTGTTTGTGTGAGCCTTGATTCTATGGGATTTTTAGGGAATGGGACGAATTTTCTATTGAATACCTTTTCTCTGCCTACTGTACTTTCTGATTGTTTTGATTGTGGTCCCCATTATGTGATACACAAATTCCTTATGGTCCTCTCTTTCTCATATGATTTGTTTACCTCTAAATGCACTTGCTTGTTTACCATGTAAATGATTGGTCCTCTCTTGCTCGTGTGAGTTTGTTATGAGGAATGTGTGAGGTGGAATGAATCCATTGTGAGTGTTTGTGTGAGCCTTGATTCTATGGGATTTTTAGGAAATGGGACGAATTTTCTATTGAATACCTTTTCTCTGCCTGTTGTACTTTCTGATTGTTTTGATTGTGGTCCCCATTATGTGATACACAAATTCCTTATGGTCCTCTCTTTCTCATATGATTTGTTTACCTCTAAATGCACTTGCTTGTTTACCATGTAAATTATTGGTCCTCTGTTGCTCGTGTGAGTTTGTTATGAGGAATGTGTGAGGTGGAATGAATCCATTGTGAGTGTTTGTGTGAGCCTTGATTCTATGGGATTTTTAGGGAATGGGACGAATTTTCTATTGAGTACCTTTTCTCTGCCTGCTGTACTTTCTGATTGTTTTGATTGTGGTCCCCATTATGTGATACACAAATTCCTTATGGTCCTCTCTTTCTCATATGATTTGTTTACCTCTAAATGCACTTGCTTGTTTACCATGTAAATGATTGGTCCTCTCTTGCTCGTGTGAGTTTTTTATGAGGAATGTGTGAGGTGGAATGAATCCATTGTGCGTGTTTGTGTGAGCCTTGATTCTATGGGATTTTTAGGGAATGGGACGAATTTTCTATTGAATACCTTTTCTCTGCCTGCTGTACTTTCTGATTGTTTTGATTGTGGTCCCCATTATGTGATACACAAATTCCTTATGGTCCTCTCTTTCTCATATGATTTGTTTACCTCTAAATGCACTTGCTTAATTACCATGTAAATGATTGGTCCTCTCTTGCTCGTGTGAGTTTGTTATGAGGAATGTGTGAGGTGGAATGAATCCATTGTGAGTGTTTGTGTGAGCCTTGATTCTATGGGATTTTTAGGGAATGGGACGAATTTTCTATTGAGTACCTTTTCTCTGCCTGCTGTACTTTCTGATTGTTTTGATTGTGGTCCCCATTATGTGATACACAAATTCCTTATGGTCCTCTCTTTCTCATATGATTTGTTTACCTCTAAATGCACTTGCTTGTTTACCATGTAAATGATTGGTCCTCTCTTGCTCGTGTGAGTTTTTTATGAGGAATGTGTGAGGCGGAATGAATCCATTGTGCGTGTTTGTGTGAGCCTTGATTCTATGGGATTTTTAGGGAATGGGACGAATTTTCTATTGAATACCTTTTCTCTGCCTACTGTACTTTCTGATTGTTTTGATTGTGGTCCCCATTATGTGATACACAAATTCCTTATGGTCCTCTCTTTCTCATATGATTTGTTTACCTCTAAATGCACTTGCTTGTTTACCATGTAAATGATTGGTCCTCTCTTGCTCGTGTGAGTTTGTTATGAGGAATGTGTGAGGTGGAATGAATCCATTGTGAGTGTTTGTGTGAGCCTTGATTCTATGGGATTTTTAGGAAATGGGACGAATTTTCTATTGAATACCTTTTCTCTGCCTGTTGTACTTTCTGATTGTTTTGATTGTGGTCCCCATTATGTGATACACAAATTCCTTATGGTCCTCTCTTTCTCATATGATTTGTTTACCTCTAAATGCACTTGCTTGTTTACCATGTAAATTATTGGTCCTCTGTTGCTCGTGTGAGTTTGTTATGAGGAATGTGTGAGGTGGAATGAATCCATTGTGAGTGTTTGTGTGAGCCTTGATTCTATGGGATTTTTAGGGAATGGGACGAATTTTCTATTGAGTACCTTTTCTCTGCCTGCTGTACTTTCTGATTGTTTTGATTGTGGTCCCCATTATGTGATACACAAATTCCTTATGGTCCTCTCTTTCTCATATGATTTGTTTACCTCTAAATGCACTTGCTTGTTTACCATGTAAATGATTGGTCCTCTCTTGCTCGTGTGAGTTTTTTATGAGGAATGTGTGAGGTGGAATGAATCCATTGTGCGTGTTTGTGTGAGCCTTGATTCTATGGGATTTTTAGGGAATGGGACGAATTTTCTATTGAATACCTTTTCTCTGCCTGCTGTACTTTCTGATTGTTTTGATTGTGGTCCCCATTATGTGATACACAAATTCCTTATGGTCCTCTCTTTCTCATATGATTTCTTTACCTTTAAATGCACTTGCTTGTTTACCATGTAAATGATTGGTCCTCTCTTGCTTGTGTGAGTTTGTTATGAGGAATGTGTGAGGTGGAATGAATCCATTGTGAGTGTTTGTGTGAGCCTTGATTCTATGGGATTTTTAGGGAATGGGACGAATTTTCTATTGAGTACCTTTTCTCTGCCTGCTGTACTTTCTGATTGTTTTGATTGTGGTCCCTATTATGTGATACACAAATTCCTTATGGTCCTCTCTTTCTCATATGATTTGTTTACCTCTAAATGCACTTGCTTAATTACCATGTAAATGATTGGTCCTCTCTTGCTCGTGTGAGTTTTTTATGAGGAATGTGTGAGGCGGAATGAATCCATTGTGCGTGTTTGTGTGAGCCTTGATTCTATGGGATTTTTAGGGAATGGGACGAATTTTCTATTGAATACCTTTTCTCTGCCTACTGTACTTTCTGATTGTTTTGATTGTGGTCCCCATTATGTGATACACAAATTCCTTATGGTCCTCTCTTTCTCATATGATTTGTTTACCTCTAAATGCACTTGCTTGTTTACCATGTAAATTTTTGGTCCTCTCTTGCTCGTGTGAGTTTGTTATGAGGAATGTGTGAGGTGGAATGAATCCATTGTGAGTGTTTGTGTGAGCCTTGATTCTATGGGATTTTTAGGGAATGGGACGAATTTTCTATTGAGTACCTTTTCTCTGCCTGCTGTACTTTCTGATTGTTTTGATTGTTGTCCCCATTATGTGATACACAAATTCCTTATGGTCCTATCTTTCTCATATGATTTGTTTACCTCTAAATGCACTTGCTTGTTTACCATGTAAATGATTGGTCCTCTCTTGCTCGTGTGAGTTTGTTATGAGGAATGTGTGTGGTGGAATGAATCCATTGTGAGTGTTTGTGTGAGCCTTGATTCTATGGAATTTTTAGGGAATGGCACGAATTTTCTATTGACTACCTTTTCTCAGCCTGCTGTACTTTCTGATTGTTTTGATTGTGGTCCCCATTATGTGATACAGAAATTCCTTATGGTCCTCTCTTTCTCATATGATTTGTTTACCTCTAAATGCACTTGCTTGTTTACCATGTAAATGATTAGTCCTCTCTTGCTCGTGTGAGTTTTTTATGAGGAATGTGTGAGGTGGAATGAATCCATTGTGCGTGTTTATGTGAGCCTTGATTCTATGGGATTTTTAGGGAATGGGACGAATTTTCTATTGAATACCTTTTCTCTGCCTGCTGTACTTTCTGATTGTTTTGATTGTGGTCCCCATTATGTGATACACAAATTCCTTATGGTCCTCTCTTTCTCATATGATTTGTTTACCTCTAAATGCACTTGCTTGTTTACCATGTAAATGATTGGTCCTCTCTTGCTCGTGTGAGTTTGTTATGAGGAATGTGTGAGGTGGAATGAATCCATTGTGAGTGTTTGTGTGAGCCTTGATTCTATGGGATTTTTAGGGAATGGGACGAATTTTCTATTGAGTACCTTTTCTCTGCCTGCTGTACTTTCTGATTGTTTTGATTGTGGTCCCCATTATGTGATACACAAATTCCTTATGGTCCTCTCTTTCTCATATGATTTCTTTACCTCTAAATGCACTTGCTTGTTTATCATGTAAATGATTGGTCCTCTCTTGCTCGTGTGAGATTTTTATGAGGAATGTGTGAGGTGGAATGAATCCATTGTGCGTGTTTGTGTGAGCCTTGATTCTATGGGATTTTTAGGGAATGGGACGAATTTTCTATTGAATACCTTTTCTCTGCCTGCTGTACTTTCTGATTGTTTTGATTGTGGTCCCCATTATGTGATACACAAATTCCTTATGGTCCTCTCTTTCTCATATGATTTCTTTACCTCTAAATGCACTTGCTTAATTACCATGTAAATGATTGGTCCTCTCTTGCTTGTGTGAGTTTTTTATGAGGAATGTGTGAGGCGGAATGAATCCATTGTGCGTGTTTGTGTGAGCCTTGATTCTATGGGATTTTTAGGGAATGGGACGAATTTTCTATTGAATACCTTTTCTCTGCCTACTGTACTTTCTGATTGTTTTGATTGTGGTCCCCATTATGTGATACACAAATTCCTTATGGTCCTCTCTTTCTCATATGATTTGTTTACCTCTAAATGCACTTGCTTGTTTACCATGTAAATGATTGGTCCTCTCTTGCTCGTGTGAGTTTTTTATGAGGAATGTGTGAGGCGGAATGAATCCATTGTGCGTGTTTGTGTGAGCCTTGATTCTATGGGATTTTTAGGAAATGGGACGAATTTTCTATTGAATACCTTTTCTCTGCCTACTGTACTTTCTGATTGTTTTGATTGTGGTCCCCATTATGTGATACACAAATTCCTTATGGTCCTCTCTTTCTCATATGATTTGTTTACCTCTAAATGCACTTGCTTGTTTACCATGTAAATGATTGGTCCTCTCTTGCTCGTGTGAGTTTGTTATGAGGAATGTGTGTGGTGGAATGAATCCATTGTGAGTGTTTGTGTGAGCCTTGATTCTATGGAATTTTTAGGGAATGGCACGAATTTTCTATTGACTACCTTTTCTCAGCCTGCTGTACTTTCTGATTGTTTTGATTGTGGTCCCCATTATGTGATACACAAATTCCTTATGGTCCTCTCTTTCTCATATGATTTGTTTACCTCTAAATGCACTTGCTTGTTTACCATGTAAATGATTAGTCCTCTCTTGCTCGTGTGAGTTTTTTATGAGGAATGTGTGAGGTGGAATGAATCCATTGTGCGTGTTTATGTGAGCCTTGATTCTATGGGATTTTTAGGGAATGGGACGAATTTTCTATTGAATACCTTTTCTCTGCCTGCTGTACTTTCTGATTGTTTTGATTGTGGTCCCCATTATGTGATACACAAATTCCTTATGGTCCTCTCTTTCTCATATGATTTGTTTACCTCTATATGCACTTGCTTGTTTACCATGTAAATGATTGGTCCTCTGTTGCTCGTGTGAGTTTGTTATGAGGAATGTGTGAGGTGGAATGAATCCATTGTGAGTGTTTGTGTGAGCCTTGATTCTATGGGATTTTTAGGGAATGGGACGAATTTTCTATTGAGTACCTTTTCTCTGCCTGCTGTACTTTCTGATTGTTTTGATTGTGGTCCCCATTATGTGATACACAAATTCCTTATGGTCCTCTCTTTCTCATATGATTTGTTTACCTCTAAATGCATTTGCTTGTTTACCATGTAAATGATTGGTCCTCTCTTGCTCGTGTGAGTTTTTTATGAGGAATGTGTGAGGTGGAATGAATCCATTGTGCGTGTTTGTGTGAGCCTTGATTCTATGGAATTTTTAGGGAATGGCACGAATTTTCTATTGACTACCTTTTCTCAGCCTGCTGTACTTTCTGATTGTTTTGATTGTGGTCCCCATTATGTGATACACAAATTCCTTATGGTCCTCTCTTTCTCATATGATTTGTTTACCTCTAAATGCACTTGCTTGTTTACCATGTAAATGATTAGTCCTCTCTTGCTCGTGTGAGTTTTTTATGAGGAATGTGTGAGGTGGAATGAATCCATTGTGCGTGTTTATGTGAGCCTTGATTCTATGGGATTTTTAGGGAATGGGACGAATTTTCTATTGAATACCTTTTCTCTGCCTGCTGTACTTTCTGATTGTTTTGATTGTGGTCCCCATTATGTGATACACAAATTCCTTATGGTCCTCTCTTTCTCATATGATTTGTTTACCTCTAAATGCACTTGCTTGTTTAAAATGTAAATGATTGGTCCTCTGTTGCTCGTGTGAGTTTGTTATGAGGAATGTGTGAGGTGGAATGAATCCATTGTGAGTGTTTGTGTGAGCCTTGATTCTATGGGATTTTTAGGGAATGGGTTGAATTTTCTATTGAGTACCTTTTCTCTGCCTGCTGTACTTTCTGATTGTTTTGATTGTGGTCCCCATTATGTGATACACAAATTCCTTATGGTCCTCTCTTTCTCATATGATTTGTTTACCTCTAAATGCACTTGCTTGTTTACCATGTAAATGATTGGTCCTCTCTTGCTCGTGTGAGTTTTTTATGAGGAATGTGTGAGGTGGAATGAATCCATTGTGCGTGTTTGTGTGAGCCTTGATTCTATGGGATTTTTAGGGAATGGGACGAATTTTCTATTGAATACCTTTTCTCTGCCTGCTGTACTTTCTGATTGTTTTGATTGTGGTCCCCATTATGTGATACACAAATTCCTTATGGTCCTCTCTTTCTCATATAATTTCTTTACCTCTAAATGCACTTGCTTGTTTACCATGTAAATGATTGGTCCTCTCTTGCTTGTGTGAGTTTGTTATGAGGAATGTGTGAGGTGGAATGAATCCATTGTGAGTGTTTGTGTGAGCCTTGATTCTATGGGATTTTTAGGGAATGGGACGAATTTTCTATTGAGTACCTTTTCTCTGCCTACTGTACTTTCTGATTGTTTTGATTGTGGTCCCTATTATGTGATACACAAATTCCTTATGGTCCTCTCTTTCTCATATGATTTGTTTACCTCTAAATGCACTTGCTTAATTACCATGTAAATGATTGGTCCTCTCTTGCTCGTGTGAGTTTTTTATGAGGAATGTGTGAGGCGGAATGAATCCATTGTGAGTGTTTGTGTGAGCCTTGATTCTATGGGATTTTTAGGGAATGGGACGAATTTTCTATTGAGTACCTTTTCTCTGCCTGCTGTACTTTCTGATTGTTTTGATTGTGGTCCCCATTATGTGATACACAAATTCCTTATGGTCCTCTCTTTCTCATATGATTTCTTTACCTCTAAATGCACTTGCTTGTTTATCATGTAAATGATTGGTCCTCTCTTGCTCGTGTGAGATTTTTATGAGGAATGTGTGAGGTGGAATGAATCCATTGTGCGTGTTTGTGTGAGCCTTGATTCTATGGGATTTTTAGGGAATGGGACGAATTTTCTATTGAATACCTTTTCTCTGCCTGCTGTATTTTCTGATTGTTTTGATTGTGGTCCCCATTATGTGATACACAAATTCCTTATGGTCCTCTCTTTCTCATATGATTTCTTTACCTCTAAATGCACTTGCTTAATTACCATGTAAATGATTGGTCCTCTCTTGCTTGTGTGAGTTTTTTATGAGGAATGTGTGAGGCGGAATGAATCCATTGTGCGTGTTTGTGTGAGCCTTGATTCTATGGGATTTTTAGGGAATGGGACGAATTTTCTATTGAATACCTTTTCTCTGCCTACTGTACTTTCTGATTGTTTTGATTGTGGTCCCCATTATGTGATACACAAATTCCTTATGGTCCTCTCTTTCTCATATGATTTGTTTACCTCTAAATGCACTTGCTTGTTTACCATGTAAATGATTGGTCTTCTCTTGCTCGTGTGAGTTTTTTATGAGGAATGTGTGAGGCGGAATGAATCCATTGTGCGTGTTTGTGTGAGCCTTGATTCTATGGGATTTTTAGGAAATGGGACGAATTTTCTATTGAATACCTTTTCTCTGCCTACTGTACTTTCTGATTGTTTTGATTGTGGTCCCCATTATGTGATACACAAATTCCTTATGGTCCTCTCTTTCTCATATGATTTGTTTACCTCTAAATGCACTTGCTTGTTTACCATGTAAATGATTGGTCCTCTCTTGCTCGTGTGAGTTTGTTATGAGGAATGTGTGTGGTGGAATGAATCCATTGTGAGTGTTTGTGTGAGCCTTGATTCTATGGAATTTTTAGGGAATGGCACGAATTTTCTATTGACTACCTTTTCTCAGCCTGCTGTACTTTCTGATTGTTTTGATTGTGGTCCCCATTATGTGATACACAAATTCCTTATGGTCCTCTCTTTCTCATATGATTTGTTTACCTCTAAATGCACTTGCTTGTTTACCATGTAAATGATTAGTCCTCTCTTGCTCGTGTGAGTTTTTTATGAGGAATGTGTGAGGTGGAATGAATCCATTGTGCGTGTTTATGTGAGCCTTGATTCTATGGGATTTTTAGGGAATGGGACGAATTTTCTATTGAATACCTTTTCTCTGCCTGCTGTACTTTCTGATTGTTTTGATTGTGGTCCCCATTATGTGATACACAAATTCCTTATGGTCCTCTCTTTCTCATATGATTTGTTTACCTCTATATGCACTTGCTTGTTTACCATGTAAATGATTGGTCCTCTGTTGCTCGTGTGAGTTTGTTATGAGGAATGTGTGAGGTGGAATGAATCCATTGTGAGTGTTTGTGTGAGCCTTGATTCTATGGGATTTTTAGGGAATGGGACGAATTTTCTATTGAGTACCTTTTCTCTGCCTGCTGTACTTTCTGATTGTTTTGATTGTGGTCCCCATTATGTGATACACAAATTCCTTATGGTCCTCTCTTTCTCATATGATTTGTTTACCTCTAAATGCATTTGCTTGTTTACCATGTAAATGATTGGTCCTCTCTTGCTCGTGTGAGTTTTTTATGAGGAATGTGTGAGGTGGAATGAATCCATTGTGCGTGTTTGTGTGAGCCTTGATTCTATGGAATTTTTAGGGAATGGCACGAATTTTCTATTGACTACCTTTTCTCAGCCTGCTGTACTTTCTGATTGTTTTGATTGTGGTCCCCATTATGTGATACACAAATTCCTTATGGTCCTCTCTTTCTCATATGATTTGTTTACCTCTAAATGCACTTGCTTGTTTACCATGTAAATGATTAGTCCTCTCTTGCTCGTGTGAGTTTTTTATGAGGAATGTGTGAGGTGGAATGAATCCATTGTGCGTGTTTATGTGAGCCTTGATTCTATGGGATTTTTAGGGAATGGGACGAATTTTCTATTGAATACCTTTTCTCTGCCTGCTGTACTTTCTGATTGTTTTGATTGTGGTCCCCATTATGTGATACACAAATTCCTTATGGTCCTCTCTTTCTCATATGATTTGTTTACCTCTAAATGCACTTGCTTGTTTAAAATGTAAATGATTGGTCCTCTGTTGCTCGTGTGAGTTTGTTATGAGGAATGTGTGAGGTGGAATGAATCCATTGTGAGTGTTTGTGTGAGCCTTGATTCTATGGGATTTTTAGGGAATGGGTTGAATTTTCTATTGAGTACCTTTTCTCTGCCTGCTGTACTTTCTGATTGTTTTGATTGTGGTCCCCATTATGTGATACACAAATTCCTTATGGTCCTCTCTTTCTCATATGATTTGTTTACCTCTAAATGCACTTGCTTGTTTACCATGTAAATGATTGGTCCTCTCTTGCTCGTGTGAGTTTTTTATGAGGAATGTGTGAGGTGGAATGAATCCATTGTGCGTGTTTGTGTGAGCCTTGATTCTATGGGATTTTTAGGGAATGGGACGAATTTTCTATTGAATACCTTTTCTCTGCCTGCTGTACTTTCTGATTGTTTTGATTGTGGTCCCCATTATGTGATACACAAATTCCTTATGGTCCTCTCTTTCTCATATAATTTCTTTACCTCTAAATGCACTTGCTTGTTTACCATGTAAATGATTGGTCCTCTCTTGCTTGTGTGAGTTTGTTATGAGGAATGTGTGAGGTGGAATGAATCCATTGTGAGTGTTTGTGTGAGCCTTGATTCTATGGGATTTTTAGGGAATGGGACGAATTTTCTATTGAGTACCTTTTCTCTGCCTACTGTACTTTCTGATTGTTTTGATTGTGGTCCCTATTATGTGATACACAAATTCCTTATGGTCCTCTCTTTCTCATATGATTTGTTTACCTCTAAATGCACTTGCTTAATTACCATGTAAATGATTGGTCCTCTCTTGCTCGTGTGAGTTTTTTATGAGGAATGTGTGAGGCGGAATGAATCCATTGTGCGTGTTTGTGTGAGCCTTGATTCTATGTGATTTTTAGGGAATGGGACGAATTTTCTATTGAATACCTTTTCTCTGCCTACTGTACTTTCTGATTGTTTTGATTGTGGTCCCCATTATGTGATACACAAATTCCTTATGGTCCTCTCTTTCTCATATGATTTCTTTACCTCTAAATGCACTTGCTTGTTTACCATGTAAATGATTGGTCCTCTCTTGCTTGTGTGAGTTTGTTATGAGGAATGTGTGAGGTGGAATGAATCCATTGTGAGTGTTTGTGTGAGCCTTGATTCTATGGGATTTTTAGGGAATGGGACGAATTTTCTATTGAGTACCTTTTCTCTGCCTGCTGTACTTTCTGATTGTTTTGATTGTGGTCCCTATTATGTGATACACAAATTCCTTATGGTACTCTCTTTCTCATATGATTTGTTTACCTCTAAATGCACTTGCTTAATTACCATGTAAATGATTGGTCCTCTCTTGCTCGTGTGAGTTTTTTATGAGGAATGTGTGAGGCGGAATGAATCCATTGTGCGTGTTTGTGTGAGCCTTGATTCTATGGGATTTTTAGGGAATGGGACGAATTTTCTATTGAATACCTTTTCTCTGCCTACTGTACTTTCTGATTGTTTTGATTGTGGTCCCCATTATGTGATACACAAATTCCTTATGGTCCTCTCTTTCTCATATGATTTGTTTACCTCTAAATGCACTTGCTTGTTTACCATGTAAATGATTGGTCCTCTCTTGCTCGTGTGAGTTTGTTATGAGGAATGTGTGTGGTGGAATGAATCCATTGTGAGTGTTTGTGTGAGCCTTGATTCTATGGAATTTTTAGGGAATGGCACGAATTTTCTATTGACTACCTTTTCTCAGCCTGCTGTACTTTCTGATTGTTTTGATTGTGGTCCCCATTATGTGATACACAAATTCCTTATGGTCCTCTCTTTCTCATATGATTTGTTTACCTCTAAATGCACTTGCTTGTTTACCATGTAAATGATTAGTCCTCTCTTGCTCGTGTGAGTTTTTTATGAGGAATGTGTGAGGTGGAATGAATCCATTGTGCGTGTTTATGTGAGCCTTGATTCTATGGGATTTTTAGGGAATGGGACGAATTTTCTATTGAATACCTTTTCTCTGCCTGCTGTACTTTCTGATTGTTTTGATTGTGGTCCCCATTATGTGATACACAAATTCCTTATGGTCCTCTCTTTCTCATATGATTTGTTTACCTCTATATGCACTTGCTTGTTTACCATTTAAATGATTGGTCCTCTGTTGCTCGTGTGAGTTTGTTATGAGGAATGTGTGAGGTGGAATGAATCCATTGTGAGTGTTTGTGTGAGCCTTGATTCTATGGGATTTTTAGGGAATGGGACGAATTTTGTATTGAGTACCTTTTCTCTGCCTGCTGTACTTTCTGATTGTTTTGATTGTGGTCCCCATTATGTGATACACAAATTCCTTATGGTCCTCTCTTTCTCATATGATTTGTTTACCTCTAAATGCACTTGCTTGTTTACCATGTAAATGATTGGTCCTCTCTTGCTCGTGTGAGTTTTTTATGAGGAATGTGTGAGGTGGAATGAATCCATTGTGCGTGTTTGTGTGAGCCTTGATTCTATGGGATTTTTAGGGAATGGGACGAATTTTCTATTGAATACCTTTTCTCTGCCTGCTGTACTTTCTGATTGTTTTGATTGTGGTCCCCATTATGTGATACACAAATTCCTTATGGTCCTCTCTTTCTCATATGATTTCTTTACCTCTAAATGCACTTGCTTGTTTACCATGTAAATGATTGGTCCTCTCTTGCTCGTGTGAGTTTGTTATGAGGAATGTGTGTGGTGGAATGAATCCATTGTGAGTGTTTGTGTGAGCCTTGATTCTATGGAATTTTTAGGGAATGGCACGAATTTTCTATTGACTACCTTTTCTCAGCCTGCTGTACTTTCTGATTGTTTTGATTGTGGTCCCCATTATGTGATACACAAATTCCTTATGGTCCTCTCTTTCTCATATGATTTGTTTACCTCTAAATGCACTTGCTTGTTTACCATGTAAATGATTAGTCCTCTCTTGCTCGTGTGAGTTTTTTATGAGGAATGTGTGAGGTGGAATGAATCCATTGTGCGTGTTTATGTGAGCCTTGATTCTATGGGATTTTTAGGGAATGGGACGAATTTTCTATTGAATACCTTTTCTCTGCCTGCTGTACTTTCTGATTGTTTTGATTGTGGTCCCCATTATGTGATACACAAATTCCTTATGGTCCTCTCTTTCTCATATGATTTGTTTACCTCTAAATGCACTTGCTTGTTTAAAATGTAAATGATTGGTCCTCTGTTGCTCGTGTGAGTTTGTTATGAGGAATGTGTGAGGTGGAATGAATCCATTGTGAGTGTTTGTGTGAGCCTTGATTCTATGGGATTTTTAGGGAATGGGTTGAATTTTCTATTGAGTACCTTTTCTCTGCCTGCTGTACTTTCTGATTGTTTTGATTGTGGTCCCCATTATGTGATACACAAATTCCTTATGGTCCTCTCTTTCTCATATGATTTGTTTACCTCTAAATGCACTTGCTTGTTTACCATGTAAATGATTGGTCCTCTCTTGCTCGTGTGAGTTTTTTATGTGGAATGTGTGAGGTGGAATGAATCCATTGTGCGTGTTTGTGTGAGCCTTGATTCTATGGGATTTTTAGGGAATGGGACGAATTTTCTATTGAATACCTTTTCTCTGCCTGCTGTACTTTCTGATTGTTTTGATTGTGGTCCCCATTATGTGATACACAAATTCCTTATGGTCCTCTCTTTCTCATATGATTTCTTTACCTCTAAATGCACTTGCTTGTTTACCATGTAAATGATTGGTCCTCTCTTGCTTGTGTGAGTTTGTTATGAGGAATGTGTGAGGTGGAATGAATCCATTGTGAGTGTTTGTGTGAGCCTTGATTCTATGGGATTTTTAGGGAATGGGACGAATTTTCTATTGAGTACCTTTTCTCTGCCTACTGTACTTTCTGATTGTTTTGATTGTGGTCCCTATTATGTGATACACAAATTCCTTATGGTCCTCTCTTTCTCATATGATTTGTTTACCTCTAAATGCACTTGCTTAATTACCATGTAAATGATTGGTCCTCTCTTGCTCGTGTGAGTTTTTTATGAGGAATGTGTGAGGCGGAATGAATCCATTGTGCGTGTTTGTGTGAGCCTTGATTCTATGGGATTTTTAGGGAATGGGACGAATTTTCTATTGAATACCTTTTCTCTGCCTACTGTACTTTCTGATTGTTTTGATTGTGGTCCCCATTATGTGATACACAAATTCCTTATGGTCCTCTCTTTCTCATATGATTTGTTTACCTCAAAATGCACTTGCTTGTTTACCATGTAAATGATTGGTCCTCTCTTGCTCGTGTGAGTTAGTTATGAGGAATGTGTGAGGTGGAATGAATCCATTGTGAGTGTTTGTGTGAGCCTTGATTCTATGGGATTTTTAGGGAATGGGACGAATTTTCTATTGAATACCTTTTCTCTGCCTGCTGTACTTTCTGATTGTTTTGATTGTGGTCCCCATTATGTGATACACAAATTCCTTATGGTCCTCTCTTTCTCATATGATTTGTTTACCTCTAAATGCACTTGCTTGTTTAAAATGTAAATGATTGGTACTCTGTTGCTCGTGTGAGTTTGTTATGAGGAATGTGTGAGGTGGAATGAATCCATTGTGAGTGTTTGTGTGAGCCTTGATTCTATGGGATTTTTAGGGAATGGGTTGAATTTTCTATTGAGTACCTTTTCTCTGCCTGCTGTACTTTCTGATTGTTTTGATTGTGGTCCCCATTATGTGATACACAAATTCCTTATGGTCCTCTCTTTCTCATATGATTTGTTTACCTCTAAATGCACTTGCTTGTTTACCATGTAAATGATTGGTCCTCTCTTGCTCGTGTGAGTTTTTTATGAGGAATGTGTGAGGTGGAATGAATCCATTGTGCGTGTTTGTGTGAGCCTTGATTCTATGGGATTTTTAGGGAATGGGACGAATTTTCTATTGAATACCTTTTCTCTGCCTGCTGTACTTTCTGATTGTTTTGATTGTGGTCCCCATTATGTGATACACAAATTCCTTATGGTCCTCTCTTTCTCATATGATTTCTTTACCTCTAAATGCACTTGCTTGTTTACCATGTAAATGATTGGTCCTCTCTTGCTTGTGTGAGTTTGTTATGAGGAATGTGTGAGGTGGAATGAATCCATTGTGAGTGTTTGTGTGAGCCTTGATTCTATGGGATTTTTAGGGAATGGGACGAATTTTCTATTGAGTACCTTTTCTCTGCCTACTGTACTTTCTGATTGTTTTGATTGTGGTCCCTATTATGTGATACACAAATTCCTTATGGTCCTCTCTTTCTCATATGATTTGTTTACCTCTAAATGCACTTGCTTAATTACCATGTAAATGATTGGTCCTCTCTTGCTCGTGTGAGTTTTTTATGAGGAATGTGTGAGGCGGAATGAATCCATTGTGCGTGTTTGTGTGAGCCTTGATTCTATGGGATTTTTAGGGAATGGGACGAATTTTCTATTGAATACCTTTTCTCTGCCTACTGTACTTTCTGATTGTTTTGATTGTGGTCCCCATTATGTGATACACAAATTCCTTATGGTCCTCTCTTTCTCATATGATTTGTTTACCTCTAAATGCACTTGCTTGTTAACCATGTAAATGATTGGTCCTCTCTTGCTCGTGTGAGTTTGTTATGAGGAATGTGTGTGATGGAATGAATCCATTGTGAGTGTTTGTGTGAGCCTTGATTCTATGGAATTTTTAGGGAATGGCACGAATTTTCTATTGACTACCTTTTCTCAGCCTGCTGTACTTTCTGATTGTTTTGATTGTGGTCCCCATTATGTGATACACAAATTCCTTATGGTCCTCTCTTTCTCATATGATTTGTTTACCTCTAAATGCACTTGCTTGTTAACCATGTAAATGATTGGTCCTCTCTTGCTCGTGTGAGTTTGTTATGAGGAATGTGTGTGGTGGAATGAATCCATTGTGAGTGTTTGTGTGAGCCTTGATTCTATGGAATTTTTAGGGAATGGCACGAATTTTCTATTGACTACCTTTTCTCAGCCTGCTGTACTTTCTGATTGTTTTGATTGTGGTCCCCATTATGTGATACACAAATTCCTTATGGTCCTCTCTTTCTCATATGATTTGTTTACCTCTAAATGCACTTGCTTGTTTACCATGTAAATGATTAGTCCTCTCTTGCTCGTGTGAGTTTTTTATGAGGAATGTGTGAGGTGGAATGAATCCATTGTGCGTGTTTATGTGAGCCTTGATTCTATGGGATTTTTAGGGAATGGGACGAATTTTCTATTGAATACCTTTTCTCTGCCTGCTGTACTTTCTGATTGTTTTGATTGTGGTCCCCATTATGTGATACACAAATTCCTTATGGTCCTCTCTTTCTCATATGATTTGTTTACCTCTAAATGCACTTGCTTGTTTAAAATGTAAATGATTGGTCCTCTGTTGCTCGTGTGAGTTTGTTATGAGGAATGTGTGAGGTGGAATGAATCCATTGTGAGTGTTTGTGTGAGCCTTGATTCTATGGGATTTTTAGGGAATGGGTTGAATTTTCTATTGAGTACCTTTTCTCTGCCTGCTGTACTTTCTGATTGTTTTGATTGTGGTCCCCATTATGTGATACACAAATTCCTTATGGTCCTCTCTTTCTCATATGATTTGTTTACCTCTAAATGCACTTGCTTGTTTACCATGTAAATGATTGGTCCTCTCTTGCTCGTGTGAGTTTTTTATGAGGAATGTGTGAGGTGGAATGAATCCATTGTGCGTGTTTGTGTGAGCCTTGATTCTATGGGATTTTTAGGGAATGGGACGAATTTTCTATTGAATACCTTTTCTCTGCCTGCTGTACTTTCTGATTGTTTTGATTGTGGTCCCCATTATGTGATACACAAATTCCTTATGGTCCTCTCTTTCTCATATGATTTCTTTACCTCTAAATGCACTTGCTTGTTTACCATGTAAATGATTGGTCCTCTCTTGCTTGTGTGAGTTTGTTATGAGGAATGTGTGAGGTGGAATGAATCCATTGTGAGTGTTTGTGTGAGCCTTGATTCTATGGGATTTTTAGGGAATGGGACGAATTTTCTATTGAGTACCTTTTCTCTGCCTACTGTACTTTCTGATTGTTTTGATTGTGGTCCCTATTATGTGATACACAAATTCCTTATGGTCCTCTCTTTCTCATATGATATGTTTACCTCTAAATGCACTTGCTTAATTACCATGTAAATGATTGGTCCTCTCTTGCTCGTGTGAGTTTTTTATGAGGAATGTGTGAGGCGGAATGAATCCATTGTGCGTGTTTGTGTGAGCCTTGATTCTATGGGATTTTTAGGGAATGGGACGAATTTTCTATTGAATACCTTTTCTCTGCCTACTGTACTTTCTGATTGTTTTGATTGTGGTCCCCATTATGTGATACACAAATTCCTTATGGTCCTCTCTTTCTCATATGATTTGTTTACCTCTAAATGCACTTGCTTGTTTACCATGTAAATGATTGGTCCTCTCTTGCTCGTGTGAGTTTGTTATGAGGAATGTGTGTGATGGAATGAATCCATTGTGAGTGTTTGTGTGAGCCTTGATTCTATGGAAATTTTAGGGAATGGCACGAATTTTCTATTGACTACCTTTTCTCAGCCTGCTGTACTTTCTGATTGTTTTGATTGTGGTCCCCATTATGTGATACACAAATTCCTTATGGTCCTCTCTTTCTCATATGATTTGTTTACCTCTATATGCACTTGCTTGTTTACCATGTAAATGATTGGTCCTCTGTTGCTCGTGTGAGTTTGTTATGAGGAATGTGTGAGGTGGAATGAATCCATTGTGAGTGTTTGTGTGAGCCTTGATTCTATGGGATTTTTAGGGAATGGGACGAATTTTCTATTGAGTACCTTTTCTCTGCCTGCTGTACTTTCTGATTGTTTTGATTGTGGTCCCCATTATGTGATACACAAATTCCTTATGGTCCTCTCTTTCTCATATGATTTGTTTACCTCTAAATGCACTTGCTTGTTTACCATGTAAATGATTGGTCCTCTCTTGCTCGTGTGAGTTTTTTATGAGGAATGTGTGAGGTGGAATGAATCCATTGTGCGTGTTTGTGTGAGCCTTGATTCTATGGGATTTTTAGGGAATGGGACGAATTTTCTATTGAATACCTTTTCTCTGCCTGCTGTACTTTCTGATTGTTTTGATTGTGGTCCCCATTATGTGATACACAAATTCCTTATGGTCCCCTCTTTCTCATATGATTTCTTTACCTCTAAATGCACTTGCTTGTTTACCATGTAAATGATTGGTCCTCTCTTGCTCGTGTGAGTTTGTTATGAGGAATGTGTGTGGTGGAATGAATCCATTGTGAGTGTTTGTGTGAGCCTTGATTCTATGGAATTTTTAGGGAATGGCACGAATTTTCTATTGACTACCTTTTCTCAGCCTGCTGTACTTTCTGATTGTTTTGATTGTGGTCCCCATTATGTGATACACAAATTCCTTATGGTCCTCTCTTTCTGATATGATTTGTTTACCTCTAAATGCACTTGCTTGTTTACCATGTAAATGATTGGTCCTCTCTTGCTCGTGTGAGTTTGTTATGAGGAATGTGTGAGGTGGAATGAATCCATTGTGAGTGTTTGTGTGAGCCTTGATTCTATGGGATTTTTAGGGAATGGGTTGAATTTTCTATTGAGTACCTTTTCTCTGCCTGCTGTACTTTCTGATTGTTTTGATTGTGGTCCCCATTATGTGATACACAAATTCCTTATGGTCCTCTCTTTCTCATATGATTTGTTTACCTCTAAATGCACTTGCTTGTTTACCATGTAAATGATTGGTCCTCTCTTGCTCGTGTGAGTTTTTTATGAGGAATGTGTGAGGTGGAATGAATCCATTGTGCGTGTTTGTGTGAGCCTTGATTCTATGGGATTTTTAGGGAATGGGACGAATTTTCTATTGAATACCTTTTCTCTGCCTGCTGTACTTTCTGATTGTTTTGATTGTGGTCCCCATTATGTGATACACAAATTCCTTATGGTCCTCTCTTTCTCATATGATTTCTTTACCTCTAAATGCACTTGCTTGTTTACCATGTAAATGATTGGTCCTCTCTTGCTTGTGTGAGTTTGTTATGAGGAATGTGTGAGGTGGAATGAATCCATTGTGAGTGTTTGTGTGAGCCTTGATTCTATGGGATTTTTAGGGAATGGGACGAATTTTCTATTGAGTACCTTTTCTCTGCCTACTGTACTTTCTGATTGTTTTGATTGTGGTCCCTATTATGTGATACACAAATTCCTTATGGTCCTCTCTTTCTCATATGATATGTTTACCTCTAAATGCACTTGCTTAATTACCATGTAAATGATTGGTCCTCTCTTGCTCGTGTGAGTTTTTTATGAGGAATGTGTGAGGCGGAATGAATCCATTGTGCGTGTTTGTGTGAGCCTTGATTCTATGGGATTTTTAGGGAATGGGACGAATTTTCTATTGAATACCTTTTCTCTGCCTACTGTACTTTCTGATTGTTTTGATTGTGGTCCCCATTATGTGATACACAAATTCCTTATGGTCCTCTCTTTCTCATATGATTTGTTTACCTCTAAATGCACTTGCTTGTTTACCATGTAAATGATTGGTCCTCTCTTGCTCGTGTGAGTTTGTTATGAGGAATGTGTGTGATGGAATGAATCCATTGTGAGTGTTTGTGTGAGCCTTGATTCTATGGAAATTTTAGGGAATGGCACGAATTTTCTATTGACTACCTTTTCTCAGCCTGCTGTACTTTCTGATTGTTTTGATTGTGGTCCCCATTATGTGATACACAAATTCCTTATGGTCCTCTCTTTCTCATATGATTTGTTTACCTCTATATGCACTTGCTTGTTTACCATGTAAATGATTGGTCCTCTGTTGCTCGTGTGAGTTTGTTATGAGGAATGTGTGAGGTGGAATGAATCCATTGTGAGTGTTTGTGTGAGCCTTGATTCTATGGGATTTTTAGGGAATGGGACGAATTTTCTATTGAGTACCTTTTCTCTGCCTGCTGTACTTTCTGATTGTTTTGATTGTGGTCCCCATTATGTGATACACAAATTCCTTATGGTCCTCTCTTTCTCATATGATTTGTTTACCTCTAAATGCACTTGCTTGTTTACCATGTAAATGATTGGTCCTCTCTTGCTCGTGTGAGTTTTTTATGAGGAATGTGTGAGGTGGAATGAATCCATTGTGCGTGTTTGTGTGAGCCTTGATTCTATGGGATTTTTAGGGAATGGGACGAATTTTCTATTGAATACCTTTTCTCTGCCTGCTGTACTTTCTGATTGTTTTGATTGTGGTCCCCATTATGTGATACACAAATTCCTTATGGTCCTCTCTTTCTCATATGATTTCTTTACCTCTAAATGCACTTGCTTGTTTACCATGTAAATGATTGGTCCTCTCTTGCTCGTGTGAGTTTGTTATGAGGAATGTGTGTGGTGGAATGAATCCATTGTGAGTGTTTGTGTGAGCCTTGATTCTATGGAATTTTTAGGGAATGGCACGAATTTTCTATTGACTACCTTTTCTCAGCCTGCTGTACTTTCTGATTGTTTTGATTGTGGTCCCCATTATGTGATACACAAATTCCTTATGGTCCTCTCTTTCTCATATGATTTGTTTACCTCTAAATGCACTTGCTTGTTTACCATGTAAATGATTAGTCCTCTCTTGCTCGTGTGAGTTTTTTATGAGGAATGTGTGAGGTGGAATGAATCCATTGTGCGTGTTTATGTGAGCCTTGATTCTATGGGATTTTTAGGGAATGGGACGAATTTTCTATTGAATACCTTTTCTCTGCCTGCTGTACTTTCTGATTGTTTTGATTGTGGTCCCCATTATGTGATACACAAATTCCTTATGGTCCTCTCTTTCTCATATGATTTGTTTACCTCTAAATGCACTTGCTTGTTTAAAATGTAAATGATTGGTCCTCTGTTGCTCGTGTGAGTTTTTTATGAGGAATGTGTGAGGCGGAATGAATCCATTGTGCGTGTTTGTGTGAGCCTTGATTCTATGGGATTTTTAGGGAATGGGACGAATTTTCTATTGAATACCTTTTCTCTGCCTACCGTACTTTCTGATTGTTTTGATTGTGGTCCCCATTATGTGATACACAAATTCCTTATGGTCCTCTCTTTCTCATATGATTTGTTTACCTCTAAATGCACTTGCTTGTTTACCATGTAAATGATTAGTCCTCTCTTGCTCGTGTGAGTTTTTTATGAGGAACGTGTGAGGTGGAATGAATCCATTGTGCGTGTTTATGTGAGCCTTGATTCTATGGGATTTTTAGGGAATGGGACGAATTTTCTATTGAATACCTTTTCTCTGCCTGCTGTACTTTCTGATTGTTTTGATTGTGGTCCCCATTATGTGATACACAAATTCCTTATGGTCCTCTCTTTCTCATATGATTTCTTTACCTCTAAATGCACTTGCTTGTTTACCATGTAAATGATTGGTCCTCTCTTGCTCGTGTGAGTTTGTTATGAGGAATGTGTGAGGTGGAATGAATCCATTGTGAGTGTTTGTGTGAGCCTTGATTCTATGGGATTTTTAGGGAATGGGACGAATTTTCTATTGAGTACCTTTTCTCTGCCTGCTGTACTTTCTAATTGTTTTGATTGTGGTCCCTATTATGTGATACACAAATTCCTTATGGTCCTCTCTTTCTCATATGATTTGTTTACCTCTAAATGCACTTGCTTGATTACCATGTAAATGATTGGTCCTCTCTTGCTCGTGTGAGTTTTTTATGAGGAATGTGTGAGGTGGAATGAATCCATTGTGCGTGTTTGTGTGAGCCTTGATTCTATGGGATTTTTAGGGAATGGGACGAATTTTCTATTGAATACCTTTTCTCTGCCTGTTGTACTTTCTGATTGTTTTGATTGTGGTCCCCATTATGTGATACACAAATTCCTTATGGTCCTCTCTTTCTCATATGATTTGTTTACCTCTAAATGCACTTGCTTGTTTACCATGTAAATTTGTGGTCCTCTCTTGCTCGTGTGAGTTTGTTATGAGGAATGTGTGGGGTGGAATGAATCCATTGTGAGTGTTTGTGTGAGCCTTGATTCTATGGGATTTTTAGGGAATGGGACGAATTTTCTATTGAGTACCTTTTCTCTGCCTGCTGTACTTTTTGATTGTTTTGATTGTTGTCCCAATTATGTGATACACAAATTCCTTATGGTCCTCTCTTTCTCATATGATTTGTTTACCTCTAAATGCACTTGCTTGTTTACCATGTAAATGATTGGTCCTCTCTTGCTCGTGTGAGTTTGTTATGAGGAATGTGTGAGGTGGAATGAATCCATTGTGAGTGTTTGTGTGAGCCTTGATTCTATGGGATTTTTAGGAAATGGGACGAATTTTCTATTGAATACCTTTTCTCTGCCTGTTGTACCTTCTGATTGTTTTGATTGTGGTCCCAATTATGTGATACACAAATTCCTTATGGTCCTCTCTTTCTCATATGATTTGTTTACCTCTAAATACACTTGCTTGTTTACCATGTAAATTTTTGGTCCTCTCTTGCTCGTGTGAGTTTGTTATGAGGAATGTGTGAGGTGGAATGAATCCATTGTGAGTGTTTGTGTGAGCCTTGATTCTATGGGATTTTTAGGGAATGGGACGAATTTTCTATTGAATACCTTTTCTCTGCCTGTTGTACTTTCTGATTGTTTTGATTGTGGTCCCCATTATGTGATACACAAATTCCTTATGGTCCTCTCTTTCTCATATGATTTGTTTACCTCTAAATGCACTTGCTTGTTTACCATGTAAATTTTTGGTCCTCTCTTGCTCGTGTGAGTTTGTTATGAGGAATGTGTGAGGTGGAATGAATCCATTGTGAGTGTTTGTGTGAGCCTTGATTCTATGGGATTTTTAGGGAATGGGACGAATTTTCTATTGAGTACCTTTTCTCTGCCTGCTGTACTTTCTGATTGTTTTGATTGTGGTCCCTATTATGTGATACACAAATTCCTTATGGTCCTCTCTTTCTCATATGATTTGTTTACCTCTAAATGCACTTGCTTGATTACCATGTAAATGATTGGTCCTCTCTTGCTCGTGTGAGTTTGTTATGAGGAATGTGTGAGGTGGAATGAATCCATTGTGAGTGTTTGTGTGAGCCTTGATTCTATGGGATTTTTAGGGAATGGGACGAATTTTCTATTGAATACCTTTTCTCTGCCTGTTGTACCTTCTGATTGTTTTGATTGTGGTCCCCATTATGTGATACACAAATTCCTTATGGTCCTCTCTTTCTCATATGATTTGTTTACCTCTAAATACACTTGCTTGTTTACCATGTAAATTTTTGGTCCTCTCTTGCTCGTGTGAGTTTGTTATGAGGAATGTGTGAGGTGGAATGAATCCATTGTGAGTGTTTGTGTGAGCCTTGATTCTATGGGATTTTTAGGGAATGGGACGAATTTTGTATTGAGTACCTTTTCTCTGCCTGCTGTACTTTTTGATTGTTTTGATTGTTGTCCCCATTATGTGATACACAAATTCCTTATGGTCCTCTCTTTCTGATATGATTTGTTTACCTCTAAATGCACTTGCTTGTTTACCATGTAAATGATTGGTCCTCTCTTGCTCGTGTGAGTTTGTTATGAGGAATGTGTGAGGTGGAATGAATCCATTGTGAGTGTTTGTGTGAGCCTTGATTCTATGGGATTTTTAGGGAATGGGACGAATTTTCTATTGAGTACCTTTTCTCTGCCTGCTGTACTTTCTGATTGTTTTGATTGTGGTCCCTATTATGTGATACACAAATTCCTTATGGTCCTCTCTTTCTCATATGATTTGTTTACCTCTAAATGCACTTGCTTGATTACCATGTAAATGATTGGTCCTCTCTTGCTCGTGTGAGTTTTTTATGAGGAATGTGTGAGGTGGAATGAATCCATTGTGCGTGTTTGTGTGAGCCTTGATTCTATGGGATTTTTAGGGAATGGGACGAATTTTCTATTGAATACCTTTTCTCTGCCTGTTGTACTTTCTGATTGTTTTGATTGTGGTCCCCATTATGTGATACACAAATTCCTTATGGTCCTCTCTTTCTCATATGATTTGTTTACCTCTAAAGGCACTTGCTTGTTTACCATGTAAATGATTGGTCCTCTCTTGCTCGTGTGAGTTTTTTATGAGGAATGTGTGAGGTGGAATGAATCCATTGTGCGTGTTTGTGTGAGCCTTGATTCTATGGGATTTTTAGGGAATGGGACGAATTTTCTATTGATTACCTTTTCTCTGCCTGCTGTACTTTCTGATTGTTTTGATTGTGGTCCCCATTGTGTGATACACAAATTCCTTATGGTCCTCTCTTTCTCATATGAATTGTTTACCTCTAAATGCACTTGCTTGTTTACCATGTAAATGATTGGTCCTCTCTTGCTCGTGTGAGTTTGTTATGAGGAATGTGTGAGGTGGAATGAATCCATTGTGAGTGTTTGTGTGAGCCTTGATTCTATGGGATTTTTAGGGAATGGGACGAATTTTCTATTGAGTACCTTTTCTCTGCCTGCTGTACTTTTTGATTGTTTTGATTGTGGTCCCCATTATGTGATAACAAATTCCTTATGGTCCTCTCTTTCTCATATGATTTGTTTACCTCTAAATGCACTTGCTTGTTTACCATGTAAATGATTGGTCCTCTCTTGCTCGTGTGAGTTTGTTATGAGGAATGTGTGAGGTGGAATGAATCCATTGTGAGTGTTTGTGTGAGCCTTGATTCTATGGAATTTTTAGGGAATGGCACGAATTTTCTATTGAGTACCTTTTCTCTGCCTGCTGTACTTTCTGATTGTTTTGATTGTGGTCCCTATTATGTGATACACAAATTCCTTATGGTCCTCTCTTTCTCATATGATTTGTTTACCTCTAAATGCACTTGCTTAATTACCATGTAAATGATTGGTCCTCTCTTGCTCGTGTGAGTTTTTTATGAGGAATGTGTGAGGCGGAATGAATCCATTGTGCGTGTTTGTGTGAGCCTTGATTCTATGGGATTTTTAGGGAATGGGACGAATTTTCTATTGAATACCTTTTCTCTGCCTACTGTACTTTCTGATTGTTTTGATTGTGGTCCCCATTATGTGATACACAAATTCCTTATGGTCCTCTCTTTCTCATATGATTTGTTTACCTCTAAATGCACTTGCTTGTTTACCATGTAAATTTTTGGTCCTCTCTTGCTCGTGTGAGTTTGTTATGAGGAATGTGTGAGGTGGAATGAATCCATTGTGAGTGTTTGTGTGAGCCTTGATTCTATGGGATTTTTAGGGAATGGGACGAATTTTCTATTGA
Organism: Lathyrus tuberosus; assembly: GCA_022829125.1. Lineage (NCBI taxonomy): Eukaryota > Viridiplantae > Streptophyta > Magnoliopsida > Fabales > Fabaceae > Lathyrus > Lathyrus tuberosus. Next base: position 5,137,542 of record JALAZF010000384.1, read on the forward strand.
GTACCTTTTCCCTGCCTGCTGTACTTTCTGATTGTTATGATTGTTGTCCCCATTATGTGATACACAAATTCCTTATGGTCCTCTCTTTCTCATATGATTTGTTTACCTCTAAATGCACTTGCTTGTTTACCATGTAAATGATTGGTCCTCTCTTGCTCGTGTGAGTTTGTTATGAGGAATGTGTGAGGTGGAATGAATCCATTGTGAGTGTTTGTGTGAGCCTTGATTCTATGGGATTTTTAGGGAATGGGACGAATTTTCTATTGAATACCTTTTCTCTGCCTACTGTACTTTCTGATTGTTTTGATTGTGGTCCCCATTATGTGATACACAAATTCCTTATGGTCCTCTCTTTCTCATATGATTTGTTTACCTCTAAATGCACTTGCTTGTTTACCATGTAAATTTTTGGTCCTCTCTTGCTCGTGTGAGTTTGTTATGAGGAATGTGTGAGGTGGAATGAATCCATTGTGAGTGTTTGTGTGAGCCTTGATTCTATGGGATTTTTAGGGAATGGGACGAATTTTCTATTGAGTACCTTTTCCCTGCCTGCTGTACTTTCTGATTGTTATGATTGTTGTCCCCATTATGTGATACACAAATTCCTTATGGTCCTCTCTTTCTCATATGATTTGTTTACCTCTAAATGCACTTGCTTGTTTACCATGTAAATGATTGGTCCTCTCTTGCTCGTGTGAGTTTGTTATGAGGAATGTGTGAGGTGGAATGAATCCATTGTGAGTGTTTGTGTGAGCCTTGATTCTATGGGATTTTTAGGGAATGGGACGAATTTTCTATTGAGTACCTTTTCTCTGCCTGCTGTACTTTCTGATTGTTTTGATTGTGGTCCCTATTATGTGATACACAAATTCCTTATGGTCCTCTCTTTCTCATATGATTTGTTTACCTCTAAATGCACTTGCTTGATTACCATGTAAATGATTGGTCCTCTCTTGCTCGTGTGAGTTTTTTATGAGGAATGTGTGAGGTGGAATGAATCCATTGTGCGTGTTTGTGTGAGCCTTGATTCTATGGGATTTTTAGGGAATGGGACGAATTTTCTATTGAATACCTTTTCTCTGCCTGTTGTACTTTCTGATTGTTTTGATTGTGGTCCCCATTATGTGATACACAAATTCCTTATGGTCCTCTCTTTCTCATATGATTTGTTTACCTCTAAAGGCACTTGCTTGTTTACCATGTAAATGATTGGTCCTCTCTTGCTCGTGTGAGTTTTTTATGAGGAATGTGTGAGGTGGAATGAATCCATTGTGCGTGTTTGTGTGAGCCTTGATTCTATGGGATTTTTAGGGAATGGGACGAATTTTCTATTGATTACCTTTTCTCTGCCTGCTGTACTTTCTGATTGTTTTGATTGTGGTCCCCATTGTGTGATACACAAATTCCTTATGGTCCTCTCTTTCTCATATGAATTGTTTACCTCTAAATGCACTTGCTTGTTTACCATGTAAATGATTGGTCCTCTCTTGCTCGTGTGAGTTTGTTATGAGGAATGTGTGAGGTGGAATGAATCCATTGTGAGTGTTTGTGTGAGCCTTGATTCTATGGGATTTTTAGGGAATGGGACGAATTTTCTATTGAGTACCTTTTCTCTGCCTGCTGTACTTTTTGATTGTTTTGATTGTGGTCCCCATTATGTGATAACAAATTCCTTATGGTCCTCTCTTTCTCATATGATTTGTTTACCTCTAAATGCACTTGCTTGTTTACCATGTAAATGATTGGTCCTCTCTTGCTCGTGTGAGTTTGTTATGAGGAATGTGTGAGGTGGAATGAATCCATTGTGAGTGTTTGTGTGAGCCTTGATTCTATGGAATTTTTAGGGAATGGCACGAATTTTCTATTGAGTACCTTTTCTCTGCCTGCTGTACTTTCTGATTGTTTTGATTGTGGTCCCTATTATGTGATACACAAATTCCTTATGGTCCTCTCTTTCTCATATGATTTGTTTACCTCTAAATGCACTTGCTTAATTACCATGTAAATGATTGGTCCTCTCTTGCTCGTGTGAGTTTTTTATGAGGAATGTGTGAGGCGGAATGAATCCATTGTGCGTGTTTGTGTGAGCCTTGATTCTATGGGATTTTTAGGGAATGGGACGAATTTTCTATTGAATACCTTTTCTCTGCCTACTGTACTTTCTGATTGTTTTGATTGTGGTCCCCATTATGTGATACACAAATTCCTTATGGTCCTCTCTTTCTCATATGATTTGTTTACCTCTAAATGCACTTGCTTGTTTACCATGTAAATTTTTGGTCCTCTCTTGCTCGTGTGAGTTTGTTATGAGGAATGTGTGAGGTGGAATGAATCCATTGTGAGTGTTTGTGTGAGCCTTGATTCTATGGGATTTTTAGGGAATGGGACGAATTTTCTATTGAGTACCTTTTCCCTGCCTGCTGTACTTTCTGATTGTTATGATTGTTGTCCCCATTATGTGATACACAAATTCCTTATGGTCCTCTCTTTCTCATATGATTTGTTTACCTCTAAATGCACTTGCTTGTTTACCATGTAAATGATTGGTCCTCTCTTGCTCGTGTGAGTTTGTTATGAGGAATGTGTGAGGTGGAATGAATCCATTGTGAGTGTTTGTGTGAGCCTTGATTCTATGGGATTTTTAGGGAATGGGACGAATTTTCTATTGAATACCTTTTCTCTGCCTACTGTACTTTCTGATTGTTTTGATTGTGGTCCCCATTATGTGATACACAAATTCCTTATGGTCCTCTCTTTCTCATATGATTTGTTTACCTCTAAATGCACTTGCTTGTTTACCATGTAAATTTTTGGTCCTCTCTTGCTCGTGTGAGTTTGTTATGAGGAATGTGTGAGGTGGAATGAATCCATTGTGAGTGTTTGTGTGAGCCTTGATTCTATGGGATTTTTAGGGAATGGGACGAATTTTCTATTGAGTACCTTTTCCCTGCCTGCTGTACTTTCTGATTGTTATGATTGTTGTCCCCATTATGTGATACACAAATTCCTTATGGTCCTCTCTTTCTCATATGATTTGTTTACCTCTAAATGCACTTGCTTGTTTACCATGTAAATGATTGGTCCTCTCTTGCTCGTGTGAGTTTGTTATGAGGAATGTGTGAGGTGGAATGAATCCATTGTGAGTGTTTGTGTGAGCCTTGATTCTATGGGATTTTTAGGGAATGGGACGAATTTTCTATTGATTACCTTTTCTCTGCCTGTTGTACTTTCTGATTGTTTTGATTGTGGTCCCCATTATGTGATACACAAATTCCTTATGGTCCTCTCTTTCTCATATGATTTCTTTACCTCTAAATGCACTTGCTTGTTTACCATGTAAATGATTGGTCCTCTCTTGCTTGTGTGAGTTTGTTATGAGGAATGTGTGAGGTGGAATGAATCCATTGTGAGTGTTTGTGTGAGCCTTGATTCTATGGGATTTTTAGGGAATGGGACGAATTTTCTATTGAGTACCTTTTCTCTGCCTGCTGTACTTTCTGATTGTTTTGATTGTGGTCCCTATTACGTGATACACAAATTCCTTATGGTCCTCTCTTTCTCATATGATTTGTTTACCTCTAAATGCACTTGCTTAATTACCATGTAAATGATTGGTCCTCTCTTGCTCGTGTGAGTTTTTTATGAGGAATGTGTGAGGCGGAATGAATCCATTGTGCGTGTTTGTGTGAGCCTTGATTCTATGGGATTTTTAGGGAATGGGACGAATTTTCTATTGAATACCTTTTCTCTGCCTACCGTACTTTCTGATTGTTTTGATTGTGGTCCCCATTATGTGATACACAAATTCCTTATGGTCCTCTCTTTCTCATATGATTTGTTTACCTCTAAATGCACTTGCTTGTTTACCATGTAAATGATTAGTCCTCTCTTGCTCGTGTGAGTTTTTTATGAGGAACGTGTGAGGTGGAATGAATCCATTGTGCGTGTTTATGTGAGCCTTGATTCTATGGGATTTTTAGGGAATGGGACGAATTTTCTATTGAATACCTTTTCTCTGCCTGCTGTACTTTCTGATTGTTTTGATTGTGGTCCCCATTATGTGATACACAAATTCCTTATGGTCCTCTCTTTCTCATATGATTTCTTTACCTCTAAATGCACTTGCTTGTTTACCATGTAAATGATTGGTCCTCTCTTGCTCGTGTGAGTTTGTTATGAGGAATGTGTGAGGTGGAATGAATCCATTGTGAGTGTTTGTGTGAGCCTTGATTCTATGGGATTTTTAGGGAATGGGACGAATTTTCTATTGAGTACCTTTTCTCTGCCTGCTGTACTTTCTAATTGTTTTGATTGTGGTCCCTATTATGTGATACACAAATTCCTTATGGTCCTCTCTTTCTCATATAATTTGTTTACCTCTAAATGCACTTGCTTGATTACCATGTAAATGATTGGTCCTCTCTTGCTCGTGTGAGTTTTTTATGAGGAATGTGTGAGGTGGAATGAATCCATTGTGCGTGTTTGTGTGAGCCTTGATTCTATGGGATTTTTAGGGAATGGGACGAATTTTCTATTGAATACCTTTTCTCTGCCTGTTGTACTTTCTGATTGTTTTGATTGTGGTCCCCATTATGTGATACACAAATTCCTTATGGTCCTCTCTTTCTCATATGATTTGTTTACCTCTAAATGCACTTGCTTGTTTACCATGTAAATTTTTGGTCCTCTCTTGCTCGTGTGAGTTTGTTATGAGGAATGTGTGGGGTGGAATGAATCCATTGTGAGTGTTTGTGTGAGCCTTGATTCTATGGGATTTTTAGGGAATGGGACGAATTTTCTATTGAGTACCTTTTCTCTGCCAGCTGTACTTTTTGATTGTTTTGATTGTTGTCCCAATTATGTGATACACAAATTCCTTATGGTCCTCTCTTTCTCATATGATTTGTTTACCTCTAAATGCACTTGCTTGTTTACCATGTAAATGATTGGTCCTCTCTTGCTCGTGTGAGTTTGTTATGAGGAATGTGTGAGGTGGAATGAATCCATTGTGAGTGTTTGTGTGAGCCTTGATTCTATGGGATTTTTAGGGAATGGGACGAATTTTCTATTGAATACCTTTTCTCTGCCTGTTGTACCTTCTGATTGTTTTGATTGTGGTCCCAATTATGTGATACACAAATTCCTTATGGTCCTCTCTTTCTCATATGATTTGTTTACCTCTAAATACACTTGCTTGTTTACCATGTAAATTTTTGGTCCTCTCTTGCTCGTGTGAGTTTGTTATGAGGAATGTGTGAGGTGGAATGAATCCATTGTGAGTGTTTGTGTGAGCCTTGATTCTATGGGATTTTTAGGGAATGGGACGAATTTTCTATTGAATACCTTTTCTCTGCCTGTTGTACTTTCTGATTGTTTTGATTGTGGTCCCCATTATGTGATACACAAATTCCTTATGGTCCTCTCTTTCTCATATGATTTGTTTACCTCTAAATGCACTTGCTTGTTTACCATGTAAATTTTTGGTCCTCTCTTGCTCGTGTGAGTTTGTTATGAGGAATGTGTGAGGTGGAATGAATCCATTGTGAGTGTTTGTGTGAGCCTTGATTCTATGGGATTTTTAGGGAATGGGACGAATTTTCTATTGAGTACCTTTTCTCTGCCTGCTGTACTTTCTGATTGTTTTGATTGTGGTCCCTATTATGTGATACACAAATTCCTTATGGTCCTCTCTTTCTCATATGATTTGTTTACCTCTAAATGCACTTGCTTGATTACCATGTAAATGATTGGTCCTCTCTTGCTCGTGTGAGTTTGTTATGAGGAATGTGTGGGGTGGAATGAATCCATTGTGAGTGTTTGTGTGAGCCTTGATTCTATGGGATTTTTAGGGAATGGGACGAATTTTCTTTTGAGTACCTTTTCTCTGCCTACTGTACTTTTTGATTGTTTTGATTGTTGTCCCAATTATCTGATACACAAATTCCTTATGGTCCTCTCTTTCTCATATGATTTGTTTACCTCTAAATGCACTTGCTTGTTTACCATGTAAATGATTGGTCCTCTCTTGCTCGTGTGAGTTTGTTATGAGGAATGTGTGAGGTGGAATGAATCCATTGTGAGTGTTTGTGTGAGCCTTGATTCTATGGGATTTTTAGGGAATGGGACGAATTTTCTATTGAATACCTTTTCTCTGCCTGTTGTACCTTCTGATTGTTTTGATTGTGGTCCCAATTATGTGATACACAAATTCCTTATGGTCCTCTCTTTCTCATATGATTTGTTTACCTCTAAATACACTTGCTTGTTTACCATGTAAATTTTTGGTCCTCTCTTGCTCGTGTGAGTTTGTTATGAGGAATGTGTGAGGTGGAATGAATCCATTGTGAGTGTTTGTGTGAGCCTTGATTCTATGGGATTTTTAGGGAATGGGACGAATTTTCTATTGAATACCTTTTCTCTGCCTGTTGTACTTTCTGATTGTTTTGATTGTGGTCCCCATTATGTGATACACAAATTCCTTATGGTCCTCTCTTTCTCATATGATTTGTTTACCTCTAAATGCACTTGCTTGTTTACCATGTAAATTTTTGGTCCTCTCTTGCTCGTGTGAGTTTGTTATGAGGAATGTGTGAGGTGGAATGAATCCATTGTGAGTGTTTGTGTGAGCCTTGATTCTATGGGATTTTTAGGGAATGGGACGAATTTTCTATTGAGTACCTTTTCTCTGCCTGCTGTACTTTCTGATTGTTTTGATTGTGGTCCCTATTATGTGATACACAAATTCCTTATGGTCCTCTCTTTCTCATATGATTTGTTTACCTCTAAATGCACTTGCTTGATTACCATGTAAATGATTGGTCCTCTCTTGCTCGTGTGAGTTTGTTATGAGGAATGTGTGAGGTGGAATGAATCCATTGTGAGTGTTTGTGTGAGCCTTGATTCTATGGGATTTTTAGGGAATGGGACGAATTTTCTATTGAATACCTTTTCTCTGCCTGTTGTACCTTCTGATTGTTTTGATTGTGGTCCCCATTATGTGATACACAAATTCCTTATGGTCCTCTCTTTCTCATATGATTTGTTTACCTCTAAATACACTTGCTTGTTTACCATGTAAATTTTTGGTCCTCTCTTGCTCGTGTGAGTTTGTTATGAGGAATGTGTGAGGTGGAATGAATCCATTGTGAGTGTTTGTGTGAGCCTTGATTCTATGGGATTTTTAGGGAATGGGACGAATTTTGTATTGAGTACCTTTTCTCTGCCTGCTGTACTTTTTGATTGTTTTGATTGTTGTCCCCATTATGTGATACACAAATTCCTTATGGTCCTCTCTTTCTGATATGATTTGTTTACCTCTAAATGCACTTGCTTGTTTACCATGTAAATGATTGGTCCTCTCTTGCTCGTGTGAGTTTGTTATGAGGAATGTGTGAGGTGGAATGAATCCATTGTGAGTGTTTGTGTGAGCCTTGATTCTATGGGATTTTTAGGGAATGGGACGAATTTTCTATTGAGTACCTTTTCTCTGCCTGCTGTACTTTCTGATTGTTTTGATTGTGGTCCCTATTATGTGATACACAAATTCCTTATGGTCCTCTCTTTCTCATATGATTTGTTTACCTCTAAATGCACTTGCTTGATTACCATGTAAATGATTGGTCCTCTCTTGCTCGTGTGAGTTTTTTATGAGGAATGTGTGAGGTGGAATGAATCCATTGTGCGTGTTTGTGTGAGCCTTGATTCTATGGGATTTTTAGGGAATGGGACGAATTTTCTATTGAATACCTTTTCTCTGCCTGTTGTACTTTCTGATTGTTTTGATTGTGGTCCCCATTATGTGATACACAAATTCCTTATGGTCCTCTCTTTCTCATATGATTTGTTTACCTCTAAAGGCACTTGCTTGTTTACCATGTAAATGATTGGTCCTCTCTTGCTCGTGTGAGTTTTTTATGAGGAATGTGTGAGGTGGAATGAATCCATTGTGCGTGTTTGTGTGAGCCTTGATTCTATGGGATTTTTAGGGAATGGGACGAATTTTCAATTGATTACCTTTTCTCTGCCTGCTGTACTTTCTGATTGTTTTGATTGTGGTCCCCATTATGTGATACACAAATTCCTTATGGTCCTCTCTTTCTCATATGAATTGTTTACCTCTAAATACACTTGCTTGTTTACCATGTAAATGATTGGTCCTCTCTTGCTCGTGTGAGTTTGTTATGAGGAATGTGTGAGGTGGAATGAATCCATTGTGAGTGTTTGTGTGAGCCTTGATTCTATGGGATTTTTAGGGAATGGGACGAATTTTCTATTGAGTACCTTTTCTCTGCCTGCTGTACTTTTTGATTGTTTTGATTGTGGTCCCCATTATGTGATAACAAATTCCTTATGGTCCTCTCTTTCTCATATGATTTGTTTACCTCTAAATGCACTTGCTTGTTTACCATGTAAATGATTGGTCCTCTCTTGCTCGTGTGAGTTTGTTATGAGGAATGTGTGAGGTGGAATGAATCCATTGTGAGTGTTTGTGTGAGCCTTGATTCTATGGAATTTTTAGGGAATGGCACGAATTTTCTATTGAGTACCTTTTCTCTGCCTGCTGTACTTTCTGATTGTTTTGATTGTGGTCCCTATTATGTGATACACAAATTCCTTATGGTCCTCTCTTTCTCATATGATTTGTTTACCTCTAAATGCACTTGCTTAATTACCATGTAAATGATTGGTCCTCTCTTGCTCGTGTGAGTTTTTTATGAGGAATGTGTGAGGCGGAATGAATCCATTGTGCGTGTTTGTGTGAGCCTTGATTCTATGGGATTTTTAGGGAATGGGACGAATTTTCTATTGAATACCTTTTCTCTGCCTACTGTACTTTCTGATTGTTTTGATTGTGGTCCCCATTATGTGATACACAAATTCCTTATGGTCCTCTCTTTCTCATATGATTTCTTTACCTCTAAATGCACTTGCTTGTTTACCATGTAAATTTTTGGTCCTCTCTTGCTCGTGTGAGTTTGTTATGAGGAATGTGTGAGGTGGAATGAATCCATTGTGAGTGTTTGTGTGAGCCTTGATTCTATGGGATTTTTAGGGAATGGGACGAATTTTCTATTGAGTACCTTTTCCCTGCCTGCTGTACTTTCTGATTGTTATGATTGTTGTCCCCATTATGTGATACACAAATTCCTTATGGTCCTCTCTTTCTCATATGATTTGTTTACCTCTAAATGCACTTGCTTGTTTACCATGTAAATGATTGGTCCTCTCTTGCTCGTGTGAGTTTGTTATGAGGAATGTGTGAGGTGGAATGAATCCATTGTGAGTGTTTGTGTGAGCCTTGATTCTATGGAATTTTTAGGGAATGGCACGAATTTTCTATTGAGTACCTTTTCTCAGCCTGCTGTACTTTCTGATTGTTTTAATTGTGGTCCCCATTATGTGATACACAAATTCCTTATGGTCCTCTCTTTCTCATATGATTTGTTTACCTCTAAATGCACTTGCTTGTTTACCATGTAAATGATTGGTCCTCTCTTGCTCGTGTGAGTTTTTTATGAGGAATGTGTGAGGTGGAATGAATCCATTGTGCGTGTTTATGTGAGCCTTGATTCTATGGGATTTTTAGGGAATGGGACGAATTTTCTATTGAATACCTTTTCTCTGCCTGCTGTACTTTCTGATTGTTTTGATTGTGGTCCCCATTATGTGATACACAAATTCCTTATGGTCCTCTCTTTCTCATATGATTTGTTTACCTCTAAATGCACTTGCTTGTTTACCATGTAAATTTTTGGTCCTCTCTTGCTCGTGTGAGTTTGTTATGAGGAATGTGTGAGGTGGAATGAATCCATTGTGAGTGTTTGTGTGAGCCTTGATTCTATGGGATTTTTAGGGAATGGGACGAATTTTCTATTGAGTACCTTTTCTCTGCCTGCTGTACTTTCTGATTGTTTTGATTGTGGTCCCTATTATGTGATACACAAATTCCTTATGGTCCTCTCTTTCTCATATGATTTGTTTACCTCTAAATGCACTTGCTTGATTACCATGTAAATGATTGGTCCTCTCTTGCTCGTGTGAGTTTGTTATGAGGAATGTGTGAGGTGGAATGAATCCATTGTGAGTGTTTGTGTGAGCCTTGATTCTATGGGATTTTTAGGGAATGGGACGAATTTTCTATTGAATACCTTTTCTCTGCCTGTTGTACCTTCTGATTGTTTTGATTGTGGTCCCCATTATGTGATACACAAATTCCTTATGGTCCTCTCTTTCTCATATGATTTGTTTACCTCTAAATACACTTGCTTGTTTACCATGTAAATTTTTGGTCCTCTCTTGCTCGTGTGAGTTTGTTATGAGGAATGTGTGAGGTGGAATGAATCCATTGTGAGTGTTTGTGTGAGCCTTGATTCTATGGGATTTTTAGGGAATGGGACGAATTTTGTATTGAGTACCTTTTCTCTGCCTGCTGTACTTTTTGATTGTTTTGATTGTTGTCCCCATTATGTGATACACAAATTCCTTATGGTCCTCTCTTTCTGATATGATTTGTTTACCTCTAAATGCACTTGCTTGTTTACCATGTAAATGATTGGTCCTCTCTTGCTCGTGTGAGTTTGTTATGAGGAATGTGTGAGGTGGAATGAATCCATTGTGAGTGTTTGTGTGAGCCTTGATTCTATGGGATTTTTAGGGAATGGGACGAATTTTCTATTGAGTACCTTTTCTCTGCCTGCTGTACTTTCTGATTGTTTTGATTGTGGTCCCTATTATGTGATACACAAATTCCTTATGGTCCTCTCTTTCTCATATGATTTGTTTACCTCTAAATGCACTTGCTTGATTACCATGTAAATGATTGGTCCTCTCTTGCTCGTGTGAGTTTTTTATGAGGAATGTGTGAGGTGGAATGAATCCATTGTGCGTGTTTGTGTGAGCCTTGATTCTATGGGATTTTTAGGGAATGGGACGAATTTTCTATTGAATACCTTTTCTCTGCCTGTTGTACTTTCTGATTGTTTTGATTGTGGTCCCCATTATGTGATACACAAATTCCTTATGGTCCTCTCTTTCTCATATGATTTGTTTACCTCTAAAGGCACTTGCTTGTTTACCATGTAAATGATTGGTCCTCTCTTGCTCGTGTGAGTTTTTTATGAGGAATGTGTGAGGTGGAATGAATCCATTGTGCGTGTTTGTGTGAGCCTTGATTCTATGGGATTTTTAGGGAATGGGACGAATTTTCAATTGATTACCTTTTCTCTGCCTGCTGTACTTTCTGATTGTTTTGATTGTGGTCCCCATTATGTGATACACAAATTCCTTATGGTCCTCTCTTTCTCATATGAATTGTTTACCTCTAAATACACTTGCTTGTTTACCATGTAAATGATTGGTCCTCTCTTGCTCGTGTGAGTTTGTTATGAGGAATGTGTGAGGTGGAATGAATCCATTGTGAGTGTTTGTGTGAGCCTTGATTCTATGGGATTTTTAGGGAATGGGACGAATTTTCTATTGAGTACCTTTTCTCTGCCTGCTGTACTTTTTGATTGTTTTGATTGTGGTCCCCATTATGTGATAACAAATTCCTTATGGTCCTCTCTTTCTCATATGATTTGTTTACCTCTAAATGCACTTGCTTGTTTACCATGTAAATGATTGGTCCTCTCTTGCTCGTGTGAGTTTGTTATGAGGAATGTGTGAGGTGGAATGAATCCATTGTGAGTGTTTGTGTGAGCCTTGATTCTATGGAATTTTTAGGGAATGGCACGAATTTTCTATTGAGTACCTTTTCTCTGCCTGCTGTACTTTCTGATTGTTTTGATTGTGGTCCCTATTATGTGATACACAAATTCCTTATGGTCCTCTCTTTCTCATATGATTTGTTTACCTCTAAATGCACTTGCTTAATTACCATGTAAATGATTGGTCCTCTCTTGCTCGTGTGAGTTTTTTATGAGGAATGTGTGAGGCGGAATGAATCCATTGTGCGTGTTTGTGTGAGCCTTGATTCTATGGGATTTTTAGGGAATGGGACGAATTTTCTATTGAATACCTTTTCTCTGCCTACTGTACTTTCTGATTGTTTTGATTGTGGTCCCCATTATGTGATACACAAATTCCTTATGGTCCTCTCTTTCTCATATGATTTCTTTACCTCTAAATGCACTTGCTTGTTTACCATGTAAATTTTTGGTCCTCTCTTGCTCGTGTGAGTTTGTTATGAGGAATGTGTGAGGTGGAATGAATCCATTGTGAGTGTTTGTGTGAGCCTTGATTCTATGGGATTTTTAGGGAATGGGACGAATTTTCTATTGAGTACCTTTTCCCTGCCTGCTGTACTTTCTGATTGTTATGATTGTTGTCCCCATTATGTGATACACAAATTCCTTATGGTCCTCTCTTTCTCATATGATTTGTTTACCTCTAAATGCACTTGCTTGTTTACCATGTAAATGATTGGTCCTCTCTTGCTCGTGTGAGTTTGTTATGAGGAATGTGTGAGGTGGAATGAATCCATTGTGAGTGTTTGTGTGAGCCTTGATTCTATGGAATTTTTAGGGAATGGCACGAATTTTCTATTGAGTACCTTTTCTCAGCCTGCTGTACTTTCTGATTGTTTTAATTGTGGTCCCCATTATGTGATACACAAATTCCTTATGGTCCTCTCTTTCTCATATGATTTGTTTACCTCTAAATGCACTTGCTTGTTTACCATGTAAATGATTGGTCCTCTCTTGCTCGTGTGAGTTTTTTATGAGGAATGTGTGAGGTGGAATGAATCCATTGTGCGTGTTTATGTGAGCCTTGATTCTATGGGATTTTTAGGGAATGGGACGAATTTTCTATTGAATACCTTTTCTCTGCCTGCTGTACTTTCTGATTGTTTTGATTGTGGTCCCCATTATGTGATACACAAATTCTTTATGGTCCTCTCTTTCTCATATGATTTCTTTACCTCTAAATGCACTTGCTTGTTTACCATGTAAATGATTGGTCCTCTCTTGCTCGTGTGAGTTTGTTATGAGGAATGTGTGAGGTGGAATGAATCCATTGTGCGTGTTTGTGTGAGCCTTGATTCTATGGGATTTTTAGGGAATGGGACGAATTTTCTATTGAGTACCTTTTCTCTGCCTGCTGTACTTTCTGATTGTTTTGATTCTGGTCCCTATTATGTGATACACAAATTCCTTATGGTCCTCTCTTTCTCATATGATTTGTTTACCTCTAAATGCACTTGCTTAATTACCATGTAAATGATTGGTCCTCTCTTGCTCGTGTGAGTTTTTTATGAGGAATGTGTGAGGCAGAATGAATCCATTGTGCGTGTTTGTGTGAGCCTTGATTCTATGGGATTTTTAGGGAATGGGACGAATTTTCTATTGAATACCTTTTCTCTGCCTACTGTACTTTCTGATTGTTTTGATTGTGGTCCCCATTATGTGATACACAAATTCCTTATGGTCCTCTCTTTCTCATATGATTTCTTTACCTCTAAATGCACTTGCTTGTTTACCATGTAAATTTTTGGTCCTCTCTTGCTCGTGTGAGTTTGTTATGAGGAATGTGTGAGGTGGAATGAATCCATTGTGAGTGTTTGTGTGAGCCTTGATTCTATGGGATTTTTAGGGAATGGGACGAATTTTCTATTGAGTACCTTTTCTCTGCCTGCTGTACTTTCTGATTGTTTTGATTGTGGTCCTTATTATGTGATACACAAATTCCTTATGGTTCTCTCTTTCTCATATGATTTCTTTACCTGTAAATGCACTTGCTTGTTGACCATGTAAATGATTGGTCCTCTCTTGCTCGTGTGAGTTTGTTATGAGGAATGTGTGAGGTGGAATGAATCCATTGTGAGTGTTTGTGTGAGCCTTGATTCTATGGGATTTTTAGGGAATGGGACGAATTTTCTATTGAGTACCTTTTCTCTGCCTGCTGTACTTTCTGATTGTTTTGATTGTGGTCCCTATTATGTGATACACAAATTCCTTATGGTCCTCTCTTTCTCATATGATTTGTTTACCTCTAAATGCACTTGCTTGATTACCATGTAAATGATTGGTCCTCTCTTGCTCGTGTGAGTTTTTTATGAGGAATGTGTGAGGTGGAATGAATCCATTGTGCGTGTTTGTGTGAGCCTTGATTCTATGGGATTTTTAGGGAATGGGACGAATTTTCTATTGAATACCTTTTCTCTGCCTGTTGTACTTTCTGATTGTTTTGATTGTGGTCCCCATTATGTGATACACAAATTCTTTATGGTCCTCTCTTTCTCATATGATTTGTTTACCTCTAAATGCACTTGCTTGTTTACCATGTAAATTTTTGGTCCTCTCTTGCTCGTGTGAGTTTGTTATGAGGAATGTGTGAGGTGGAATGAATCCATTGTGAGTGTTTGTGTGAGCCTTGATTCTATGGGATTTTAAGGGAATGGGACGAATTTTCTATTGAGTACCTTTTCTCTGCCTGCTGTACTTTTTGATTGTTTTGATTGTTGTCCCAATTATGTGATACACAAATTCCTTATGGTCCTCTCTTTCTCATATGATTTGTTTACCTCTAAATGCACTTGCTTGTTTACCATGTAAATGATTGGTCCTCTCTTGCTCGTGTGAGTTTGTTATGAGGAATGGGTGAGGTGGAATGAATCCATTGTGAGTGTTTGTGTGAGCCTTGATTCTATGGGATTTTTAGGGAATGGGACGAATTTTGTATTGAATACCTTTTCTCTGCCTGTTATACCTTCTGATTGTTTTGATTGTGGTCCCCATTATGTGATACACAAATTCCTTATGGTCCTCTCTTTCTCATATGATTTGTTTACCTCTAAATGCACTTGCTTGTTTACCATGTAAATTTTTGGTCCTCTCTTGCTCGTGTGAGTTTGTTATGAGGAATGTGTGAGGTGGAATGAATCCATTGTGAGTGTTTGTGTGAGCATTGATTCTATGGGATTTTTAGGGAATGGGACGAATTTTCTATTGAGTACCTTTTCTCTGCCTGCTGTACTTTTTGATTGTTTTGATTGTTGTCCCCATTATGTGATACACAAATTCCTTATGGTTCTCTCTTGCTGATATGATTTGTTTACCTCTAAATGCACTTGCTTGTTTACCATGTAAATGATTGGTCCTCTCTTGCTCGTGTGAGTTTGTTATGAGGAATGTGTGAGGTGGAATAAATCCATTGTGAGTGTTTGTGTGAGCCTTGATTCTATGGGATTTTTAGGGAATGGGACGAATTTTCTTTTGAGTACCTTTTCTCTGCCTGGTGTACTTTTTGATTGTTTTGATTGTTGTCCCCATTATGTGATACACAAATTCCTTATGGTCCTCTCTTTCTGATATGATTTGTTTACCTCTAAATGCACTTGCTTGTTTACCATGTAAATGATTGGTCCTCTCTTGCTCGTGTGAGTTTGTTATGAGGAATGTGTGAGGTGGAATGAATCCATTGTGAGTGTTTGTGTGAGCCTTGATTCTATGGGATTTTTAGGGAATGGGACGAATTTTCTATTGAGTACCTTTTCTCTGTCTGCTGTACTTTCTGATTGTTTTGATTGTGGTCCCTATTATATGATACACAAATTCCTTATGGTCCTCTCTTTCTCATATGATTTGTTTACCTCTAAATGCACTTGCTTGATTACCATGTAAATGATTGGTCATTTCTTGCTCGTGTGAGTTTTTTATGAGGAATGTGTGAGGTGGAATGAATCCATTGTGCGTGTTTGTGTGAGCCTTGATTCTATGGGATTTTTAGGGAATGGGACGAATTTTCTATTGAATACCTTTTCTCTGCCTGTTGTACTTTCTGATTGTTTTGATTGTGGTCCCCATTATGTGATACACAAATTCCTTATGGTCCTCTCTTTCTCATATGATTTGTTTACCTCTAAATGCACTTGCTTGTTTACCATGTAAATGATTGGTCCTCTCTTGCTCGTGTGAGTTTTTTATGAGGAATGTGTGAGGTGGAATGAATCCATTGTGCGTGTTTGTGTGAGCCTTGATTCTATGGGATTTTTAGGGAATGGGACGAATTTTCTATTGATTACCTTTTCTCTGCCTGCTGTACTTTCTGATTGTTTTGATTGTGGTCCCCATTATGTGATGCACAAATTCCTTATGGTCCTCTCTTTCTCATATGATTTGTTTACCTCTAAATGCACTTGCTTGTTTACCATGTAAATGATTGGTCCTCTCTTGCTCGTGTGAGTTTGTTATGAGGAATGTGTGAGGTGGAATAAATCCATTGTGAGTGTTTGTGTGAGCCTTGATTCTATGGGATTTTTAGGGAATGGGACGAATTTTCTATTGAGTACCTTTTCTCTGCCTGCTGTACTTTTTGATTGTTTTGATTGTGGTCCCCATTATGTGATAACAAATTCCTTATGGTCCTCTCTTTCTCATATGATTTGTTTACCTCTAAATGCAATTGCTTGTTTACCATGTAAATGATTGGTCCTCTCTTGCTCGTGTGAGTTTGTTATGAGGAATGTGTGAGGTGGAATGAATCCATTGTGAGTGATTGTGTGAGCCTTGATTCTATGGGATTTTTAGGGAGTGGGACGAATTTTCTATTGAGTACCTTTTCTCTGCCTGCTGTACTTTCTGATTGTTTTGATTGTGGTCCCCATTATGTGATACACAAATTCCTTATGGTCCTCTCTTTCTCATATGATTTATTTACCTCTAAATGCACTTGCTTGTTTACCATGTAAATTATTGGTCCTCTGTTGCTCGTGTGAGTTTGTTATGAGGAATGTGTGAGGTGGAATGAATCCATTGTGAGTGTTTGTGTGAGCCTTGATTCTATGGGATTTTTAGGGAATGGGACGAATTTTCTATTAAGTACCTTTTCTCTGCCTGCTGTACTTTCTGATTGTTTTGATTGTGGTCCCTATTATGTGATACACAAATTCCTTATGGTCCTCTCTTTCTCATATGATTTGTTTACCTCTAAATGCACTTGCTTGTTTACCATGTAAATGATTGGTCCTCTCTTGCTCGTGTGAGTTTTTTATGAGGAATGTGTGAGGTGGAATGAATCCATTGTGCGTGTTTGTGTGAGCCTTGATTCTATGGGATTTTTAGGGAATGGGACGAATTTTCTATTGAATACCTTTTCTCTGCCTGCTGTACTTTCTGATTATTTTGATTGTGGTCCCCATTATGTGATACACAAATTCCTTATGGTCCTCTCTTTCTCATATGATTTATTTACCTCTAAATGCACTTGCTTGTTTACCATGTAAATTATTGGTCCTCTGTTGCTCGTGTGAGTTTTTTATGAGGAATGTGTGAGGTGGAATGAATCCATTGTGCGTGTTTATGTGAGCCTTGATTCTATGGGATTTTTAGGGAATGGGACGAATTTTCTATTGAGTACCTTTTCTCTGCCTGCTGTACTTTCTGATTGTTTTGATTGTGGTCCCTATTATGTGATACACAAATTCCTTATGGTCCTCTCTTTCTCATATGATTTGTTTACCTCTAAATGCACTTGCTTGTTTACCATGTAAATGATTGGTCCTCTCTTGCTCGTGTGAGTTTTTTATGAGGAATGTGTGAGGTGGAATGAATCCATTGTGCGTGTTTGTGTGAGCCTTGATTCTATGGGATTTTTAGGGAATGGGACGAATTTTCTATTGAATACCTTTTCTCTGCCTGCTGTACTTTCTGATTATTTTGATTGTGGTCCCCATTATGTGATACACAAATTCCTTATGGTCCTCTCTTTCTCATATGATTTCTTTACCTCTAAATGCACTTGCTTGATTACCATGTAAATGATTGGTCCTCTCTTGCTCGTGTGAGTTTTTTATGAGGAATGTGTGAGGTGGAATGAATCCATTGTGCGTGTTTGTGTGAGCCTTGATTCTATGGGATTTTTAGGGAATGGGACGAATTTTCTATTGATTACCTTTTCTCTGCCTGCTGTACTTTCTGATTGTTTTGATTGTGGTCCCCATTATGTGATGCACAAATTCCTTATGGTCCTCTCTTTCTCATATGATTTGTTTACCTCTAAATGCACTTGCTTGTTTACCATGTAAATGATTGGTCCTCTCTTGCTCGTGAGAGTTTGTTATGAGGAATGTGTGAGGTGGAATAAATCCATTGTGAGTGTTTGTGTGAGCCTTGATTCTATGGGATTTTTAGGGAATGGGACGAATTTTCTATTGAGTACCTTTTCTCTGCCTGTTGTACTTTTTGATTGTTTTGATTGTGGTCCCCATTATGTGATAACAAATTCCTTATGGTCCTCTATTTCTCATATGATTTGTTTACCTCTAAATGCAATTGCTTGTTTACCATGTAAATGATTGGTCCTCTCTTGCTCGTGTGAGTTTGTTATGAGGAATGTGTGAGGTGGAATGAATCCATTGTGAGTGTTTGTGTGAGCCTTGATTCTATGGGATTTTTAGGGAGTGGGACGAATTTTCTATTGAGTACCTTTTCTCTGCCTGCTGTACTTTCTGATTGTTTTGATTGTGGTCCCCATTATGTGATACACAAATTCCTTATGGTCCTCTCTTTCTCATATGATTTATTTACCTCTAAATGCACTTGCTTGTTTACCATGTAAATTATTGGTCCTCTGTTGCTCGTGTGAGTTTGTTATGAGGAATGTGTGAGGTGGAATGAATCCATTGTGAGTGTTTGTGTGAGCCTTGATTCTATGGGATTTTTAGGGAATGGGACGAATTTTCTATTAAGTACCTTTTCTCTGCCTGTTGTACTTTCTGATTGTTTTGATTGTGGTCCCTATTATGTGATACACAAATTCCTTATGGTCCTCTCTTTCTCATATGATTTGTTTACCTCTAAATGCACTTGCTTGTTTACCATGTAAATGATTGGTCCTCTCTTGCTCGTGTGAGTTTTTTATGAGGAATGTGTGAGGTGGAATGAATCCATTGTGTGTGTTTGTGTGAGCCTTGATTCTATGGGATTTTTAGGGAATGGGACGAATTTTCTATTGAATACCTTTTCTCTGCCTGCTGTACTTTCTGATTATTTTGATTGTGGTCCCCATTATGTGATACACAAATTCCTTATGGTCCTCTCTTTCTCATATGATTTATTTACCTCTAAATGCACTTGCTTGTTTACCATGTAAATTATTGGTCCTCTGTTGCTCGTGTGAGTTTGTTATGAGGAATGTGTGAGGTGGAATGAATCCATTGTGAGTGTTTGTGTGAGCCTTGATTCTATGGAATTTTTAGGGAATGGCACGAATTTTCTATTGAGTACCTTTTCTCTGCCTGCTGTACTTTCTGATTGTTTTGATTGTGGTCCCCATTTTGTGATACACAAATTCCTTATGGTCCTCTCTTTCTCATATGATTTGTTTACCTCTAAATGCACTTGCTTGTTTACCATGTAAATGATTGGTCCTCTCTTGCTCGTGTGAGTTTTTTATGAGGAATGTGTGAGGTGGAATGAATCCATTGTGCGTGTTTGTGTGAGCCTTGATTCTATGGGATTTTTACGGAATGGGACGAATTTTCTATTGAATACCTTTTCTCTGCCTGCTGTACTTTCTGATTATTTTGATTGTGGTCCCCATTATGTGATACACAAATTCCTTATGGTCCTCTCTTTCTCATATGATTTCTTTACCTCTAAATGCACTTGCTTGATTACCATGTAAATGATTGGTCCTCTCTTGCTCGTGTGAGTTTTTTATGAGGAATGTGTGAGGTGGAATGAATCCATTGTGCGTGTTTGTGTGAGCCTTGATTCTATGGGATTTTTAGGGAATGGGACGAATTTTCTATTGAATACCTTTTCTCTGCCTGCTGTACTTTCTGATTATTTTGATTGTGGTCCCCATTATGTGATACACAAATTCCTTATGGTCCTCTCTTTCTCATATGATTTCTTTACCTCTAAATGCACTTGCTTGTTTACCATGTAAATGATTGGTCCTCTCTTGCTCGTGTGAGTTTGTTATGAGGAATGTGTGAGGTGGAATGAATCCATTGTGAGTGTTTGTGTGAGCCTTGATTCTATGGGATTTTTAGGGAATGGGACGAATTTTCTATTGAGTACCTTTTCTCTGCCTGCTGTACTTTTTGATTGTTTTGATTGTGGTCCCCATTATGTGATAACAAATTCCTTATGGTCCTCTCTTTCTCATATGATTTGTTTACCTCTAAATGCACTTGGTTGTTTACCATGTAAATGATTGGTCCTCTCTTGCTCGTGTGAGTTTGTTATGAGGAATGTGTGAGGTGGAATGAATCCATTGTGAGTGTTTGTGTGAGCCTTGATTCTATGGGATTTTTAGGGAGTGGGACGAACTTTCTATTGAGTACCTTTTCTCTGCCTGCTGTACTTTCTGATTGTTTTGATTGTGGTCCCCATTATGTGATACACAAATTCCTTATGGTCCTCTCTTTCTCATATGATTTATTTACCTCTAAATGCACTTGCTTGTTTACCATGTAAATTATTGGTCCTCTGTTGCTCGTGTGAGTTTGTTATGAGGAATGTGTGAGGTGGAATGAATCCATTGTGAGTGTTTGTGTGAGCCTTGATTCTATGGGATTTTTAGGGAATGGGACGCATTTTCTATTAAGTACCTTTTCTCTGCCTGCTGTACTTTCTGATTGTTTTGATTGTGGTCCCTATTATGTGATACACAAATTCCTTATGGTCCTCTCTTTCTCATATGATTTGTTTACCTCTAAATGCACTTGCTTGTTTACCATGTTAATGATTGGTCCTCTCTTGCTCGTGTGAGTTTGTTATGAGGAATGTGTGAGGTGGATAATCCATTGTGAGTGTTTGTGTGAGCCTTGATTCTATGGGATTTTTAGGGAATGGGACGAATTTTCTATTGAGTACCTTTTCTCTGCCTGCTGTACTTTCTGATTGTTATGATTGTAGTCCCCATTATGTGATACACAAATTCCTTATGGTCCTCTCTTTCTCATATGATTTGTTTACCTCTAAATGCACTTGCTTGTTTACCATGTAAATGATTGGTCCTCTCTTGCTCGTGTGAGTTTGTTATGAGGAATGTGTGAGGTGGAATGAATCCATTGTGAGTGTTTGTGTGAGCCTTGATTCTATGGAATTTTTAGGGAATGGCACGAATTTTCTATTGAGTACCTTTTCTCTGCCTGCTGTACTTTCTGATTGTTTTGATTGTGGTCCCCATTATGTGATACACAAATTCCTTATGGTCCTCTCTTTCTCATATGATTTGTTTACCTCTAAATGCACTTGCTTGTTTACCATGTAAATGATTGGTCCTCTCTTGCTCGTGTGAGTTTTTTATGAGGAATGTGTGACGTGGAATGAATCCATTGTGCGTGTTTAAGTGAGCCTTGATTCTATGGGATTTTTAGGGAATGGGACGAATTTTCTATTGAATACCTTTTCTCTGCCTGCTGTACTTTCTAATTATTTTGATTGTGGTCCCCATTATGTGATACACAAATTCCTTATGGTCCTCTCTTTCTCATATGATTTCTTTACCTCTAAATGCACTTGCTTGTTTACCATGTAAATGATTGGTCATCTCTTGCTCGTGTGAGTTTGTTATGAGGAATGTGTGAGGTGGAATGAATCCATTGTGAGTGTTTGTGTGAGCCTTGATTCTATGGAATTTTTAGGGAATGGCACGAATTTTCTATTGAGTACCTTTTCTCTGCCTGCTGTACTTTCTGATTGTTTTGATTGTGGTCCCCATTATGTGATACACAAATTCCTTATGGTCCTCTCTTTCTCATATGATTTGTTTACCTCTAAATGCACTTGCTTGTTTACCATGTAAATGATTGGTCATCTCTTGCTCGTGTGAGTTTGTTATGAGGAATGTGTGAGGTGGAATGAATCCATTGTGAGTGTTTGTGTGAGCCTTGATTCTATGGGATTTTTAGGGAATGGGACGAATTTTCTATTGAGTACCTTTTCTCTGCCTGCTGTACTTTCTGATTGTTTTGATTGTGGTCCCCATTATGTGATACACAAATTCCTTATGGTCCTCTCTTTCTCATATGATTTGATTACCTCTAAATGCACTTGCTTGTTTACCATGTAAATTTTTGGTCCTCTCTTGCTCCTGTGAGTTTGTTATGAGGAATGTGTGAGGTGGAATGAATCCATTGTGAGTGTTTGTGTGAGCCTTGATTCTATGGGATTTTTAGGGAATGGGACGAATTTTCTATTGAGTACCTTTTCTCTGCCTGCTGTACTTTTTGATTGTTTTGATTGTTGTCCCCATTATGTGATACACAAATTCCTTATGGTCCTCTCTTTCTCATATGATTTGTTTACCTCTAAATGCACTTGCTTGTTTACCATGTAAATGATTAGTCCTCTCTTGCTCGTGTGAGTTTGTTATGAGGAATGTGTGAGGTGGAATGAATCCATTGTGAGTGTTTGTGTGAGCCTTGATTCTATGGGATTTTTAGGGAACGGGGCGAATTTTCTATTGAGTACCTTTTCTCTGCTTGCTGTACTTTCTGATTGTTTTGATTGTGGTCCCTATTATGTAATACACAAATTCCTTATGGTCCTCTCTTTCTCATATGATTTGTTTACCTCTAAATGCACTTGCTTAATTACCATGTAAATGATTGGTCCTCTCTTGCTCGTGTGAGTTTTTTATGAGGAATGTGTGAGGCGGAATGAATCCATTGTGCGTGTTTGTGTGAGCCTTGATTCTATGGGATTTTTAGGGAATGGGACGAATTTTCTATTGAATACCTTTTCTCTGCCTGTTGTACCTTCTGATTGTTTTGATTGTGGTCCCCATTATGTGATACACAAATTCCTTATGGTCCTCTCTTTCTCATATGATTTCTTTACCTCTAAATGCACTTGCTTGTTTACCATGTAAATGATTGGTCCTCTCTTGCTCGTGTGAGTTTGTTATGAGGAATGTGTGAGGTGGAATGAATCCATTGTGAGTGTTTGTGTGAGCCTTGATTCTATGGGATTTTTAGGGAATGGGACGAATTTTCTATTGAGTACCTTTTCTCTGCCTGCTGTTCTTTCTGATTGTTTTGATTGTGGTCCCTATTATGTGATACACAAATTCCTTATGGTCCTCTCTTTCTCATATGATTTGTTTACCTCTAAATGCACTTGCTTGATTACCATGTAAATGATTGGTCCTCTCTTGCTCATGTGAGTTTTTTATGAGGAATGTGTGAGGTGGAATGAATCCATTGTGCGTGTTTGTGTGAGCCTTGATTCTATTGGATTTTAAGGGAATGGGACGAATTTTCTATTGAATACCTTTTCTCTGCCTGTTGTACTTTCTGATTGTTTTGATTGTGGTCCCCATTATGTGATACACAAATTCCTTATGGTCCTCTCTTTCTCATATGATTTGTTTCCCTCTAAATGCATTTACTTGTTTACCATGTAAATTTTTGGTCCTCTCTTGCTCGTGTGAGTTTGTTATGAGGAATGTGTGAGGTGGAATGAATCCATTGTGAGTGTTTGTGTGAGCCTTGATTCTATGGGATTTTTAGGGAATGGGACAAATTTTCTATTGAGTGCCTTTTCTCTGCCTGCTGTACTTTCTGATTGTTTTGATTGTGGTCCCTATTATGTGATACACAAATTCCTTATGGTCCTCTCTTTCTCATATGATTTGTTTACCTCTAAATGCACTTGCTTGATTACCATGTAAATGATTGGTCCTCTCTTGCTCGTGTGAGTTTTTTATGAGGAATGTGTGAGGTGGAATGAATCCATTGTGCGTGTTTGTGTGAGCCTTGATTCTATGGGATTTTTTTGGGAATGGGACGAATTTTCTATTGAATACCTTTTCTCTGCCTGTTGTACTTTCTGATTGTTTTGATTGTGGTCCCCATTATGTGATACACAAATTCCTTATGGTCCTCTCTTTCTCATATGATTTGTTTACCTCTAAATGCACTTGCTTGTTTACCATGTAAATGATTGGTCCTCTCTTGCTCGTGTGAGTTTGTTATGAGGAATGTGTGAGGTGGAATGAATCCATTGTGAGTGTTTGTGTGAACCTTGATTCTATGGGATTTTTAGGGAATGGGACGAATTTTCTATTGAATACCTTTTCTCTTCCTGCTGTACTTTCTAATTATTTTGATTGTGGTCCCCATTATGTGATACACAAATTCCTTATGGTCCTCTCTTTCTCATATGATTTCTTTACCTCTAAATGCACTTGCTTGTTTACCATGTAAATGATTGGTCATCTCTTGCTCGTGTGAGTTTGTTATGAGGAATGTGTGAGGTGGAATGAATCCATTGTGAGTGTTTGTGTGAGCCTTGATTCTATGGGATTTTTAGGGAATGGGACGAATTTTCTATTGAGTACCTTTTCTCTGCCTGCTGTACTTTCTGATTGTTTTGATTGTGGTCCCTATTATGTGATACACAAATTCCTTATGGTCATCTCTTTCTCATATGATTTGTTTACCTCTAAATGCACTTGCTTGTTTACCATGTAAATGATTAGTCCTCTCTTGCTCGTGTGAGTTTGTTATGAGGAATGTGTGAGGTGGAATGAATCCATTGTGAGTGTTTGTGTGAGCCTTGATTCTATGGGATTTTTAGGGAATGGGACGAATTTTCTATTGAGTACCTTTTCTCTGCCTGCTGTACTTTTTGATTGTTTTGATTGTTGTCCCCATTATGTGATACACAAATTCCTTATGGTCCTCTCTTTCTCATATGATTTGTTTACCTCTAAATGCACTTGCTTGTTTACCATGTAAATGATTAGTCCTCTCTTGCTCGTGTGAGTTTGTTATGAGGAATGTGTGAGGTGGAATGAATCCATTGTGAGTGTTTGTGTGAGCCTTGATTCTATGGGATTTTTAGGGAATGGGACGAATTTTCTATTGAGTGCCTTTTCTCTGCCTGCTGTACTTTCTGATTGTTTTGATTGTGGTCCCTATTATGTGATACACAAATTCCTTATGGTCCTCTCTTTCTCATATGATTTGTTTACCTCTAAATGCACTTGCTTGATTACCATGTAAATGATTGGTCCTCTCTTGCTCGTGTGAGTTTTTTATGAGGAATGTGTGAGGTGGAATGAATCCATTGTGCGTGTTTGTGTGAGCCTTGATTCTATGGGATTTTTTTGGGAATGGGACGAATTTTCTATTGAATACCTTTTCTCTGCCTGTTGTACTTTCTGATTGTTTTGATTGTGGTCCCCATTATGTGATATACAAATTCCTTATGGTCCTCTCTTTCTCATATGATTTGTTTACCTCTAAATGCACTTGCTTGTTTACCATGTAAATGATTGGTCCTCTCTTGCTCGTGTGAGTTTGTTATGAGGAATGTGTGAGGTGGAATGAATCCATTGTGAGTGTTTGTGTGAGCCTTGATTCTATGGGATTTTTAGGGAATGGGACGAATTTTCTATTGAATACCTTTTCTCTTCCTGCTGTACTTTCTAATTATTTTGATTGTGGTCCCCATTATGTGATACACAAATTCCTTATGGTCCTCTCTTTCTCATATGATTTCTTTACCTCTAAATGCACTTGCTTGTTTACCATGTAAATGATTGGTCATCTCTTGCTCGTGTGAGTTTGTTATGAGGAATGTGTGAGGTGGAATGAATCCATTGTGAGTGTTTGTGTGAGCCTTGATTCTATGGGATTTTTAGGGAATGGGACGAATTTTCTATTAAGTACCTTTTCTCTGCCTGCTGTACTTTCTGATTGTTTTGATTGTGGTCCCTATTATGTGATACACAAATTCCTTATGGTCATCTCTTTCTCATATGATTTGTTTACCTCTAAATGCACTTGCTTGATTACCATGTAAATGATTGGTCCTCTCTTGCTCGTGTGAGTTTTTTATGAGGAATGTGTGAGGTGGAATGAATCCATTGTGCGTGTTTGTGTGAGCCTTGATTCTATGGGATTTTTAGGGAATGGGACGAATTTTCTATTGAATACCTTTTCTCTGCCTGTTGTACTTTCTGATTGTTTTGATTGTGGTCCCCATTATGTGATACACAAATTCCTTATGGTCCTCTCTTTCTCATATGATTTGTTTACCTCTAAATGGACTTGCTTGTTTACCATGTAAATTTTTGGTCCTCTCTTGCTCGTGTGAGTTTGTTATGAGGAATGTGTGAGGTGGAATGAATCCATTGTGAGTGTTTGTGTGAGCCTTGATTCTATGGGATTTTTAGGGAATGGGACGAATTTTCTATTGAGTACCTTTTCTTTGCCTGCTGTACTTTTTGATTTTTTTGATTGTTGTCCCCATTATGTGATACACAAATTCCTTATGGTCCTATCTTTCTCATATGATTTGTTTACCTCTAAATGCACTTGCTTGTTTACCATGTAAATGATTAGTCCTCTCTTGCTCGTGTGAGTTTGTTATGAGGAATGTGTGAGGTGGAATGAATCCATTGTGAGTGTTTGTGTGAGCCTTGATTCTATGGGATTTTTAGGGAATGGGACGAATTTTCTATTGAGTACCTTTTCTCTGCCTGCTGTACTTTCTGATTGTTTTGATTGTGGTCCCTATTATGTGATACACAAATTCCTTATGGTCATCTCTTTCTCATATGATTTGTTTACCTCTAAATGCACTTGCTTGATTACCATGTAAATGATTGGTCCTCTCTTGCTCGTGTGAGTTTTTTATGAGGAATGTGTGAGGTGGAATGAATCCATTGTGCGTGTTTGTGTGAGCCTTGATTCTATGGGATTTTTAGGGAATGGGAGGAATTTTATATTGAATACCTTTTCTCTGCCTGTTGTACTTTCTGATAGTTTTGATTGTGGTCCCCATTATGTGATACACAAATTCCTTATGGTCCTCTCTTTCTCATATGATTTGTTTACCTCTAAATGCACTTGCTTGTTTACCATGTAAATTTTTGGTCCTCTCTTGCTCGTGTGAGTTTGTTAGGAGGAATGTGTGAGGTGGAATGAATCCATTGTGAGTGTTTGTGTGAGCCTTGATTCTATGGGATTTTTAGGGAATGGGACGAATTTTCTATTGAGTACCTTTTCTCTGCCTGCTGTACCTTTTGATTGTTTTGATTGTTGTCCCCATTATGTGATACACAAATTCCTTATGGTCCTCTCTTTCTCATATGATTTGTTTACCTCTAAATGCACTTGCTTGTTTACCATGTAAATGATTAGTCCTCTCTTGCTCGTGTGAGTTTTTTATGAGGAATGTGTGAGGTGGAATGAATCCATTGTGAGTGTTTGTGTGAGCCTTGATTCTATGGGATTTTTAGGGAATGGGACGAATTTTCTATTGAGTACCTTTTCTCTGCCTGCTGTACTTTCTGATTGTTTTGATTGTGGTCCCTATTATGTGATACACAAATTCCTTATGGTCCTCTCTTTCTCATATGATTTGTTTACCTCTAAATGCACTTGCTTAATTACCATGTAAATGATTGGTCCTCTCTTGCTCGTGTGAGTTTTTTATGAGGAATGTGTGAGGCGGAATGAATCCATTCTGCGTGTTTGTGTGAGCCTTGATTCTATGGGATTTTTAGGGAATGGGACGAATTTTCTATTGAATACCTTTTCTCTGCCTGTTGTACCTTCTGATTATTTTGATTGTGGTCCCCATTATGTGATACACAAATTCCTTATGGTCCTCTCTTTCTCATATGATTTCTTTACCTCTAAATGCACTTGCTTGTTTACCATGTAAATGATTGGTCCTCTCTTGCTCGTGTGAGTTTGTTATGAGGAATGTGTGAGGTGGAATGAATCCATTGTGAGTGTTTGTGTGAGCCTTGATTCTATTGGATTTTTAGGGAATGGGACGAATTTTCTATTGAGTACCTTTTCTCTGCCTGCTGTACTTTCTGATTGTTTTGATTGTGGTCCCTATTATGTGATACACAAATTCCTTATGGTCCTCTCTTTCTCATATGATTTGTTTACCTCTAAATGCACTTGCTTGTTTACCATGTAAATGATTGGTCCTCTCTTGCTCGTGTGAGTTTTTTATGAGGAATGTGTGAGGTGGAATGAATCCATTGTGCGTGTTTGTGTGAGCCTTGATTCTATTGGATTTTTAGGGAATGGGACGAATTTTCTATTGAATACCTTTTCTCTGCCTGTTGTACTTTCTGATTGTTTTGATTGTGGTCCCCATTATGTGATACACAAATTCCTTATGGTCCTCTATTTCTCATATGATTTGTTTCCCTCTAAATGCACTTGCTTGTTTACCATGTAAATTTTTGGTCCTCTCTTGCTCGTGTGAGTTTGTTATGAGGAATGTGTGAGGTGGAATGAATCCATTGTGAGTGTTTGTGTGAGCCTTGATTCTATGGGATTTTTAGGGAATGGGACGAATTTTCTATTGAGTGCCTTTTCTCTGCCTGCTGTACTTTCTGATTGTTTTGATTATGGTCCCTATTATGTGATACACAAATTCCTTATGGTCCTCTCTTTCTCATATGATTTGTTTACCTCTAAATGCACTTGCTTGTTGACCATGTAAATGATTAGTCCTCTCTTGCTCGTGTGAGTTTGTTATGAGGAATGTGTGAGGTGGAATGAATCCATTGTGAGTGTTTGTGTGAGCCTTGATTCTATGGGATTTTTAGGGAATGGGACGAATTTTCTATTGAGTACCTTTTCTCTGCCTGCTGTACTTTCTGATTGTTTTGATTGTGGTCCCTATTATGTGATACACAAATTCCTTATGGTCATCTCTTTCTCATATGATTTGTTTACCTCTAAATGCACTTGCTTGATTACCATGTAAATGATTGGTCCTCTATTGCTCGTGTGAGTTTTTTATGAGGAATGTGTGAGGTGGAATGAATCCATTGTGCGTGTTTGTGTGAGCCTTGATTCTATGGGTTTTTAGGGAATGGGACGAATTTTATATTGAATACCTTTTCTCTGCCTGTTGTACTTTCTGATAGTTTTGATTGTGGTCCCCATTATGTGATACACAAATTCCTTATGGTCCTCTCTTTCTCATATGATTTGTTTACCTCTAAATGCACTTGCTTGTTTACCATGTAAATTTTTGGTCCTCTCTTGCTCGTGTGAGTTTGTTAGGGGGAATGTGTGAGGTGGAATGAATCCATTGTGAGTGTTTGTGTGAGCCTTGATTCTATGGGATTTTTAGGGAATGGGACGAATTTTCTATTGAGTACCTTTTCTCTGCCTGCTGTACCTTTTGATTGTTTTGATTGTTGTCCCCATTATGTGATACACAAATTCCTTATGGTCCTCTCTTTTTCATATGATTTGTTTACCTCTAAATGCACTTGCTTGTTTACCATGTAAATGATTAGTCCTCTCTTGCTCGTGTGAGTTTGTTATGAGGAATGTGTGAGGTGGAATGAATCCATTGTGAGTGTTTGTGTGAGCCTTGATTCTATGGGATTTTTAGGGAATGGGACGAATTTTCTATTGAGTACCTTTTCTCTGCCTGCTGTACTTTCTGATTGTTTTGATTGTGGTCCCTATTATGTGATACACAAATTCCTTATGGTCCTCTCTTTCTCATATGATTTGTTTACCTCTAAATGCACTTGCTTAATTACCATGTAAATGATTGGTCCTCTCTTGCTCGTGTGAGTTTTTTATGAGGAATGTGTGAGGCGGAATGAATCCATTGTGCGTGTTTGTGTGAGCCTTGATTCTATGGGATTTTTAGGGAATGGGACGAATTTTCTATTGAATACCTTTTCTCTGCCTGTTGTACCTTCTGATTGTTTTTGATTGTGGTCCCCATTATGTGATACACAAATTCCTTATGGTCCTCTCTTTCTCATATGATTTCTTTACCTCTAAATGCACTTGCTTGTTTACCATGTAAATGATTGGTCCTCTCTTGCTCGTGTGAGTTTGTTATGAGGAATGTGTGAGGTGGAATGAATCCATTGTGAGTGTTTGTGTGAGCCTTGATTCTATTGGATTTTTAGGGAATGGGACGAATTTTCTATTGAGTACCTTTTCTCTGCCTGCTGTACTTTCTCATTGTTTTGATTGTGGTCCCTATTATGTGATACACAAATTCCTTATGGTCCTCTCTTTCTCATATGATTTGTTTACCTCTAAATGCACTTGCTTGATTACCATGTAAATGATTGGTCCTCTCTTGCTCGTGTGAGTTTTTTATGAGGAATGTGTGAGGTGGAATGAATCCATTGTGCGTGTTTGTGTGAGCCTTGATTCTATTGGATTTTTAGGGAATGGGACGAATTTTCTATTGAATACCTTTTCTCTGCCTGCTGTACTTTCTGATTGTTTTGATTGTGGTCCCCATTATGTGATACACAAATTCCTTATGGTCCTCTCTTTCTCATATGATTTGTTTCCCTCTAAATGCACTTGCTTGTTTACCATGTAAATTTTTGGTCCTCTCTTGCTCGTGTGAGTTTGTTATGAGGAATGTGTGAGGTGGAATGAATCCATTGTGAGTGTTTGTGTGAGCCTTGATTCTATGGGATTTTTAGGGAATGGGACGAATTTTCTATTGAGTGCCTTTTCTCTGCCTGCTGTACTTTCTGATTGTTTTGATTGTGGTCCCTATTATGTGATACACAAATTCCTTATGGTCCTCTCTTTCTCATATGATTTGTTTACCTCTAAATGCACTTGCTTGATTACCATGTAAATGATTGGTCCTCTCTTGCTCGTGTGAGTTTTTTATGAGGAATGTGTGAGGTGGAATGAATCCATTGTGCGTGTTTGTGTGAGCCTTGATTCTATGGGATTTTTTTGGGAATGGGACGAATTTTCTATTGAATACCTTTTCTCTGCCTGTTGTACTTTCTGATTGTTTTGATTGTGGTCCCCATTATGTGATACACAAATTCCTTATGGTCCTCTCTTTCTCATATGATTTGTTTACCTCTAAATGCACTTGCTTGTTTACCATGTAAATTTTTGGTCCTCTCTTGCTCGTGTGAGTTTGTTATGAGGAATGTGTGAGGTGGAATGAATCCATTGTGAGTGTTTGTGTGAGCCTTGATTCTATGGGATTTTTAGGGAATGGGACGAATTTTCTATTGAGTACCTTTTCTCTGCCTGCTGTACTTTCTGATTGTTTTGATTGTTGTCCCCATTATGTGATACACAAATTCCTTATGGTCCTCTCTTTCTCATATGATTTGTTTACCTCTAAATGCACTTGCTTGTTTACCATGTAAATGATTGGTCCTCTCTTGCTCGTGTGAGTTTGTTATGAGGAATGTGTGAGGTGGAATGAATCCATTGTGAGTGTTTGTGTGAGCCTTGATTCTATGGAATTTTTAGGGAATGGCACGAATTTTCTATTGAGTACCTTTTCTCTGCCTGCTGTACTTTCTGATTGTTTTGATTGTGGTCCCCATTATGTGATACACAAATTCCTTATGGTCCTCTCTTTCTCATATGATTTGTTTACCTCTAAATGCACTTGCTTGTTTACCATGTAAATTTTTGGTCCTCTCTTGCTCGTGTGAGTTTGTTATGAGGAATGTGTGAGGTGGAATGAATCCATTGTGAGTGTTTGTGTGAGCCTTGATTCTATGGGATTTTTAGGGAATGGGACGAATTTTCTATTGAGTACCTTTTCTCTGCCTGCTGTACTTTCTGATTGTTTTGATTGTGGTCCCTATTATGTGATACACAAATTCCTTATGGTCCTCTCTTTCTCATATGATTTGTTTACCTCTAAATGCACTTGCTTAATTACCATGTAAATGATTGGTCCTCTCTTGCTCGTGTGAGTTTTTTATGAGGAATGTGTGAGGCGGAATGAATCCATTGTGCGTGTTTGTGTGAGCCTTGATTCTATGGGATTTTTTGGGAATGGGACGAATTTTCTATTGAATACCTTTTCTCTGCCTGTTGTACCTTCTGATTGTTTTTGATTGTGGTCCCCATTATGTGATACACAAATTCCTTATGGTCCTCTCTTTCTCATATGATTTCTTTACCTCTAAATGCACTTGCTTGTTTACCATGTAAATGATTGGTCCTCTCTTGCTCGTGTGAGTTTGTTATGAGGAATGTGTGAGGTGGAATGAATCCATTGTGAGTGTTTGTGTGAGCCTTGATTCTATTGGATTTTTAGGGAATGGGACGAATTTTCTATTGAGTACCTTTTCTCTGCCTGCTGTACTTTCTCATTGTTTTGATTGTGGTCCCTATTATGTGATACACAAATTCCTTATGGTCCTCTCTTTCTCATATGATTTGTTTACCTCTAAATGCACTTGCTTGTTTACCATGTAAATGATTGGTCCTCTCTTGCTCGTGTGAGTTTTTTATGAGGAATGTGTGAGGTGGAATGAATCCATTGTGCGTGTTTGTGTGAGCCTTGATTCTATGGGATTTTTTTGGGAATGGGACGAATTTTCTATTGAATACCTTTTCTCTGCCTGTTGTACTTTCTGATTGTTTTGATTGTGGTCCCCATTATGTGATACACAAATTCCTTATGGTCCTCTCTTTCTCATATGATTTGTTTACCTCTAAATGCACTTGCTTGTTTACCATGTAAATTTTTGGTCCTCTCTTGCTCGTGTGAGTTTGTTATGAGGAATGTGTGAGGTGGAATGAATCCATTGTGAGTGTTTGTGTGAGCCTTGATTCTATGGGATTTTTAGGGAATGGGACGAATTTTCTATTGAGTACCTTTTCTCTGCCTGCTGTACTTTCTGATTGTTTTGATTGTTGTCCCCATTATGTGATACACAAATTCCTTATGGTCCTCTCTTTCTCATATGATTTGTTTACCTCTAAATGCACTTGCTTGTTTACCATGTAAATGATTGGTCCTCTCTTGCTCGTGTGAGTTTGTTATGAGGAATGTGTGAGGTGGAATGAATCCATTGTGAGTGTTTGTGTGAGCCTTGATTCTATGGAATTTTTAGGGAATGGCACGAATTTTCTATTGAGTACCTTTTCTCTGCCTGCTGTACTTTCTGATTGTTTTGATTGTGGTCCCCATTATGTGATACACAAATTCCTTATGGTCCTCTCTTTCTCATATGATTTGTTTACCTCTAAATGCACTTGCTTGATTACCATGTAAATGATTGGTCCTCTCTTGCTCGTGTGAGTTTTTTATGAGGAATGTGTGAGGTGGAATGAATCCATTGTGCGTGTTTGTGTGAGCCTTGATTCTATTGGATTTTTAGGGAATGGGACGAATTTTCTATTGAATACCTTTTCTCTGCCTGCTGTACTTTGTGATTGTTTTGATTGTGGTCCCCATTATGTGATACACAAATTCCTTATGGTCCTCTCTTTCTCATATGATTTGTTTCCCTCTAAATGCACTTGCTTGTTTACCATGTAAATTTTTGGTCCTCTCTTGCTCGTGTGAGTTTGTTATGAGGAATGTGTGAGGTGGAATGAATCCATTGTGAGTGTTTGTGTGAGCCTTGATTCTATGGGATTTTTAGGGAATGGGACGAATTTTCTATTGAGTGTCTTTTCTCTGCCTGCTGTACTTTCTGATTGTTTTGATTGTGGTCCCTATTATGTGATACACAAATTCCTTATGGTCCTCTCTTTCTCATATGATTTGTTTACCTCTAAATGCACTTGCTTGATTACCATGTAAATGATTGGTCCTCTCTTGCTCGTGTGAGTTTTTTATGAGGAATGTGTGAGGTGGAATGAATCCATTGTGCGTGTTTGTGTGAGCCTTGATTCTATGGGATTTTTTTGGGAATGGGACGAATTTTCTATTGAATACCTTTTCTCTGCCTGTTGTACTTTCTGATTGTTTTGATTGTGGTCCCCATTATGTGATACACAAATTCCTTATGGTCCTCTCTTTCTCATATGATTTGTTTACCTCTAAATGCACTTGCTTGTTTACCATGTAAATTTTTGGTCCTCTCTTGCTCGTGTGAGTTTGTTATGAGGAATGTGTGAGGTGGAATGAATCCATTGTGAGTGTTTGTGTGAGCCTTGATTCTATGGGATTTTTAGGGAATGGGACGAATTTTCTATTGAGTACCTTTTCTCTGCCTGCTGTACTTTCTGATTGTTTTGATTGTTGTCCCCATTATGTGATACACAAATTCCTTATGGTCCTCTCTTTCTCATATGATTTGTTTACCTCTAAATGCACTTGCTTGTTTACCATGTAAATGATTGGTCCTCTCTTGCTCGTGTGAGTTTGTTATGAGGAATGTGTGAGGTGGAATGAATCCATTGTGAGTGTTTGTGTGAGCCTTGATTCTATGGAATTTTTAGGGAATGGCACGAATTTTCTATTGAGTACCTTTTCTCTGCCTGCTGTACTTTCTGATTGTTTTGATTGTGGTCCCCATTATGTGATACACAAATTCCTTATGGTCCTCTCTTTCTCATATGATTTGTTTACCTCTAAATGCACTTGCCTGATTACCATGTAAATGATTGGTCCTCTCTTGCTCGTGTGAGTTTTTTATGAGGAATGTGTGAGGTGGAATGAATCCGTTGTGCGTGTTTGTGTGAGCCTTGATTCTATGGGTTTTTAGGGAATGGGTCGAATTTTATATTGAATACCTTTTCTCTGCCTGTTGTACTTTCTGATAGTTTTGATTGTGGTCCCCATTATGTGATACACAAATTCCTTATGGTCCTCTCTTTCTCATATGATTTGTTTACCTCTAAATGCACTTGCTTGTTTACCATGTAAATTTTTGGTCCTCTCTTGCTCGTGTGAGTTTGTTAGGAGGAATGTGTGAGGTGGAATGAATCCATTGTGAGTGTTTGTGTGAGCCTTGATTCTATGGGATTTTTAGGGAATGGGACGAATTTTCTATTGAGTACCTTTTCTCTGCCTGCTGTACCTTTTGATTGTTTTGATTGTTGTCCCCATTATGTGATACACAAATTCCTTATGGTCCTCTCTTTCTCATATGATTTGTTTACCTCTAAATGCACTTGCTTGTTTACCATGTAAATGATTAGTCCTCTCTTGCTCGTGTGAGTTTGTTATGAGGAATGTGTGAGGTGGAATGAATCCATTGTGAGTGTTTGTGTGAGCCTTGATTCTATGGGATTTTTAGGGAATGGGACGAATTTTCTATTGAGTACCTTTTCTCTGCCTGCTGTACTTTCTGATTGTTTTGATTGTGGTCCCTATTATGTGATACACAAATTCCTTATGGTCCTCTCTTTCTCATATGATTTGTTTACCTCTAAATGCACTTGCTTAATTACCATGTAAATGATTGGTCCTCTCTTGCTCGTGTGAGTTTTTTATGAGGAATGTGTGAGGCGGAATGAATCCATTGTGCGTGTTTGTGTGAGCCTTGATTCTATGGGATTTTTAGGGAATGGGACGAATTTTCTATTGAATACCTTTTCTCTGCCTGTTGTACCTTCTGATTGTTTTTGATTGTGGTCCCCATTATGTGATACACAAATTCCTTATGGTCCTCTCTTTCTCATATGATTTCTTTACCTCTAAATGCACTTGCTTGTTTACCATGTAAATGATTGGTCCTCTCTTGCTCGTGTGAGTTTGTTATGAGGAATGTGTGAGGTGGAATGAATCCATTGTGAGTGTTTGTGTGAGCCTTGATTCTATTGGATTTTTAGGGAATGGGACGAATTTTCTATTGAGTACCTTTTCTCTGCCTGCTGTACTTTCTGATTGTTTTGATTGTGGTCCCTATTATGTGATACACAAATTCC
Source organism: Lathyrus tuberosus (assembly GCA_022829125.1). Lineage (NCBI taxonomy): Eukaryota > Viridiplantae > Streptophyta > Magnoliopsida > Fabales > Fabaceae > Lathyrus > Lathyrus tuberosus. Next base: position 5,173,123 of record JALAZF010000384.1, read on the forward strand.
TTATGGTCCTCTCTTTCTCATACGATTTGTTTACCTCTAAATGCACTTGCTTGATTACCATGTAAATGATTGGTCCTCTCTTGCTCGTGTGAGTTTTTTATGAGGAATGTGTGAGGTGGAATGAATCCATTGTGCGTGTTTGTGTGAGCCTTGATTCTATTGGATTTTTAGGGAATGGGACGAATTTTCTATTGAATACCTTTTCTCTGCCTGCTGTACTTTCTGATTGTTTTGATTGTGGTCCCCATTATGTGATACACAAATTCCTTATGGTCCTCTCTTTCTCATATGATTTGTTTCCCTCTAAATGCACTTGCTTGTTTACCATGTAAATTTTTGGTCCTCTCTTGCTCGTGTGAGTTTGTTATGAGGAATGTGTGAGGTGGAATGAATCCATTGTGAGTGTTTGTGTGAGCCTTGATTCTATGGGATTTTTAGGGAATGGGACGAATTTTCTATTGAGTGCCTTTTCTCTGCCTGCTGTACTTTCTGATTGTTTTGATTGTGGTCCCTATTATGTGATACACAAATTCCTTATGGTCCTCTCTTTCTCATATGATTTGTTTACCTCTAAATGCACTTGCTTGATTACCATGTAAATGATTGGTCCTCTCTTGCTCGTGTGAGTTTTTTATGAGGAATGTGTGAGGTGGAATGAATCCATTGTGCGTGTTTGTGTGAGCCTTGATTCTATGGGATTTTTTTGGGAATGGGACGAATTTTCTATTGAATACCTTTTCTCTGCCTGTTGTACTTTCTGATTGTTTTGATTGTGGTCCCCATTATGTGATACACAAATTCCTTATGGTCCTCTCTTTCTCATATGATTTGTTTACCTCTAAATGCACTTGCTTGTTTACCATGTAAATTTTTGGTCCTCTCTTGCTCGTGTGAGTTTGTTATGAGGAATGTGTGAGGTGGAATGAATCCATTGTGAGTGTTTGTGTGAGCCTTGATTCTATGGGATTTTTAGGGAATGGGACGAATTTTCTATTGAGTACCTTTTCTCTGCCTGCTGTACTTTCTGATTGTTTTGATTGTTGTCCCCATTATGTGATACACAAATTCCTTATGGTCCTCTCTTTCTCATATGATTTGTTTACCTCTAAATGCACTTGCTTGTTTACCATGTAAATGATTGGTCCTCTCTTGCTCGTGTGAGTTTGTTATGAGGAATGTGTGAGGTGGAATGAATCCATTGTGAGTGTTTGTGTGAGCCTTGATTCTATGGAATTTTTAGGGAATGGCACGAATTTTCTATTGAGTACCTTTTCTCTGCCTGCTGTACTTTCTGATTGTTTTGATTGTGGTCCCCATTATGTGATACACAAATTCCTTATGGTCCTCTCTTTCTCATATGATTTGTTTACCTCTAAATGCACTTGCTTGTTTACCATGTAAATGATTGGTCCTCTCTTGCTCGTGTGAGTTTGTTATGAGGAATGTGTGAGGTGGAATGAATCCATTGTGAGTGTTTGTGTGAGCCTTGATTCTATGGGATTTTTAGGGAATGGGACGAATTTTCTATTGAGTACCTTTTCTCTGCCTGCTGTACTTTTTGATTGTTTTGATTGTGGTCCCCATTATGTGATAACAAATTCCTTATGGTCCTCTCTTTCTCATATGATTTGTTTACCTCTAAATGCACTTGCTTGTTTACCATGTAAATGATTGGTCCTCTCTTGCTCGTGTGAGTTTGTTATGAGGAATGTGTGAGGTGGAATGAATCCATTGTGAGTGTTTGTGTGAGCCTTGATTCTATGGGATTTTTAGGGAGTGGGGCGAATTTTCTATTGAGTACCTTTTCTCTGCATGCTTTACTTTCTGATTGTTTTGATTGTGGTCCCCATTATGTGATACACAAATTCCTTATGGTCCTCTCTTTCTCATATGATTTATTTACCTCTAAATGCACTTGCTTGTTTACCATGTAAATTATTGGTCCTCTGTTGCTCGTGTGAGTTTGTTATGAGGAATGTGTGAGGTGGAATGAATCCATTGTGAGTGTTTGTGTGAGCCTTGATTCTATGGGATTTTTAGGGAATGGGACGAATTTTCTATTAAGTACCTTTTCTCTGCCTGCTGTACTTTCTGATTGTTTTGATTGTGGTCCCTATTATGTGATACACAAATTCCTTATGGTCCTCTCTTTCTCATATGATTTGTTTACCTCTAAATGCACTTGCTTGTTTACCATGTTAATGATTGGTCCTCTCTTGCTCGTGTGAGTTTATTATGAGGAATGTGTGAGGTGGAGAATCCATTGTGAGTGTTTGTGTGAGCCTTGATTCTATGGGATTTTTAGGGAATGGGACGAATTTTCTATTGAGTACCTTTTCTCTGCCTGCTGTACTTTCTGATTGTTTTGATTGTTGTCCCCATTATGTGATACACAAATTTCTTATGGTCCTCTCTTTCTCATATGATTTGTTTACCTCTAAATGCACTTGCTTGTTTACCATGTAAATGATTGGTCCTCTCTTGCTCGTGTGAGTTTGTTATGAGGAATGTGTGAGGTGGAATGAATCCATTGTGCGTGTTTGTGTGAGCCTTGATTCTATGGGATTTTTTTGGGAATGGGACGAATTTTCTATTGAATACCTTTTCTCTGCCTGTTGTACTTTCTGATTGTTTTGATTGTGGTCCCCATTATGTGATACACAAATTCCTTATGGTCCTCTCTTTCTCATATGATTTGTTTACCTCTAAATGCACTTGCTTGTTTACCATGTAAATTTTTGGTCCTCTCTTGCTCGTGTGAGTTTGTTATGAGGAATGTGTGAGGTGGAATGAATCCATTGTGAGTGTTTGTGTGAGCCTTGATTCTATGGGATTTTTAGGGAATGGGACGAATTTTCTATTGAGTACCTTTTCTCTGCCTGCTGTACTTTCTGATTGTTTTGATTGTTGTCCCCATTATGTGATACACAAATTCCTTATGGTCCTCTCTTTCTCATATGATTTGTTTACCTCTAAATGCACTTGCTTGTTTACCATGTAAATGATTGGTCCTCTCTTGCTCGTGTGAGTTTGTTATGAGGAATGTGTGAGGTGGAATGAATCCATTGTGAGTGTTTGTGTGAGCCTTGATTCTATGGAATTTTTAGGGAATGGCACGAATTTTCTATTGAGTACCTTTTCTCTGCCTGCTGTACTTTCTGATTGTTTTGATTGTGGTCCCCATTATGTGATACACAAATTCCTTATGGTCCTCTCTTTCTCATATGATTTGTTTACCTCTAAATGCACTTGCTTGTTTACCATGTAAATGATTGGTCCTCTCTTGCTCGTGTGAGTTTGTTATGAGGAATGTGTGAGGTGGAATGAATCCATTGTGAGTGTTTGTGTGAGCCTTGATTCTATGGGATTTTTAGGGAATGGGACGAATTTTCTATTGAGTACCTTTTCTCTGCCTGCTGTACTTTTTGATTGTTTTGATTGTGGTCCCCATTATGTGATAACAAATTCCTTATGGTCGTCTCTTTCTCATATGATTTGTTTACCTCTAAATGCACTTGCTTGTTTACCATGTAAATGATTGGTCCTCTCTTGCTCGTGTGAGTTTGTTATGAGGAATGTGTGAGGTGGAATGAATCCATTGTGAGTGTTTGTGTGAGCCTTGATTCTATGGGATTTTTAGGGAGTGGGGCGAATTTTCTATTGAGTACCTTTTCTCTGCATGCTTTACTTTCTGATTGTTTTGATTGTGGTCCCCATTATGTGATACACAAATTCCTTATGGTCCTCTCTTTCTCATATGATTTATTTACCTCTAAATGCACTTGCTTGTTTACCATGTAAATTATTGGTCCTCTGTTGCTCGTGTGAGTTTGTTATGAGGAATGTGTGAGGTGGAATGAATCCATTGTGAGTGTTTGTGTGAGCCTTGATTCTATGGGATTTTTAGGGAATGGGACGAATTTTCTATTAAGTACCTTTTCTCTGCCTGCTGTACTTTCTGATTGTTTTGATTGTGGTCCCTATTATGTGATACACAAATTCCTTATGGTCCTCTCTTTCTCATATGATTTGTTTACCTCTAAATGCACTTGCTTGTTTACCATGTTAATGATTGGTCCTCTCTTGCTCGTGTGAGTTTATTATGAGGAATGTGTGAGGTGGAGAATCCATTGTGAGTGTTTGTGTGAGCCTTGATTCTATGGGATTTTTAGGGAATGGGACGAATTTTCTATTGAGTACCTTTTCTCTGCCTGCTGTACTTTCTGATTGTTTTGATTGTTGTCCCCATTATGTGATACACAAATTTCTTATGGTCCTCTCTTTCTCATATGATTTGTTTACCTCTAAATGCACTTGCTTGTTTACCATGTAAATGATTGGTCCTCTCTTGCTCGTGTGAGTTTGTTATGAGGAATGTGTGAGGTGGAATGAATCCATTGTGAGTGTTTGTGTGAGCCTTGATTCTATGGAATTTTTAGGGAATGGCACGAATTTTCTATTGAGTACCTTTTCTCTGCCTGCTGTACTTTCTGATTGTTTTGATTGTGGTCCCCATTATGTGATACACAAATTCCTTATGGTCCTCTCTTTCTCATATGATTTGTTTACCTCTAAATGCACTTGCTTGTTTACCATGTAAATGATTGGTCCTCTCTTGCTCGTGTGAGTTTGTTATGAGGAATGTGTGAGGTGGAATGAATCCATTGTGAGTGTTTGTGTGAGCCTTGATTCTATGGGATTTTTAGGGAGTGGGGCGAATTTTCTATTGAGTACCTTTTCTCTGCATGCTTTACTTTCTGATTGTTTTGATTGTTGTCCCCATTATGTGATAACAAATTCCTTATGGTCCTCTCTTTCTCATATGATTTGTTTACCTCTAAATGCACTTGCTTGTTTACCATGTAAATGATTGGTCCTCTCTTGCTCGTGTGAGTTTGTTATGAGGAATGTGTGAGGTGGAATGAATCCATTGTGAGTGTTTGTGTGAGCCTTGATTCTATGGGATTTTTAGGGAATGGGACGAATTTTCTATTGAGTGCCTTTTCTCTGCCTGCTGTACTTTCTGATTGTTTTGATTGTGGTCCCTATTATGTGATACACAAATTCCTTATGGTCCTCTCTTTCTCATATGATTTGTTTACCTCTAAATGCACTTGCTTGATTACCATGTAAATGATTGGTCCTCTCTTGCTCGTGTGAGTTTTTTATGAGGAATGTGTGAGGTGGAATGAATCCATTGTGCGTGTTTGTGTGAGCCTTGATTCTATGGGATTTTTTTGGGAATGGGACGAATTTTCTATTGAATACCTTTTCTCTGCCTGTTGTACTTTCTGATTGTTTTGATTGTGGCCCCCATTATGTGATACACAAATTCCTTATGGTCCTCTCTTTCTCATATGATTTGTTTACCTCTAAATGCACTTGCTTGTTTACCATGTAAATTTTTGGTCCTCTCTTGCTCGTGTGAGTTTGTTATGAGGAATGTGTGAGGTGGAATGAATCCATTGTGAGTGTTTGTGTGAGCCTTGATTCTATGGGATTTTTAGGGAATGGGACGAATTTTCTATTGAGTACCTTTTCTCTGCCTGCTGTACTTTCTGATTGTTTTGATTGTTGTCCCCATTATGTGATACACAAATTCCTTATGGTCCTCTCTTTCTCATATGATTTGTTTACCTCTAAATGCACTTGCTTGTTTACCATGTAAATGATTGGTCCTCTCTTGCTCGTGTGAGTTTGTTATGAGGAATGTGTGAGGTGGAATGAATCCCTTGTGAGTGTTTGTGTGAGCCTTGATTCTATGGAATTTTTAGGGAATGGCACGAATTTTCTATTGAGCACCTTTTCTCTGCCTGCTGTACTTTCTGATTGTTTTGATTGTGGTCCCCATTATGTGATACACAAATTCCTTATGGTCCTCTCTTTCTCATATGATTTGTTTACCTCTAAATGCACTTGCTTGTTTACCATGTAAATGATTGGTCCTCTCTTGCTCGTGTGAGTTTGTTATGAGGAATGTGTGAGGTGGAATGAATCCCTTGTGAGTGTTTGTGTGAGCCTTGATTCTATGGAATTTTTAGGGAATGGCACGAATTTTCTATTGAGCACCTTTTCTCTGCCTGCTGTACTTTCTGATTGTTTTGATTGTGGTCCCCATTATGTGATACACAAATTCCTTATGGTCCTCTCTTTCTCATATGATTTGTTTACCTCTAAATGCACTTGCTTGTTTACCATGTAAATGATTGGTCCTCTCTTGCTCGTGTGAGATTGTTATGAGGAATGTGTGAGGTGGAATGAATCCATTGTGAGTGTTTGTGTGAGCCTTGATTCTATGGGATTTTTAGGGAATGGGACGAATTTTCTATTGAGTACCTTTTCTCTGCCTGCTGTACTTTTTGATTGTTTTGATTGTGGTCCCCATTATGTGATAACAAATTCCTTATGGTCCTCTCTTTCTCATATGATTTGTTTACCTCTAAATGCACTTGCTTGTTTACCATGTAAATGATTGGTCCTCTCTTGCTCGTGTGAGTTTGTTATGAGGAATGTGTGAGGTGGAATGAATCCATTGTGAGTGTTTGTGTGAGCCTTGATTCTATGGGATTTTTAGGGAGTGGGGCGAATTTTCTATTGAGTACCTTTTCTCTGCATGCTTTACTTTCTGATTGTTTTGATTGTGGTCCCCATTATGTGATACACAAATTCCTTATGGTCCTCTCTTTCTCATATGATTTATTTACCTCTAAATCACTTGCTTGTTTACCATGTAAATTATTGGTCCTCTGTTGCTCGTGTGAGTTTGTTATGAGGAATGTGTGAGGTGTAATGAATCCATTGTGAGTGTTTGTGTGAGCCTTGATTCTATGGGATTTTTAGGGAATGGGACGAATTTTCTATTGAGTACCTTTTCTCTGCCTGCTGTACTTTCTGATTGTTTTGATTGTTGTCCCCATTATGTGATACACAAATTCCTTATGGTCCTCTCTTTCTCATATGATTTGTTTACCTCTAAATGCACTTGCTTGTTTACCATGTAAATGATTGGTCCTCTCTTGCTCGTGTGAGTTTGTTATGAGGAATGTGTGAGGTGGAATGAATCCCTTGTGAGTGTTTGTGTGAGCCTTGATTCTATGGAATTTTTAGGGAATGGCACGAATTTTCTATTGAGCACCTTTTCTCTGCCTGCTGTACTTTCTGATTGTTTTGATTGTGGTCCCCATTATGTGATACACAAATTCCTTATGGTTCTCTCTTTCTCATATGATTTGTTTACCTCTAAATGCACTTGCTTGTTTACCATGTAAATGATTGGTCCTCTCTTGCTCGTGTGAGATTGTTATGAGGAATGTGTGAGGTGGAATGAATCCATTGTGAGTGTTTGTGTGAGCCTTGATTCTATGGGATTTTTAGGGAATGGGACGAATTTTCTATTGAGTACCTTTTCTCTGCCTGCTGTACTTTTTGATTGTTTTGATTGTGGTCCCCATTATGTGATAACAAATTCCTTATGGTCCTCTCTTTCTCATATGATTTGTTTACCTCTAAATGCACTTGCTTGTTTACCATGTAAATGATTGGTCCTCTCTTGCTCGTGTGAGTTTGTTATGAGGAATGTGTGAGGTGGAATGAATCCATTGTGAGTGTTTGTGTGAGCCTTGATTCTATGGGATTTTTAGGGAGTGGGGCGAATTTTCTATTGAGTACCTTTTCTCTGCATGCTTTACTTTCTGATTGTTTTGATTGTGGTCCCCATTATGTGATACACAAATTCCTTATGGTCCTCTCTTTCTCATATGATTTATTTACCTCTAAATCACTTGCTTGTTTACCATGTAAATTATTGGTCCTCTGTTGCTCGTGTGAGTTTGTTATGAGGAATGTGTGAGGTGTAATGAATCCATTGTGAGTGTTTGTGTGAGCCTTGATTCTATGGGATTTTTAGGGAATGGGACGAATTTTCTATTAAGTACCTTTTCTCTGCCTGCTGTACTTTCTGATTGTTTTGATTGTGGTCCCTATTATGTGATACACAAATTCCTTATGGTCCTCTCTTTCTCATATGATTTGTTTACCTCTAAATGCACTTGCTTGTTTACCATGTTAATGATTGGTCCTCTCTTGCTCGTGTGAGTTTGTTATGAGGAATGTGTGAGGTGGAGAATCCATTGTGAGTGTTTGTGTGAGCCTTGATTCTATGGGATTTTTAGGGAATGGGACGAATTTTCTATTGAGTACCTTTTCTCTGCCTGCTTTACTTTCTGATTGTTTTGATTGTGGTCCCCATTATGTGATACACAAATTCCTTATGGTCCTCTCTTTCTCATATGATTTATTTACCTCTAAATCACTTGCTTGTTTACCATGTAAATTATTGGTCCTCTGTTGCTCGTGTGAGTTTGTTATGAGGAATGTGTGAGGTGGAATGAATCCATTGTGAGTGTTTGTGTGAGCCTTGATTCTATGGGATTTTTAGGGAATGGGACGAATTTTCTATTGAGTACCTTTTCTCTGCCTGCTGTACTTTCTGATTGTTTTGATTGTTGTCCCCATTATGTGATACACAAATTCCTTATGGTCCTCTCTTTCTCATATGATTTGTTTACCTCTAAATGCACTTGCTTGTTTACCATGTAAATGATTGGTCCTCTCTTGCTCGTGTGAGTTTGTTATGAGGAATGTGTGAGGTGGAATGAATCCCTTGTGAGTGTTTGTGTGAGCCTTGATTCTATGGAATTTTTAGGGAATGGCACGAATTTTCTATTGAGCACCTTTTCTTTGCCTGCTGTACTTTCTGATTGTTTTGATTGTGGTCCCCATTATGTGATACACAAATTCCTTATGGTCCTCTCTTTCTCATATGATTTGTTTACCTCTAAATGCACTTGCTTGTTTACCATGTAAATGATTGGTCCTCTCTTGCTCGTGTGAGATTGTTATGAGGAATGTGTGAGGTGGAATGAATCCATTGTGAGTGTTTGTGTGAGCCTTGATTCTATGGGATTTTTAGGGAATGGGACGAATTTTCTATTGAGTACCTTTTCTCTGCCTGCTGTACTTTTTGATTGTTTTGATTGTGGTCCCCATTATGTGATAACAAATTCCTTATGATCCTCTCTTTCTCATATGATTTGTTTACCTCTAAATGCACTTGCTTGTTTACCATGTAAATGATTGGTCCTCTCTTGCTCGTGTGAGTTTGTTATGAGGAATGTGTGAGGTGGAATGAATCCATTGTGAGTGTTTGTGTGAGCCTTGATTCTATGGGATTTTTAGGGAGTGGGGCGAATTTTCTATTGAGTACCTTTTCTCTGCATGCTTTACTTTCTGATTGTTTTGATTGTGGTCCCCATTATGTGATACACAAATTCCTTATGGTCCTCTCTTTCTCATATGATTTATTTACCTCTAAATCACTTGCTTGTTTACCATGTAAATTATTGGTCCTCTGTTGCTCGTGTGAGTTTGTTATGAGGAATGTGTGAGGTGGAATGAATCCATTGTGAGTGTTTGTGTGAGCCTTGATTCTATGGGATTTTTAGGGAATGGGACGAATTTTCTATTAAGTACCTTTTCTCTGCCTGCTGTACTTTCTGATTGTTTTGATTGTGGTCCCTATTATGTGATACACAAATTCCTTATGGTCCTCTCTTTCTCATATGATTTGTTTACCTCTAAATGCACTTGCTTGTTTACCATGTTAATGATTGGTCCTCTCTTGCTCGTGTGAGTTTGTTATGAGGAATGTGTGAAGTGGAGAATCCATTGTGAGTGTTTGTGTGAGCCTTGATTCTATGGGATTTTTAGGGAATGGGACGAATTTTCTATTGAGTACCTTTTCTCTGCCTGCTTTACTTTCTGATTGTTTTGAGTGTTGTCCCCATTATGTGATACACAAATTTCTTATGGTCCTCTCTTTCTCATATGATTTGTTTACCTCTAAATGCACTTGTTTGTTTACCATGTAAATGATTGGTCCTCTCTTGCTCGTGTGAGTTTGTTATGAGGAATGTGTGAGGTGGAATGAATCCATTGTGAGTGTTTGTGTGAGCCTTGAGTCTATGTAATTTTTAGGGAATGGCACGAATTTTCTATTGAGTACCTTTTCTCTGCCTGCTGTACTTTCTGATTGTTTTGATTGTGGTCCCCATTATGTGATACACAAATTCCTTATGGTCCTCTCTTTCTCATATGATTTGTTTACCTCTAAATGCACTTGCTTGTTTACCATGTAAATTATTGGTCCTCTGTTGCTCGTGTGAGTTTGTTATGAGGAATGTGTGAGGTGGAATGAATCCATTGTGAGTGTTTGTGTGAGCCTTGATTCTATGGGATTTTTAGGGAATGGGACGAATTTTCTTTTAAGTACCTTTTCTCTGCCTGCTGTACTTTCTGGTTGTTTTGATTGTGGTCCCTATTATGTGATACACAAATTCCTTATGGTCCTCTCTTTCTCATATGATTTGTTTACCTCTAAATGCACTCGCTTGTTTACCATGTTAATGATTGGTCCTCTCTTGCTCGTGTGAGTTTGTTATGAGGAATGTGTGAGGTGGAGAATCCATTGTGAGTGTTTGTGTGAGCCTTGATTCTATGGGATTTTTAGGGAATGGGACGAATTTTCTATTGAGTACCTTTTCTCTGCCTGCTGTACTTTCTGATTGTTTTGATTGTTGTCCCCATTATGTGATACACAAATTTCTTATGGTCCTCTCTTTCTCATATGATTTGTTTACCTCTAAATGCACTTGCTTGTTTACCATGTAAATGATTGGTCCTCTCTTGCTCGTGTGAGTTTGTTATGAGGAATGTGTGAGGTGGAATGAATCCATTGTGAGTGTTTGTGTGAGCCTTGATTCTATGGAATTTTTAGGGAATGGCACGAATTTTCTATTGAGTACCTTTTCTCTGCCTGCTGTACTTTCTGATTGTTTTGATTGTGGTCCCCATTATGTGATACACAAATTCCTTATGGTCCTCTCTTTCTCATATGATTTGTTTACCTCTAAATGCACTTGCTTGTTTACCATGTAAATGATTGGTCCTCTCTTGCTCGTGTGAGTTTTTTATGAGGAATGTGTGAGGTGGAATGAATCCATTGTGCGTGTTTGTGTGAGCCTTGATTCTATGGGATTTTTAGGGAATGGGACGAATTTTCTATTGAATACCTTTTCTCTGCCTGCTGTACTTTTTGATTATTTTGATTGTGGTCCCCATTATGTGATACACAAATTCCTTATGGTCCTCTCTTTCTCATATGATTTCTTTACCTCTAAATGCACTTGCTTGTTTACCATGTAAATGATTGGTCCTCTCTTGCTCGTGTGAGTTTGTTATGAGGAATGTGTGAGGTGGAATGAATCCATTGTGAGTGTTTGTGTGAGCCTTGATTCTATGGGATTTTTAGGGAATGGGACGAATTTTCTATTGAGTACCTTTTCTCTGCCTGCTGTACTTTCTGATTGTTTTGATTGTGGTCCCTATTATGTGATACACAAATTCCTTATGGTCATCTCTTTCTCATATGATTTGTTTACCTCTAAATGCACTTGCTTGATTACCATGTAAATGATTGGTCCTCTCTTGCTCGTGTGAGTTTTTTATGAGGAATGTGTGAGGTGGAATGAATCCATTGTGCGTGTTTGTGTGAGCCTTGATTATATCGGATTTTTAGGGAATGGGACGAATTTTCTATTGAATACCTTTTCTCTGCCTGTTGTGCTTTCTGATTGTTTTGATTGTGGTCCCCATTATGTGATCCACAAATTCCTTATGGTCCTCTCTTTCAAATATGATTTGTTTACCTCTAAATGCACTTGCTTGTTTACCATGTAAATTTTTGGTCCTCTCTTGCTCGTGCGAGTTTGTTATGAGGAATGTGTGAGGTGGAATGAATCCATTGTGAGTGTTTGTGTGAGCCTTAATTCTATGGGAATTTTAGGGAATGGGACGAATTTTCTATTGAGTACCTTTTCTCTGCCTGCTGTACTTTTTGATTGTTTTGATTGTTGTCCCCATTATGTGATACACAAATTCCTTACGGTCCTCTCTTTCTCATATGATTTGTTTACCTCTAAATGCACTTGCTTGTTTACCATGTAAATGATTGGTCCTCTCTTGCTCGTGTGAGTTTGTTATGAGGAATGTGTGAGGTGGAATGAATCCATTGTGAGTTTTATTGTGAGCCTTGATTCTATGGAATTTTTAGGGAATGGCACGAATTTTCTATTGAGTACCTTTTCTCTGCCTGCTGTACTTTCTGATTGTTTTGATTGTGGTCCCCATTATGTGATACACAAATTCCTTATGGTCCTCTCTTTCTCATGTGATTTGTTTACCTCTAAATGCACTTGCTTGTTTACCATGTAAATGATTGGTCCTCTCTTGCTCGTGTGATTTTTTTATGAGGAATGTGTGAGGTGGAATGAATCCATTGTGCGTGTTTGTGTGAGCCTTGATTCTATGGGATTTTTAGGGAATGGGACGAATTTTCTATTGAATACCTTTTCTCTGCCTGCTGTACTTTTTGATTATTTTGATTGTGGTCCCCATTATGTTATACACAAATTCCTTATGGTCCTCTCTTTCTCATATGATTTCTTTACCTCTAAATGCACTTGCTTGTTTACCATGTAAATGATTGGTCCTCTCTTGCTCGTGTGAGTTTGTTATGAGGAATGTGTGAGGTGGAATGAATCCATTGTGAGTGTTTGTGTGAGCCTTGATTCTATGGAATTTTTAGGGAATGGCACGAATTTTCTATTGAGTACCTTTTCTCTGCCTGCTGTACTTTCTGATTGTTTTGATTGTGGTCCCCATTATGTGATACACAAATTCCTTATGGTCCTCTCTTTCTCATATGATTTGTTTACCTCTAAATGCACTTGCTTGTTTACCATGTAAATGATTGGTCCTCTCTTGCTCGTGTGAGTTTTTTATGAGGAATGTGTGAGGTGGAATGAATCCATTGTGCGTGTTTGTGTGAGCCTTGATTCTATGGGATTTTTAGGGAATGGGACGAATTTTCTATTGAATACCTTTTCTCTGCCTGCTGTACTTTTTGATTGTTTTGATTGTGGTCCCCATTATGTGATACACAAATTCCTTATGGTCCTCTCTTTCTCATATGATTTGTTTACCTCTAAATGCACTTGCTTGATTACCATGTAAATGATTGGTCCTCTCTTGCTCATGTGAGTTTGTTATGAGGAATGTGTGAGGTGGAATGAATCCATTGTGAGTGTTTGTGTGAGCCTTGATTCTATGGAATTTTTAGGGAATGGCACGAATTTTCTATTGAGTACCTTTTCTCTGCCTGCTGTACTTTCTGATTATTTTGATTGTGGTCCCCATTATGTGATACACAAATTCCTTATGGTCCTCTCTTTCTCATATGATTTGTTTACCTCTAAATGCACTTGCTTGTTTACCATGTAAATGATTGGTCCTCTCTTGCTCGTGTGAGTTTTTTATGAGGAATGTGTGAGGTGGAATGAATCCATTGAGCGTGTTTGTGTGAGCCTTGATTCTATGGGATTTTTAGGGAATGGGACGAATTTTCTATTGAATACCTTTTCTCTGCCTGCTGTACTTTTTGATTATTTTGATTGTGGTCCCCATTATGTGATACACAAATTCCTTATGGTCCTCTCTTTCTCATATGATTTCTTTACCTCTAAATGCACTTGCTTGTTTACCATGTAAATGATTGGTCCTCTCTTGCTCGTTTGAGTTTGTTATGAGGAATGTGTGAGGTGGAATGAATCCATTGTGAGTGTTTGTGTGAGCCTTGATTCTATGGGATTTTTAGGGAATGGGACGAATTTTCTATTGAGTACCTTTTCTCTGCCTGCTGTACTTTCTGATTGTTTTGATTGTGGTCCCTATTATGTGATACACAAATTCCTTATGGTCATCTCTTTCTCATATGATTTGTTTACCTCTAAATGCACTTGCTTGATTACCATGTAAATGATTGGTCCTCTCTTGCTCGTGTGAGTTTTTTATGAGGAATGTGTGAGGTGGAATGAATCCATTGTGCGTGTTTGTGTGAGCCTTGATTATATCGGATTTTTAGGGAATGGGACGAATTTTCTATTGAATACCTTTTCTCTGCCTGTTGTGCTTTCTGATTGTTTTGATTGTGGTCCCCATTATGTGATCCACAAATTCCTTATGGTCCTCTCTTTCAAATATGATTTGTTTACCTCTAAATGCACTTGCTTGTTTACCATGTAAATTTTTGGTCCTCTCTTGCTCGTGCGAGTTTGTTATGAGGAATGTGTGAGGTGGAATGAATCCATTGTGAGTGTTTGTGTGAGCCTTGATTCTATGGGAATTTTAGGGAATGGGACGAATTTTCTATTGAGTACCTTTTCTCTGCCTGCTATACTTTTTGATTGTTTTGATTGTTGTCCCCATTATGTGATACACAAATTCCTTACGGTCCTCTCTTTCTCATATGATTTGTTTACCTCTAAATGCACTTGCTTGTTTACCATGTAAATGATTGGTCCTCTCTTGCTCGTGTGAGTTTGTTATGAGGAATGTGTGAGGTGGAATGAATCCATTGTGAGTTTTATTGTGAGCCTTGATTCTATGGAATTTTTAGGGAATGGCACGAATTTTCTATTGAGTACCTTTTCTCTGCCTGCTGTACTTTCTGATTGTTTTGATTGTGGTCCCCATTATGTGATACACAAATTCCTTATGGTCCTCTCTTTCTCATGTGATTTGTTTACCTCTAAATGCACTTGCTTGTTTACCATGTAAATGATTGGTCCTCTCTTGCTTGTGTGATTTTTTTATGAGGAATGTGTGAGGTGGAATGAATCCATTGTGCGTGTTTGTGTGAGCCTTGATTCTATGGGATTTTTAGGGAATGGGACGAATTTTCTATTGAATACCTTTTCTCTGCCTGCTGTACTTTTTGATTATTTTGATTGTGGTCCCCATTATGTTATACACAAATTCCTTATGGTCCTCTCTTTCTCATATGATTTCTTTACCTCTAAATGCACTTGCTTGTTTACCATGTAAATGATTGGTCCTCTCTTGCTCGTGTGAGTTTGTTATGAGGAATGTGTGAGGTGGAATGAATCCATTGTGAGTGTTTGTGTGAGCCTTGATTCTATGGAATTTTTAGGGAATGGCACGAATTTTCTATTGAGTACCTTTTCTCTGCCTGCTGTACTTTCTGATTGTTTTGATTGTGGTCCCCATTATGTGATACACAAATTCCTTATGGTCCTCTCTTTCTCATATGATTTGTTTACCTCTAAATGCACTTGCTTGTTTACCATGTAAATGATTGGTCCTCTCTTGCTCGTGTGAGTTTTTTATGAGGAATGTGTGAGGTGGAATGAATCCATTGTGCGTGTTTGTGTGAGCCTTGATTCTATGGGATTTTTAGGGAATGGGACGAATTTTCTATTGAATACCTTTTCTCTGCCTGCTGTACTTTTTGATTGTTTTGATTGTGGTCCCCATTATGTGATACACAAATTCCTTATGGTCCTCTCTTTCTCATATGATTTGTTTACCTCTAAATGCACTTGCTTGATTACCATGTAAATGATTGGTCCTCTCTTGCTCGTGTGAGTTTGTTATGAGGAATGTGTGAGGTGGAATGAATCCATTGTGAGTGTTTGTGTGAGCCTTGATTCTATGGAATTTTTAGGGAATGGCACGAATTTTCTATTGAGTACCTTTTCTCTGCCTGCTGTACTTTCTGATTGTTTTGATTGTGGTCCCCATTATGTGATACACAAATTGCTTATGGTCCTCTCTTTCTCATATGATTTGTTTACCTCTAAATGCACTTGCTTGTTTACCATGTAAATGATTGGTCCTCTCTTGCTCGTGTGAGTTTTTTATGAGGAATGTGTGAGGTGGAATGAATCCATTGTGCGTGTTTGTGTGAGCCTTGATTCTATGGGATTTTTAGGGAATGGGACGAATTTTCTATTGAATACCTTTTCTCTGCCTGCTGTACTTTTTGATTATTTTGATTGTGGTCCCCATTATGTGATACACAAATTCCTTATGGTCCTCTCTTTCTCATATGATTTCTTTACCTCTAAATGCACTTGCTTGTTTACCATGTAAATGATTGGTCCTCTCTTGCTCGTTTGAGTTTGTTATGAGGAATGTGTGAGGTGGAATGAATCCATTGTGAGTGTTTGTGTGAGCCTTGATTCTATGGGATTTTTAGGGAATGGGACAAATTTTCTATTGAGTACCTTTTCTCTGCCTGCTGTACTTTCTGATTGTTTTGATTGTGGTCCCTATTATGTGATACACAAATTCCTTATGGTCATCTCTTTCTCATATGATTTGTTTACCTCTAAATGCACTTGCTTGATTACCATGTAAATGATTGGTCCTCTCTTGCTCGTGTGAGTTTTTTATGAGGAATGTGTGAGGTGGAATGAATCCATTGTGCGTGTTTGTGTGAGCCTTGATTATATGGGATTTTTAGGGAATGGGACGAATTTTCTATTGAATACCTTTTCTCTGCCTGTTGTACTTTCTGATTGTTTTGATTGTGGTCCCCATTATGTGATCCACAAATTCCTTATGGTCCTCTCTTTCAAATATGATTTGTTTACCTCTAAATGCACTTGCTTGTTTACCATGTAAATTTTTGGTCCTCTCTTGCTCGTGCGAGTTTGTTATGAGGAATGTGTGAGGTGGAATGAATCCATTGTGAGTGTTTGTGTGAGCCTTGATTCTATGGGAATTTTAGGGAATGGGACGAATTTTCTATTGAGTACCTTTTCTCTGCCTGCTGTACTTTTTGATTGTTTTGATTGTTGTCCCCATTATGTGATACACAAATTCCTTACGGTCCTCTCTTTCTCATATGATTTGTTTACCTCTAAATGCACTTGCTTGTTTACCATGTAAATGATTGGTCCTCTCTTGCTCGTGTGAGTTAGTTATGAGGAATGTGTGAGGTGGAATGAATCCATTGTGAGTGTTTGTGTGAGCCTTGATTCTATGGGACTTTTAGGGAATGGGACGAATTTTCTATTGAGTACCTTTTCTCTGCCTGCTGTACTTTCTGATTGTTTTGATTGTGGTCCCTATTATGTGATACACAAATTCCTTATGGTCCTTTCTTTCTCATATGATTTGTTTACCTCTAAATGCACTTGCTTAATTACCATGTAAATGATTGGTCCTCTCTTGCTCGTGTGAGTTTTTTATGAGGAATGTGTGAGGCGGAATGAATCCATTGTGCGTGTTTGTGTGAGCCTTGATTCTATGGGATTTTTAGGGAATGGGACGAATTTTCTATTGAATACCTTTTCTCTGCCTGTTGTACTTTCTGATTGTTTTGATTGTGGTCTCCATTATGTGATACACAAATTCCTTATGGTCCTCTCTTTCTCATATGATTTGTTTACCTCTAAATGCACTTGCTTGTTTACCATGTAAATTTTTGGTCCTCTCTTGCTCGTGTGAGTTTGTTATGAGGAATGTGTGAGGTGGAATGAATCCATTGTGAGCCTTGATTCTATGGAATTTTTAGGGAATGGCACGAATTTTCTATTGAGTACCTTTTCTCTGCCTGCTGTACTTTCTGATTGTTTTGATAGTGGTCCCCATTATGTGATACACAAATTCCTTATGGTCCTCTCTTTCTCATATGATTTGTTTACCTCTAAATGCACTTGCTTGTTTACCATGTAAATGATTGGTCCTCTCTTGCTCGTGTGAGTTTGTTATGAGGAATGTGTGAGGTGGAATGAATCCATTGTGAGTGTTTGTGTGAGCCTTGATTCTATGGGATTTTTAGGGAATGGGACGAATTTTCTATTGAGTACCTTTTCTCTGCCTGCTGTACTTTTTGATTGTTTTGATTGTGGTCCCCATTATGTGATAACAAATTCCTTATGGTCCTCTCTTTCTCATATGATTTGTTTACCTCGAAATGCACTTGCTTGTTTACCATGTAAATGATTGGTCCTCTCTTGCTCGTGTGAGTTTGTTATGAGGAATGTGTGAGGTGGAATGAATCCATTGTGAGTGTTTGTGTGAGCCTTGATTCTATGGGATTTTTAGGGAGTGGGGCGAATTTTCTATTGATTACCTTTTCTCTGCATGCTTTACTTTCTGATTGTTTTGATTGTGGTCCCCATTATGTGATACACAAATTCCTTATGGTCCTCTCTTTCTCATATGATTTATTTACCTCTAAATGCACTTGCTTGTTTACCATGTAAATTATTGGTCCTCTGTTGCTCGTGTGAGTTTGTTATGAGGAATGTGTGAGGTGGAATGAATCCATTGTGAGTGTTTGTGTGAGCCTTGATTCTATGGGACTTTTAGGGAATGGGACGAATTTTCTATTGAGTACCTTTTCTCTGCCTGCTGTACTTTTTGATTGTTTTGATTGTTGTCCCCATTATGTGATACACAAATTCCTTACGGTCCTCTCTTTCTCATATGATTTGTTTACCTCTAAATGCACTTGCTTGTTTACCATGTAAATGATTGGTCCTCTCTTGCTCGTGTGAGTTAGTTATGAGGAATGTGTGAGGTGGAATGAATCCATTGTGAGTGTTTGTGTGAGCCTTCATTCTATGGGACTTTTAGGGAATGGGACGAATTTTCTATTGAGTACCTTTTCTCTGCCTGCTGTACTTTCTGATTGTTTTGATTGTGGTCCCTATTATGTGATACACAAATTCCTTATGGTCCTCTCTTTCTCATATGATTTGTTTACCTCTAAATGCACTTGCTTAATTACCATGTAAATGATTGGTCCTCTCTTGCTCGTGTGAGTTTTTTATGAGGAATGTGTGAGGCGGAATGAATCCATTGTGCGTGTTTGTGTGAGCCTTGATTCTATGGGATTTTTAGGGAATGGGACGAATTTTCTATTGAATACCTTTTCTCTGCCTGTTGTACTTTCTGATTGTTTTGATTGTGGTCTCCATTATGTGATACACAAATTCCTTATGGTCCTCTATTTCTCATATGATTTGTTTACCTCTAAATGCACTTGCTTGTTTACCATGTAAATTTTTGGTCCTCTCTTGCTCGTGTGAGTTTGTTATGAGGAATGTGTGAGGTGGAATGAATCCATTGTGAGTGTTTGTGTGAGCCTTGATTCTATGGAATTTTTAGGGAATGGCACGAATTTTCTATTGAGTACCTTTTCTCTGCCTGCTGTACTTTCTGATTGTTTTGATAGTGGTCCCCATTATGTGATACACAAATTCCTTATGGTCCTCTCTTTCTCATATGATTTGTTTACCTCTAAATGCACTTGCTTGTTTACCATGTAAATGATTGGTCCTCTCTTGCTCGTGTGAGTTTGTTATGAGGAATGTGTGAGGTGGAATGAATCCATTGTGAGTGTTTGTGTGAGCCTTGATTCTATGGGATTTTTAGGGAATGGGACGAATTTTCTATTGAGTACCTTTTCTCTGCCTGCTGTACTTTTTGATTGTTTTGATTGTGGTCCCCATTATGTGATAACAAATTCCTTATGGTCCTCTCTTTCTCATATGATTTGTTTACCTCGAAATGCACTTGCTTGTTTACCATGTAAATGATTGGTCCTCTCTTGCTCGTGTGAGTTTGTTATGAGGAATGTGTGAGGTGGAATGAATCCATTGTGAGTGTTTGTGTGAGCCTTGATTCTATGGGATTTTTAGGGAGTGGGGCGAATTTTCTATTGATTACCTTTTCTCTGCATGCTTTACTTTCTGATTGTTTTGATTGTGGTCCCCATTATGTGATACACAAATTCCTTATGGTCCTCTCTTTCTCATATGATTTATTTACCTCTAAATGCACTTGCTTGTTTACCATGTAAATTATTGGTCCTCTGTTGCTCGTGTGAGTTTGTTATGAGGAATGTGTGAGGTGGAATGAATCCATTGTGAGTGTTTGTGTGAGCCTTGATTCTATGGGATTTTTAGGGAATGGGACGAATTTTCTATTAAGTACCTTTTCTCTGCCTGCTGTACTTTCTGATTGTTTTGATTGTGGTCCCTATTATGTGATACACAAATTCCTTATGGTCCTCTCTTTCTCATATGATTTGTTTACCTCTAAATGCACTTGCTTGTTTACCATGTTAATGATTGGTCCTCTCTTGCTCGTGTGAGTTTGTTATGAGGAATGTGTGAGGTGGAGAATCCATTGTGAGTGTTTGTGTGAGCCTTGATTCTATGGGATTTTTAGGGAATGGGACAAATTTTCTATTGAGTACCTTTTCTCTACCTGCTGTACTTTCTGATTGTTTTGATTGTTGTCCCCATTATGTGATACACAAATTTCTTATGGTCCTCTCTTTCTCATATGATTTGTTTACCTCTAAATGCACTTGCTTGTTTACCATGTAAATGATTGGTCCTCTCTTGCTCGTGTGAGTTTGTTATGAGGAATGTGTGAGGTGGAATGAATCCATTGTGAGTGTTTGTGTGAGCCTTGATTCTATGGAATTTTTAGGGAATGGCACGAATTTTCTATTGAGTACCTTTTCTCTGCCTGCTGTACTTTCTGATTATTTTGATTGTGGTCCCCATTATGTGATACACAAATTCCTTATGGTCCTCTCTTTCTCATATGATTTGTTTACCTCTAAATGCACTTGCTTGTTTACCATGTAAATGATTGGTCCTCTCTTGCTCGTGTGAGTTTGTTATAAGGAATGTGTGAGGTGGAATGAATCCATTGTGAGTGTTTGTGTGAGCCTTGATTCTATGGGATTTTTAGGGAGTGTGGCGAATTTTCTATTGAGTACCTTTTCTCTGCATGCTTTACTTTCTGATTGTTTTGATTGTGGTCCCCATTATGTGATACACAAATTCCTTATGGTCCTCTCTTTCTCATATGATTTATTTACCTCTAAATGCACTTGCTTGTTTACCATGTAAATTATTGGTCCTCTGTTGCTCGTGTGAGTTTGTTATGAGGAATGTGTGAGGTGGAATGAATCCATTGTGAGTGTTTGTGTGAGCCTTGATTCTATGGGATTTTTAGGGAATGGGACGAATTTTCTATTAAGTACCTTTTCTCTGCCTGCTGTACTTTCTGATTGTTTTGATTGTGGTCCCTATTATGTGATACACAAATTCCTTATGGTCCTCTCTTTCTCATATGATTTGTTTACCTCTAAATGCACTTGCTTGTTTACCATGTTAATGATTGGTCCTCTCTTGCTCGTGTGAGTTTGTTATGAGGAATGTGTGAGGTGGAGAATCCATTGTGAGTGTTTGTGTGAGCCTTGATTCTATGGGATTTTTAGGGAATGGGACGAATTTTCTATTGAGTACCTTTTCTCTGCCTGCTGTACTTTCTGATTGTTTTGATTGTTGTCCCCATTATGTGATACACAAATTTCTTATGGTCCTCTCTTTCTCATATGATTTGTTTACCTCTAAATGCACTTGCTTGTTTACCATGTAAATGATTGGTCCTCTCTTGCTCGTGTGAGTTTGTTATGAGGAATGTGTGAGGTGGAATGAATCCATTGTGAGTGTTTGTGTGAGCCTTGATTCTATGGAATTTTTAGGGAATGGCACGAATTTTCTATTGAGTACCTTTTCTCTGCCTGCTGTACTTTCTGATTGTTTTGATTGTGGTCCCCATTATGTGATACACAAATTCCTTATGGTCCTCTCTTTCTCATATGATTTGTTTACCTCTAAATGCACTTGCTTGTTTACCATGTAAATGATTGGTCCTCTCTTGCTCGTGTGAGTTTTTTATGAGGAATGTGTGAGGTGGAATGAATCCATTGTGCGTGTTTGTGTGAGCCTTGATTCTATGGGATTTTTAGGGAATGGGACGAATTTTCTATTGAATACCTTTTCTCTGCCTGCTGTACTTTTTGATTATTTTGATTGTGGTCCCCATTATGTGATACACAACTTCCTTATGGTCCTCTCTTTCTCATATGATTTCTTTACCTCTAAATGCACTTGCTTGTTTACCATGTAAATGATTGGTCCTCTCTTGCTCGTGTGAGTTTGTTATGAGGAATGTGTGAGGTGGAATGAATCCATTGTGAGTGTTTGTGTGAGCCTTGATTCTATGGGATTTTTAGGGAATGGGACGAATTTTCTATTGAGTACCTTTTCTCTGCCTGCTGTACTTTCTGATTGTTTTGATTGTGGTCCCTATTATGTGATACACAAATTCCTTATGGTCATCTCTTTCTCATATGATTTGTTTACCTCTAAATGCACTTGCTTGATTACCATGTAAATGATTGGTCCTCTCTTGCTCGTGTGAGTTTTTTATGAGGAAAGTGTGAGGTGGAATGAATCCATTGTGCGTGTTTGTGTGAGCCTTGATTATATGGGATTTTTAGGGAATGGGACGAATTTTCTATTGAATACCTTTTCTCTGCCTGTTGTACTTTCTGATTGTTTTGATTGTGGTCCCCATTATGTGATACACAAATTCCTTATGGTCCTCTCTTTCTCATATGATTTGTTTACCTCTAAATGCACTTGCTTGTTTACCATGTAAATTTTTGGTCCTCTCTTGCTCGTGCGAGTTTGTTATGAGGAATGTGTGAGGTGGAATGAATCCATTGTGAGTGTTTGTGTGAGCCTTGATTCTATGGGAATTTTAGGGAATGGGACGAATTTTCTATTGAGTACCTTTTCTCTGCCTGCTGTACTTTTTGATTGTTTTGATTGTTGTCCCCATTATGTGATACACAAATTCCTTATGGTCCTCTCTTTCTCATATGATTTGTTTACCTCTAAATGCACTTGCTTGTTTACCATGTAAATGATTGGTCCTCTCTTGCTCGTGTGAGTTAGTTATGAGGAATGTGTGAGGTGGAATGAATCCATTGTGAGTGTTTGTGTGAGCCTTGATTCTATGGGATTTTTAGGGAATGGGACGAATTTTCTATTGAGTACCTTTTCTCTGCCTGCTGTACTTTCTGATTGTTTTGATTGTGGTCCCTATTATGTGATACACAAATTCCTTATGGTCCTCTCTTTCTCATATGATTTGTTTACCTCTAAATGCACTTGCTTAATTACCATGTAAATGATTGGTCCTCTCTTGCTCGTGTGAGTTTTTTATGAGGAATGTGTGAGGCGGAATGAATCCATTGTGCGTGTTTGTGTGAGCCTTGATTCTATGGGATTTTTAGGGAATGGGACGAATTTTCTATTGAATACCTTTTCTCTCCCTGTTGTACTTTCTGATTGTTTTGATTGTGGTCCCCATTATGTTATACACAAATTCCTTATGGTCCTCTCTTTCTCATATGATTTCTTTACCTCTAAATGCACTTGCTTGTTTACCATGTAAATGATTGGTCCTCTCTTGCTCGTGTGAGTTTGTTATGAGGAATGTGTGAGGTGGAATGAATCCATTGTGAGTGTTTGTGTGAGCCTTGATTCTATGGGATTTTTAGGGAATGGGACGAATTTTCTATTGAGTACCTTTTCTCTGCCTGCAGTACTTTCTGATTGTTTTGATTGTCGTCCCTATTATGTGATACACAAATTCCTTATGGTCCTCTCTTTCTCATATGATTTGTTTACCTCTAAATGCACTTGCTTGATTACCATGTAAATGATTGGTCCTCTCTTGCTCGTGTGAGTTTTTTATGAGGAATGTGTGAGGTGGAATGAATCCATTGTGCGTGTTTGTGTGAGCCTTGATTCTATGGGATTTTTAGGGAATGGGACGAATTTTCTATTGAATACCTTTTCTCTGCCTGTTGTACTTTCTGATTGTTTTGATTGTGGTCCCCATTATGTGATACACAAATTCCTTATGGTCCTCTCTTTCTCATATGATTTGTTTACCTCTAAATGCACTTGCTTGTTTACCATGTAAATTTTTGGTCCTCTCTTGCTCGTGTGAGTTTGTTATAAGGAATGTGTGAGGTGGAATGAATCCATTGTGAGTGTTTGTGTGAGCCTTGATTCTATGGGATTTTTAGGGAATGGGACGAATTTTCTATTGAGTACCTTTTCTCTGCCTGCTGTACTTTCTGATTGTTTTGATTGTTGTCCCCATTATGTGATACACAAATTCCTTATGGTCCTCTCTTTCTCATATGATTTGTTTACCTCTAAATGCACTTGCTTATTTACCATGGAAATGATTGGTCCTCTCTTGCTCGTGTGAGTTTGTTATGAGGAATGTGTGAGGTGGAATGAATCCATTGTGAGTGTTTGTGTGAGCCTTGATTCTATGGAATTTTTAGGGAATGGCACGAATTTTCTATTGAGTACCTTTTCTCTGCCTGTTGTACTTTCTGATTGTTTTGATTGTGGTCCCCATTATGTGATACACAAATTCCTTATGGTCCTCTCTTTCTCATATGATTTGTTTACCTCTAAATGCACTTGCTTGTTTACCATGTAAATGATTGGTCCTCTCTTGCTCGTGTGAGTTTTTTATGAGGAATGTGTGAGGTGGAATGAATCCATTGTGCGTGTTTGTGTGAGCCTTGATTCTATGGGATTTTTAGGGAATGGGACGAATTTTCTATTGAATACCTTTTCTCTGCCTGCTGTACTTTCCGATTGTTTTGATTGTGGTCCCCATTATGTGATACACAAATTCCTTATGGTCCTCTCTTTCTCATATGATTTGTTTACCTCTAAATGCACTTGCTTGTTTACCATGTAAATGATTGGTCCTCTCTTGCTCGTGTGAGTTTGTTATGAGGAATGTGTGAGGTGGAATGAATCCATTGTGAGTGTTTGTGTGAGCCTTGATTCTATGGGATTTTTAGGGAATGGGACGAATTTTCTATTGAATACCTTTTCTCTGCCTGTTGTACCTTCTGATTGTTTTGATTGTGGTCCCCATTATGTGATACACAAATTCCTTATGGTCCTCTCTTTCTCATATGATTTGTTTACCTCTAAATGCACTTGCTTGTTTACCATGTAAATTTTTGGTCCTCTCTTGCTCGTGTGAGTTTGTTATGAGGAATGTGTGAGGTGGAATGAATCCATTGTGAGTGTTTGTGTGAGCCTTGATTCTATGGGATTTTTAGGGAATGGGACGAATTTTCTATTGAGTACCTTTTCTCTGCCTGCTGTACTTTTTGATTGTTTTGATTGTTGTCCCAATTATGTGATACACAAATTCCTTATGGTCCTCTCTTTCTGATATGATTTGTTTACCTCTAAATGCACTTGCTTGTTTACCATGTAAATGATTGGTCCTCTCTTGCTCGTGTGAGTTTGTTATGAGGAATGTGTGAGGTGGAATGAATCCATTGTGAGTGTTTGTGTGAGCCTTGATTCTATGGGATTTTTAGGGAATGGGACGAATTTTCTTCTATTGAGTACCTTTTCTCTGCCTGCTGTACTTTCTGATTATTTTGATTGTGGTCCCTATTATGTGATACACAAATTCCTTATGGTCCTCTCTTTCTCATATGATTTGTTTACCTCTAAATGCACTTGCTTGATTACCATGTAAATGATTGGTCCTCTCTTGCTCGTGTGAGTTTTTTATGAGGAATGTGTGAGGTGGAATGAATCCATTGTGCGTGTTTGTGTGAGCCTTGATTATATGGGATTTTTAGGGAATGGGACGAATTTTCTATTGAATACCTTTTCTCTGCCTGTTGTACTTTCTGATTGTTTTGATTGTGGTCCCCATTATGTGATACACAAATTCCTTATGGTCCTCTCTTTCTCATATGATTTGTTTACCTCTAAATGCACTTGCTTGTTTACCATGTAAATTTTTTGTCCTCTCTTGCTCGTGCGAGTTTGTTATGAGGAATGTGTGAGGTGGAATGAATCCATTGTGAGTGTTTGTGTGAGCCTTGATTCTATGGGAATTTTAGGGAATGGGACGAATTTTCTATTGAGTACCTTTTCTCTGCCTGCTGTACTTTTTGATTGTTTTGATTGTTGTCCCCATTATGTGATACACAAATTCCTTATGGTCCTCTCTTTCTCATATGATTTGTTTACCTCTAAATGCACTTGCTTGTTTACCATGTAAATGATTGGTCCTCTCTTGCTCGTGTGAGTTAGTTATGAGGAATGTGTGAGGTGGAATGAATCCATTGTGAGTGTTTGTGTGAGCCTTGATTCTATGGGATTTTTAGGGAATGGGACGAATTTTCTATTGAGTACCTTTTCTCTGCCTGCTGTACTTTCTGATTGTTTTGATTGTGGTCCCTATTATGTGATACACAAATTCCTTATGGTCCTCTCTTTCTCATATGATTTGTTTACCTCTAAATGCACTTGCTTAATTACCATGTAAATGATTGGTCCTCTCTTGCTCGTGTGAGTTTTTTATGAGGAATGTGTGAGGCGGAATGAATCCATTGTGCGTGTTTGTGTGAGCCTTGATTCTATGGGATTTTTAGGGAATGGGACGAATTTTCTATTGAATACCTTTTCTCTGCCTGTTGTACCTTCTGATTGTTTTGATTGTGGTCCCCATTATGTTATACACAAATTCCTTATGGTCCTCTCTTTCTCATATGATTTCTTTACCTCTAAATGCACTTGCTTGTTTACCATGTAAATGATTGGTCCTCTCTTGCTCGTGTGAGTTTGTTATGAGGAATGTGTGAGGTGGAATGAATCCATTGTGAGTGTTTGTGTGAGCCTTGATTCTATGGGATTTTTAGGGAATGGGACGAATTTTCTATTGAGTACCTTTTCTCTGCCTGCTGTACTTTCTGATTGTTTTGATTGTGGTCCCTATTATGTGATACACAAATTCCTTATGGTCCTCTCTTTCTCATATGATTTGTTTACCTTTAAATGCACTTGCTTGACTACCATGTAAATGATTGGTCCTCTCTTGCTCGTGTGAGTTTTTTATGAGGAATGTGTGAGGTGGAATGAATCCATTGTGCGTGTTTGTGTGAGCCTTGATTCTATGGGATTTTTAGGGAATGGGACGAATTTTCTATTGAATACCTTTTCTCTGCCTGTTGTACTTTCTGATTGTTTTGATTGTGGTCCCCATTATGTGATACACAAATTCCTTATGGTCCTCTCTTTCTCATATGATTTGTTTACCTCTAAATGCACTTGCTTGTTTACCATGTAAATTTTTGGTCCTCTCTTGCTCGTGTGAGTTTGTTATGAGGAATGTGTGAGGTGGAATGAATCCATTGTGAGTGTTTGTGTGAGCCTTGATTCTATGGGATTTTTAGGGAATGGGACGAATTTTCTATTGAGTACCTTTTCTCTGCCTGCTGTACTTTCTGATTGTTTTGATTGTTGTCCCCAATATGTGATACACAAATTCCTTATGGTCCTCTCTTTCTCATATGATTTCTTTACCTCTAAATGCACTTGCTTGTTTACCATGTAAATGATTGGTCCTCTCTTGCTCGTGTGAGTTTGTTATGAGGAATGTGTGAGGTGGAATGAATCCATTGTGAGTGTTTGTGTGAGCCTTGATTCTATGGGATTTTTAGGGAATGGGACGAATTTTCTATTGAGTACCTTTTCTCTGCCTGCTGTACTTTCTGATTGTTTTGATTGTGGTCCCTATTATGTGATACACAAATTCCTTATGGTCCTCTCTTTCTCATATGATTTGTTTACCTCTAAATGCACTTGCTTGATTACCATGTAAATGATTGGTCCTCTCTTGCTCGTGTGAGTTTTTTATGAGGAATGTGTGAGGTGGAATGAATCCATTGTGCGTGTTTGTGTGAGCCTTGATTCTATGGGATTTTTAGGGAATGGGACGAATTTTCTATTGAATACCTTTTCTCTGCCTGTTGTACTTTCTGATTGTTTTGATTGTGGTCCCCATTATGTGATACACAAATTCCTTATGGTCCTCTCTTTCTCATATGATTTGTTTACCTCTAAATGCACTTGCTTGTTTACCATGTAAATTTTTGGTCCTCTCTTGCTCGTGTGAGTTTGTTATGAGGAATGTGTGAGGTGGAATGAATCCATTGTGAGTGTTTGTGTGAGCCTTGATTCTATGGGATTTTTAGGGAATGGGACGAATTTTCTATTGAGTACCTTTTCTCTGCCTGCTGTACTTTCTGATTGTTTTGATTGTTGTCCCCATTATGTGATACACAAATTCCTTATGGTCCTCTCTTTCTCATATGATTTGTTTACCTGTAAATGCACTTGCTTATTTACCATGGAAATGATTGGTCCTCTCTTGCTCGTGTGAGTTTGTTATGAGGAATGTGTGAGGTGGAATGAATCCATTGTGAGTGTTTGTGTGAGCCTTGATTCTATGGAATTTTTAGGGAATGGCACGAATTTTCTATTGTGTACCTTTTCTCTGCCTGCTGTACTTTCTGATTGTTTTGATTGTGGTCCCCATTATGTGATACACAAATTCCTTATGGTCCTCTCTTTCTCATATGATTTATTTACCTCTAAATGCAATTGCTTGTTTACCATGTAAATGATTGGTCCTCTCTTGCTCGTGTGAGTTTTTTATGAGGAATGTGTGAGGTGGAATGAATCCATTGTGCGTGTTTGTGTGAGCCTTGATTCTATGGGATTTTTAGGGAATGGGACGAATTTTCTATTGAATACCTTTTCTCTGCCTGCTGTACTTTCCGATTGTTTTGATTGTGGTCCCCATTATGTGATACACAAATTCCTTATGGTCCTCTCTTTCTCATATGATTTGTTTACCTCTAAATGCACTTGCTTGTTTACCATGTAAATGATTGGTCCTCTCTTGCTCGTGTGAGTTTGTTATGAGGAATGTGTGAGGTGGAATGAATCCATTGTGAGTGTTTGTGTGAGCCTTGATTCTATGGGATTTTTAGGGAATGGGACGAATTTTCTATTGAATACCTTTTCTCTGCCTGTTGTACCTTCTGATTGTTTTGATTGTGGTCCCCATTATGTGATACACAAATTCCTTATGGTCCTCTCTTTCTCATATGATTTGTTTACCTCTAAATGCACTTGCTTGTTTACCATGTAAATTTTTGGTCCTCTCTTGCTCGTGTGAGTTTGTTATGAGGAATGTGTGAGGTGGAATGAATCCATTGTGAGTGTTTGTGTGAGCCTTGATTCTATGGGATTTTTAGGGAATGGGACGAATTTTCTATTGAGTACCTTTTCTCTGCCTGCTGTACTTTTTGATTGTTTTGATTGTTGTCCCAATTATGTGATACACAAATTCCTTATGGTCCTCTCTTTCTGATATGATTTGTTTACCTCTAAATGCACTTGCTTGTTTACCATGTAAATGATTGGTCCTCTCTTGCTCGTGTGAGTTTGTTATGAGGAATGTGTGAGGTGGAATGAATCCATTGTGAGTGTTTGTGTGAGCCTTGATTCTATGGGATTTTTAGGGAATGGGACGAATTTTCTTCTATTGAGTACCTTTTCTCTGCCTGCTGTACTTTCTGATTATTTTGATTGTGGTCCCTATTATGTGATACACAAATTCCTTATGGTCCTCTCTTTCTCATATGATTTGTTTACCTCTAAATGCACTTGCTTGATTACCATGTAAATGATTGGTCCTCTCTTGCTCGTGTGAGTTTTTTATGAGGAATGTGTGAGGTGGAATGAATCCATTGTGCGTGTTTGTGTGAGCCTTGATTCTATGGGATTTTTAGGGAATGGGACGAATTTTCTATTGAATACCTTTTCTCTGCCTGTTGTACTTTCTGATTGTTTTGATTGTGGTCCCCATTATGTGATACACAAATTCCTTATGGTCCTCTCTTTCTCATATGATTTGTTTACCTCTAAATGCACTTGCTTGTTTACCATGTAAATGATTGGTCCTCTCTTGCTCGTGTGAGTTTTTTATGAGGAATGTGTGAGGTGGAATGAATCCATTGTGCGTGTTTGTGTGAGCCTTGATTCTATGGGATTTTTAGGGAATGGGACGAATTTTCTATTGAATACCTTTTCTCTGCCTGCTGTACTTTCTGATTGTTTTGATTGTGGTCCCCATTATGTGATACACAAATTCCTTATGGTCCTCTCTTTCTCATATGATTTGTTTACCTCTAAATGCACTTGCTTGTTTACCATGTAAATGACTGGTCCTCTCTTGCTCGTGTGAGTTTGTTATGAGGAATGTGTGAGGTGGAATGAATCCATTGTGAGTGTTTGTGTGAGCCTTGATTCTATGGGATTTTTAGGGAATGGGACGAATTTTCTATTGAGTACCTTTTCTCTGCCTGCTGTACTTTTTGATTGTTTTGATTGTGGTCCCCATTGTGTGATAACAAATTCCTTATGGTCCTCTCTTTCTCATATGATTTGTTTACGTCTAAATGCACTTGCTTGTTTACCATGTAAATGATTGGTCGTCTCTTGCTCGTGTGAGTTTGTTATGGGGAATGTGTGAGGTGGAAAGAATCCATTGTGAGTGTTTGTGTGAGCTTTGATTCTATGGGATTTTTAGGGAGTGGGACGAATTTTCTATTAAGTACCTTTTCTCTGCCTGCTGTACTTTCTGATTGTTTTGATTGTGGTCCCTATTATGTGATACACAAATTCCTTATGGTCCTCTCTTTCTCATATGATTTGTTTACCTCTAACCGCACTTGCTTGTTTACAATGTTAATGATTGGTCCTCTCTTGCTCGTGTGAGTTTGTTATGAGGAATGTGTGAGGTGGAATGAATCCATTGTGAGTGTTTGTGTGAGCCTTGATTCTATGGGATTTTTAGGGAATGGGACGAATTTTCTTCTATTGAGTACCTTTTCTCTGCCTGCTGTACTTTCTGATTATTTTGATTGTGGTCCCTATTATGTGATACACAAATTCCTTATGGTCCTCTCTTTCTCATATGATTTGTTTACCTCTAAATGCACTTGCTTGATTACCATGTAAATGATTGGTCCTCTCTTGCTCGTGTGAGTTTTTTATGAGGAATGTGTGAGGTGGAATGAATCCATTGTGCGTGTTTGTGTGAGCCTTGATTCTATGGGATTTTTAGGGAATGGGACGAATTTTCTATTGAATACCTTTTCTCTGCCTGTTGTACTTTCTGATTGTTTTGATTGTGGTCCCCATTATGTGATACACAAATTCCTTATGGTCTTCTCTTTCTCATATGATTTGTTTACCTCTAAATGCACTTGCTTGTTTACCATGTAAATGATTGGTCCTCTCTTGCTCGTGTGAGTTTTTTATGAGGAATGTGTGAGGTGGAATGAATCCATTGTGCGTGTTTGTGTGAGCCTTGATTCTATGGGATTTTTAGGGAATGGGACGAATTTTCTATTGAATACCTTTTCTCTGCCTGTTGTACTTTCTGATTGTTTTGATTGTGGTCCCCATTATGTGATACACAAATTCCTTATGGTCCTCTCTTTCTCATATGATTTGTTTACCTCTAAATGCACTTGCTTGTTTACCATGTAAATTTTTGGTCCTCTCTTGCTCGTGTGAGTTTGTTATGAGGAATGTGTGAGGTGGAATGAATCCATTGTGAGTGTTTGTGTGAGCCTTGATTCTATGGGATTTTTAGGGAATGGGACGAATTTTCTATTGAGTACCTTTTCTCTGCCTGCTGTACTTTCTGATTGTTTTGATTGTTGTCCCCATTATGTGATACACAAATTCCTTATGGTCCTCTCTTTCTCATATGATTTCTTTACCTCTAAATGCACTTGCTTGTTTACCATGTAAATGATTGGTCCTCTCTTGCTCGTGTGAGTTTGTTATGAGGAATGTGTGAGGTGGAATGAATCCATTGTGAGTGTTTGTGTGAGCCTTGATTCTATGGGATTTTTAGGGAATGGGACGAATTTTCTATTGAGTACCTTTTCTCTGCCTGCTGTACTTTCTGATTGTTTTGATTGTGGTCCCTATTATGTGATACACAAATTCCTTATGGTCCTCTCTTTCTCATATGATTTGTTTACCTCTAAATGCACTTGCTTGATTACCATGTAAATGATTGGTCCTCTCTTGCTCGTGTGAGTTTTTTATGAGGAATGTGTGAGGTGGAATGAATCCATTGTGCGTGTTTGTGTGAGCCTTGATTCTATGGGATTTTTAGGGAATGGGACGAATTTTCTATTGAATACCTTTTCTCTGCCTGTTGTACTTTCTGATTGTTTTGATTGTGGTCCCCATTATGTGATACACAAATTCCTTATGGTCCTCTCTTTCTCATATGATTTGTTTACCTCTAAATGCACTTGCTTGTTTACCATGTAAATTTTTGGTCCTCTCTTGCTCGTGTGAGTTTGTTATGAGGAATGTGTGAGGTGGAATGAATCCATTGTGAGTGTTTGTGTGAGCCTTGATTCTATGGGATTTTTAGGGAATGGGGCGAATTTTCTATTGAGTACCTTTTCTCTGCCTGCTGTACTTTCTGATTGTTTTGATTGTTGTCCCCATTATGTGATACACAAATTCCTTATGGTCCTCTCTTTCTCATATGATTTGTTTACCTGTAAATGCACTTGCTTATTTACCATGGAAATGATTGGTCCTCTCTTGCTCGTGTGAGTTTGTTATGAGGAATGTGTGAGGTGGAATGAATCCATTGTGAGTGTTTGTGTGAGCCTTGATTCTATGGAATTTTTAGGGAATGGCACGAATTTTCTATTGTGTACCTTTTCTCTGCCTGCTGTACTTTCTGATTGTTTTGATTGTGGTCCCCATTATGTGATACACAAATTCCTTATGGTCCTCTCTTTCTCATATGATTTGTTTACCTCTAAATGCACTTGCTTGTTTACCATGTAAATGATTGGTCCTCTCTTGCTCGTGTGAGTTTTTTATGAGGAATGTGTGAGGTGGAATGAATCCATTGTGCGTGTTTGTGTGAGCCTTGATTCTATGGGATTTTTAGGGAATGGGACGAATTTTCTATTGAATACCTTTTCTCTGCCTGCTGTACTTTCCGATTGTTTTGATTGTGGTCCCCATTATGTGATACACAAATTCCTTATGGTCCTCTCTTTCTCATATGATTTGTTTACCTCTAAATGCACTTGCTTGTTTACCATGTAAATGATTGGTCCTCTCTTGCTCGTGTGAGTTTGTTATGAGGAATGTGTGAGGTGGAATGAATCCATTGTGAGTGTTTGTGTGAGCCTTGATTCTATGGGATTTTTAGGGAATGGGACGAATTTTCTATTGAATACCTTTTCTCTGCCTGTTGTACCTTCTGATTGTTTTGATTGTGGTCCCCATTATGTGATACACAAATTCCTTATGGTCCTCTCTTTCTCATATGATTTGTTTACCTCTAAATGCACTTGCTTGTTTACCATGTAAATTTTTGGTCCTCTCTTGCTCGTGTGAGTTTGTTATGAGGAATGTGTGAGGTGGAATGAATCCATTGTGAGTGTTTGTGTGAGCCTTGATTCTATGGGATTTTTAGGGAATGGGACGAATTTTCTATTGAGTACCTTTTCTCTGCCTGCTGTACTTTTTGATTGTTTTGATTGTTGTCCCAATTATGTGATACACAAATTCCTTATGGTCCTCTCTTTCTGATATGATTTGTTTACCTCTAAATGCACTTGCTTGTTTACCATGTAAATGATTGGTCCTCTCTTGCTCGTGTGAGTTTGTTATGAGGAATGTGTGAGGTGGAATGAATCCATTGTGAGTGTTTGTGTTAGCCTTGATTCTATGGGATTTTTAGGGAATGGGACGAATTTTCTATTGAATACCTTTTCTCTGCCTGTTGTACCTTCTGATTGTTTTGATTGTGGTCCCCATTATGTGATACACAAATTCCTTATGGTCCTCTCTTTCTCATATGATTTGTTTACCTCTAAATGCACTTGCTTGTTTACCATGTAAATTTTTGGTCCTCTCTTGCTCGTGTGAGTTTGTTATGAGGAATGTGTGAGGTGGAATGAATCCATTGTGAGTGTTTGTGTGAGCCTTGATTCTATGGGATTTTTAGGGAATGGGACGAATTTTCTATTGAGTACCTTTTCTCTGCCTGCTGTACTTTTTGATTGTTTTGATTGTTGTCCCAATTATGTGATACACAAATTCCTTATGGTCCTCTCTTTCTGATATGATTTGTTTACCTCTAAATGCACTTGCTTGTTTACCATGTAAATGATTGGTCCTCTCTTGCTCGTGTGAGTTTGTTATGAGGAATGTGTGAGGTGGAATGAATCCATTGTGAGTGTTTGTGTGAGCCTTGATTCTATGGGATTTTTAGGGAATGGGACGAATTTTCTTCTATTGAGTACCTTTTCTCTGCCTGCTGTACTTTCTGATTATTTTGATTGTGGTCCCTATTATGTGATACACAAATTCCTTATGGTCCTCTCTTTCTCATATGATTTGTTTACCTCTAAATGCACTTGCTTGATTACCATGTAAATGATTGGTCCTCTCTTGCTCGTGTGAGTTTTTTATGAGGAATGTGTGAGGTGGAATGAATCCATTGTGCGTGTTTGTGTGAGCCTTGATTCTATGGGATTTTTAGGGAATGGGACGAATTTTCTATTGAATACCTTTTCTCTGCCTGTTGTACTTTCTGATTGTTTTGATTGTGGTCCCCATTATGTGATACACAAATTCCTTATGGTCCTCTCTTTCTCATATGATTTGTTTACCTCTAAATGCACTTGCTTGTTTACCATGTAAATGATTGGTCCTCTCTTGCTCGTGTGAGTTTTTTATGAGGAATGTGTGAGGTGGAATGAATCCATTGTGCGTGTTTGTGTGAGCCTTGATTCTATGGGATTTTTAGGGAATGGGACGAATTTTCTATTGAATACCTTTTCTCTGCCTGCTGTACTTTCTGATTGTTTTGATTGTGGTCCCCATTATGTGATACACAAATTCCTTATGGTCCTCTCTTTCTCATATGATTTGTTTACCTCTAAATGCACTTGCTTGTTTACCATGTAAATGACTGGTCCTCTCTTGCTCGTGTGAGTTTGTTATGAGGAATGTGTGAGGTGGAATGAATCCATTGTGAGTGTTTGTGTGAGCCTTGATTCTATGGGATTTTTAGGGAATGGGACGAATTTTCTATTGAGTACCTTTTCTCTGCCTGCTGTACTTTTTGATTGTTTTGATTGTGGTCCCCATTGTGTGATAACAAATTCCTTATGGTCCTCTCTTTCTCATATGATTTGTTTACGTCTAAATGCACTTGCTTGTTTACCATGTAAATGATTGGTCGTCTCTTGCTCGTGTGAGTTTGTTATGAGGAATGTGTGAGGTGGAAAGAATCCATTGTGAGTGTTTGTGTGAGCTTTGATTCTATGGGATTTTTAGGGAGTGGGACGAATTTTCTATTGAGTACCTTTTCTCTGCCTGCTGTACTTTCTGATTGTTTTGATTGTGGTCCCCATTATGTGATACACAAATTCCTTATGGTCCTCTCTTTCTCATATGATTTATTTACCTCTAAATGCACTTGCTTGTTTACCATGTAAATTATTGGTCCTCTGTTGCTCGTGTGAGTTTGTTATGAGGAATGTGTGAGGTGGAATGAATCCATTGTGAGTGTTTGTGTGACCCTTGATTCTATGGGATTTTTAGGGAATGGGACGAATTTTCTATTAAGTACCTTTTCTCTGCCTGCTGTACTTTCTGATTGTTTTGATTGTGGTCCCTATTATGTGATACACAAATTCCTTATGGTCCTCTCTTTCTCATATGATTTGTTTACCTCTAACCACACTTGCTTGTTTACAATGTTAATGATTGGTCCTCTCTTGCTCGTGTGAGTTTGTTATGAGGAATGTGTGAGGTGGAATGAATCCATTGTGAGTGTTTGTGTGAGCCTTGATTCTATGGGATTTTTAGGGAATGGGACGAATTTTCTTCTATTGAGTACCTTTTCTCTGCCTGCTGTACTTTCTGATTATTTTGATTGTGGTCCCTATTATGTGATACACAAATTCCTTATGGTCCTCTCTTTCTCATATGATTTGTTTACCTCTAAATGCACTTGCTTGATTACCATGTAAATGATTGGTCCTCTCTTGCTCGTGTGAGTTTTTTATGAGGAATGTGTGAGGTGGAATGAATCCATTGTGCGTGTTTGTGTGAGCCTTGATTCTATGGGATTTTTAGGGAATGGGACGAATTTTCTATTGAATACCTTTTCTCTGCCTGTTGTACTTTCTGATTGTTTTGATTGTGGTCCCCATTATGTGATACACAAATTCCTTATGGTCCTCTCTTTCTCATATGATTTGTTTACCTCTAAATGCACTTGCTTGTTTACCATGTAAATGATTGGTCCTCTCTTGCTCGTGTGAGTTTTTTATGAGGAATGTGTGAGGTGGAATGAATCCATTGTGCGTGTTTGTGTGAGCCTTGATTCTATGGGATTTTTAGGGAATGGGACGAATTTTCTATTGAATACCTTTTCTCTGCCTGCTGTACTTTCTGATTGTTTTGATTGTGGTCCCCATTATGTGATACACAAATTCCTTATGGTCCTCTCTTTCTCATATGATTTGTTTACCTCTAAATGCACTTGCTTGTTTACCATGTAAATGACTGGTCCTCTCTTGCTCGTGTGAGTTTGTTATGAGGAATGTGTGAGGTGGAATGAATCCATTGTGAGTGTTTGTGTGAGCCTTGATTCTATGGGATTTTTAGGGAATGGGACGAATTTTCTATTGAGTACCTTTTCTCTGCCTGCTGTACTTTTTGATTGTTTTGATTGTGGTCCCCATTGTGTGATAACAAATTCCTTATGGTCCTCTCTTTCTCATATGATTTGTTTACGTCTAAATGCACTTGCTTGTTTACCATGTAAATGATTGGTCGTCTCTTGCTCGTGTGAGTTTGTTATGAGGAATGTGTGAGGTGGAAAGAATCCATTGTGAGTGTTTGTGTGAGCTTTGATTCTATGGGATTTTTAGGGAGTGGGACGAATTTTCTATTGAGTACCTTTTCTCTGCCTGCTGTACTTTCTGATTGTTTTGATTGTGGTCCCCATTATGTGATACACAAATTCCTTATGGTCCTCTCTTTCTCATATGATTTATTTACCTCTAAATGCACTTGCTTGTTTACCATGTAAATTATTGGTCCTCTGTTGCTCGTGTGAGTTTGTTATGAGGAATGTGTGAGGTGGAATGAATCCATTGTGAGTGTTTGTGTGACCCTTGATTCTATGGGATTTTTAGGGAATGGGACGAATTTTCTATTAAGTACCTTTTCTCTGCCTGCTGTACTTTCTGATTGTTTTGATTGTGGTCCCTATTATGTGATACACAAATTCCTTATGGTCCTCTCTTTCTCATATGATTTGTTTACCTCTAAACGCACTTGCTTGTTTACCATGTTAATGATTGGTCCTCTCTTGCTCGTGTGAGTTTGTTATGAGGAATGTGTGAGGTGGAATGAATCCATTGTGAGTGTTTGTGTGAGCCTTGATTCTATGGGATTTTTAGGGAATGGGACGAATTTTCTTCTATTGAGTACCTTTTCTCTGCCTGCTGTACTTTCTGATTATTTTGATTGTGGTCCCTATTATGTGATACACAAATTCCTTATGGTCCTCTCTTTCTCATATGATTTGTTTACCTCTAAATGCACTTGCTTGATTACCATGTAAATGATTGGTCCTCTCTTGCTCGTGTGAGTTTTTTATGAGGAATGTGTGAGGTGGAATGAATCCATTGTGCGTGTTTGTGTGAGCCTTGATTCTATGGGATTTTTAGGGAATGGGACGAATTTTCTATTGAATACCTTTTCTCTGCCTGTTGTACTTTCTGATTGTTTTGATTGTGGTCCCCATTATGTGATACACAAATTCCTTATGGTCCTCTCTTTCTCATATGATTTGTTTACCTCTAAATGCACTTGCTTGTTTACCATGTAAATGATTGGTCCTCTCTTGCTCGTGTAAGTTTTTTATGAGGAATGTGTGAGGTGGAATGAATCCATTGTGCGTGTTTGTGTGAGCCTTGATTCTATGGGATTTTTAGGGAATGGGACGAATTTTCTATTGAATACCTTTTCTCTGCCTGCTGTACTTTCTGATTGTTTTGATTGTGGTCCCCATTATGTGATACACAAATTCCTTATGGTCCTCTCTTTCTCATATGATTTGTTTACCTCTAAATGCACTTGCTTGTTTACCATGTAAATGACTGGTCCTCTCTTGCTCGTGTGAGTTTGTTATGAGGAATGTGTGAGGTGGAATGAATCCATTGTGAGTGTTTGTGTGAGCCTTGATTCTATGGGATTTTTAGGGAATGGGACGAATTTTCTATTGAGTACCTTTTCTCTGCCTGCTGTACTTTTTGATTGTTTTGATTGTGGTCCCCATTATGTGATAACAAATTCCTTATGGTCCTCTCTTTCTCATATGATTTGTTTACGTCTAAATGCACTTGCTTGTTTACCATGTAAATGATTGGTCGTCTCTTGCTCGTGTGAGTTTGTTATGAGGAATGTGTGAGGTGGAATGAATCCATTGTGAGTGTTTGTGTGAGCTTTGATTCTATGGGATTTTTAGGGAGTGGGACGAATTTTCTATTGAGTACCTTTTCTCTGCCTGCTGTACTTTCTGATTGTTTTGATTGTGGTCCCCATTATGTGATACACAAATTCCTTATGGTCCTCTCTTTCTCATATGATTTATTTACCTCTAAATGCACTTGCTTGTTTACCATGTAAATTATTGGTCCTCTGTTGCTCGTGTGAGTTTGTTATGAGGAATGTGTGAGGTGGAATGAATCCATTGTGAGTGTTTGTGTGACCCTTGATTCTATGGGATTTTTAGGGAATGGGACGAATTTTCTATTAAGTACCTTTTCTCTGCCTGCTGTACTTTCTGATTGTTTTGATTGTGGTCCCTATTATGTGATACACAAATTCCTTATGGTCCTCTCTTTCTCATATGATTTGTTTACCTCTAAACGCACTTGCTTGTTTACCATGTTAATGATTGGTCTTCTCTTGCTCGTGTGAGTTTGTTATGAGGAATGTGTGAGGTGGAATGAATCCATTGTGAGTGTTTGTGTGAGCCTTGATTCTATGGGATTTTTAGGGAATGGGACGAATTTTCTATTGAGTACCTTTTCTCTGCCTGCTGTACTTTCTGATTGTTTTGATTGTGGTCCCCATTCTGTGATACACAAATTCCTTATGGTCCTCTCTTTCTCATATGATTTGTTTACCTCTATATGCACTTGCTTGTTTAACATGTAAATGATTGGTCCTCTCTTGCTCGTGTGAGTTTGTTATGAGGAATGTGTGAGGTGGAATGAATCCATTGTGAGTGTTTGTGTGAGCCTTGATTCTATGGGATTTTTAGGGAATGGGACGAATTTTCTATTGAGTACCTTTTCTCTGCCTGCTGTACTTTCTGATTGTTTTGATTGTGGTCCCTATTATGTGATACACAAATTCCTTATGGTCCTCTCTTTCTCATATGATTTGTTTACCTCTAAACGCACTTGCTTGTTTACCATGTTAATGATTGGTCTTCTCTTGCTCGTGTGAGTTTGTTATGAGGAATGTGTGAGGTGGAATGAATCCATTGTGAGTGTTTGTGTGAGCCTTGATTCTATGGGATTTTTAGGGAATGGGACGAATTTTCTATTGAGTACCTTTTCTCTGCCTGCTGTACTTTCTGATTGTTTTGATTGTGGTCCCCATTCTGTGATACACAAATTCCTTATGGTCCTCTCTTTCTCATATGATTTATTTACCTCTAAATGCACTTGCTTGTTTACCATGTAAATTATTGGTCCTCTGTTGCTCGTGTGAGTTTGTTATGAGGAATGTGTGAGGTGGAATGAATCCATTGTGAGTGTTTGTGTGACCCTTGATTCTATGGGATTTTTAGGGAATGGGACGAATTTTCTATTAAGTACCTTTTCTCTGCCTGCTGTACTTTCTGATTGTTTTGATTGTGGTCCCTATTATGTGATACACAAATTCCTTATGGTCCTCTCTTTCTCATATGATTTGTTTACCTCTAAACGCACTTGCTTGTTTACCATGTTAATGATTGGTCTTCTCTTGCTCGTGTGAGTTTGTTATGAGGAATGTGTGAGGTGGAATGAATCCATTGTGAGTGTTTGTGTGAGCCTTGATTCTATGGGATTTTTAGGGAATGGGACGAATTTTCTATTGAGTACCTTTTCTCTGCCTGCTGTACTTTCTGATTGTTTTGATTGTGGTCCCCATTCTGTGATACACAAATTCCTTATGGTCCTCTCTTTCTCATATGATTTGTTTACCTCTATATGCACTTGCTTGTTTAACATGTAAATGATTGGTCCTCTCTTGCTCGTGTGAGTTTGTTATGAGGAATGTGTGAGGTGGAATGAATCCATTGTGAGTGTTTGTGTGAGCCTTGATTCTATGGGATTTTTAGGGAATGGGACGAATTTTCTATTGAGTACCTTTTCTCTGCCTGCTGTACTTTCTGATTGTTTTGATTGTGGTCCCCATTATGTGATACACAAATTCCTTATGGTCCTCTCTTTCTCATATGATTTGTTTACCTCTAAATGCACTTGCTTGTTTACCATGTAAATGATTGGTCCTCTCTTGCTCGTGTGAGTTTGTTATGAGGAATGTGTGAGGTGGAATGAATCCATTGATGGGTGTTTGTGTGAGCCTTGATTCTATGGGATTTTTAGGGAATGGGACGAATTTTCTATTGAGTACCTTTTCTCTGCCTGCTGTACTTTCTGATTGTTTTGATTGTGGTCCCTATTATGTGATACACAAATTCCTTATGGTCCTCTCTTTCTCATATGATTTGTTTACCTCTAAATGCACTTGCTTAATTACCATGTAAATGATTGGTCCTCTCTTGCTCGTGTGAGTTTTTTATGAGGAATGTGTGAGGCGGAATGAATCCATTGTGCGTGTTTGTGTGAGCCTTGATTCTATGGGATTTTTAGGGAATGGGACGAATTTTCTATTGAATACCTTTTCTCTGCCTGCTGTACTTTCTGATTGTTTTGATTGTGGTCCCCATTATGTGATACACAAATTCCTTATGGTCCTCTCTTTCTCATATGATTTGTTTACCTCTAAATGCACTTGCTTGTTTACCATGTAAATTTTTGGTCCTCTCTTGCTCGTGTGAGTTTGTTATGAGGAATGTGTGAGGTGGAATGAATCCATTGTGAGTGTTTGTGTGAGCCTTGATTCTATGGGATTTTTAGGGAATGGGACGAATTTTCTATTGAGTACCTTTTCTCTGCCTGCTGTACTTTCTGATTGTTTTGATTGTTGTCCCCATTATGTGATACACAAATTCCTTATGGTCCTCTCTTTCTCATATGATTTGTTTACCTCTAAATGCACTTTCTTGTTTACCATGTAAATGATTGGTCCTCTCTTGCTCGTGTGAGTTTGTTATGAGGAATGTGTGAGGTGGAATGAATCCATTGTGAGTGTTTGTGTGAGCCTTGATTCTATGGAATTTTTAGGGAATAGCACGAATTTTCTATTGAGTACCTTTTCTCTGCCTGCTGTACTTTCTGATTGTTTTGATTGTGGTCCCCATTATGTGATACACAAATTCCTTATGGTCCTCTCTTTCTCATATGATTTGTTTACCTCTAAATGCACTTGCTTGTTTACCATGTAAATGATTGGTCCTCTCTTGCTCGTGTGAGTTTTTTATGAGGAATGTGTGAGGTGGAATGAATCCATTGTGCGTGTTTGTGTGAGCCTTGATTCTATGGGATTTTTAGGGAATGGGACGAATTTTCTATTGAATACCTTTTCTCTGCCTGCTGTACTTTCTGATTGTTTTGATTGTGGTCCCTATTATGTGATACACAAATTCCTTATGGTCCTCTCTTTCTCATATGATTTATTTACCTCTAAACGCACTTGCTTGTTTACCATGTTAATGATTGGTCTTCTCTTGCTCGTGTGAGTTTGTTATGAGGAATGTGTGAGGTGGAATGAATCCATTGTGAGTGTTTGTGTGAGCCTTGATTCTATGGGATTTTTAGGGAATGGGACGAATTTTCTATTGAGTACCTTTTCTCTGCCTGCTGTACTTTCTGATTGTTTTGATTGTGGTCCCCATTCTGTGATACACAAATTCCTTATGGTCCTCTCTTTCTCATATGATTTGTTTACCTCTATATGCACTTGCTTGTTTAACATGTAAATGATTGGTCCTCTCTTGCTCGTGTGAGTT
This sequence comes from Lathyrus tuberosus, assembly GCA_022829125.1. Classification (NCBI taxonomy): domain Eukaryota; kingdom Viridiplantae; phylum Streptophyta; class Magnoliopsida; order Fabales; family Fabaceae; genus Lathyrus; species Lathyrus tuberosus. Next base: position 5,215,117 of record JALAZF010000384.1, read on the forward strand.
TGTTATGAGGAATGTGTGAGGTGGAATGAATCCATTGTGAGTGTTTGTGTGAGCCTTGATTCTATGGGATTTTTAGGGAATGGGACGAATTTTCTATTGAGTACCTTTTCTCTGCCTGCTGTACTTTCTGATTGTTTTGATTGTGGTCCCCATTATGTGACACACAAATTCCTTATGGTCTTCTCTTTCTCATATGATTTGTTTACCTCTAAATGCACTTGCTTGTTTACCATGTAAATTATTGGTCCTCTGTTGCTCGTGTGAGTTTGTTATGAGGAATGTGTGAGGTGGAATGAATCCATTGTGAGTGTTTGTGTGAGCCTTGATTCTATGGGATTTTTAGGGAATGGGACGAATTTTCTATTGAGTACCTTTTCTCTGCCTGCTGTACTTTCTGATTGTTTTGATTGTGGTCCCCATTATGTGATACACAAATTCCTTATGGTCCTCTCTTTCTCATATGATTTGTTTACCTCTAAATGCACTTGCTTGTTTACCATGTAAATGATTGGTCCTCTCTTGCTCGTGTGAGTTTGTTATGAGGAATGTGTGAGGTGGAATGAATCCATTGATGGGTGTTTGTGTGAGCCTTGATTCTATGGGATTTTTAGGGAATGGGACGAATTTTCTATTGAGTACCTTTTCTCTGCCTGCTGTACTTTCTGATTGTTTTGATTGTGGTCCCTATTATGTGATACACAAATTCCTTATGGTCCTCTCTTTCTCATATGATTTGTTTACCTCTAAATGCACTTGCTTAATTACCATGTAAATGATTGGTCCTCTCTTGCTCGTGTGAGTTTTTTATGAGGAATGTGTGAGGCGGAATGAATCCATTGTGCGTGTTTGTGTGAGCCTTGATTCTATGGGATTTTTAGGGAATGGGACGAATTTTCTATTGAATACCTTTTCTCTGCCTGCTGTACTTTCTGATTGTTTTGATTGTGGTCCCCATTATGTGATACACAAATTCCTTATGGTCCTCTCTTTCTCATATGATTTGTTTACCTCTAAATGCACTTGCTTGTTTACCATGTAAATTTTTGGTCCTCTCTTGCTCGTGTGAGTTTGTTATGAGGAATGTGTGAGGTGGAATGAATCCATTGTGAGTGTTTGTGTGAGCCTTGATTCTATGGGATTTTTAGGGAATGGGACGAATTTTCTATTGAGTACCTTTTCTCTGCCTGCTGTACTTTCTGATTGTTTTGATTGTTGTCCCCATTATGTGATACACAAATTCCTTATGGTCCTCTCTTTCTCATATGATTTGTTTACCTCTAAATGCACTTGCTTAATTACCATGTAAATGATTGGTCCTCTCTTGCTCGTGTGAGTTTTTTATGAGGAATGTGTGAGGCGGAATGAATCCATTGTGCGTGTTTGTGTGAGCCTTGATTCTATGGGATTTTTAGGGAATGGGACGAATTTTCTATTGAGTACCTTTTCTCTGCCTGCTGTACTTTCTGATTGTTTTGATTGTGGTCCCCATTATGTGATACACAAATTCCTTATGGTCCTCTCTTTCTCATATGATTTGTTTACCTCTAAATGCACTTGCTTGTTTACCATGTAAATGATTGGTCCTCTCTTGCTCGTGTGAGTTTGTTATGAGGAATGTGTGAGGTGGAATGAATCCATTGATGGGTGTTTGTGTGAGCCTTGATTCTATGGGATTTTTAGGGAATGGGACGAATTTTCTATTGAGTACCTTTTCTCTGCCTGCTGTACTTTCTGATTGTTTTGATTGTGGTCCCTATTATGTGATACACAAATTCCTTATGGTCCTCTCTTTCTCATATGATTTGTTTACCTCTAAATGCACTTGCTTAATTACCATGTAAATGATTGGTCCTCTCTTGCTCGTGTGAGTTTTTTATGAGGAATGTGTGAGGCGGAATGAATCCATTGTGCGTGTTTGTGTGAGCCTTGATTCTATGGGATTTTTAGGGAATGGGACGAATTTTCTATTGAATACCTTTTCTCTACCTGCTGTACTTTCTGATTGTTTTGATTGTGGTCCCCATTATGTGATACACAAATTCCTTATGGTCCTCTCTTTCTCATATGATTTGTTTAGCTCTAAATGCATTTGCTTGTTTACCATGTAAATTTTTGGTCCTCTCTTGCTCGTGTGAGTTTGTTATGAGGAATGTGTGAGGTGGAATGAATCCATTGTGAGTGTTTGTGTGAGCCTTGATTCTATGGGATTTTTAGGGAATGGGACGAATTTTCTATTGAGTACCTTTTCTCTGCCTGCTGTACTTTCTGATTGTTTTGATTGTTGTCCCCATTATGTGATACACAAATTCCTTATGGTCCTCTCTTTCTCATATGATTTGTTTACCTCTAAATGCACTTGCTTGTTTACCATGTAAATGATTGGTCCTCTCTTGCTCGTGTGAGTTTGTTATGAGGAATGTGTGAGGTGGAATGAATCCATTGTGAGTGTTTGTGTGAGCCTTGATTCTATGGAATTTTTAGGGAATAGCACGAATTTTCTATTGAGTACCTTTTCTCTGCCTGCTGTACTTTCTGATTGTTTTGATTGTGGTCCCCATTATGTGATACACAAATTCCTTATGGTCCTCTCTTTCTCATATGATTTGTTTACCTCTAAATGCACTTGCTTGTTTACCATGTAAATGATTGGTCCTCTCTTGCTCGTGTGAGTTTTTTATGAGGAATGTGTGAGGTGGAATGAATCCATTGTGCGTGTTTGTGTGAGCCTTGATTCTATGGGATTTTTAGGGAATGGGACGAATTTTCTATTGAATACCTTTTCTCTGCCTGCTGTACTTTCTGATTGTTTTGATTGTGGTCCCTATTATGTGATACACAAATTCCTTATGGTCCTCTCTTTCTCATATGATTTGTTTACCTCTAAACGCACTTGCTTGTTTACCATGTTAATGATTGGTCTTCTCTTGCTCGTGTGAGTTTGTTATGAGGAATGTGTGAGGTGGAATGAATCCATTGTGAGTGTTTGTGTGAGCCTTGATTCTATGGGATTTTTAGGGAATGGGACGAATTTTCTATTGAGTACCTTTTCTCTGCCTGCTGTACTTTCTGATTGTTTTGATTGTGGTCCCCATTCTGTGATACACAAATTCCTTATGGTCCTCTCTTTCTCATATGATTTGTTTACCTCTATATGCACTTGCTTGTTTAACATGTAAATGATTGGTCCTCTCTTGCTCGTGTGAGTTTGTTATGAGGAATGTGTGAGGTGGAATGAATCCATTGTGAGTGTTTGTGTGAGCCTTGATTCTATGGGATTTTTAGGGAATGGGATGAATTTTCTATTGAGTACCTTTTCTCTGCCTGCTGTACTTTCTGATTGTTTTGATTGTTGTCCCCATTATGTGATACACAAATTCCTTATGGTCCTCTCTTTCTCATATGATTTGTTTACCTCTAAATGCACTTACTTGTTTACCATGTAAATGATTGGTCCTCTCTTGCTCGTGTGAGTTTGTTATGAGGAATGTGTGAGGTGGAATGAATCCATTGTGAGTGTTTGTGTGAGCCTTGATTCTATGGAATTTTTAGGGAATAGCACGAATTTTCTATTGAGTACCTTTTCTCTGCCTGCTGTACTTTCTGATTGTTTTGATTGTGGTCCCCATTATGTGATACACAAATTCCTTATGGTCCTCTCTTTCTCATATGATTTGTTTACCTCTAAATGCACTTGCTTGTTTACCATGTAAATGATTGGTCCTCTCTTGCTCGTGTGAGTTTTTTATGAGGAATGTGTGAGGTGGAATGAATCCATTGTGCGTGTTTGTGTGAGCCTTGATTCTATGGGATTTTTAGGGAATGGGACGAATTTTCTATTGAGTACCTTTTCTCTGCCTGCTGTACTTTCTGATTGTTTTGATTGTGGTCCCCATTCTGTGATACACAAATTCCTTATGGTCCTCTCTTTCTCATATGATTTGTTTACCTCTATATGCACTTGCTTGTTTAACATGTAAATGATTGGTCCTCTCTTGCTCGTGTGAGTTTGTTATGAGGAATGTGTGAGGTGGAATGAATCCATTGTGAGTGTTTGTGTGAGCCTTGATTCTATGGGATTTTTAGGGAATGGGACGAATTTTCTATTGAGTACCTTTTCTCTGCCTGCTGTACTTTCTGATTGTTTTGATTGTGGTCCCCATTATGTGATACACAAATTCCTTATGGTCCTCTCTTTCTCATATGATTTGTTTACCTCTAAATGCACTTGCTTGTTTACCATGTAAATTTTTGGTCCTCTCTTGCTCGTGTGAGTTTGTTATGAGGAATGTGTGAGGTGGAATGAATCCATTGATGGGTGTTTGTGTGAGCCTTGATTCTATGGGATTTTTAGGGAATGGGACGAATTTTCTATTGAGTACCTTTTCTCTGCCTGCTGTACTTTCTGATTGTTTTGATTGTGGTCCCTATTATGTGATACACAAATTCCTTATGGTCCTCTCTTTCTCATATGATTTGTTTACCTCTAAATGCACTTGCTTAATTACCATGTAAATGATTGGTCCTCTCTTGCTCGTGTGAGTTTTTTATGAGGAATGTGTGAGGCGGAATGAATCCATTGTGCGTGTTTGTGTGAGCCTTGATTCTATGGGATTTTTAGGGAATGGGACGAATTTTCTATTGAGTACCTTTTCTCTGCCTGCTGTACTTTCTGATTGTTTTGATTGTGGTCCCCATTCTGTGATACACAAATTCCTTATGGTCCTCTCTTTCTCATATGATTTGTTTACCTCTATATGCACTTGCTTGTTTAACATGTAAATGATTGGTCCTCTCTTGCTCGTGTGAGTTTGTTATGAGGAATGTGTGAGGTGGAATGAATCCATTGTGAGTGTTTGTGTGAGCCTTGATTCTATGGGATTTTTAGGGAATGGGACGAATTTTCTATTGAGTACCTTTTCTCTGCCTGCTGTACTTTCTGATTGTTTTGATTGTTGTCCCCATTATGTGATACACAAATTCCTTATGGTCCTCTCTTTCTCATATGATTTGTTTACCTCTAAATGCACTTGCTTGTTTACCATGTAAATGATTGGTCCTCTCTTGCTCGTGTGAGTTTGTTATGAGGAATGTGTGAGGTGGAATGAATCCATTGATGGGTGTTTGTGTGAGCCTTGATTCTATGGGATTTTTAGGGAATGGGACGAATTTTCTATTGAGTACCTTTTCTCTGCCTGCTGTACTTTCTGATTGTTTTGATTGTGGTCCCTATTATGTGATACACAAATTCCTTATGGTCCTCTCTTTCTCATATGATTTGTTTACCTCTAAATGCACTTGCTTAATTACCATGTAAATGATTGGTCCTCTCTTGCTCGTGTGAGTTTTTTATGAGGAATGTGTGAGGCGGAATGAATCCATTGTGCGTGTTTGTGTGAGCCTTGATTCTATGGGATTTTTAGGGAATGGGACGAATTTTCTATTGAATACCTTTTCTCTGCCTGCTGTACTTTCTGATTGTTTTGATTGTGGTCCCCATTATGTGATACACAAATTCCTTATGGTCCTCTCTTTCTCATATGATTTGTTTACCTCTAAATGCATTTGCTTGTTTACCATGTAAATTTTTGGTCCTCTCTTGCTCGTGTGAGTTTGTTATGAGGAATGTGTGAGGTGGAATGAATCCATTGTGAGTGTTTGTGTGAGCCTTGATTCTATGGGATTTTTAGGGAATGGGACGAATTTTCTATTGAGTACCTTTTCTCTGCCTGCTGTACTTTCTGATTGTTTTGATTGTTGTCCCCATTATGTGATACACAAATTCCTTATGGTCCTCTCTTTCTCATATGATTTGTTTACCTCTAAATGCACTTGCTTGTTTACCATGTAAATGATTGGTCCTCTCTTGCTCGTGTGAGTTTGTTATGAGGAATGTGTGAGGTGGAATGAATCCATTGTGAGTGTTTGTGTGAGCCTTGATTCTATGGAATTTTTAGGGAATAGCACGAATTTTCTATTGAGTACCTTTTCTCTGCCTGCTGTACTTTCTGATTGTTTTGATTGTGGTCCCCATTATGTGATACACAAATTCCTTATGGTCCTCTCTTTCTCATATGATTTGTTTACCTCTAAATGCACTTGCTTGTTTACCATGTAAATGATTGGTCCTCTCTTGCTCGTGTGAGTTTTTTATGAGGAATGTGTGAGGTGGAATGAATCCATTGTGCGTGTTTGTGTGAGCCTTGATTCTATGGGATTTTTAGGGAATGGGACGAATTTTCTATTGAATACCTTTTCTCTGCCTGCTGTACTTTCTGATTGTTTTGATTGTGGTCCCTATTATGTGATACACAAATTCCTTATGGTCCTCTCTTTCTCATATGATTTGTTTACCTCTAAACGCACTTGCTTGTTTACCATGTTAATGATTGGTCTTCTCTTGCTCGTGTGAGTTTGTTATGAGGAATGTGTGAGGTGGAATGAATCCATTGTGAGTGTTTGTGTGAGCCTTGATTCTATGGGATTTTTAGGGAATGGGACGAATTTTCTATTGAGTACCTTTTCTCTGCCTGCTGTACTTTCTGATTGTTTTGATTGTGGTCCCCATTCTGTGATACACAAATTCCTTATGGTCCTCTCTTTCTCATATGATTTGTTTACCTCTATATGCACTTGCTTGTTTAACATGTAAATGATTGGTCCTCTCTTGCTCGTGTGAGTTTGTTATGAGGAATGTGTGAGGTGGAATGAATCCATTGTGAGTGTTTGTGTGAGCCTTGATTCTATGGGATTTTTAGGGAATGGGACGAATTTTCTATTGAGTACCTTTTCTCTGCCTGCTGTACTTTCTGATTGTTTTGATTGTTGTCCCCATTATGTGATACACAAATTCCTTATGGTCCTCTCTTTCTCATATGATTTGTTTACCTCTAAATGCACTTGCTTGTTTACCATGTAAATGATTGGTCCTCTCTTGCTCGTGTGAGTTTGTTATGAGGAATGTGTGAGGTGGAATGAATCCATTGTGAGTGTTTGTGTGAGCCTTGATTCTATGGAATTTTTAGGGAATAGCACGAATTTTCTATTGAGTACCTTTTCTCTGCCTGCTGTACTTTCTGATTGTTTTGATTGTGGTCCCCATTATGTGATACACAAATTCCTTATGGTCCTCTCTTTCTCATATGATTTGTTTACCTCTAAATGCACTTGCTTGTTTACCATGTAAATGATTGGTCCTCTCTTGCTCGTGTGAGTTTTTTATGAGGAATGTGTGAGGTGGAATGAATCCATTGTGCGTGTTTGTGTGAGCCTTGATTCTATGGGATTTTTAGGGAATGGGACGAATTTTCTATTGAGTACCTTTTCTCTGCCTGCTGTACTTTCTGATTGTTTTGATTGTGGTCCCCATTCTGTGATACACAAATTCCTTATGGTCCTCTCTTTCTCATATGATTTGTTTACCTCTATATGCACTTGCTTGTTTAACATGTAAATGATTGGTCCTCTCTTGCTCGTGTGAGTTTGTTATGAGGAATGTGTGAGGTGGAATGAATCCATTGTGAGTGTTTGTGTGAGCCTTGATTCTATGGGATTTTTAGGGAATGGGACGAATTTTCTATTGAGTACCTTTTCTCTGCCTGCTGTACTTTCTGATTGTTTTGATTGTGGTCCCCATTATGTGATACACAAATTCCTTATGGTTCTCTCTTTCTCATATGATTTGTTTACCTCTAAATGCACTTGCTTGTTTACCATGTAAATTTTTGGTCCTCTCTTGCTCGTGTGAGTTTGTTATGAGGAATGTGTGAGGTGGAATGAATCCATTGTGAGTGTTTGTGTGAGCCTTGATTATATGGGATTTTTAGGGAATGGGACGAATTTTCTATTGAGTACCTTTTCTCTGCCTGCTGTACTTTCTGATTGTTTTGATTGTGGTCCCCATTATGTGATACACAAATTCCTTATGGTCCTCTCTTTCTCATATGATTTGTTTACCTCTAAATGCACTTGCTTGTTTACCATGTAAATGATTGGTCCTCTCTTGCTCGTGTGAGTTTGTTATGAGGAATGTGTGAGGTGGAATGAATCCATTGATGGGTGTTTGTGTGAGCCTTGATTCTATGGGATTTTTAGGGAATGGGACGAATTTTCTATTGAGTACCTTTTCTCTGCCTGCTGTACTTTCTGATTGTTTTGATTGTGGTCCCTATTATGTGATACACAAATTCCTTATGGTCCTCTCTTTCTCATATGATTTGTTTACCTCTAAATGCACTTGCTTAATTACCATGTAAATGATTGGTCCTCTCTTGCTCGTGTGAGTTTTTTATGAGGAATGTGTGAGGCGGAATGAATCCATTGTGCGTGTTTGTGTGAGCCTTGATTCTATGGGATTTTTAGGGAATGGGACGAATTTTCTATTGAATACCTTTTCTCTGCCTGCTGTACTTTCTGATTGTTTTGATTGTGGTCCCCATTATGTGATACACAAATTCCTTATGGTCCTCTCTTTCTCATATGATTTGTTTACCTCTAAATGCACTTGCTTGTTTACCATGTAAATTTTTTGTCCTCTCTTGCTCGTGTGAGTTTGTTATGAGGAATGTGTGAGGTGGAATGAATCCATTGTGAGTGTTTGTGTGAGCCTTAATTCTATGGGATTTTTAGGGAATGGGACGAATTTTCTATTGAGTACCTTTTCTCTGCCTGCTGTACTTTCTGATTGTTTTGATTGTTGTCCCCATTATGTGATACACAAATTCCTTATGGTCCTCTCTTTCTCATATGATTTGTTTATCTCTAAATGCACTTGCTTAATTACCATGTAAATGATTGGTCCTCTCTTGCTCGTGTGAGTTTTTTATGAGGAATGTGTGAGGCAGAATGAATCCATTGTGCGTGTTTGTGTGAGCCTTGATTCTATGGGATTTTTAGGGAATGGGACGAATTTTCTATTGAGTACCTTTTCTCTGCCTGCTGTACTTTCTGATTGTTTTGATTGTGGTCCCCATTATGTGATACACAAATTCCTTATGGTCCTCTCTTTCTCATATGATTTGTTTACCTCTATATGCACTTGCTTGTTTAACATGTAAATGATTGGTCCTCTCTTGCTCGTGTGAGTTTGTTATGAGGAATGTGTGAGGTGGAATGAATCCATTGTGAGTGTTTGTGTGAGCCTTGATTCTATGGGATTTTTAGGGAATGGGACGAATTTTCTATTGAGTACCTTTTCTCTGCCTGCTGTACTTTCTGATTGTTTTGATTGTGGTCCCCATTATGTGACACACAAATTCCTTATGGTCATCTCTTTCTCATATGATTTGTTTACCTCTAAATGCACTTGCTTGTTTACCATGTAAATTATTGGTCCTCTGTTGCTCGTGTGAGTTTGTTATGAGGAATGTGTGAGGTGGAATGAATCCATTGTGAGTGTTTGTGTGAGCCTTGATTCTATGGGATTTTTAGGGAATGGGACGAATTTTCTATTGAGTACCTTTTCTCTGCCTGCTGTACTTTCTGATTGTTTTGATTGTGGTCCCCATTATGTGATACACAAATTCCTTATGGTCCTCTCTTTCTCATATGATTTGTTTACCTCTAAATGCACTTGCTTGTTTACCATGTAAATGATTGGTCCTCTCTTGCTCGTGTGAGTTTGTTATGAGGAATGTGTGAGGTGGAATGAATCCATTGATGGGTGTTTGTGTGAGCCTTGATTCTATGGGATTTTTAGGGAATGGGACGAATTTTCTATTGAGTACCTTTTCTCTGCCTGCTGTACTTTCTGATTGTTTTGATTGTGGTCCCTATTATGTGATACACAAATTCCTTATGGTCCTCTCTTTCTCATATGATTTGTTTACCTCTAAATGCACTTGCTTAATTACCATGTAAATGATTGGTCCTCTCTTGCTCGTGTGAGTTTTTTATGAGGAATGTGTGAGGCGGAATGAATCCATTGTGCGTGTTTGTGTGAGCCTTGATTCTATGGGATTTTTAGGGAATGGTACGAATTTTCTATTGAATACCTTTTCTCTGCCTGCTGTACTTTCTGATTGTTTTGATTGTGGTCCCCATTATGTGATACACAAATTCCTTATGGTCCTCTCTTTCTCATATGATTTGTTTACCTCTAAATGCACTTGCTTGTTTACCATGTAAATTTTTGGTCCTCTCTTGCTCGTGTGAGTTTGTTATGAGGAATGTGTGAGGTGGAATGAATCCATTGTGAGTGTTTGTGTGAGCCTTGATTCTATGGGATTTTTAGGGAATGGGACGAATTTTCTATTGAGTACCTTTTCTCTGCCTGCTGTACTTTCTGATTGTTTTGATTGTTGTCCCCATTATGTGATACACAAATTCCTTATGGTCCTCTCTTTCTCATATGATTTGTTTATCTCTAAATGCACTTGCTTAATTACCATGTAAATGATTGGTCCTCTCTTGCTCGTGTGAGTTTTTTATGAGGAATGTGTGAGGCAGAATGAATCCATTGTGCGTGTTTGTGTGAGCCTTGATTCTATGGGATTTTTAGGGAATGGGACGAATTTTCTATTGAGTACCTTTTCTCTGCCTGCTGTACTTTCTGATTGTTTTGATTGTGGTCCCCATTATGTGATACACAAATTCCTTATGGTCCTCTCTTTCTCATATGATTTGTTTACCTCTATATGCACTTGCTTGTTTAACATGTAAATGATTGGTCCTCTCTTGCTCGTGTGAGTTTGTTATGAGGAATGTGTGAGGTGGAATGAATCCATTGTGAGTGTTTGTGTGAGCCTTGATTCTATGGGATTTTTAGGGAATGGGACGAATTTTCTATTGAGTACCTTTTCTCTGCCTGCTGTACTTTCTGATTGTTTTGATTGTGGTCCCCATTATGTGACACACAAATTCCTTATGGTCATCTCTTTCTCATATGATTTGTTTACCTCTAAATGCACTTGCTTGTTTACCATGTAAATTATTGGTCCTCTGTTGCTCGTGTGAGTTTGTTATGAGGAATGTGTGAGGTGGAATGAATCCATTGTGAGTGTTTGTGTGAGCCTTGATTCTATGGGATTTTTAGGGAATGGGACGAATTTTCTATTGAGTACCTTTTCTCTGCCTGCTGTACTTTCTGATTGTTTTGATTGTGGTCCCCATTATGTGATACACAAATTCCTTATGGTCCTCTCTTTCTCATATGATTTGTTTACCTCTAAATGCACTTGCTTGTTTACCATGTAAATGATTGGTCCTCTCTTGCTCGTGTGAGTTTGTTATGAGGAATGTGTGAGGTGGAATGAATCCATTGATGGGTGTTTGTGTGAGCCTTGATTCTATGGGATTTTTAGGGAATGGGACGAATTTTCTATTGAGTACCTTTTCTCTGCCAGCTGTACTTTCTGATTGTTTTGATTGTGGTCCCTATTATGTGATACACAAATTCCTTATGGTCCTCTCTTTCTCATATGATTTGTTTACCTCTAAATGCACTTGCTTAATTACCATGTAAATGATTGGTCCTCTCTTGCTCGTGTGAGTTTTTTATGAGGAATGTGTGAGGCGGAATGAATCCATTGTGCGTGTTTGTGTGAGCCTTGATTCTATGGGATTTTTAGGGAATGGTACGAATTTTCTATTGAATACCTTTTCTCTGCCTGCTGTACTTTCTGATTGTTTTGATTGTGGTCCCCATTATGTGATACACAAATTCCTTATGGTCCTCTCTTTCTCATATGATTTGTTTACCTCTAAATGCACTTGCTTGTTTACCATGTAAATTTTTGGTCCTCTCTTGCTCGTGTGAGTTTGTTATGAGGAATGTGTGAGGTGGAATGAATCCATTGTGAGTGTTTGTGTGAGCCTTGATTCTATGGGATTTTTAGGGAATGGGACGAATTTTCTATTGAGTACCTTTTCTCTGCCTGCTGTACTTTCTGATTGTTTTGATTGTTGTCCCCATTATGTGATACACAAATTCCTTATGGTCCTCTCTTTCTCATATGATTTGTTTACCTCTAAATGCACTTGCTTGTTTACCATGTAAATGATTGGTCATCTCTTGCTCGTGTGAGTTTGTTATGAGGAATGTGTGAGGTGGAATGAATCCATTGTGAGTGTTTGTGTGAGCCTTGATTCTATGGAATTTTTAGGGAATAGCACGAATTTTCTATTGAGTACCTTTTCTCTGCCTGCTGTACTTTCTGATTGTTTTGATTGTGGTCCCCATTATGTGATACATAAATTCCTTATGGTCCTCTCTTTCTCATATGATTTGTTTACCTCTAAATGCACTTGCTTGTTTACCATGTAAATGATTGGTCCTCTCTTGCTCGTGTGAGTTTGTTATGAGGAATGTGTGAGGTGGAATGAATCCATTGTGCGTGTTTGTGTGAGCCTTGATTCTATGGGATTTTTAGGGAATGGGACGAATTTTCTATTGAGTACCTTTTCTCTGCCTGCTGTACTTTCTGATTGTTTTGATTGTTGTCCCCATTATGTGATACACAAATTCCTTATGGTCCTCTCTTTCTCATATGATTTGTTTACCTCTATATGCACTTCCTTGTTTAACATGTAAATGATTGGTCCTCTCTTGCTCGTGTGAGTTTGTTATGAGGAATGTGTGAGGTGGAATGAATCCATTGTGAGTGTTTGTGTGAGCCTTGATTCTATGGGATTTTTAGGGAATGGGACGAATTTTCTATTGACTACCTTTTCTCTGCCTGCTGTACTTTCTGATTGTTTTGATTGTTGTCCCCATTATGTGATACACAAATTCCTTATGGTCCTCTCTTTCTCATATGATTTGTTTACCTCTAAATGCACTTGCTTGTTTACCATGTAAATGATTGGTCCTCTCTTGCTCGTGTGAGTTTGTTATGAGGAATGTGTGAGGTGGAATGAATCCATTGTGAGTGTTTGTGTGAGCCTTGATTCTATGGGATTTTTAGGGAATGGGACGAATTTTCTATTGAGTACCTTTTCTCTGCCTGCTGTACTTTCTGATTGTTTTGATTGTGGTCCCCATTATGTGATACACAAATTCCTTATGGTCCTCTCTTTCTCATATGATTTGTTTACCTCTAAATGCACTTGCTTGTTTACCATGTAAATGATTGGTCCTCTCTTGCTCGTGTGAGTTTGTTATGAGGAATGTGTGAGGTGGAATGAATCCATTGATGGGTGTTTGTGTGAGCCTTGATTCTATGGGATTTTTAGGGAATGGGACGAATTTTCTATTGAGTACCTTTTCTCTGCCTGCTGTACTTTCTGATTGTTTTGATTGTGGTCCCTATTATGTGATACACAAATTCCTTATGGTCCTCTCTTTCTCATATGATTTGTTTACCTCTAAATGCACTTGCTTAATTACCATGTAAATGATTGGTCCTCTCTTGCTCGTGTGAGTTTTTTATGAGGAATGTGTGAGGCGGAATGAATCCATTGTGCGTGTTTGTGTGAGCCTTGATTCTATGGGATTTTTAGGGAATGGAACGAATTTTCTATTGAATACCTTTTCTCTGCCTGCTGTACTTTCTGATTGTTTTGATTGTGGTCCCCATTATGTGATACACAAATTCCTTATGGTCCTCTCTTTCTCATATGATTTGTTTACCTCTAAATGCACTTGCTTGTTTACCATGTAAATTTTTGGTCCTCTCTTGCTCGTGTGAGTTTGTTATGAGGAATGTGTGAGGTGGAATGAATCCATTGTGAGTGTTTGTGTGAGCCTTGATTCTATGGGATTTTTAGGGAATGGGACGAATTTTCTATTGACTACCTTTTCTCTGCCTGCTGTACTTTCTGATTGTTTTGATTGTTGTCCCCATTATGTGATACACAAATTCCTTATGGTCCTCTCTTTCTCATATGATTTGTTTACCTCTAAATGCACTTGCTTGTTTACCATGTAAATGATTGGTCCTCTCTTGCTCGTGTGAGTTTGTTATGAGGAATGTGTGAGGTGGAATGAATCCATTGTGAGTGTTTGTGTGAGCCTTGATTCTATGGGATTTTTAGGGAATGGGACGAATTTTCTATTGACTACCTTTTCTCTGCCTGCTGTACTTTCTGATTGTTTTGATTGTTGTCCCCATTATGTGATACACAAATTCCTTATGGTCCTCTCTTTCTCATATGATTTGTTTACCTCTAAATGCACTTGCTTGTTTACCATGTAAATGATTGGTCCTCTCTTGCTCGTGTGAGTTTGTTATGAGGAATGTGTGAGGTGGAATGAATCCATTGTGAGTGTTTGTGTGAGCCTTGATTCTATGGGATTTTTAGGGAATGGGACGAATTTTCTATTGAGTACCTTTTCTCTGCCTGCTGTACTTTCTGATTGTTTTGATTGTGGTCCCCATTATGTGATACACAAATTCCTTATGGTCCTCTCTTTCTCATATGATTTGTTTACCTCTAAATGCACTTGCTTGTTTACCATGTAAATGATTGGTCCTCTCTTGCTCGTGTGAGTTTGTTATGAGGAATGTGTGAGGTGGAATGAATCCATTGATGGGTGTTTGTGTGAGCCTTGATTCTATGGGATTTTTAGGGAATGGGACGAATTTTCTATTGAGTACCTTTTCTCTGCCTGCTGTACTTTCTGATTGTTTTGATTGTGGTCCCTATTATGTGATACACAAATTCCTTATGGTCCTCTCTTTCTCATATGATTTGTTTACCTCTAAATGCACTTGCTTAATTACCATGTAAATGATTGGTCCTCTCTTGCTCGTGTGAGTTTTTTATGAGGAATGTGTGAGGCGGAATGAATCCATTGTGCGTGTTTGTGTGTGCCTTGATTCTATGGGATTTTTAGGGAATGGAACGAATTTTCTATTGAATACCTTTTCTCTGCCTGCTGTACTTTCTGATTGTTTTGATTGTGGTCCCCATTATGTGATACACAAATTCCTTATGGTCCTCTCTTTCTCATATGATTTGTTTACCTCTAAATGCACTTGCTTGTTTACCATGTAAATTTTTGGTCCTCTCTTGCTCGTGTGAGTTTGTTATGAGGAATGTGTGAGGTGGAATGAATCCATTGTGAGTGTTTGTGTGAGCCTTGATTCTATGGGATTTTTAGGGAATGGGACGAATTTTCTATTGAGTACCTTTTCTCTGCCTGCTGTACTTTCTGATTGTTTTGATTGTTGTCCCCATTATGTGATACACAAATTCCTTATGGTCCTCTCTTTCTCATATGATTTGTTTACCTCTAAATGCACTTGCTTGTTTACCATGTAAATGATTGGTCCTCTCTTGCTCGTGTGAGTTTGTTATGAGGAATGTGTGAGGTGGAATGAATCCATTGTGAGTGTTTGTGTGAGCCTTGATTCTATGGAATTTTTAGGGAATAGCACGGATTTTCTATTGAGTACCTTTTCTCTGCCTGCTGTACTTTCTGATTGTTTTGATTGTGGTCCCCATTATGTGATACACAAATTCCTTATGGTCCTCTCTTTCTCATATGATTTGTTTACCTCTAAATGCACTTGCTTGTTTACCATGTAAATGATTGGTCCTCTCTTGCTCGTGTGAGTTTGTTATGAGGAATGTGTGAGGTGGAATGAATCCATTGTGAGTGTTTGTGTGAGCCTTGATTCTATGGGATTTTTAGGGAATGGGACGAATTTTCTATTGAGTACCTTTTCTCTGCCTGCTGTACTTTCTGATTGTTTTGATTGTTGTCCCCATTATGTGATACACAAATTCCTTATGGTCCTCTCTTTCTCATATGATTTGTTTACCTCTATATGCACTTGCTTGTTTAACATGTAAATGATTGGTCCTCTCTTGCTCGTGTGAGTTTGTTATGAGGAATGTGTGAGGTGGAATGAATCCATTGTGAGTGTTTGTGTGAGCCTTGATTCTATGGGATTTTTAGGGAATGGGACGAATTTTCTATTGAGTACCTTTTCTCTGCCTGCTGTACTTTCTGATTGTTTTGATTGTTGTCCCCATTATGTGATACACAAATTCCTTATGGTCCTCTCTTTCTCATATGATTTGTTTACCTCTAAATGCACTTGCTTGTTTACCATGTAAATGATTGGTCCTCTCTTGCTCGTGTGAGTTTGTTATGAGGAATGTGTGAGGTGGAATGAATCCATTGTGAGTGTTTGTGTGAGCCTTGATTCTATGGAATTTTTAGGGAATAGCACGAATTTTCTATTGAGTACCTTTTCTCTGCCTGCTGTACTTTCTGATTGTTTTGATTGTGGTCCCCATTATGTGATACACAAATTCCTTATGGTCCTCTCTTTCTCATATGATTTGTTTACCTCTAAATGCACTTGCTTGTTTACCATGTAAATGATTGGTCCTCTCTTGCTCGTGTGAGTTTTTTATGAGGAATGTGTGAGGTGGAATGAATCCATTGTGCGTGTTTGTGTGAGCCTTGATTCTATGGGATTTTTAGGGAATGGGACGAATTTTCTATTGAATACCTTTTCTCTGCCTGCTGTACTTTCTGATTGTTTTGATTGTGGTCCCTATTATGTGATACACAAATTCCTTATGGTCCTCTCTTTCTCATATGATTTGTTTACCTCTAAACGCACTTGCTTGTTTACCATGTTAATGATTGGTCTTCTCTTGCTCGTGTGAGTTTGTTATGAGGAATGTGTGAGGTGGAATGAATCCATTGTGAGTGTTTGTGTGAGCCTTGATTCTATGGGATTTTTAGGGAATGGGACGAATTTTCTATTGAGTACCTTTTCTCTGCCTGCTGTACTTTCTGATTGTTTTGATTGTGGTCCCCATTCTGTGATACACAAATTCCTTATGGTCCTCTCTTTCTCATATGATTTGTTTACCTCTATATGCACTTGCTTGTTTAACATGTAAATGATTGGTCCTCTCTTGCTCGTGTGAGTTTGTTATGAGGAATGTGTGAGGTGGAATGAATCCATTGTGAGTGTTTGTGTGAGCCTTGATTCTATGGGATTTTTAGGGAATGGGACGAATTTTCTATTGAGTACCTTTTCTCTGCCTGCTGTACTTTCTGATTGTTTTGATTGTGGTCCCCATTATGTGACACACAAATTCCTTATGGTCTTCTTTTTCTCATATGATTTGTTTACCTCTAAATGCACTTGCTTGTTTAACATGTAAATGATTGGTCCTCTCTTGCTCGTGTGAGTTTGTTATGAGGAATGTGTGAGGTGGAATGAATCCATTGTGAGTGTTTGTGTGAGCCTTGATTCTATGGGATTTTTAGGGAATGGGACGAATTTTCTATTGAGTACCTTTTCTCTGCCTGCTGTACTTTCTGATTGTTTTGATTGTTGTCCCCATTATGTGATACACAAATTCCTTATGGTCCTCTCTTTCTCATATGATTTGTTTACCTCTATATGCACTTGCTTGTTTAACATGTAAATGATTGGTCCTCTCTTGCTCGTGTGAGTTTGTTATGAGGAATGTGTGAGGTGGAATGAATCCATTGTGAGTGTTTGTGTGAGCCTTGATTCTATGGGATTTTTAGGGAATGGGACGAATTTTCTATTGAGTACCTTTTCTCTGCCTGCTGTACTTTCTGATTGTTTTGATTGTTGTCCCCATTATGTGATACACAAATTCCTTATGGTCCTCTCTTTCTCATATGATTTGTTTACCTCTAAATGCACTTGCTTGTTTACCATGTAAATGATTGGTCCTCTCTTGCTCGTGTGAGTTTGTTATGAGGAATGTGTGAGGTGGAATGAATCCATTGTGAGTGTTTGTGTGAGCCTTGATTCTATGGAATTTTTAGGGAATAGCACGAATTTTCTATTGAGTACCTTTTCTCTGCCTGCTGTACTTTCTGATTGTTTTGATTGTGGTCCCCATTATGTGATACACAAATTCCTTATGGTCCTCTCTTTCTCATATGATTTGTTTACCTCTAAATGCACTTGCTTGTTTACCATGTAAATGATTGGTCCTCTCTTGCTCGTGTGAGTTTTTTATGAGGAATGTGTGAGGTGGAATGAATCCATTGTGCGTGTTTGTGTGAGCCTTGATTCTATGGGATTTTTAGGGAATGGGACGAATTTTCTATTGAATACCTTTTCTCTGCCTGCTGTACTTTCTGATTGTTTTGATTGTGGTCCCTATTATGTGATACACAAATTCCTTATGGTCCTCTCTTTCTCATATGATTTGTTTACCTCTAAACGCACTTGCTTGTTTACCATGTTAATGATTGGTCTTCTCTTGCTCGTGTGAGTTTGTTATGAGGAATGTGTGAGGTGGAATGAATCCATTGTGAGTGTTTGTGTGAGCCTTGATTCTATGGGATTTTTAGGGAATGGGACGAATTTTCTATTGAGTACCTTTTCTCTGCCTGCTGTACTTTCTGATTGTTTTGATTGTGGTCCCCATTCTGTGATACACAAATTCCTTATGGTCCTCTCTTTCTCATATGATTTGTTTACCTCTATATGCACTTGCTTGTTTAACATGTAAATGATTGGTCCTCTCTTGCTCGTGTGAGTTTGTTATGAGGAATGTGTGAGGTGGAATGAATCCATTGTGAGTGTTTGTGTGAGCCTTGATTCTATGGGATTTTTAGGGAATGGGACGAATTTTCTATTGAGTACCTTTTCTCTGCCTGCTGTACTTTCTGATTGTTTTGATTGTGGTCCCCATTATGTGACACACAAATTCCTTATGGTCTTCTTTTTCTCATATGATTTGTTTACCTCTAAATGCACTTGCTTGTTTAACATGTAAATGATTGGTCCTCTCTTGCTCGTGTGAGTTTTTTATGAGGAATGTGTGAGGTGGAATGAATCCATTGTGAGTGTTTGTGTGAGCCTTGATTCTATGGGATTTTTAGGGAATGGGACGAATTTTCTATTGAGTACCTTTTCTCTGCCTGCTGTACTTTCTGATTGTTTTGATTGTGGTCCCCATTATGTGATACACAAATTCCTTATGGTCCTCTCTTTCTCATATGATTTGTTTACCTCTAAATGCACTTGCTTGTTTACCATGTAAATGATTGGTCCTCTCTTGCTCGTGTGAGTTTGTTATGAGGAATGTGTGAGGTGGAATGAATCCATTGATGGGTGTTTGTGTGAGCCTTGATTCTATGGGATTTTTAGGGAATGGGACGAATTTTCTATTGAGTACCTTTTCTCTGCCTGCTGTACTTTCTGATTGTTTTGATTGTGGTCCCTATTATGTGATACACAAATTCCTTATGGTCCTCTCTTTCTCATATGATTTGTTTACCTCTAAATGCACTTGCTTAATTACCATGTAAATGATTGGTCCTTTCTTGCTCGTGTGAGTTTTTTATGAGGAATGTGTGAGGCGGAATGAATCCATTGTGCGTGTTTGTGTGAGCCTTGATTCTATGGGATTTTTAGGGAATGGGACGAATTTTCTATTGAATACCTTTTCTCTGCCTGCTGTACTTTCTGATTGTTTTGATTGTGGTCCCCATTATGTGATACACAAATTCCTTATGGTCCTCTCTTTCTCATATGATTTGTTTACCTCTAAATGCACTTGCTTGTTTACCATGTAAATTTTTGGTCCTCTCTTGCTCGTGTGAGTTTGTTATGAGGAATGTGTGAGGTGGAATGAATCCATTGTGAGTGTTTGTGTGAGCCTTGATTCTATGGGATTTTTAGGGAATGGGACGAATTTTCTATTGAGTACCTTTTCTCTGCCTGCTGTACTTTCTGATTGTTTTGATTGTTGTCCCCATTATGTGATACACAAATTCCTTATGGTCCTCTCTTTCTCATATGATTTGTTTACCTCTAAATGCACTTGCTTGTTTACCATGTAAATGATTGGTCCTCTCTTGCTCGTGTGAGTTTGTTATGAGGAATGTGTGAGGTGGAATGAATCCATTGTGAGTGTTTGTGTGAGCCTTGATTCTATGGAATTTTTAGGGAATAGCACGAATTTTCTATTGAGTACCTTTTCTCTGCCTGCTGTACTTTCTGATTGTTTTGATTGTGGTCCCCATTATGTGATACACAAATTCCTTATGGTCCTCTCTTTCTCATATGATTTGTTTACCTCTAAATGCACTTGCTTGTTTACCATGTAAATGATTGGCCCTCTCTTGCTCGTGTGAGTTTTTTATGAGGAATGTGTGAGGTGGAATGAATCCATTGTGCGTGTTTGTGTGAGCCTTGATTCTATGGGATTTTTAGGGAATGGGACGAATTTTCTATTGAATACCTTTTCTCTGCCTGCTGTACTTTCTGATTGTTTTGATTGTGGTCCCCATTATGTTATACACAAATTCCTTATGGTCCTCTCTTTCTCATATGATTTCTTTACCTCTAAATGCACTTGCTTGTTTACCATGTAAATGATTGGTCCTCTCTTGCTCGTGTGAGTTTGTTATGAGGAATGTGTGAGGTGGAATGAATCCATTGTGAGTGTTTGTGTGAGCCTTGATTCTATGGGATTTTTAGGGAATGGGACGAATTTTCTATTGAGTACCTTTTCTCTGCCTGCTGTACTTTCTGATTGTTTTGATTGTGGTCCCTATTATGTGATACACAAATTCCTTATGGTCCTCTCTTTCTCATATGATTTGTTTACCTCTAAATGCACTTGCTTGATTACCATGTAAATGATTGGTCCTCTCTTGCTCGTGTGAGTTTGTTATGAGGAATGTGTGAGGTGGAATGAATCCGTTGTGCGTGTTTGTGTGAGCCTTGATTCTATGGGATTTTTAGGGAATGGGACGAATTTTCTATTGAATACCTTTTCTCTGCCTGTTGTACTTTCTGATTGTTTTGATTGTGGTCCCCATTATGTGATACACAAATTCCTTATGGTCCTCTCTTTCTCATATGATTTGTTTACCTCTAAATGCACTTGCTTGTTTACCATGTAAATTTTTGGTCCTCTCTTGCTCGTGTGAGTTTGTTATGAGGAATGTGTGAGGTGGAATGAATCCATTGTGAGTGTTTGTGTGAGCCTTGATTCTATGGGATTTTTAGGGAATGGGACGAATTTTCTATTGAGTACCTTTTCTCTGCCTGCTGTACTTTTTGATTGTTTTGATTGTTGTCCCCATTATGTGATACACAAATTCCTTATGGTCCTCTCTTTCTCATATGATTTGTTTACCTCTAAATGCACTTGCTTGTTTACCATGTAAATGATTGGTCCTCTCTTGCTCGTGTGAGTTTGTTATGAGGAATGTGTGAGGTGGAATGAATCCATTGTGAGTGTTTGTGTGAGCCTTGATTCTATGGAATTTTTAGGGAATAGCACGAATTTTCTATTGAGTACCTTTTCTCTGCCTGCTGTACTTTCTGATTGTTTTGATTGTGGTCCCCATTATGTGATACACAAATTCCTTATGGTCATCTCTTTCTCATATGATTTGTTTACCTCTAAATTCACTTGCTTGTTTACCATGTAAATGATTGGCCCTCTCTTGCTCGTGTGAGTTTTTTATGAGGAATGTGTGAGGTGGAATGAATCCATTGTGCGTGTTTGTGTGAGCCTTGATTCTATGGGATTTTTAGGGAATGGGACGAATTTTCTATTGAATACCTTTTCTCTGCCTGCTGTACTTTCTGATTGTTTTGATTGTGGTCCCCATTATGTTATACACAAATTCCTTATGGTCCTCTCTTTCTCATATGATTTCTTTACCTCTAAATGCACTTGCTTGTTTACCATGTAAATGATTGGTCCTCTCTTGCTCGTGTGAGTTTGTTATGAGGAATGTGTGAGGTGGAATGAATCCATTGTGAGTGTTTGTGTGAGCCTTGATTCTATGGGATTTTTAGGGAATGGGACGAATTTTCTATTGAGTACCTTTTCTCTGCCTGCTGTACTTTCTGATTGTTTTGATTGTGGTCCCCATTATGTGATACACAAATTCCTTATGGTCCTCTCTTTCTCATATGATTTGTTTACCTCTAAATGCACTTGCTTGTTTACCATGTAAATGATTGGTCCTCTCTTGCTCGTGTGAGTTTGTTATGAGGAATGTGTGAGGTGGAATGAATCCATTGATGGGTGTTTGTGTGAGCCTTGATTCTATGGGATTTTTAGGGAATGGGACGAATTTTCTATTGAGTACCTTTTCTCTGCCTGCTGTACTTTCTGATTGTTTTGATTGTGGTCCCTATTATGTGATACACAAATTCCTTATGGTCCTCTCTTTCTCATATGATTTGTTTACCTCTAAATGCACTTGCTTAATTACCATGTAAATGATTGGTCCTTTCTTGCTCGTGTGAGTTTTTTATGAGGAATGTGTGAGGCGGAATGAATCCATTGTGCGTGTTTGTGTGAGCCTTGATTCTATGGGATTTTTAGGGAATGGGACGAATTTTCTATTGAATACCTTTTCTCTGCCTGCTGTACTTTCTGATTGTTTTGATTGTGGTCCCCATTATGTGATACACAAATTCCTTATGGTCCTCTCTTTCTCATATGATTTGTTTACCTCTAAATGCACTTGCTTGTTTACCATGTAAATTTTTGGTCCTCTCTTGCTCGTGTGAGTTTGTTATGAGGAATGTGTGAGGTGGAATGAATCCATTGTGAGTGTTTGTGTGAGCCTTGATTCTATGGGATTTTTAGGGAATGGGACGAATTTTCTATTGAGTACCTTTTCTCTGCCTGCTGTACTTTCTGATTGTTTTGATTGTTGTCCCCATTATGTGATACACAAATTCCTTATGGTCCTCTCTTTCTCATATGATTTGTTTACCTCTAAATGCACTTGCTTGTTTACCATGTAAATGATTGGTCCTCTCTTGCTCGTGTGAGTTTGTTATGAGGAATGTGTGAGGTGGAATGAATCCATTGTGAGTGTTTGTGTGAGCCTTGATTCTATGGAATTTTTAGGGAATAGCACGAATTTTCTATTGAGTACCTTTTCTCTGCCTGCTGTACTTTCTGATTGTTTTGATTGTGGTCCCCATTATGTGATACACAAATTCCTTATGGTCCTCTCTTTCTCATATGATTTGTTTACCTCTAAATGCACTTGCTTGTTTACCATGTAAATGATTGGCCCTCTCTTGCTCGTGTGAGTTTTTTATGAGGAATGTGTGAGGTGGAATGAATCCATTGTGCGTGTTTGTGTGAGCCTTGATTCTATGGGATTTTTAGGGAATGGGACGAATTTTCTATTGAATACCTTTTCTCTGCCTGCTGTACTTTCTGATTGTTTTGATTGTGGTCCCCATTATGTTATACACAAATTCCTTATGGTCCTCTCTTTCTCATATGATTTCTTTACCTCTAAATGCACTTGCTTGTTTACCATGTAAATGATTGGTCCTCTCTTGCTCGTGTGAGTTTGTTATGAGGAATGTGTGAGGTGGAATGAATCCATTGTGAGTGTTTGTGTGAGCCTTGATTCTATGGGATTTTTAGGGAATGGGACGAATTTTCTATTGAGTACCTTTTCTCTGCCTGCTGTACTTTCTGATTGTTTTGATTGTGGTCCCTATTATGTGATACACAAATTCCTTATGGTCCTCTCTTTCTCATATGATTTGTTTACCTCTAAATGCACTTGCTTGATTACCATGTAAATGATTGGTCCTCTCTTGCTCGTGTGAGTTTTTTATGAGGAATGTGTGAGGTGGAATGAATCCGTTGTGCGTGTTTGTGTGAGCCTTGATTCTATGGGATTTTTAGGGAATGGGACGAATTTTCTATTGAATACCTTTTCTCTGCCTGTTGTACTTTCTGATTGTTTTGATTGTGGTCCCCATTATGTGATACACAAATTCCTTATGGTCCTCTCTTTCTCATATGATTTGTTTACCTCTAAATGCACTTGCTTGTTTACCATGTAAATTTTTGGTCCTCTCTTGCTCGTGTGAGTTTGTTATGAGGAATGTGTGAGGTGGAATGAATCCATTGTGAGTGTTTGTGTGAGCCTTGATTCTATGGGATTTTTAGGGAATGGGACGAATTTTCTATTGAGTACCTTTTCTCTGCCTGCTGTACTTTTTGATTGTTTTGATTGTTGTCCCCATTATGTGATACACAAATTCCTTATGGTCCTCTCTTTCTCATATGATTTGTTTACCTCTAAATGCACTTGCTTGTTTACCATGTAAATGATTGGTCCTCTCTTGCTCGTGTGAGTTTGTTATGAGGAATGTGTGAGGTGGAATGAATCCATTGTGAGTGTTTGTGTGAGCCTTGATTCTATGGAATTTTTAGGGAATAGCACGAATTTTCTATTGAGTACCTTTTCTCTGCCTGCTGTACTTTCTGATTGTTTTGATTGTGGTCCCCATTATGTGATACACAAATTCCTTATGGTCCTCTCTTTCTCATATGATTTGTTTACCTCTAAATTCACTTGCTTGTTTACCATGTAAATGATTGGCCCTCTCTTGCTCGTGTGAGTTTTTTATGAGGAATGTGTGAGGTGGAATGAATCCATTGTGCGTGTTTGTGTGAGCCTTGATTCTATGGGATTTTTAGGGAATGGGACGAATTTTCTATTGAATACCTTTTCTCTGCCTGCTGTACTTTCTGATTGTTTTGATTGTGGTCCCCATTATGTTATACACAAATTCCTTATGGTCCTCTCTTTCTCATATGATTTCTTTACCTCTAAATGCACTTGCTTGTTTACCATGTAAATGATTGGTCCTCTCTTGCTCGTGTGAGTTTGTTATGAGGAATGTGTGAGGTGGAATGAATCCATTGTGAGTGTTTGTGTGAGCCTTGATTCTATGGGATTTTTAGGGAATGGGACGAATTTTCTATTGAGTACCTTTTCTCTGCCTGCTGTACTTTCTGATTGTTTTGATTGTGGTCCCTATTATGTGATACACAAATTCCTTATGGTCCTCTCTTTCTCATATGATTTGTTTACCTCTAAATGCACTTGCTTGATTACCATGTAAATGATTGGTCCTCTCTTGCTCGTGTGAGTTTTTTATGAGGAATGTGTGAGGTGGAATGAATCCGTTGTGCGTGTTTGTGTGAGCCTTGATTCTATGGGATTTTTAGGGAATGGGACGAATTTTCTATTGAATACCTTTTCTCTGCCTGTTGTACTTTCTGATTGTTTTGATTGTGGTCCCCATTATGTGATACAGAAATTCCTTATGGTCCTCTCTTTCTCATATGATTTGTTTACCTCTAAATGCACTTGCTTGTTTACCATGTAAATTTTTGGTCCTCTCTTGCTCGTGTGAGTTTGTTATGAGGAATGTGTGAGGTGGAATGAATCCATTGTGAGTGTTTGTGTGAGCCTTGATTCTATGGGATTTTTAGGGAATGGGACGAATTTTCTATTGAGTACCTTTTCTCTGCCTGCTGTACTTTTTGATTGTTTTGATTGTTGTCCCCATTATGTGATACACAAATTCCTTATGGTCCTCTCTTTCTCATATGATTTGTTTACCTCTAAATGCACTTGCTTGTTTACCATGTAAATGATTGGTCCTCTCTTGCTCGTGTGAGTTTGTTATGAGGAATGTGTGAGGTGGAATGAATCCATTGTGAGTGTTTGTGTGAGCCTTGATTCTATGGAATTTTTAGGGAATGGGACGAATTTTCTATTGAGTACCTTTTCTCTGCCTGCTGTACTTTCTAATTGTTTTGATTGTGGTCCCCATTATGTGACACACAAATTCCTTATGGTCTTCTCTTTCTCATATAATTTGTTTACCTCTAAATGCACTTGCTTGTTTACCATGTAAATTATTGGTCCTCTGTTGCTCGTGTGAGTTTGTTAGGAGGAATGTGTGAGGTGGAATGAATCCATTGTGAGTGTTTGTGTGAGCCTTGATTCTATGGGATTTTTAGGGAATGGGACGAATTTTCTATTGAGTACCTTTTCTCTGCCTGCTGTACTTTCTGATTGTTTTGATTGTGGTCCCCATTATGTGATACACAAATTCCTTATGGTCCTCTCTTTCTCATATGATTTGTTTACCTCTAAATGCACTTGCTTGTTTACCATGTAAATGATTGGTCCTCTCTTGCTCGTGTGAGTTTGTTATGAGGAATGTGTGAGGTGGAATGAATCCATTGATGGGTGTTTGTGTGAGCCTTGATTCTATGGGATTTTTAGGGAATGGGACGAATTTTCTATTGAGTACCTTTTCTCTGCCTGCTGTACTTTCTGATTGTTTTGATTGTGGTCCCTATTATGTGATACACAAATTCCTTATGGTCTTCTCTTTCTCATATGATTTGTTTACCTCTAAATGCACTTGCTTAATTACCATGTAAATGATTGGTCCTCTCTTGCTCGTGTGAGTTTTTTATGAGGAATGTGTGAGGCGGAATGAATCCATTGTGCGTGTTTGTGTGAGCCTTGATTCTATGGGATTTTTAGGGAATGGGACGAATTTTCTATTGAATACCTTTTCTCTGCCTGCTGTACTTTCTGATTGTTTTGATTGTGGTCCCCATTATGTGATACACAAATTCCTTATGGTCCTCTCTTTCTTATATGATTTGTTTACCTCTAAATGCACTTGCTTGTTTACCATGTAAATTTTTGGTCCTCTCTTGCTCGTGTGAGTTTGTTATGAGGAATGTGTGAGGTGGAATGAATCCATTGTGAGTGTTTGTGTGAGCCTTGATTCTATGGGATTTTTAGGGAATGGGACGAATTTTCTATTGAGTACCTTTTCTCTGCCTGCTGTACTTTCTGATTGTTTTGATTGTTGTCCCCATTATGTGATACACAAATTCCTTATGGTCCTCTCTTTCTCATATGATTTGTTTACCTCTAAATGCACTTGCTTGTTTACCATGTAAATGATTGGTCCTCTCTTGCTCGTGTGAGTTTGTTATGAGGAATGTGTGAGGTGGAATGAATCCATTGTGAGTGTTTGTGTGAGCCTTGATTCCATGAAATTTTTAGGGAATAGCACGAATTTTCTATTGAGTACCTTTTCTCTGCCTGCTGTACTTTCTGATTGTTTTGATTGTGGTCCCCATTATGTGATACACAAATTCCTTATGGTCCTCTCTTTCTCATATGATTTGTTTACCTCTAAATGCACTTGCTTGTTTACCATGTAAATGATTGGTCCTCTCTTGCTCGTGTGAGTTTTTTATGAGGAATGTGTGAGGTGGAATGAATCCATTGTGCGTGTTTGTGTGAGCCTTGATTCTATGGGATTTTTAGGGAATGGGACGAATTTTCTATTGAATACCTTTTCTCTGCCTGCTGTACTTTCTGATTGTTTTGATTGTGGTCCCCATTATGTTATACACAAATTCCCTATGGTCCTCTCTTTCTCATATGATTTCTTTACCTCTAAATGCACTTGCTTGTTTACCATGTAAATGATTGGTCCTCTCTTGCTCGTGTGAGTTTGTTATGAGGAATGTGTGAGGTGGAATGAATCCATTGTGAGTGTTTGTGTGAGCCTTGATTCTATGGGATTTTTAGGGAATGGGACGAATTTTCTATTGAGTACCTTTTCTCTGCCTGCTGTACTTTCTGATTGTTTTGATTGTGGTCCCTATTATGTGATACACAAATTCCTTATGGTCCTCTCTTTCTCATATGATTTGTTTACCTCTAAATGCACTTGCTTGATTACCATGTAAATGATTGGTCCTCCCTTGCTCGTGTGAGTTTTTTATGAGGAATGTGTGAGGTGGAATGAATCCGTTGTGCGTGTTTGTGTGAGCCTTGATTCTATGGGATTTTTAGGGAATGGGACGAATTTTCTATTGAATACCTTTTCTCTGCCTGTTGTACTTTCTGATTGTTTTGATAGTGGTCCCCATTATGTGATACACAAATTCCTTATGGTCCTCTCTTTCTCATATGATTTGTTTACCTCTAAATGCACTTGCTTGTTTACCATGTAAATTTTTGGTCCTCTCTTGCTCGTGTGAGTTTGTTATGAGGAATGTGTGAGGTGGAATGAATCCATTGTGAGTGTTTGTGTGAGCCTTGATTCTATGGGATTTTTAGGGAATGGGACGAATTTTCTATTGAGTACCTTTTCTCTGCCTGCTGTACTTTTTGATTGTTTTGATTGTTGTCCCCATTATGTGATACACAAATTCCTTATGGTCCTCTCTTTCTCATATGATTTGTTTACCTCTAAATGCACTTGCTTGTTTACCATGTAAATGATTGGTCCTCTCTTGCTCGTGTGAGTTTGTTATGAGGAATGTGTGAGGTGGAATGAATCCATTGTGAGTGTTTGTGTGAGCCTTGATTCTATGGGATTTTTAGGGAATGGGACGAATTTTCTATTGAGTACCTTTTCTCTGCCTGCTGTACTTTCTGATTGTTTTGATTGTGGTCCCTATTATGTGATACACAAATTCCTTATGGTCCTCTCTTTCTCATATGATTTGTTTACCTCTAAATGCACTTGCTTGTTTACCATGTAAATGATTGGTCCTCTCTTGCTCGTGTGAGTTTGTTATGAGGAATGTGTGAGGTGGAATGAATCCATTGTGAGTGTTTGTGTGAGCCTTGATTCTATGGAATTTTTAGGGAATGGGACGAATTTTCTATTGAGTACCTTTTCTCTGCCTGCTGTACTTTCTGATTGTTTTGATTGTGGTCCCCATTATGTGATACACAAATTCCTTATGGTCCTCTCTTTCTCATATGATTTGTTTACCTCTAAATGCACTTGCTTGTTTACCATGTATATGATGCGTATTTCTTAATTTGTTAAAAAATGAGGATGTGGCTATATGATAATTTTGCTGCTAATGCTCTATGATGCGTATGCTTAACATCTTGCCAATATTGGATTTATGCCATGATTTGTGATATAGACTCTTTAACTCATGTAAATATGACTTTGCCAATTGTTTTCCTTGAACTTGTCTTGCTTCTTGCGTAGAAATAACTTCCTGCACTTTGCATTTTGTTGTTGTTCAATGTGTTTGGAGGATTAATGAGATGGGTGTATGTATTTTTCTGTGTGTTCTTAGTTCACATTGCCCTTACTGTTGTTCATGCTATTTATTTGCACCTTGGTATAGAAAAATTACCCTTTGGCTGCTTTTTGCTAACCTTTGTCATGCTTTTTCCTTCTTTCACGCATTTGCTGGACTTGGCACGAGGATGAAGATTTAGAAGTGATGGCAGCTTGCCTTGGCACTGAAACTTGGAGCTTTTTCGAGAATTGGCACAATGGTGATAAAACCACGGCCTTACCTTGGAATCTGATGGTGTTGGCGCAAAGAATGAAGTATGGCATTTGATCTTTTAGGCCTAGGCTTCATGTTACTTATGGAATTTAGGCTTGTACATTAGTCCACACTTGTAGCAAAATTTGTACCCTTTGTAACTTTGAGTTTAAGTAATGGAATGTAGTCATTTTATTTTGAATTTATAATTCCAAACTTTGTACCAAATGTGTACTTATTAGTGAAAACAATTTGAATGTTGTACCTTAAATTTTGTAGCACATGTGACTCCAAATTAGTAGCAAATAAAATTTTCAACTTGTACCAATTGTGAGTTCAAGTGAATGATGTTCTTGCCTCAACCTTGGTTTTGTGTAACTTAGGTGTAATGAAAATGAAGTAGGCCAATTGACTTGTGGCATCTTTATCATGTAGCACGCCTTATTCTTTAAAATGAAATCTTTTCTTGAATTGAATAAGAAATGAAAAACTTTACATTGAAACCATGCCAATCATGTCCCTTGAATAAAAAAACCAATGGACTTACCCTTTCAATCACGTCTCTTAATCTTCATACCACCTTAACCTTTAAAATGGCATTCTTGATCTTAAAAAATGACAATGCTTGCTTCCACATAAGACCATGTATGATCAACCTTTCATACCATCTTACACTTGAATTCTCTCAACAACACATCAATCATGAATGAAGTCGCAACCTTCCTTTATTTCCACCTAAACTTAACACACTTGCAATGAAAAGTTATAACGGCAACTAAAGACTATAAGAAAAGTTTCAAACCAACACAAACATAAACAAGATTTCATGGCCTAACCTTAGGAATCATGGCCAAAGGCCAAATTATTTCCAAAAGAATGATCATCAAGCCTTGCAAATACTTGGAGTAAGAAAACAAAAGAGGTAGGACAAGTTTGGGGTATGACAATACTGTGGTAATGGTTTTGCTCTCAAGAGTGTCTTCTGTTGAGATAATTCTCTTAGCTTTCTCAGATGGAGAACTCATGTTGCTATATGAAATAAAGAAGAATAGTTTGAAAATATGGAAAATCATTATATGAAAGTGTGCATTTATAGAAGAGGTTGAAGATGAAATATCTAATGATTTAATGCTTGCAATGATTACTTCTAATGGTTGATATTCTTGAATGACTTGTGACCTTCTTGAGAAATGAAGAAAAATTCCAATCATCATTATATTCGTTTCTCTCTTTTGGGAAGAGCAAAGGTTGTTCTCTCTTATATATTAAAAAATATCAGTTTTCATCACGGTTAACAACAAAAACTATGGTTAAATAATTTCAAAAAAATAAAAATTTAGATCTTATTTATGAACTTAAGTTACACGCGATTTTTGTAATAGGAAAAAAGGAAAAAATGTAGTTTCTAGGATTCAAAGCTTGTAACACTTAATTTATCACCACAGTTGTTTATCTCAACCGTGATTAAATAATTTTCAAAAAAATAAAAATATATATTAGGCGTATCCAGATTGTGATATTACAACAGTGGAAAGCATAACCGTAGTAGTATTATGTTACCAAAGGTGTATTTTGTAGTAGTGATCATATACTGTTTAGACTTGGTTCGAGACCGAAGGTTAATTTGCTATCAAAATCACTCCTTTGGGAGCTAATCTTTGCCTGCTAGAGGAACTGGATGAAGGCAAAATTAGTGTGTTGATTAGAGAAGCCAAATCTTGGTGGAGTCAACGATGTTTTGAGATTAGAGAATGGTGTAACACCCTAAACCCCCGCGACAATTAATAATAAAATATCAGAGGAAAATAAGACATACAAACGTTTAGGATGCTACATTCAACAAACACCAGCTCATGCATACTGTTGTACCTCGAAAAATACGATCCTCGCGATGGACGCGGAAAACACTGTTCGAAACAGAGTCGCCACCGAACTTTATTTATCCCAAAAGAGGGAAAGGAAAATATCGAGAAAACCTTTGAAACGAGATAAGAACTTGGTCATCGCAACCAAATTCGGGTTCGGGAGTCGGTTACGCAAGAGGGAAGGTATTAGCACCCTCTACGTCCGTTGTACTCAACGGGAACCTCTTGATTCGATTCGTGAGAAAGTTAGTTAAGGTTTGTTTGTTTTCTTCTAATGAGTTTGCTTATAAGGAAAAAGGGGTGGTTTTTTTATTATTGTGCTCGGCAAGGATTGAGAACCCTTGGGCCTACGTATTCCCTCGTGCAATGGGAAAGTCAGAGCATTCGTAGTTCGTGGAACTACGGTTGGTTTGTGTTTTTTAGGTGAACGTGTGTTTAATTCGCATTCTAACTACTAAACATTGGCTTGTCTGCTCGCTAGGGGAGGCTGAAGCACGAGTTCATATGCGCGGAAGAATGGACTAAACAATGTTCTTTTTGTGAAAAGTTGTTTGAGTATGAATTAAGTGTATTAGATATTTGATTGAGAAAAAGGTTTGATTTAGATGTGTTTTAGGCGAACGAGAGTTTAGGTTGCATTCTAACTGCTAAACGTTGGCTTGTCTGTTCGCTAGGGGAGGCTGAAACACGAGTTCATATGCGCAAAAGAATGACTTAAACAATGTTCTTTTTTTTTGGGGAAAGGTGTTTGAGTTGTGGATTAATGTGTTCGTATTTTGATTGGGTGACGATTACTTGAACTTAAGAAAGACTCCTCGGGCCCAAGTAATCGGGAAAGCGAGTCGAAGAACCGGCTCTCTCTCTTTTTCATCCTTAATTATGAAAGAGTTTTAATATGGTTAGAGTATGTTAAATATATGACAGTTACTTGAACTTAAGAAAGATTCCTCGGGTCCAAGTAATCGGGAGAGCTAGTCGAAGAACCGACTCTCTCTCTTTTTCATCCAAGTGTTTAAGAAAAGAAGATTTGATTTGATTTATTGTAAAAAAGGGTTTGATATGTAATCGCGTTATAGATCTTTTAAAGAAGACAACTGCTTGAACTTAAGAAAGATTCCTTGGGCCCAAACAATTGAGGAGAAGAATCGAAGATTCCATTCTACTCCCTTTTCTTCTTTTATGAAATAGTATTTAAGTGTGGTTTAAATGTATTGATTTGATTTGAAAAATGCTCGATGTTGGATCGAGGTTTGGATTTGCGTGTGAAATGGTTTGAGAACTAATGGAAATGAGGTCCTATGGTTTAAGGTAAGGTCGATTGCGAGGCAAAAGCGCTCGACTTACAAGTGGGGTAATGGGACTTGATATGTGGATCAAGTGAACACTTGGAGATGAATTGATTAATTGAATTTGTTTGGAAAATACTTGACGTTGGATCAAGCTTGTTTATTGTTGTAAAAAAGGGTTGATTTTAATCTTATGGGAGAGGGATACAATTACTCAAGTAGGAATAATCGAGCCATAATTAAAGTGAGTCAATCACGCATACACATACAAACCAAAGTGAAATGTGCAACAAGTATCGTTGTATAAAGCCCAAGAGGAGGCATTGTGAAGTCGATTGCGATCGTGAAAACGATCGACTTACAAGGTAAGAAAATGGCTTGACATTAAGTCAAGGTATTAGTTTGAAGAAGATTTTTGGTTTGGACAAGTATAAGTGAATAACACACATATAATTAAAGCACAAAATAAAATCCACATGAATAAAGTACACACATAAATAAATGGTTGGGTAAAAATCAAGCATATTAGTTAGGTTAGAAACCTAAGTTCCTAAGATTAATCTAAGGAGGGGAAATCCTAAACTAATTATTAAGTTCTAGGGTTTTTTAGAATAAAATTCCAATAATTAATTAGATTAAATCAAAATATTTAATAAAATTAATTATCAAAAATTAATTAATATTAAATAAAATAATTTAATAAAATTAATTAAATAAGAATTAGGAATTAATTAGATAAAAGTATTTTTAGAACTTTTTAGAATTGAAACCAAATTAATAATCAATTAAATTAAAATTCAATATTTAATAAAATTAATCGTAAAAAGATTAATTAATATTAAATGGAAAAGTTTAATAAAATTGACTCAATTAATTTATTAAGAATATTTTATAAATTCTGTTTTTTAAAAGAAAATAAAATGTTTTTTTTGGATTTTTATTATTTTTGGTTCATTTTCAATATTAAAAATATTATACCTAAAATTAAAATTAGTAGTCTTAAAAACTAAAATCACTAACTCTAAAAAAATTAAGAATAATCATTCTAAAATTCATATTATAATCCTAAAATCTCAAATTACTAATCCTAAGATCAAAATAAATAATTCTGAAATTAAAGTACTTATTAATCTAAATCACTAATCATAAAATCTTAAAAAAAACTAAACTTTGAAATTTAAAAAAAAAAAGATAAACAATATAACATTGGGCCAAACCAAAAGAATTGGACCAAGCCCATCCAAGACAACCTGGGTCAGACCAGCTGGAGGTCCAAAACCCGGTTCGGTCAAAGCCATGAAAAAAAAGGAGGGTTGGCGAAACCCTATCGGTATCACACATACGCACGGCTGGAAAGAAAGAACAATGAAGCAACAAACAGAGACATGAGAATGAAGAGAAACAAGCATCGTGAAAACAGCAACACATGGAGAGACAAACAAATTCAATCGAAAAAAACTTAACAAACCTCACTATTGAACGCTCGTCTTTTCAGTCCGTGCTCATCTTTCTCTCTCGATCTCGCTCTGTTTGTGACGACTTTCTTCCCTCGGTCCCGTTCTTCAGTTACTCTCTCCGGTGCTTGGTTCTGCGGCGGTCAACACGAAGAGGGTAAGAATCATTCGGTCTCACCACCGTCTCGGTTCTCACTCAGGTTTAGGGACTCCTTTCAATTTAGGTTTCGATTCGGATTCTGAACGATTTATGGTTCTTGAACTTTGTTTTAATTTTACTCAAACTCTCCCTTCTTCTCGATTCCTTGTTCTGAGTATGAAATGGTTTTTTTGGATTCTGATTTGTGGTTGGTCACTGAGAGATTCAGGGAGGCGGTGGAAGTTTGAAAGAGGAGGAGATGATGGTGATTGTTAGAGGGGATGCGAGGTTGTTTGAAACAAAAGTGGTTATGGTATTCTGGTGGTATTGACGTTGCGATGCTGGTTCTTACACGGTTTGTAGCAACAATATGTTGCTGTTGTGAATCTTTGGAATGGGGTGCAGAGTTATGTTATTGTTGTTTGGTGAATGGACGTTGATTCATGTTGAAATTGTTGGAAGGTTTTGTTTCTCGTGTTGTTGTTGTAAGATGGGAAGGGAGGAGTATGTCACGGTTTGGGTGGATGTTGGAATAGGAACAATTTTCATTATGAGAAGGCTGAGTGATTTACGGCAAGTTTGCCGGCGAGTTACACGGAGGGGCTTCGAGCAAGGCGGGTTTGAGTAGCATATAGCGTGGGGTTGAAGAAGAAAAGTGAGAGAGAAATGAAAATGGGAATGGCCGTGATGTTGTGTGATGCCAGATTCCCCGGGAAGATGAAGTTTCAAGGTGTTATGAAGGAGAGTTGGCCAGGTCCGTTTTTCCTTTTTTTTTTCTTTTTTTACTTCTCTTCATCTCCTTGTTTTAAACAAACCACAAACTTCTTCGATAAGCTTTTAGTACGATTTTCGTCTGATATTGTTGTGATATCACTTTCAATGCAGGTTTTGGGCAGGCTGGTTGTCGCGCATGGCTTAGAGTGGTGCAGGTCTCTTGTAGCAGTCTTTTTTTTGCTCTTGGAGTGTGGTAGCGCACTGTTGCAGGGTGTACGGTTTGCCGTGTTAGCTTTAAGAGCTTGTGGTTTTGGGATTTTGTCTTGCTTGGAAGGGAAATTGTGTAGTGTTTGCTGCATTGTATTTTTCAATCCCATTTCCTTGTAGCTTTGGACTATGTATTGGACTCATGACATTATTTTTGTAATTTTAAAATGGACTTTGGGCTTGTAATAAAATAAATGAGAAATGGTCAATGTTTTTTTTTGGAATGATTTTGTAGAGATTTTTGTAATTTAAAAAAATTAAATAAATAGATAATGGGAAAAAATGGATAAAACATGGATAAAATGTAATTAAACCAAAAATGGATTAAAATGAAAAGGGATAATTGGAAGAAAAAATAATGGATAATGACACATAAATGGATGTGGATAGAAATTTGGATATGGATTTAAGAGTTGGTTTAGAAATGAATATGGGTTTATAAATTTGGTTATTGGAAAATATGGAGTTGAAAAATGGATAAATGGATTTAAAATGAAATATGGTTATTTATGACAAAATGGATAATAGGAAAGGTAAAAATGGATATGGATATTTGTAATGGATAATGGAAATGGTTATAAAGAATGAATACAAGAAACAAATAGGTTAATTAAAAGTGAAAACGGACAAATGGATTGGATACAGATATGATGGTTAGTGGATGAATGTTCAGATGAAAACTATCCACAGGTAGGACAGATTTGGGGTATGACACATACGATATGTAACACATAAATATTATCAAGTAAAACCATACTTAATTGATCTTCAATATAGCAGCGAAATTTCAACAAAAATATAACATGTTTAATACCACATAATCATTATCAAGTAAATAAAGTGATAACAAATAATAAAATAAGCAACGTCGAGCGTTCCAAATCCCTAGTGTTACACATCAGAGAAGACGCCGACTTAACGAAATAAAAGAGAAGACTCCGTCTTCACTTACTCTAACTCCACACTAATCTTGATTATTTGCACGTTACCCACATAGAGGTAACATTCAAACAGAAGGGGTGAGATTCTCAAATCAACATAAGAAATGCATAAGATAAGTATGAAAGAACATAATCCACAAATCATTCACCCTATCATCACAACATCAACACATATACAATTTCCCACATAAGCAGACAATTATATGCACTACAACATAACACAATGTAATGCAATTAGACCCACGACTTGACTCAATGCATGTGGTACCAGTTCGATCCCTTTTTCATGATCATAATTCTCGTCGGAATTTCCATGTAAGTCGCTCACACCCCACATGGGCACACGACATCCGTGATCGCTCACACCCCACATGGAAACACAATCACCTCAACAACAACAACAACACGATTATCTCTCAAAGAATCCGGATGAGACGCTCACACCCCACATGGGCACACGACTCATCACACAACTTATGCAACATGGCATGCACACAACGACAACATACAACGACAACCAAATGCATATAACTAAATAATATGCCAATACATCATACCACAATTATCCAACACGCAGCATATACCTGCCAAAACATACAACGAATACAATCCACAACTACAACACACATTCACACAATCAATTCCACCACTTCAATGCACAATTCCTGACCCATGTACGAAAACCTGACTACTGCATCAAATAGTAGGAATTATGGTATTGAAATTAATTTTGTCAAAAATTATATGAAACCAGCTTTCCAACGATTCGAACGGCGACTAAAACGGACATAAGGATTAAAAGTTATGAATTTTTGAAGTTTAATAAAATTATGTCTGTAACAACAGCAAACAGCATTGTCACGCTCGCTACGAGTTGAATTAGCGAACTCTCATTCGCTAGGAGTTCGCCTAGCGAACCTGGGGCGAACTTCCCCCCACACGTTCCATGATTTTTCTTCTTTCCCTTCGTTCGCTACCTTATTCTCTTAGCGAATCTGGGGGGAACATTCGCCCAGCGAACTTTCATTCGCAATGCGAATAGCGCGATTCCGCAGTTCTGCAATTGCGATTTCAGCACGATTCAACCCCAACCCTTCTCCGATTCTACTCCCAAACAGCCCGAAAAACACACACATAATCATAGATTATCATACAAACAAGTAGAATTACACAAGCCACAATTCCACCGATAATTTTTGCATTTTTCCTCTTATCGAACCCTCCGACAACAAAACCCCAATCCCCAAATCAACACAGACCACACATAAGGGACGATCCTAAAGGTTTATCTACCCTCATACAAGTATTATGCAACCCTTGGAGATTAAAGAACCCCACCCTTACCTTAGAGTTCTTGACAAAAGCTTCGGCCTCAACAATGTCTTTTCCTCTTCCCTTTTGCCCTAGCTCTCCTCTTTCTCTTTCTCTACTTTTCACGTACTCAATGAATTCTCTCCCCTAATTCCCTTTTCTATTTTCTATTATTATTAATATTATTATTATTATTCTAATATTATTATTAATATTATTATTATTATTCTAATATTATTATTATTATTATTATTATACTAATTAAATAATAACAATATCCCTTAATAAACAATAATATTAACCAAATAACCATTCTCACCACACCATTGATTCTACCTAATTGGTCATACACCCCCAACATCTTGATCCATATAATTCTAAGGTCACTATCCCATACTAAGGGCAACCCCAAACACAACCACACACACAAATACACAACACTTATAATTCTAATTACGGAAAATAATAAAATAAATCGGGGTATTATAACTCTCCCCCACTTAGAATATTTTCGTCCTCGAAAATTTACCTCATACGAACAACTCCGGATACGATTCTGGCATCCTGCTCTCTAACTCCCAAGTCATATTTCCACCAGCCGCGCCTCCCCACACTACCTTCACAAGGGTGATCTCTTTACCACTTAATTGCTTTACCTCGCGGTCTTCAATCCGTATTGGTAAGGCCTCAACCGTAAGGTTATCCCTTACTTCCACATTATCCATCGGGATCACATGCGATGGATCCGGAACATACTTTCGAAGTTGTGACACATGGAACACGTCATGCAAATTCGACAAATTGGGTGGCAACGCCACTCTGTAGGCAACAGGTCCAACCCTTGCAGAAATCTGATATGGACCAATAAACCGAGGAGTAAGCTTCCTCGACTTCAACGCACACCCAACACCGGTCACCGGAGTGACTCTAAAAAACACATGGTCTCCTTCTTGGAACTCAAGATCCTTTCTCCTCTTATCATGGTAGCTTTTCTGTCTACTCTGCGAAGCTTTCATCTTCTCGCGAATCAACTTGACCTTTTCAGTATTCTGCTGAACAATCTCAGATCCGAGTACTACACTCTCTCCAGATTCATGCCAACACAAAGGCGTCCGACACCTCCAACCATACAAAGCTTCAAACGACGCCATTCCAATACTGGAATGATAACTATTATTATAAGTGAACTCTAACAACAGTAAATGGCTATCCCAAGCACCACCCTGCCTAAGAACACAAGCTCTAAACAAATCCTCCAAAGATTGTATAGTCCTCTCCGTCTGCCCATCCGTCTGCCGGTGATAAGCTGAACTCAACCTCAATTTCGATCCTAAGGCTTCTTGCAAAGGAAAATTGATATTGATCGGAATAAAATGTGCCGACTTCATCAATCTATCTACCACTACCCAAATGGCATAATGCCCTCTTAAAGTATTAGGAAATCCAGTCACAAAGTCCATAGAAATGTTGTCCCACTTCCACTCTGCTATATCTAACGGTTGCATCAAACCAGCAGGTTTCTGATGTTCCACCTTCGACTTCTGACAAGTCAAATAAGCATACACAAACTTAGCCACATCACGCTTCAATCCAGGCCACCAAAATATTTTCTTCAAGTCTTGATACATCTTTGTAGCTCCTGGATGGATACTCAAACTACTCCTATGATTTTCTTCTAGAATCATCCTTTTTAACTCAGAATCATCAGGAATACAAATCCTATCACGAAACCTCAACATACCTTGTTCATCCACTTTGAATTCGTTACTTTTTGTCTATTCATTCCCAATCATCAAATTCACCAGTTTCACATCTAACTTCTGACCTTCTCTGATACTATTAAGAAATTCATTATTGATCTTCAGCATATCCAACATCACACTATGCGGTGTCTGTTCACAAACCAACCTCATATCCCTGAACTATTTAATTAATTCCAACTCTTTAACCATCATAGCAGACATATGCAACATCTTCCAACTCAAAACATCAGCCACGACATTAGCTTTACCGGGATGACAGTTCAAGCCGAAATCATAATCCTTTAAGAATTCCAACCACCTTCTCTATCACATGTTCAATTCCTTCTGATCAAACAAATACCTTAAGCTCTTATGATCACTTGACACTTCAAATCTGGAACCATAAAGATAGTGCCTCCAAATTTTCAATACGAATAGCACTGCAGCTAATTCCCCAAATCATGAGTTGGATAATTCCTCTCGTGGATCCTTAACTATCGTGAAGCATAAGCCACCACCTTACCATCCTACATTAACACACCTCCTAAACACATCAAAGAAGCGTCGCAATACACCACAAATGGTTCATTCAGTTTGGGTAGAATTAAAACTTGAGCTGTAGTCAATCTCTTCTTCAGCTCGATGAAGCTCTTCTCGCATTGAACATCCCACACAAACATTTTACCTTTGCAAGTCAACTGAGTCAATGGAAGTTCTAACTTGGAAAAGCCTTCAATAATACTACGGTAATAACTAGCCAAGCCCAAAAAGCTTCTAATTTCAGTTACCAACTTCGGAGCCTCCCACTGTAGCACTGCATCTACCTTGGATGGATCCACAACAATACAATCACCTGAAGTAACATGACCGAGGAAACTTACTTCTCTCAACCAGAATTCGCACTTAGACAACTTACCATAGACCTTCTTTTCTTTTAACACTTGCAGCACGATTCGTAAATGCTCAACATGTTCCTCTTCTGACTTAGAATAGATTAGAATGTCGTGAATAAAGATAACCACAAATTGATCCAAGTAAGCATGAAAAATTAGATTCATATACTCCATGAATACACCAGGTGCATTAGTAACTCCGAACGGCATCACCACATACTCATAATGCCCATATCGAGTTCTGAAGGCCGTCTTCTGAATATCTCCATCCTTTACCCGTATCTGATGATAACCCGACCTCAAGTCAATCTTGCTAAACACAAGGGCACTGACTAACTGATCCATCAAGTCGTCTATTCTTGGAAGTGGATACTTGTTCTTAATCTTCACTTTATTCAGCTGTTTGTAGTCGATACATAACCTCATACTGCCATCATTTTTTTTTACCAATAACACTAGAGCTCCCCAAGGCGATACACTTGGTCTCACAAATTTCTTTTCTAACAACTCTTCCAGTTGCTTCTTAAGCTCAGCTAATTCTGATGCTGACATCCTGTATGGTGCCATAGAAATAGGTCTGGTACCAGGGACAAGTCAATAGCAAACTCCACTTCTCTCTCTGTTGGTACATCAGTGATATCATCCGGAAACACTTCTGGAAATTCACGCACTACTTGTAATTAATTAATCACCGTAGGAAGGCTTGATCCTTCTCATGGTAAAACAAGGGTATAGTCCGTAAATTCTAGGGCCGTTATGCTATCCAAAACTATATATCCTACATGTGAGGGGATTGGGTAAATAAGACTTAGATCTAAACCATTGTAGGGAGCCTACCTAGTTTGGGTCATGCTTGCATCTCACCTTACCCTAACCCAAATAAAAGCATTTAATAAAAAAAACAAAAATGTCCATGTCATCATGCATTTAAAAAACATTTTTTTGCATATATGCATTTTTTGGGGAATTTCAAGATGTGTTGTAGGTACATTAGAAAGATGGATTCAAACAAAAGAGCTACCCTACGCATCAGAGTGCTAAGTGCTGATTTACAAAGTCTCAAAGACCTTCAAGACTTAATGCCCAAAATCTGCTCAAAGGATGTTTATACACAAGGGTGAAAGGATCCTTGATATTTTAGGGATCCTTATGAAGGTAGAGGCCGTAATTGCTGTTGCACAATGTTATGATCCTCCTCTATGTGACTTCCTCTTTAAGTATTTTCAAGTAGCTCCTACACTAGAACAGTTTGGACTATACTTACAAGGAGAAGGAAAAACCTTACAAGGGTATGGGGATAAAAAAAACAAAAAAAAAGGAAAAAAGAAAAAAGGGTCAAGCCTAAGGACTTAGCTGTACCTGTGGAAGATCTATTGTCTCACCACAAGGAGGATAGGGAAATGCAAGGGCTCAAGCAAGAATACTTGGAGGATTTTAAAGCTCATTTGAAGAAGGCATTGGGGGCATCTATTTAGTTTACGCCTTCTTAAGTTCAGGAGTTTTCATTTTGGATTATTATGGGTTATTCCCAAGGAAATATTTTTATAAGTTTGGAAGTCATTTTGGATTTGGAATTGGCTAATGGATTTGAATTTTTTAAAGTGATTTTTATTCTACGTGTATGGGTTTCATCCTTTGAATATATTCATTTCTAGCTACAATGGATTTTGGAATTCCCCCCAAATAAATTTTTAAAATTATTTAGCATATATCATGCATATTCATACATCCATGCATCAACATGCATTCAAAAAATAAGGAAAAAGGAATAAAGAACAATAAATCATTCCCATTTACAAACTTTGTCTCAGAGTCATTGAGCATAACAATCTGACTTCCCGACCTCGCACTCGAGCGTACCGAAGGAAAGCTATGGATCAGTTGGAAAAGGATCTGGTCACCCTAAGAGGAGAAATGGATACTGTTAAGGAGAACATGGAAGGTATGAAAAGCCAGATTGACCAACTGACAC
Source organism: Lathyrus tuberosus (assembly GCA_022829125.1). Classification (NCBI taxonomy): domain Eukaryota; kingdom Viridiplantae; phylum Streptophyta; class Magnoliopsida; order Fabales; family Fabaceae; genus Lathyrus; species Lathyrus tuberosus. The sequence goes on from JALAZF010000384.1 coordinate 5,256,738, forward strand.
TTGCCATCCAGAATTTGATAGCCAGAGGAACCGAGTCAAGTCGTCGAAGGAAGGTTCCTACTCCTACCCCCCATGTTGAGGACAATAACCCTCTACTAGGGTTTGTCCATGATCTGGAACATGATGAGGCCGAAACCGCTAAGCAAAAAACTGTTAACCAACCTCTAGAGGGAACCGTCTCCCCACCTATTTCCAATGGGGCACCTCGTGAGAATTACGCAGATTGGAACCTCCAATACGAGGGAGAAAAACCAAGACAAGTGGCCCTCGAAAATAAAGGAACCACTGTTATGGAAAGGAGAGGGGCTGACGATAAGTACAAAACAATTGAGGAAAGGTTGAAGGCCGTGGAGGGATTCAATATTTTTGGAGTGGATGCTTTGGAAATATGTCTGGTGCCCGATGTGGTCATACCTCCCAAATTCAAGGCTCCAAACTTTGAGAAATACAAGGGTGTCAGTTGTCCTAAGAATCACATTAGGATGTTTGTTCGAAAAATGGGTGCCCATGCTACTAATAAGAAGCTGATGATGCACACTTTCCAAGACAGCCTTAGTGGGGCATCCATGGACTGGTACATGGAATTGGAGAGGACTCACATTAAGACTTGGGAAGACCTTGCAAGCGCCTTTCTAAAGCAATACCAATACAACATGGACATGGCTCCTAACCGCACGCATTTGCAGAACATGTCTCAAAAAGGGAATGAGTCCTTCAAAGAATATGCCCAAAGATGGAGAGAACTAGTTTCCCGTGTGCAACCTCCATTATTGGAAAGTGAACTTGTGGATATATTTATGGATACCCTACAAGGAATGTACTATAAAAAGATGATTGGGTCAGTCTCAACAGGATTTGCTGACTTGGTTATCATTGGAGAAAGGCTTGAGAACGGTTTAAAGACAGGAAAGATTGGGCAGTCATCCTCCGGTCAACATAACAATAAAAGATATCCTGAAAATGACTCAAAGAAAAACGATGTTGCTGTTGTAGACCCTGAAGGTCCAAATCTGGGAGATAATGCATTATTGGGGCACATTGGGACAACAGTCAACGCCGTGGAAGGGATGGAAGATGAATTCCTTATTAAGAAGGGAGACATAACAAACTGGGGCATACAATGGGAGTCATCTGAGGATAATGGTTTGTTTGGGCTAGGTTAAAAACTGGCTAATGAAGGGATAAAAGATAATTTCCATAGTGTGGGATTCGGAATTGAGGATCATGTGGCCTTAATAGAAGAGGAAGAAAAAGGAATGCCTAATTTGGTGTGTCATGGCTCACCGGAGACAATCCTTAACAATTGGAAGACTATCGGGATTCCTGAGATGATTTCTATTTCAAAGTAATTTACTTTTTCTTAAAAGAATAATAAGTCCCTTGCTATGCCCAAGGCAAGTGGGTAAAGCTTTGTAGGGCCACCCTTTATTTATATCAATAAAATTGCATTTTGTTTTCAATAAAGATCTTTTTCTTTCATTTTCTGTTTGTTCAAATTGGCAATATACCTTCTTTCAATATTTTCATTCCCATCAATTCAAAAAGAATACTAATAAAAAGAAATTTCCTTGTGCAAATTTAAAAATGAACCTATTGAAAATGACACCGCTATAATCTCGAATGACTTTAAATTACCAATTAACCAAGCGGAAGAGGGTGATGACGACGAGTGTAAGCTTCCCAAAGAGTTAGCCAGACTATTGGGGCAAGAGGACAAGGAAATACAACCTCATCAGGAACCAGTGGATGTGATCAATCTGGGAACTGAGGAAGATAGGAAAGAGGTCAAAGTCGGTGCTTCTCCGAATAAGGTTATAAAGGAAAGGTTGATCGAGCTATTGCAAGAGTACACAGACGTGTTCGCCTGGTCATACCAGGATATGCCTGGACGTGGTACGAATATCGTTAAGCACAAACCACCGCTCAAGACATAATGCACACCAATCAAGCAAAAGCCGAGGAGGACTAGACCAGACATGATCCTCAAGATCAAGGAAGAAGCCAAGAAATAATTTGACTTTTTGTCACAAGGTAATGCCTTTTGGGTTAAAGAATGTAGGAGTAACTTATCAAAGGGCTATGGTAATATGGTGTATAAGGAGATAGAGGTTCATGTGGATGATATGATTACCAAGTCACAAAAAGAAGAAGATCACATAACTAACTTACAAAAGTTGTTGGATCAATTAAGGAAATTCAAGTTACGACTAAATCTTACAAGGTGTACTTATGGAATCAGATCTGGAAAAATATTAGGGTCCATGGTCAGTCAAAGGGGAATAAAGGACAAAATGAAAGCCATTCAAGGGATTCCAGCTCCAAGGATAAAAAAGGAAGTTCGTGGATTTTTTAGGAGATTAAATTATATTACGAGGTTCATCTCACACCTTACAGCTACTTGTGAGCCAATCTTCAAATTACTCAGAAAAGGATCAACTCATTGAATGGAATGAAGATTGTCAAAAGGATTTCGATTGGATCAAGGAATATTTGTAAAAGCCACCTATATTGGTGCCACCCGTCCCAAGGAGACCACTCATAATGTACTTAATAATACTTGAGAATTCAGTGGGTTGTGAACTAGGGAAACATGACGTATCAGGGAGAATAGCTAGGTGGCATATGTTATTAACTGAATGTGACATCCAATACGTCACTCCAAATGCTATTAAAGGAAGTACACTAGCAAATCATCTTGTTCATAAACCTGTTGACGACTATCAAACTCATGCAGATGGAGTTCTCGGACAAAGATGTCATGGTTATAAAGGATTGTGAAACTTCGACCTCCAATGAAGGATCTAGACCTGGATCTCGATGGAAACTTATATTTGCATAAGGATATGGGCTTCAAAGAGGGGCTATCAATCGGAGTGAAAATTCATCATTTAGGATCATAAAGGAAGCTAAACTGGATAAGGCAGAATGGGTGCAAACTAGACTCGATCAGCTGAACCTCGTATAAGGGAAACGTGTGGCTGCGGGCAATTATATCAACAGGGAATTAAGAGAGCGTTCGACAAGAAAATTCGTCCTCGCCTACTCGAATGAGGGAAACTTGGTGTTAAGGAAAATATTACCCATCCATAAGGACCAACGCGGTAAATTGACCCCACATTATGAAGAGCCATATGTCATGAAGAGTGCCTCCTCTGGCGAAGCACTAATATTAACAACCATGGATGGAGAGGATTTACCACGACCGGTGAACTCCGATTCGGTCAAAAAAATGCTATGCCTAGAAAAAGAGGATAAAAGCCCGCTAAGTCGAAAACCCTAAAGGGCGACTTAGGCAAAAATTAAGGCGTCCCGGTGGATTAAAAACTCGAAAGAGCAATCCAGGCAAAAATTAGGGACTTGAATAAAAAATTATACCCGACAAGTCGAAAACCCTAAAGGGCGGCTTAGTCGAAAAAATGGTATATCATCCCGGTGGACTAAGACTCTAAAAAGAGCGGTCCAGGCAAAAGTTAGGTGTAGCGCAATTTTTGTGGTTTCGAATCACTGTCGCTTTGGTACTACAGTTCGATTCATTTTTTATCCTGTTGAGCTGATTAAGGAAGGGAAATAGATGTCTCCAATTAACCCTGCTTGCAAACTGAGATTAAACAGACAAAACTGTTGGTTTACAGATGCTATCAAAATATGGGGGTTCGTCTTTTAAGGTTATTTGCTTAAACATGGGATCTGTACTATTTGCTAGGTTTCTGGTAAGGGGTTAGGTCTGATGCTTTTCGATGGATGTCTGAAATTTACGAGATTTTGGGTTTTTGATTAGTATGCTCGCTAAGATTTTGCAATCTTATGCCTACGTATTCCCAAAACCGGGAAATCAGAGCAATCGTAGTTCCTCCTATTCTATGGGAGGAAAGAGATGTTTTGGTGTCTTGTTTAAAGCCCAAGACGTGAAGCTAAAGGTGGTTTGTATCTTGTTCAAAGCCCAAGATGTGAACCTAAATCATTTTGGCTGAGAGAGAATTTGTCATCTCTAAAGAGGAGTTGTTGATGTTTGTATGCTGTGAGCAAGGCACAACTTTGATGCTAAAAGGTTGATTGACTCAACCGGGGTTTTCTTTATACAAAGCCTAAGAGGAGGCAGGAAGTTTGACTTTTTCGGAGAAAATGTTCTTTATGTCTTGTACAACTCCCAAGATTGAGGCTAAAAGGGATTTTGACTCTGTTGGGGAGAATGTATCTTGTATAAAGCCCAAGATGGAGACTGAAAGGGTTTGGCTCAACAAGAGAGTGCTTGTATGTGTCTTGTACAAAGCCCAAGATAGAGGCTAAAATAATTGACTCAACAAGAGAGTCTTGAACAGGTGATTGACTCACCAAGAGAGTCTGAAGGTTGTTCGACTCAACGAGAAAGTCTTTTATACTCAACAAGAGAGTGATTTGTTGTCTCGTACGAAGCCCGAGATTAAGGCTAAAAGGATATTGACTCAACAAGAGAGTCTTTTATACTCAATAAGAGAGTGTTTTATATGTCTTGTACAAAGCCCAAGACGGAGGCTAAAAGTGGTTGACTCAACAAGAGAGTCTTTTATACTCAACAAGAGAGTGTTTTATATGTCTTGTACAAAGCCCAAAACGAAGGCTAAAAGTGGTTTGAATCAACAAGAGAGTCTTTTATACTCAACAAGAGAGTGTTTTTCTATCTCGTACGAAGCCCGAGATGGAGGCTAAAAGGAGGTTGACTCAACAAGAGAGTCTTTTATACTCAACAAGAGAGTGATTTATATGTCTTGTACAAAGCCCAAGACGGAGGCTAAAAAGTGATTGACTCAACAAGAGAGTCTGAAAAGGTTAGCTTTGCTAAGGGGAATCATTTGTACAAAGCCCAAGAGGAGGCTGCCTTATCGTTGTGGATTCTGGAGATCCTGAAGCGGGTCCAAGTGTGGGGAACTCTCATGGGAGAAACCGGGGTTTCTTCCTATGTTTGAAAGGAACTTGAGAATGTCTTTGAGACTAATGGGTCTTAGACTGTCCAAGTCTAGAGTTTTATCTTTTGTACAATGCCCAAGAGGAGGCACAGGCATTAAGGGATGAGTATCAACCCTAAAATGGCTGGAGTTTTGACGCGGGAAAGACTGCTCTAGCAAAGGATGACTAAGTTTTGTCTTATACCTTTAAGAGGTCATCAGGGTCCTTGTATTAAGCCCAAGAGAAGGCATGAGAACTTCTAAGAAGTCGAAGGGTCCTTGTACAACGCCCAAGAGGAGGCGGGGATGCTTTTAGGAAGCCTGTGGGTCCCCAAACCAAGAGAAGTTCAAGAAATGCAATTCACCGAGAAGAGATCATTCCAGGAAAGTTCGAGAATTTGGAAGAAACCCAAGAGATGTCATTCATGGAGAAAAGATCATCTCTGGGGAGTTAGAGTTTCTTTGACAATTTCTAAGGGTGACAGTCTGAGAAAAGGTTCACCGAGAATACTGCATTTCTTTTTGTTCCATATTGTTTAACCCCAAGAGGAGGGAAGGCTGTATCTGGAAATCCTACGGGGGATCTAGTTTTGTTTGTATTTAAGAGTGACCAACATGGCTTTACCTAGTTCTAGACGTAGTTGCCGGGGAAAACTCTAAATAACTATACTAGTATTACACAGCGGATATGTGACAAGTATATAAAAGGATGTGAAAGAAGACTTACGGTGAAGCAGCCCCACAATACAGTTATATATATATATATATATATATATATATATATATATATATATATATATATATATATATATATATATATATGAAAGCGGTAAATGAAAGCGGATAAACACTTACCCGTTGTAGAGCTTCCATGTTTTTTGGTTAGTTGTTCAACAAAGAAAGTTTTGATAACAACATATATTTAAAATCATAGGAGAAAGTGCTTTGAAAATATTGTTGGGGCTTACAGCTCGAGGAGAGGCCCAAGTTTTAACGATGATTGCACCGTTGTTTTAAGAACTGTGCAGAGGGACTTATACAATATGTGAGGCCCAACAAGTTTTATGTACAAAAGGGGTTGGGTCTTACACTCTATTAGAGGCCCAAAGATTTTGAAAAGAAAATAAATGAGGCTTACAACACGAGGGGAGACCCAGATGATTTGTTTGGCAACGGCGATCACGCCGAGGTTTTTCTTTTAACGCAGAGGGGCTTATACAATGTTTGAGGCCCAAAAAAGGTTTTGGTTAAAAGGGGATTGGGTCTTACACTCTATTAGAGGCTCAAAGATTGATTTTTGTACAAGTGGTGGGGCTTACAACTCAAGGAGATGCCCAATTGGTCTGATTATAAAGGCGACGACGCGCCGAATGTTTGAAAATATACAGAGGGACTTATAGAATGTGTGAGGCCCTAAAAGGTTTATTTATAAAGGGATTGAGTCTTACACTCTACCAAGAGGCCCAAAGTGTTTGAAAATGATTTGTTTAGGGTGATTAAGATCAAAACCCTAAATTAATTTCAAAATGTATTTTAATTAAATAAAAACTTAATTAAAATGATCAAAATTATCAAACATGTATGAAAAAAAAGTTGTGATCTTGGATTAATGTTTGAAAAATCATGTTTATATCCACAAAATGATTGAAAATCAATTAAGTTTGGGAAATCAAGAAGGAACAAATATTTCAAATGTTAAAAACAAATAAAACACTAATTCTTTGCAAAAATATCAAATATAGGAAATAAATAATATTTTTGGGAATTTTTGCAAATTAAAATATTTTAACATTTTTGTGAATTATTAAAAAAAGAATCAACTCAAAATCATTAAAACTCAGAGAGAAATTAATTTTTGAATCAATTAAATAAAATCACAAAATTCAAAAATTCAAATATTCAAAAATGGCGCCAAGAACACACCAAGAACACGCGTCACCCCTCTGTTTCTGCAGATTTGCATTTTCTATCCAATCTCACTGAATACTTGATGATATCATGCAATCTACATATCAATCTGCTAGTTTTCACCTCACGATCATGTCTATGGTCTTTAATTTCATTTATTTTAAGCATGGAATAAGAAATCAAAGAGAAACCTCAAGAACCTTAAAATTTGCATGAAGGCTCAGAAATTCCATACACGATTCAAATAAAGCAATTGATAGATGGTAAACACTCTATGCATGATTATGAACATATGGTCAAATTATTGTGCAACAAAAAATGCATGGATCATAGAGTTAGAAGAGCTCAGACTTACCTCTTGCAGCTGGTGATCGTGTTTTGTGTTAGAGGTGTTGCAAGCTGGTTCTAATGATTTTGCACAACTTCCTTAGGTGCCAAGTGATGTGTCTGAATGCTTGGAGTGGTTTAAAACAAGCTGGAACTGAAGATGGTACCCCAACTGCAAGTCTGCTAAAAGCTTGAGCAGTTGGATGGTGATTTTGAGAAATCAGTGTTCCAGATGTTGTTTAAGTGTTTGGATCACTTCTATATGATGTTTATGAGAGGTGTGTGTGTGATTGGTTTGGTTAGAATTGCTCTCAAACTCAAAACCCGATAGTGACTTGCTTTGGAAGGAAATTTTGGAGTGAAGGAAGAGATTTTGAGGAAAGCATCTGTTTGATGGCTTTGGTGTACTTAAACTGAGCACAAATGAGCTATATTTATAGTAGAGCAAGTTTGTTTTGGCTGCAATAGTGAATGACAACTGCTGCAGAGGTTTGGCAAATGTTGATAAATAGGAATCCAAGTCTCCTCTAGCCATTGACTAGAGGTTAGAGCACAGGCCTTTGGTTCCCTAATTCAGAGATCATCCTTGACTCATTCAATTGGAAATGGCTAAGTTCATGCCGCCTTGGTGCATCCATTGAATGCTCCAAAACAAAATTGGAGTCTTGTCCCCTCTTTAGGGTTTTTTAGGTTTGGCATGCTATTTTTAGTTCCAAAGACTTGGGAGACTTATGGATCAGTGTTTGTCCCTCCTTGGTCTCTCCCTGAGGTGTTCAGATGGATAAAATTGTTTGTCATTTGCACAAATTGCTCAAATCGAGCAAAATGCACAAATCTGCCTAGTAATGACAGTTGCAGCAAGGCATATTGCCACTGTCATAACTCTTAGCTCAAATGGAATTTCATGGGGTTCTTGGCCATTTTGGAAAGCTCTCATATGATACAACATATGTGTGATCATAGTTTGTCTTGACACTATTTGGATCCAGGTGAAAAATGCCCTTACATTTTGGAAAAAAAAACAAGGCAGATTCTGACTTAGTGAAAATTTCACTAAGTGTTGGAAAAAGTGGCATTTCTTGTTTTCAGCCATTTTGATCCAACCATAACTTAAAATCTATGATGAATTGGAATGAGGTGTAGTTGACACTTTTAAAGCATGACATGAGAGCTACAAATCCATCTTTGGATCAGCCCAAATGGTTGGTTAGATCTCAAGTTATGATCCTTGGAAGTTGGTACCCTAGCCACTTTGTTCCATAACTTAGAAAATTTCTAACTTTTTTATGGTTACCCCTTTTACAAGTTATCCCATTTTTCTTGATTTTTCTTGATGAATGATGATTCCAATCACACATTAATATCATTTTAGGGTCAAAGAACCATAATTGTGAAAATTTTCAAAAAGTCAATGTTGACTTTTGTGCACAGTTGACTTTTTGTCAGATGAATTCCAAACTGTACGATCCTCAATGAAATCAAGTCCTTGACCTAAATCAAACTTGATGGACATGTTCCATGGGTGTTATAGGCTGTATTGAATAATGTCCCAAGGTTTGGGAGCATGCCTGGGTCAAAAGTCAAAGGCACAGTTGACTTTTCCCGCGAAACCCTAATTGTGGTTCTGACGAATTTGAAACTTGTTGATCAAGCTTCTTGGATCAATACATTGTTGCAAATGGATCAATGTAGTGTGTTAGAGACCCTCAAATCCTTTCTTGAGGTCTTGGCTCATGTTTTATCCCAAAAGTCAACTTAGGGGTGAATTAAGTCAAGAAACCCTAATTCCTAATTTTTTATGAATGCATCCCCTGAGGCTAAACTGACTTGATGATTGGGTTTATAAGGTCCCTTAAATTATTTTGGGTTATGCTTTGAAGCATTGGCTTATGCCCAGAGGAAAAATTCCATCTGGAGGCCTTGGTCGACCAAAACCCTAATTTGGTGACACTGGCGATCTTGAGGCTTGATCCACTTGGAATGTTGCAGCCTTGTGCTTGATCCTTGATGTGGGAGTCCTCTTGATGCATTGTGGATGTTTGAGAGGCTAGACAAGTTGAAGATCATTTCATTCCTTGATTAATCCTTTGTCTAAGAGCTCTGAGAGGGCTTGAAACCCTAAATTTGATTGTAGTGGATGCTCACCCATATTTGGGGGGACTAATGAGGTATAATGGTCCATCCATATTGTGATGATGATTCACACAATGATGGGGGATCTTAGTGGTCAAAATTTGGGGTATGACAGATGCCCCTATTTAATCTTCTTGGACCCGAAGGTGTGAATGGCAAAGGTATTCGGGCATTCGGGGTGCAAGAGGATTAAATATCGGAATACCCGAAATTTTGATGGTGGTTATGCATGGCAGTTTGCTCATCCATCTTCTTTTGCTAAGCAATGATACTTAGAAAAGGTAAACTTCCCCTCGATCCTGATTTTCTACCGAGGAACTGGTCTTAGTTTCTGAAATGATCTTCCCCTCGATCTTGGTTTCCTACGAAGGAACTAGTCTTAGTTGCTGACATAAACTTCCCCTCGATCCTGGTTTCCTACCAAGTAACTGGTCTCAGTTTCTGAAATAAACCTCCCTTCGATCCTAGTTTCCTACCAAGGAACTGGTCTCAGTTTCTGAAATAAACCTCCCCTCGATCCTGGTTTCCTACCAAGGAACTGGTCTCAGTTTCTGAAATAAACCTCCCCTCGATCCTGGTTTCCTACCAAGGAACTAGTCTCAGTTTCTTTTGTCAATAAACTTCTTGACAAGGGACGCTGTTCGTAGAGGTTTTCCTCAAACTTCTCGCCGATTTTTCCTGGGGAATGCCATTTGATGGAAAAGGTTTTGATGTCAGACTTGCTGGGGAACCCAGTTGTCTGAGTTGTAGAGGTGTACAAACTTCTTTGTTGGAGATGCCATTCGTTGACTCCACTGGGGGAAAACGAGTCTCTTGAGAGACTGCTTTCTGTTTGGGGGTATTAAATCATACTTTTCTCGGGATCTTCTCGGAGAAATACCATATGATGTGATCCAATTTTGAGGTGCCGATGACCTTTTCGTCAGTGAAATTTTTTGGAGAAAAACGGTTGCATTGCCGAATCTCTGATTAAGAGGCTTTCTCTGGGGATTTTCCTTAATCTGGGAAAGCGAAGACTTCATCTTCAATGCGGTTCAATCAAAAGGGATTTTATTAAGGATTTCATCCGGATTTTTATTCAAGGGGTTTTACCAAGGGATTTACCAAAGGGATTTTACCAAGGGATTTTATCGAGGGGTTTTTATTCAAGTATTATTATTAAGGGGTTCCATCAGAGATTTATCAAAGGGTTCACCGGAATTTCTCATCAAAGGGTCCCACTAGAATTTTGTCAAGGGATTTTATCAAAAGGGGTTTCTCAAAAAGGTATTTATCAAGGGGTTCTATCAGATTTTTTTCTAAGGGATTTATCAAGGGGTTTTGATCAGTATTTCATCAGGGGTTCTATAAGGGTTTATTACTACGAAATTGAAAGATTTTCATAATCTTACTTAACTTCTGTACTCAGGGATATTACGTAAGGGATAATGGAATATTAACGAAATACTAATGACGGAGTCATGTCAACACTATACTTGTCAAAGGATCCATGGTCAAAATTAGGGGTTCTTTTGTATTTAATCGTCTCCTTCTCAAAAGAATGAAGGCTCGTCGACATCATCATTTTGAATCGAAGCCGATTAAATAGGGGCATCTGTCGTACCCCAAATTTTGACCACCTTTCTATTTCTTTTTTCGCTTTTTTGTTTTATTCATAAAATATAATAATAGTAAGTAGTAAAGAGATTGTTTTGGTAGAATAAAGTATGATAGTGTTATCAGTTAGATAGGGTTAGATTACTATTATTTATATTTTAATATGTAGGGATTAATTATGGTCATATTAATTTTTAATCGAATTATACTAGTGTCATAGTGGGGTTATTAGAGGATTAATGTTAAAATTAATATTATTATTAATATTAATATTATCATGGAATTATTATTAAAATTTTTAGTAAATACTGGCTAATGTTGTTTTATTTTGAATAAATAAAATGGTATAGTTGATAGCAAGGGGAGTACAAGGAGTTATAAGAGGGAGAGGTCACGAGTTCAAATCCCATATTTCTCACTTTTAATGTTGTATTTGTTTATTCTTTACTACTAACTTTTTTTTTCTATTTTATTTTTATTGAAAAAAATCACAAAAATATCATTTTTTAATATTTAATTTTTAATTTTCGTATTTGTATTTAATGTAATTTTAAAAATGTGAATTTTTCATTAAAATCAATATTTTATGGAAAAAATCTCAAAAAAATCAAATAAGTCAAAATAAAATCAAATATTTTTCTATTTTATTTCCTTCATTTTAAAATATTTTTATTTATTTAAATTCACCAAGCCATGAATTCATCCAGATTCATTGGCTTGTGTAACACTGTAACGCCCCGAATTAATTAAAATATTTATTTAATTAATTTTATTATAGAATTGTGTGAATACTATGATTTTGGATGGCCTTGATGAAAATTATAATCTATGTGGAGTTTGGAAATATTTGGAGAATTGTGGAGCAATAATTAATTAGAACTGTTTAATTAGAAAAATAGAGTAGAAATTGAGTTGGATGAGAGTAAGGGTAATTTGGTCAAATGTGGAGGTTTAGTGAGGGTAATAGAGGAAAATCATAAAAGAGATTTAAGGGTTTATACGGAGGAATAAGGGTTTGGAATTTCACTGTTGCATTGCGTTTTGGAAAAAAAGAGGCAGAGAGAAGAGAGAAGCAGTTAGGCTTTGAAAATTTGCAGCGGAAGGATTGAAGAACACGAAAGGGATTCAAGGCTAAAGAATCATATCAGGTATGTGGAGTGTAATTGTGTTATTATAATTGATTTAAGTATTAGGTAATTGTAGGGTGATTGATTGATTAATCGATGATGAATTGTGATGAGGGTTAAGTAGATTAAACAGAAAAATTTTGATTGGTAGAAAATATCGAGGACCTGATAAATGATTGACTTGTGTAAGTAATTGAGAGATGAGAGTTTGTGATAAATTATAAAACCTGGATGATAGATGAATCAAGTGAATTGTGGAAACTCTGTACTGGAATTGTTATTTGGAATTGTATCGAAATTATTTACGGATTGGAAAAGGGAAGGAACAGTAAAAAGAAAAAAAAAAGGGATTAGTAGGCACCTACATCAAAAGTGGCGCCAGCCACTCACACTAAGGGTGGCGCAAGCCACCAAGTGTTTGTGAGGGTGGTGCAAGCCACCATTTAAGTGGGGGAATTGTTATTCAGTTTTCTAAAATCCATAACTTTTGAGTAGAAACTCCATTTTAAGTGCGGTTTGAAGCATTGGAAAGGTAATGGAACAACCTATAACATAGTGAAATAATATAAATCATATAGTGTAATCCTCTAAAGAATGGGATAGGCTAAGTAATGAGGTTATGTGCTGAGAGATTAGTAGGTACTGCATGTCTGCGTAAAATTGTATAATTTTAATTAGCAATGATTTAATTGATATTGGGGGATAATGAAATGATAATATTATGATGATGATGGGGAGATTATGAGGTTTGATATGCTATCATAATGTATTGATGTTTTGTGATGCAATTGTCAGTGGGTGTGTTGTGTGTGAAATCTCTGATTTATGCCTGGCAGTGACTTTTGGTGTGGATTATATTAACATGCTACTGTTTGATCATGATATGTGTGTTATGATATATGTGAAGAGTACATGATAATTTTGATGATGAGGATACTGTGTTGACTGTGATGATGGTGTTCTGCTGTGAGTGATGAATTATGGTGATTGATTATATGAATGATGATGTGTTTGACTAGCAGTGGTCGTATTTTGTGAATTATTACGCATCATGCATTCATAGCATATTTTTAGGACGAATTGTCCAGTGAAGTTTGCAGGATGATATCTAGGGAAGTTGTAGGACTTATAGTCCAGTGATGGCCTTAATCCCATAGTGTGGATTAAGTGCAAATTATGAAGTGCTCTGGTTCCAAGCGGGAACCGATATTATTGGTGGGGATCTTTGGAGATTGAAGATGACTAAGTCATCAGTGAAGTTTCGGTACCGCATGCATGTTGCATTTCATAACTGGTGGTACTGCATCATGTTGTTTCCGTGATGACTTTTGGATTGATTTTGATTTTGACTTGATGACTTTTGGTGTGTGACTATGTAGAGGTGTTCCCATGAGATATCAGTGATTTACTATTGTAGTGTGGAGTGTAACTTACTATCGACCTGGTACTCGAATGCAAACTCGATGTCGGTGTTTGCATACAAAATGTATGTTTCTCAATAAGTGAATTGAAGGAAATGCTGGGAGAATTGCTTGAGATGAAGTTGTTCCATCGAGTGTTTCCCTGTGAGGTGCCCTTGTGATGTCGGTGAAGAGGAAAAATGGTATTATGAGATTGTGTGTGGATTTTAGACAGTTGAATAAAGTGACGATCTAGAATAAGTGTCTGCTTCTGGGGATCGAGGATTTGATGGATCAGTAGTAGACGCCTGTGTGTTTACCAAGATTGAATTGAGGTCTGGTTACCATCAGATTCGTGTTGAGTCTAATGGTGTTCCAAAGACGGCCTTCGGGACGAGGTATGGTGACTATGAGTATATTGTGATGTCGTTTGGTGTGTCTAATACACTGGGTATTCATGGAGTATATGAATTGGAATTTTCTAGAGAGTTTGGATAAGCTTGTAGTGAGTTTTATTGACGATCTTATGATAGACTCTAAACCTGAAGAAGGGCATGCTGAGCATTTGAGGACTGTGTGGAAGGTGTTAGAAGAGAAGAAGGGTAGGTGAAGTTGTCGAAGTGTGAGCTTGGTTGAAGGAAGTGGGTTTCGTTAGCCATGTGATTTCAAGTGGTGGGATTGTTGTTGATCCCTCTAAGATTGATGCTGTAATACAGTGGGAGACTCCAACGTCTGCTACCGAGATACGAAGTTTCTAGGATTGGAGGGTTACTGCCGCAAGTTTATTGGAGTTTTTATAAGTCGGCATTACCTTTGACTCAGTAGACTTGATGGAGTCAAGCTTTTTTATGGGATGTAGCTTGCGAAGGAAGTTTTGTAGAATTGAAGAAGAGATTGATGACCGCTTCGGTGTTGGTTTTGACTAATCCGAGTGAATCTTTTGTGGTGTACAGTGATGTGTCGAAGATGAGTCTTGGTGGAGTAGTGATAAAGAATGGACAAGTTGTTGCCTATGCTTCGAGACATTTGAGAGTTCACGAAAGGAATTATCCTACGCATAACTTAGAGTTGACCGCTGTGGTGTTGTGCTAAAGATTTGGAGACTTATCTTTTGGCTCTAAAGTTGAAATGTTCAGTGATCATAAGAATCTGAAGTACTTGTTCGATCAGGAAGAATTGAATATGAGGCAGAGAAGGTGATTGGAATTACTGAAGGATTATGACCTTGATTTGAGTTACCATCCGGGAAAAGCAAATGTAGTGGCCGGCACGTTGAGCAGAAAGTCATTGCACATGTTAATGCTTATAGTGAGAGAATTGAAATTAATCAAACAGTTTTGAGATTTGAGTTTGGTGTGTGAAGAGACTCCTAACAGGGTGAAGTTAGGAATGTGGAAGCTAACAAGTGGTATTTTGGAGGAAATCATAGCAGGTCAGCAAGTTGATTTGAAGTTGGATGACCAATTGACTTTGATTAGCCAATGTAACGGAGGAGAATTCCAGATTGATGAGAATGGTGTGACGAGGTTTCGAGATAGAGTGTGCGTTCTAGACGTTCAAGAAATCGAGGAAAGTATTCAGTAAGGAAGGATATTGTTGAGTTGACTTGTCAGAAGTCAAATATTGAGCATCAGAAGCCTTGGGTATGATGCAATCGTTGAGTATTCCCGAATGGAAATGAGATAGTATGGTCGTGGATTTTGTGTCGGAGTGCCAAAAACCGAGGAAGGGAGTGATTTATTTGAGCGATGGTGGATGGATTAATTAAATTGGCTCATTCTTACCGATGAAGATTAATCATTCTATGCAGAAGCCAACTAAGATGTATATTGAGGAAATTGTGATATCGTCGAATGTTGTGTCGGATAGAGACCCGAGATTTACGTCGAAGTTTTGGAAGAGTTTGCAAGATGCTTTGGGTACTAAGTTGAGGTTGAGTCCTGCTTATCATCCGCAGACAAATGGACAGACTGAGAGGACTATCCAATCTTTAGAATATTTGTTGAGAGCTTGCGTGTTAGACCAAAGAGGAGCTTGGGACGACCATTTACCTTTGATTGAATTTACTTACAATAATAGTTTTCACGCGAGTATCGGTATGGCACCGTATGAGGCATTGTATGGGCGAAGGTGTAGGACACCGTTGTGTTGGTATGAGTCGGACGAGAGTGTTGTGCTCGGACCTGAAATTGTGCGAGAGACGACCGATAAGATTAAGATGATTCAAGAGAGGATGAAAGCTTCGCTGAGCCGTCAGAAGAGTTATCATGATAAGAGAAGAAAGGAACTGGAGTTTCAAGTGGGTGATCATGTATTTCTGAGGGTTACGCCGATAACTGGTGTCGGTAGAGTTTAGAAGTCGAGAAAACTTACACCGCGATTTATTGGTCCATATCAGATTTCTGAGAAGATCGATGAGGTGGAATATCAGATTACTTTACCACCGTCACTTGTGAATCTTCATGATGTGTTTCATGTGTCTCAATTGGGAAAATACATTTCGGATCCTTCGCATGTGATTCAAATGGATGACGTACAGGTGCGAGATAACTTAATTGTCGAAGCATCGCCAGTGCGAATCGAAGGTCGGGAAATGAAGCAATTGCGAGGCAAGGATATTGCCTTAGTGAAGGTACTGTGGGGTGGACCAGCTGGAGACAGTT
Organism: Lathyrus tuberosus; assembly: GCA_022829125.1. NCBI lineage: Eukaryota > Viridiplantae > Streptophyta > Magnoliopsida > Fabales > Fabaceae > Lathyrus > Lathyrus tuberosus. The sequence goes on from JALAZF010000384.1 coordinate 5,272,814, forward strand.
TGACTTGGGAACGCGAGGATCAGATGAAAGAGTCCTACCCGTTCTTGTTTGCATCAAGTAATTTTCGAGGGCAAAAATTCTTTTAAGTGGGGAAGAGTTGTAACGCCCCGAATTAATTAAAATATTTATTTAATTGATTTTATTATAGAATTGTGTGAATACTATGATTTTAGATGGCCTTGATGAAAATTATAATCTATGTGGAGTTTGGAAATATTTGGAGAATTGTGGAGCAATAATTAATTAGAACTGTTTAATTAGAAAAATAGAGTAGAAATTGAGTTGGATGAGAGTAAGGTTAATTTGGTCAAATGTGGAGGTTTAGTGAGGGCAATAGAGGAAAATCATAAAAGAGTTTAAGGGTTTATACGGAGGAATAAGGGTTTGGAATTTCACTGTTGCATTGCGTTTTGGAAAAAAGAGGCAGAGAGAAGAGAGAAGCAGTTAGGCTTTGAGAATTTGCAGCGGAAGGATTGAAGAACACGAAGGGGATTCAAGGCTAAAGAATCATATCAGGTATGTGGAGTGTAATTGTGTTATTATAATTGATTTAAGTATTAGGTAATTGTAGGGTGATTGATTGATTAATCGATGATGAATTGTGATGAGGGTTAAGTAGATTAAACATAAAATTTTCGATTGGTAGAAAATATCGAGGACTTGATAAATGATTGACTTGTGTAAGTAACTGAGAGATGAGAGTTTGTGATAAATTATAAAACCTGGATGATAGATGAATCAAGTGAATTGTGGAAACTCTGTACTGGAATTGTATCAAAATTATTTACGGATTGGAAAAGGGAAGGAACAGTAAAAAGAAAAAAAAAAGGGATTAGTAGGCACCTACATCAAAAGTGGCGCCAGCCACTCACACTAAGGGTGGCGCAAGCCACCAAGTGTTTGTGAGGGTGGAGCAAGCCACCAAGGGTTTGTGAGGGCGACGCTAGCCACCAAATGCAATGGTAGGGTGGCGCAAGCCACCATTTAAGTGGGGGAATTGTTATTCAGTTTTCTAAAATCCGTAACTTTTGAGTAGAAACTCCATTTTAAGTGCGGTTTGAAGCATTGGAAAGGTAATGGAACAACATATAACATAGTGAACTAATATAAATCATATAGTGTAATCCTCTAAAGAATGGGATAGGCTAAGTAATGAGGTTCTGTGCTGAGAGATCATTAGGTACTGCATGTCTGTGTAAAATTGTATAATTTTAATTAGCAATGATTTAATTGATATTGGGGGATAATGAAATGATAATATTATGATGATGATGGGGAGATTATGAGGTTTGATATGCTATCATAATGTATTGATGTTTTATGATGCAATTGTCAGTGGGTGTGTTGTGTGTGAAATCTCTGATTTATGCCTGGCAGTGACTTTTGGTGTGGATTATATTAACATGCTACTGTTTGATCATGATATGTGTGTTATGATATATGTGAAGAGTACATGATAATTTTGATGATGAGGATACTGTGTTGACTGTGATGATGGTGTTTTGCTATGAGTGATGAATTATGGTGATTGATTATATGAATGATGATGCGTTTGACTAGCAGTGGTCGTGTTTTGTGAATTATTACGCATCATGCATTCATAGCATATTTTTAGGACGAATTGTCCAGTGAAGTTTGCAGGATGATATCCAGGGAAGTTGTAGGACTTATAGTCCAGTGATGGCCTTAATACCATAGTGTGGATTAAGTGCAAATTATGAAGTGCTCTGGTTCCAAGCGGGAACAGATCCTATTGGTGGGGATCTTTGGAGATTGAAGATGACTAAGTCATCAGTGAAGTTTTGGTACCGCATGCATGTTGCATTTCATAACTGGTGGTACTGCATCATGTTGTTTTCGTGATGACTTTTGGATTGATTTTGACTTGCGACAGAAAAATGCGAATCACTGTTGTGCTACATTTCATGATTACATGTTGTTATGAATAAATGTGTTATGAACAAAATGCTGTTGTGAATTATATGCTATCATGAATAAATGCTGCTATGCTATTGTTGTTTCAATAGTTATAACTACTATATCTCTTACTTATATCCTTTATAATGATTACGATTTACTCACCCTGCCTGTTGAATGTTTCCTCTATCTGGGCAACGCGCAGGTGATCCGGAGTAGCTTTTAGACGCATTGAAGATTTAGCTTTGAAATAAATTATTTTTATTTCGATGGATTAGAAGGTGTCTTGCTCTGATATATGTAACATCGGGGGTTGGGATCGTCTGATCGGAACGATTATGTTAATTCCTTGCTGTTTTGATTATCACTTGAGATTATGTGCTGTTTTTCTTGGTTTTCATATGATGCTACATTATGAGCTATTTGATTTTTTGAAGTTGTGATGAAATATTTTTAATAAAGAGTTCGAGACTATTTTCCGCTGTGAAGTTTAAATTGAATGCTGGTTTTCTTGAAGATTAATAGTTATGAAGTATTTTGAGAAACCGTGTTACAGAGCAAGAATATGTTTATGATGTGATTTTATGAAATGAAGGGTGACACCCTTTTTGTGGAAATACTCTGATTATTTACTTAAATTATTACGTTAAAATGTCGTGGGGTAGAAGGGTGTTACAGCTTGGGCCTTAAGAAATAAGAGAAAATCAGGTTAAATCAAATTGATCTAAAAATAGGCAATCACATTCAATTTTTTAACCTAATCTTTCCCTATAAATAGACTCTCATTCTCTACTTTTTTTCCATCCACAATTTACATATTCACTATTCAAAAGTTGTTGTTCTCCATACTGAAGAACAACAACACAAAAAACCCTGAAAAAACCCATCCGGCATCTTTTATGTCAAGGGCAGAAGGAGAAGATTGGATCGAAAACAAAGGGAAAAGGTAGGAATCAAGGGATAGGAATCGTTCGCATAAAAGGGGTAAGAACTCAAAGGCGTAACGCTTTTTCCGATCGGGATAAACCTCGATCCCGTAGGTTGGTTCTTTTACTATCATATTTATGGCTTGTATGTAGTTGTATGAATTGCACGATATTTTAGTTAATGCTTGATGTTTAAAATGGATTATGTTGGTGGATGATTACTTTGCTAGTCAATATTCCAATTTTTTTTTTTTTGTTAATTCAAACCATCCTATTTCTTTTTTTTAAGTTATATAATTCAATCTTTTGTGACTATATTCATATAAAATAGTATTTTTCTTATAAAAATATACGCAGAACTATAAAAAAAATATACATTTAGGGAAAACCTTCAAGGTCAAACTTCACGTCTGACCTGAACACACAATCACCCAACCATGAGCCCATTACTTTTACAGTAGAAGACGCACCCCCTGGGTGTTATTTAATTAATTGAGTTAATTACTTAATTTAATTATTTAATTAGGATTTAAATGTTTAATTAGGATTTATAAAAACAAGATTTTAGGATTGCTATTATATGGGTAAATATAATTAGGATTTTTTTAGGATTAATTATGGGTTTGTTTTATTTTAAATAAGGATTTAATTTTTTTTATAAAATGGGATTTTGTTCCTGATTTTTTGGAATAAGGTATTTTGGGATTTTTGATTTTTTTATTTTTGGTTTAGGATTTATTTTAAGAAAATTAGTGTTTTAGATTTTTATTTAAATTGAATAAATATGGGTTTGGGATAAAAATAAATTAAAGTAAATTTAATTTAATTTTTGGGATTAAATTCTTTTATTTTTGGAGATTATTTTAAATTTAGAAATTATTTTTTTAATTGGAATAATTTGGGAATCAATTTTGCTATTTGTAGCATAAGGGCATTTTGGATTTTATTTTTTTCTTATTAAATTCTATAGAATTTTAGGAATTTATTTTGTAAATAAAAGGGATATAAAAGGTATTTTAAGGATTTAAAATTTTGGGATAAAACTCTTCCTCCGAGAGTATAAATAAAAGGATCGGGATTTAAGGGATATAACTCCATATCTAGGAATATAAATAATAGATTAAGGGATATAACTCCTTATCTAGGAGTATAAACAATAGATTTGGGGATAGAACTCTAAATTCCGAGAGCATAAATAATGGATAGGATTTATGGGGATAAAACTCTCCATCCGAGAGTATAAACAATGGACAAGGATTTTGGGATATAACTCTTCATCCGAGAGTATAAATAATGGACAAGGATTTTGGGATAAAACTCTTCCTCCGAGAGTATAAATAAATGGATCGGGATTTAAGGGATAGAACTCCTTATCTAAGAGTATAAATAATATATTAAGGGATAAAACTCCTTATCTAGGAGTATAAATAATAGATTTGGGGATAAAACTCTTTATCCAAGAGTATAAATAGAGGATTAGGTTTGGGATTAGGGTTGAGGATAGGATTAGGGGGTAGGAATAGGGGAGGTGAACTACGATTACTCTGATCCTTCAAAATTGAAGGTACGTAGGCATAGGGTTGTAAACCCTAGCGAGTACAATTGTAAAAAACTTAGGATTCTTTTGTAAATAAGTAGAAAGACAACAAACAAACATACCCTAAAACATAAGGAGGATCCCATTGAGTACAATGGAAGTGAGGGGTGCCTAACACCTCCCCGTCACTTAACCGACTTTCGAACCTTAGAAATCTCTACGATTAGGATTAGGATTTTAGGTTTATCATTTATTTTCCTTAAAAAAATATGATGACGACTCGAAAATTTTTGCCGGCCGCGACACGTACCATTTACAATTCTGCAAAACTTAAGCCTCACTCTTTCCCTATAAATAGAGGCTCATTCCAAACCTCTAACACACAACAAAAACCTCAGCATTCCTCCTTCAAAACCTCCCAAACCAGCAACTTGTCCATTGCTTTCTTTTGTGCCAAGAAACTTCATCTTGCACAAACATTCCATCTGCCTTCTCCACACGTCAAACCACCAATCCAATCTTTCAAACACATCATAAATCATCCCTTGGAGGTGTCCAAACCTTCATCTTCACCCTAAACCATCAAAATCAGAAAGTCAACCTTTGAAACCTTATTTTGTTGACTTAATGCATTTTTTTATGCCAAGTCTTGATTCTAACCATTTTCAAACACTCCAACACTTCCAACATACTCCATAAAACACCCATAAACTATCCCAAACTTGTTTGTGCATCTGTAACTCCATTTCCTTGAATTTTCATTTTGGTCATTTTTCCATATTTTGCAAGAAGGAAGCATTTTCTGTTCCAGTTTGTTTCTCTTGTTTCCAAGCATTCCAAAGTTTCATAAGAGGTCTATTGAAGGTCTCTAAGGCATCAAAACATTTCTGTAGCAATTATATTGAAAGTTCCAAATTTGCTTCAAGAGGTAAATCTACCTTAAACTTGAACTCTTTAAAATATACATTGCTTTGATGTGCACTGATTAGGAACATGTTTATTATGATATTTGTGACATGTTTGAACCATTATTTGATGTTATTCATGAATGTGTGAGGATGTGCCATAGAACTTGCAAAATTGAGCCATTTTGAGTTTCACTATCGTGTTTTTAAATGGAAGCATTTTTATCCAAAACCAACACCACCACTAAATTCCTCATGAAAAATTAGACAAGATTGGTTTTTATTAAATTTCATTAAGTAATCAGTGAGATATGGTTGTTCCTGCAAATGGTTGAATATTGAAGATGATGCTGCAACCATGGCCATGACGCATCTTGGTTCAGGCCTTAGGACTTTGTTAGGCTTATGTTTTAATTTTGGGAGGTGATATAATGGATGTATCACCACTCATGTGGTTAAACCTGCGCGTGTATTGTACCTTGAACCTGAAGAACTGGGGTTTGAATCCCCCTCGCCCTAGTTCTTTTTATTTTCTGGATTTTTAAAGTGGGTTTCATATATTATTGTATGGTTCCATATCACTTTCACCTGCGCGCCCTAGCTAAGTTGGTTATGTTTTAAGCTGCAAGCAACACAGCGCGGGTTCAACACCCACTCGGACCACTCCTTTATTTTTAATACCTTATTTTGTTATTTTTCTTCACAAAATCAAAACCCCATAAATTTTTCATCCTAAATCATTTTTGACCCACTCTTTTTGTAAAATGTTCATGTTGATGTATATTTTCTGTTTATTAAAATAAATGTCCAAAAATAATTGTTTTTCTCACATTTATGAGTACTTAAAGTGTGTGACTTTTTAGGGTTTTCTTAAGATTCTTTTGGATTTCTTTGGTTGATCCCTTGTTTTTCCTTGCTCATAATGACTTGTATGAACCATATACACCTTGTATAAAATTTGTATGATATTGTGAACTTGTACATTGTGTTTTTACTTGAGTTTGATACCTTTTTGATGTATGTTTACATGTTAAAGTGTATGCAAAAACTTTATTCATCCCATGAGACTTTTGGCTTGATCTTTTATCTTAACATGTGACTTTCCTCCATGTTTACATGACCTTGATGTGTATATATACCTTTGTGTTGATCATACCATGTTTATGTGTTCTTAAACACTTGAATTTTGTCTTGAAAGTAACTTTGTGTATATGCTTGTATGCTTAAACCTTTGTGATGTTTCCACCTTGTTCAAACCACGTTTGAACCCTAATATCCATGTTTGATTGTTACCTATTTGTCTTAACATGTTTAACTTGTATCCATGCTTAAATGTTCAAGTGATGTCTTAACTTGCCCACATAATGTTTACATTTTAACTTGTCATCTATAAGTATGCTCACATGCATCCATTATATGTTTTCATCTTCCATCCACATGTTATTGTCATAAACATGTCTCTTTGTTCAAAGTATGCTTTGGTTGTTACCTTTACTTGTCTTAAATTGTATCCATGTTTAAGTGTTATTACAACTTTTACATGTTAACTTTGAACTTTGTCATCATCCATGTTTAAGTGTTGCTACAACTTTTACATGATAACTTGAACTTTTTTTTCATCCATGTTTAAGTATCGTTATAACTTATACATGTCATACTTGAACCTTGAATCTTACCATGCTTAAGTTTTGTATGATTTATCCATGTTAAATTCTATTCATGATTGAGTGTGGTCACAACATATCTTTACTTGTCTTGTACTCATGATTAAGTGGTGTTAGTAAACCCTAATGCATGCTTGCCTTAATTATGCACTTGAAATTGTTATCCATGATGCTTTAGTCTTGTTAGAACTATACCTCATGTGTGTTTAGATTTTGTAACATCTTTGTTTGAATATACTCACTTTGGTTGTCACCATGTTGATTTGTAACTTCTTTAAAGTTTGAATGTGCTTGGTTGCTACCTTGTTCTTTATGAGTTTGTCAAGTCTTTTGCTTTAAATGTTGTCACATTTACTCTTATGCTTTGGTTGTAACCATGTGTTTTATCTTTTTCATGTTACTATTAACATCATGTTTGAATGTTACTTTGAATTGATATCATGTTTGAATATCATATTTTTTCATATCATCCATATATCCATCCTTAGTTTCCTCTTGTTTCCTAATCCAAGGGAAAGAACTCTTCATTGACTCAATGTCATAGGTAGTTTAGTAATACCATTTCCCCTTTGACCTTGTTAGAGTCATTAAGTCTTGCAACTTAGACTTAGGATAGAACTTGCAACTCTTTTGACTTTGTTAAGTCAAGTAAGTGTTAAGACCATAACACTTGCCTTCCCTTTTAAACCTTGATCATAATCAAGTGTTCATTCATACCTAGTTAGGTGAACTACAAATGCTCTGATTCCATCCTTATAAGGATATGTAGGCACAAGACCGCGAAGTTTTGGCGAGCATACTTAGTGACTAAACCCTTAAGTTCCTATCCTCATCCATTGAAACCCAAACACAAAATAATAGCAAACAAATCACTAATACTAGTAAGATGTTCCTATTGAGTATTATAAATGCTTAGGATGCTAACATCTTCCCTAGGTATAACCAACCCCCGAATCCCACAATCTCTTAGCATTATTGTTACATTGTAAACTTAGGGTTTTATACGATCTTTTCCCTTTCCCTTGGATAAAATAAAGTTCGGTGGTGAATATTTAAAGATTTGTGATTCAAGTTAATCAATAGCTTTATATATGATTCTCACCACAACACTCCCCCCATGTGAAAACATGGCATTTATTATTTTATTATTTTAAATATTTAGTGACGTCACATCGCAACTTCCTTTTTAGCCACGTGAATTTCACATCACTAAATCACGTGGCTGAAGACAACTTTTCTTGTAGTGAATGTCTTGTATTCTTCAGCAAGGGAATCATCAAATAAGTCATTGTCACTAGTATCACCATTATCATTAGGAACTTATGAATTTGATCTTATGTGAGTAGTAAAGGCCACCACACTATTAGTTTGATCAGATTCACTTTCTTCATTTGACTTATCATCAAAGAAAGTTAAATTGTGGCCTTTTTTTTTTGTTTTTTTGAGAAAAATTGGACATTCATCCTAAATATATCCAAAATCTTCACACTCATGACATTGGATTCCCTTGCCCTTTTTTAGTTTCTCATAACATTTTCCTTTAGCTAAAAGTTGACACCTTTAGGATTCTATTGTTGATTTTCTTTGACATTTGTAAAGACATTATTCCTAGTCCTCCCATCAAATCTTCTCATGACCTTGCTAAAGCTTTTAGCTAGCATATCCATGGACTCAATCATACTTTCATCAGCATCACGTTCTAATTAATTCATCAACTTTCATTTTGGAAACATCTTGAGTTTCTTCAATGACTATAACCTTCATGTCCAACCTCTTGGGAAGAGATCTTAAAAATTTTCATACAAGATTTTATTTAGACATATTTTCACCAATAGCAAAAGACTTGTTAGAAATATCACAGAGTCAAAAATTGAATTCAGAGATAATCTCGTCCTCTTGCATCTTGAGGTTTTCAAAATTTGTTGTAAGAAGTTGAAGTCTTGACATACGAACTTTGGATGTAGTTTCATGATCAACTTCAAAAGTCTCTCAAGCCTCCTTAGCACTAGTGCAAGTATTGATGGTCATTGAGATATTCTTATCAACTTAATTATATATGCAATTAAGAGCACATGCGTTTCCAAGCGCATCTTCGTTTTCAGCAGCTGATCAATCCTTTTTAGGCTTCACAATTTTAGTGTTGTCTTCGGCTATGATCTTTGGTTGAGTCCATCCTTTTATAACTACTTTCCAGGTCTTGCTATCCATTGACTTAAGAAAATAACGATGCGAGCCTTTCAATAGTCATAATCCATACCATCAATAATTGGTGAACAATTAACATATCCTTTTTCTTTAACATTGTCCATCTTTAAAATAATATATAGAAACCCGTGGAGTTCACCCAATCAGAACCGGGTGCCTGCTCTAGTACCAATTGAAATTTTGTTCGATTAACGACAATATGCCACACACAATGCTGAGACAATCAGTGAAACACTATGATTTAAAAGAAATAAATAAAAAATAAGCAATTTAAATAATACAAATAATTGTTAATCCAGTTAGGTGTAACTCTCCTAATTCAATGAAAGGAAATTCACTAAATCAGTAGTCAATAGTACATGTAGGTATTCGAACTCTCCTAATTCAATGCTCTTTTCCTAATATTACACGTGAATTTTGACTCAGGCCCCCCCTAAATTTGAGATCTCTCACTTTCATCCAAACACACTCCTAAATGTCTGTAAGAAAACAATTATATGTGGCATGACTAAAATCACAATTACACACCAAATACTCTATCATTCTAAAATAAAAAAGACCTTCAAGAATAAAGTATTATAGTGAAAATACAAAGACTCGATCACTACAATAATATGAAACACTAAAAACTTTAAAAGGTGTTTTTAAACCATGAGAATCATCTCCTTAAATAACAAACACGTCAAACTAAAAAAATACACATCCAATATGTTTTTGACAAAAGCTAACTTAATCTAAAAACCGCAACATCAATCTTTTTTATTAAGATCAAATCTAAATCTTTTGCAAAAAGATTTATCTTTGGCAAAAAGATTTGTGATTTAACAGAATCTTTACCAAACTCATTCAAATTAAAAATTATTTTTGAAAAACACACTTTTAATAAATCTCTAATTGAATTAAAAAGAAAACAAATTTTGAAATATAGGTTGAAAAGATATTCAAATAGACAAAGCAGCACACACCTTAGTCAAATAAAGACAAGATCTCTTACACTAAGTGATGACATCTTTCTTAACAAGTTGCCTACAAAAATTATTAATAACACTATTAAACCAAATCCCATTAAGAGATAATATTGCTAGGAGAAGAGTGTTTCCTTTATCAGGGTTAATGCTTTGTCCTTTAAGTGACGAGGATATGAAGAATATTGTTCATGTGTTTCTTCATTGTAGGTTTACATAAGTAGAATGGGGGTGACATGTTCAAACGGTTTGGCGTGATCCTAATTATACCACCAGATTTATTTTCGTCCTTTGCGATGTCGGTGGAGCTAGGATTTGGTATAAAAATGTTCGAAGGGAGCTCATTTTGATTTAGCATGTAGTTATTTGAACCATTCAGATGGCTAGTAATGATTGTATTTTCAATAATGGATAATGTTCAAGTTCTTTTCCTAGCAATGGTTTCTAGGTAGTTTGGTTTTTAATCAGTTTCTCCTTAGAGAGTGCTCATAGGATCCCTCAAGGTTTATAATTACCTAATGAGAATTTACAGATTATGATCCACAATGTGGAGTTTAGTTCCAACGACTCTAATGTTGTTTTCCACGCTCATGTCCAACTATCATGGTTTCATTTCAGATAGTTTTATTGGTTTATAGTTGCTATTATTTTATTGTTGCAGGGTAGTGATGCTGGCTTTTTTCATTCATTGATATTATTGATTGTTTTGATATTTGTTGAAATATTAGATTAGATTTGATTAGATTTAATATTTAAATATAATCTAAGTTGTGTTAGTCCAATCCCAATTAGGGTTGTATATAAATAGTCATAATTTGTATCATTATTTGTACAATTCAATAATACAAATCCTTATTTCCTTATTCTCTCTATTCTCTCCTCACTAAAAGTGCATCACGCACTAATAAATTGGTATCCAGAGCTTCCGGTTATTTTTCAAGAACTTCACGTCAGAGATCCTGTTTCCAAGGCAAGTGAATCAACCGCTGCAAAGATGACTGGTGATAAGAGCATTCTGAATTCCCTTCCAATGCTTGACGACAAGAATTGGATCCGATGGAAAAAACAGATGCAATCCTTATTTGGCTTCCATGATACCCTAGAAGTGGTTACCGACGGTGTTCCTGTGTTGGCTGAAAATGCAACTGAAGAACAGAAAAAAGTCCACAACAAAGTCAAGAAGAAAGATTGCAAGGCTGCTTATTGCATTCAGACGGCGGTCGATGCTGCTTGTAACACCCTTTTCTAACCCACGAATAAACACGGCAAAATACACAAAATATCAGAGTAATAATCACCTCAAAGGGTGCACATTTCTCAATAAACTCAAAATAACACAATTGCCCTATACACCAAGGGACTTCCATCAAATTTAAATTAAAAGCCTTCACATGGTAGGGAAATTCAAAACTTCCAATGAAAACGGTTTTCAACAACATCATAATAATTCAAATAAAACCACGTCATCAAATAACACCAAAATAAAGAAACAATATAGTTCGACTCGAAGGACCCCCACCCGATGTTACACTATTAGAGCAAGACCCTCTAAATCGACCAAAGCAAATAAACTTCAAGTCCTCGAAAACGTCCACGGCTAAACCTGGTCACCTGCACGTTACCCACGTGGAGGCAACATTCAAACAGGCAGGGTGAGTAATCACAATTCAATATAAATCATATAAAGAAAAGACATCAACATGCAATAGTTGTTTTCATCATATACTACAGCTTCTCACCCTAAACATCATATAAAACATCATATAAAACATCACATAAAACATCACATAAAACATCACATCACCAATATCAATTATATGCAATTATGCAATGCCACCAAGGATGAAATGCAACGTCATTTAATGCATGTGGTACCAAATCGTCATAATAATGGACACTAGGCCATCAACCCTCCACAAGGGAGCACGTCACAAAATACTCCAATCCGCACAATGGGATTGAAGCCACCACTGGACCAAAGTCCTAAATCGTCAATAGACCGAAGTCTAAATGCTATGAATGCATGATGCACAACGTCATAATCATCATCATCAATTATATGCAAAACATCATATAAAACATCACATAAAACATCACATCACCAATATCAATTATATGCAATTATGCAATGCCACCAAGGATGAAATGCAACGTCATTTAATGCATGTGGTACCAAATCGTCATAATAATGGACACTAGGCCATCAACCCTCCACAAGGGAGCACGTCACAAAATACTCCAATCCGCACAATGGGATTGAAGCCACCACTGGACCAAAGTCCTAAATCGTCAATAGACCGAAGTCTAAATGCTATGAGTGCATGATGCACAACGTCATAATCATCGTCATCAACAAAGGTTATTAAGTGCATCATCATTCATCAAATATCATGTTATCCACATCGTCATTTAATCATCAAAACATCATGAATCGTCATCTCATAATCGTCGATGTACTCATGCTACTTCACATCATCATTTTGTCATCAAACATCACATACAAACATCTAATAAGCATCAATAACGTCACATCATCATATAATCATCAAAACATCATTTTCATCACATATAACACGTCAACACATAGCAGAAATTCACCGCAACATCACAACATCAATATAACACAAGGCAAATATTTTTCATGAATTTTAATTCAATAAAAATAATATTTTCGATTCCAGGTCGCGCTAAGCGCGCCCCACCCGCGCTAAGCGCGCTACTCACTGCCTCGAAGAGGCAAAATTCCTTCAGACCGCGCTAAGCGGGCTCTGCGATTTCTGCAGAAAAACCCTTCGATAACAGCACTTCCCCATCTGCGATTCTGATCCGAAGTGTTCGAACTGGTCCGCACGAGCTGGTCGTCAGTGAGGTGCTCGGATGGGTGCTGATCGTACAGACTGTCCGGTTTGTGAGAGAGGAGAGGTGGTGGTGTACCTGCAAGGCACTCCGACGCTCAAGTAAGAAAGGGTCAGAAAAAAGGGGCAAGTACAAAGTATTAGTTCGTAGGGTGAATATTTGATACCTGACCCTCTTAAGTGAGATGGTTTATATAGAGCTCCAAGCGCGTGGCTAACGGTCCTATTTTCGGGGAGAAATAACCGTTTTCCCTAAAGAATCGGTAACTGCCCAAACTAGCCGTTATGACGGGCAGGGTGTCCAAAACTAGCTGTTATGTCGGGCATATGCGTAGTTTCGGGCACCTGCCCATGGCTGTTCGGGGAGCACTGAAGCTATGTGTGACGGGCAGAATATCCGGGGAGGAACGTTATGTTCCTTGCCCGATAGGAGGGGCAGAAAGGTAACTTTTACCCTTCTGTGGATTGGACTTAGGCAATTTAGGTCGCTCTGTAGCAGAGGCGGATTGGGCCAATTTTAGCCATTGGTCCAGTCCAGAACAGGAGCCCCCCAAGTCGTTGCTCCTGAGCATGGGAGTGATGACTTAAGGACTGTTCGGTGTTCCGGGGAGCTAGCACGGAGTCGTCGTTTGAGACGAGGACGATTGCCTCGAGGTGCCCGTGGACCTCTGTGTTCGTGATGTTTGTGGTCGTAAACCAATTGCCCCGTATTCGAGGAGATGGAACGCCAGACAGAATGGGAAACGTTGGGTTGCCACGTGTGCCTCGAGCCCTGCGTAGCAGTTAATAGGTAATCATGGCTAGTGGGCAGTCATTATTACCTACGGGCGCGTGTGTGCACGTGCCCCTCTGTATAAAAAAGGGGGGAGGTTGTCCCATTTGCACTTTTTCCTTTCTGATTCTTCTTCGTTGTCATCAGCGTTCCTGCCCGTCGTCGTCTTCAGAGCAACCGACCACCGTGCCAAGTTTCGAGCAGCCTTTCTCTTCCAGCTAGAACAAGTAAGTTTTCTGATTTTCAGCTTGTTTTACTTTCCCTTGTTTTTAGTGGTAGATTGCATGCGGCTAGGGTTAGTTTTAGGTGACAAAGTAGGTAGATTTCCGGCGAGTGTTGGTGGCGGGCGGTGGTTCTACCCTTTTGCTGCTTCAAGCACGTCGCCGGAGCACGTAGCGTGTTTGTTGAGCGTGGTGGTCTACGTTGTGGTTGCGAGTTGTGACCACCGTGTCTTACCATCTTATGATGGAGCGGTGAGATTTCCGGTAGAACGTTCCCAGATTCCGGTGGAGCTTTAAACAGAATCTGGGTACGAACGCGGAAAGGTTCCTCGTGGGAAGTTGGTTTGTCTCGGGCATCTCTTCGCGAGGAGGTGTTTGATGTTAGGGCCTAGACCGGGGATATTGTCCTTAGCCTTCTGTGTGCCCTTTCACTTGACTTAGCGGTGGAAGGGTGGATTTGATTTCCTGTCGAATTCACTGTCTTTCTCTGCTCTTTCAGGTGATCGTAGCGGTGATGGAGCCAGAGAGGGAGGTTATCCCCGTCACATCCGAAGAAACTGTCTCCGATGAGAGCAGCAATGCAACGGCCTCGAGTTCTGCATCCTCGACTTCGTCGGCTTCGAATTCCTCGAGCGACGTTGAGGGGGAAGCGAGTGATGCTGAGGAGGGAGATGACTTGGGGATCGTGGAGGAAGATGTAATGGAAGATGACGTAGACGCGTTCTGCCCGGAAGAGTGGGAGGTGGCCGAGCCTTCCGAACGTACTTCCACGTTTGCGAGGTCTGCGGCGGACGCTTTTACTGAGATGGGGCCCTCAGGTGAATGAAGGGTGCTTCTGCCTAATGTGGGCGAGCGGATCTGCTCGAGCTTCGGGGACTGCTTCGGGATGTACGAATATGTCTTCAAAGAACTGGGGCTAAGGTTGCCCTTCACTGACTTCCAGCGGTCGGTGTTCCATCATCTGAAGTTGGCGCCTTCCCAACTCCACCCCAATTCGCTGGCCTTTATACGGGCTTTTGAGTTGGTGTGCGAGCACCTTGCTTTGGGGCCCACCATCCCTTTGTTCTTTGCTGTTTTCCACCTACAGCGGCAGCTGACGGGGAAGAGGTACGGATGGGTCTCTTTGAAGCAGCCTAAAAAACTATTCAAGCTGTTCTCGGAGTCCATCCGAAACTTCAAGGGACGGTACTACATCGTCGAGCCTCTGTCCGAAGCTGCTCAGGACAGCGTGTATGCCTGGGAGTTAGAGTGTGACGAGAACGGAGAGGAGCTGCTCACCGAGGAGGGGAAGTACGTCGGGGAGAGGGTGTATAAGTTTCCAATCCGCTGGACACCCGACCACTTCTCAAAGAAGCCCAGTGCCTATGTTTTTGAGTCGAGTGCTTTACGTGGGCAGGATGCCGCGTCTTATGAGACCCTGGTGAAATGGGTCAACTCCTTTCAGCTCGCGACCTGTTGGACGAGCAAGGGTGATCCTATCTTCGAGGAGGATGGGAGTCAAAGGGTCGAGCGTCGGTTTATCCCCGTCAAGGCACTGCTGGAGTGCAAGACTCCTGCGGATGTCACGGCGCTGCTCGGTAGATTTAGTTACTTAGACTTTATTTGTTATTCTTTCTTCTC
This sequence comes from Lathyrus tuberosus, assembly GCA_022829125.1. Taxonomy (NCBI): domain Eukaryota; kingdom Viridiplantae; phylum Streptophyta; class Magnoliopsida; order Fabales; family Fabaceae; genus Lathyrus; species Lathyrus tuberosus. Next base: position 5,288,401 of record JALAZF010000384.1, read on the forward strand.
CGTTTCTAACGCGCTTGTTTTATTTGTGCAGGTGAGATGCCTCAAGCCCGTGATCGTGTGGTGAGGAATGCCATGGCGAGGGGTAAGGCTGGAGCGACTCCCTCCAAGACCCGGACTGCTGCTGGTGCTCGTGCGCCTCCCCCTGTTCAAACTGCTCCGGGGACCTCCTCCTCTCCTACTCCTGGTTTACGGGACTCTCCGCTGCCTCTGGTCAGGCGAACGAAACGGCCCCGGGCGGCAGATATGGTGTACCTGAGAGGGGCACCCGAGAAGGGGAAGTTCGAACTTCCTCCGTGTATTAACGACAAGAGGTTTTTCGAGGGTAACACCTTGGTCGTTCCTCGAGCTGAATCTCTTAGCTTGGGGAACATGGATCGTGCGAGCAAGAGGGCGATGGTGGCCCAGGACGCTTCTGCCCTCGTGAGGATGCTGGAGATGGCAGCTATGTATGCTGAGGGGGACTATGCGCTCGAGGCTGAACTTACTGCCGCTCGGGCTTCCGAAACAGCTTTGCAGGAGGAGGTCAAGCGTGCTCGCGAAGCGAAGAAGAAGGCCGAGGAGGAAGCGACAACGCTGAGGGAGGAGGTCACCAAGCTGAGGTCGGAGAAGAAGGCTACCGAGGAGCTGAACGCGGAATTGATGTCGGCCAATGCCCCGGGCGCTGACGAACCGGAGGAGATTAGAGCGTTGAAGACCCGGGCGGAACTGGTCGCTGGCATCTTGCAGGCTGAGGATGACGGTATTGCTGTGGCCGCGGAGTCTTTCGACAGTGCTGTGGCCCAGTTGCGGGTGGTGAACCCTGGGTTCGAGATTTTGACCGAGGGTACTCACTATCTTACTCGTGTGGAGGGTGGCCGCATTATCCTGCCTGAGGGTCTGGTTCTTGATACTCCCGAGGAGCATCCCGGGGAACAGCCCGTGGAGGAACAAGGGCCTGGGGCTGTGTCGACCGAGCGGGCGGAGGGTTGAAGAGTTTTTGTTACTTTGTCCGGCCTGCGTGCCGTTGAATTGTTGTAATCTTTGTTTTTGGGGCGTGGCCCCTTTTTAATGTAACTTGCACAATATTTGGCCCTTGTGGCCTTTTAATTTTATGACCGGCTAATTTGTACAATTTCTTTTTATGTTGCTGTACTTTGTTTTAGTTGTGCATGTGTGACTGCCCGTCGGAGGGTGTGTTTGTTAACAAGGCTTATCTTTGACAGATTGCTCGTTGCGTATGAATTCGCCAGTTCAGAGAACTGGTCGAATAGCCGGAGAAGATCCTGGCGAGGTTGCGGATCTCAGGTCGCGATTGAGGCCTGAGGTCATGGCGTGAACGTCCCATCGCGAGCTGGGGTTCTGCCAATCATGGTACTTGGGCGAAGGCGGTGCTCGATCGAGGACCGCCGACGAGCAGAGCTCCGGCTAAGTTATTTGAGCGGGATTCCACTTTGTACGTATGCGTCTCTTGTACCTGAACGAGCATGATGGCCGTTAGATGGCCTTGTGACGCGAGGAAGCTTCTTGTGCCTTTAGCTGTAGTATTACTTAAGTTTTTCAGCGTTCCATGGTCAAGGGAGTGCTTCCCCGTTGAGGTTCTCGAGGAAGTAGGCACCATTCCCCGTTTTGGCGCGGACTCGGTATGGTCCTTCCCAGTTGGCTGCTAGTTTGCCCTCGCGGGGGTCCTTGTGGTTTCTTCGCAGGACAAGGCTGCCTACGTCAAACTCTCGTCGTAAGACTTTGGCGTTGTGCCTGATCGCTATTTTCTGCTTGAGGGATGCCTCGTGGAGGGCTGCTCCTGTTCGGATTTCCTCGACGAGGTCGAGTTCCTCTCTTATTGCCTCGTTATTCGTTTCCTCGTCCAGGGGTGATTCCGTTCTCCTGGACGGTACGTGAATTTCGATGGGTATGACTACTTAAGTGCCATATGCCAGACGGAAAGGTGTTTCCCCGGTGGTGGACTGGGGAGTGGTCCGGTATGCCCATAAGACGCTGTGGAGCTCCTCGACCCAGGCTTTCTTTGTCTCATCCATCCTTCGCTTGAGGCCGCGCAGAATGACACGATTGGCCGCTTCTGCCTGCCCGTTGGTTTGGGGATGCTTTACGGAAGCGAAATGTTGCCTCGTTCCGAGGTGGGCGACAAATTCTTGGAACTTTTTGTCTGTGAATTGTGTTCCATTGTCCGTGACAATTGCTTGGGGAATCCCAAACCGGGCAAGTATATTCCGCTTGTAGAAGCGTAGAATGTTTAGCGCTGTTATCTTGGCTAAGGCCTCTGCTTCTATCCACTTTGTGAAGTAATCTACGCCCACTATCAGGTATTTGTTTTGGCTGGACCCCGTGACGAAGGGTCCCAGGATGTCTAGGCCCCACCAGGCGAATGGCCACGGGGAGGTCATGTTTTTTAGTTCGTTGGGCGGAGCTAGGTGCATATCCCCGTGTCGTTCGCATTTGTCGCATTTCTTCACATGCTCCTTGGCATCTTGTTGCATGGTCGGCCAATAGTACCCTGCTCGGAGGGCCTTACGGGCAAGGGACTTTCCTCCGAGGTGCTGGGCGTTGATGCCCTCATGGATCTCTCGCAATACGTGGGGGACGACCTCCTCTTCTATGCATTTAAGAAGTGGGATGGAGAAGCCCCGTCGGTAGAGTTTGTTTTCGAGGATAACGTACGAGCAGGCCCTTCGTTTGATGGTGCTGGCCTCCTTGGGGTCGTCTGGAAGTTCGTCCCTGGTGAGGTAGTTGTAAACGGGCGTCATCAAGCAATCGCTATCCCCGATCGCGTGTACGTGTAGGGTCGAAGACCCCTTAGTGATGCTGGACCGGGGAAGTACCTCTTGGATGACTGACCTGTTTCCGCCTTTCCTCTTGGTGCTCGCCAGTTTTGATAATACGTCTGCTCGCACATTGTGTTCGCGTGGAACGTGCCTCACTTCTACTATTCTGAATTTCGACACTTTTTCCTTGACGAGGGTGAGGTATTCAGAGAGATTGTCGTTTTTGGCTAGATATTCCCCGGATATCTGGTTGGCCACGAGTTGTGAGTCCGTGCAGATGATGACTTCTTCGGCCCCCAGATCTTCGGCCAGGCGCAACCCGGCGAGGAAGGCTTCGTATTCGGCCTGGTTGTTCGACGTGGGAAAAGACAATGTGAGGGAAGCCTCGACTATGGTCCCTTCGTCGTTTTCCAGGATTACGCCTGCCCCGCTGCCACTCGAGCTGGATGCTCCGTCCACATAGATGGTCCATCTGTTTGCTAGGTGGGGCGAGGAGTTTGAGAAAGTTACCTCTGCTACGAAATCGGCTAGGGTCTGAGCCTTAAGAGTTTTCCTGCTTTCGTACTGGATGTCGAATTCGGACAGTTCTAGCGACCATCTGAGCATTCGCCCGGCCATGTCTGGCCGTCCCAGTAATTGCTTGATGGGCTGATCTGTCCTCACCACGATCGTGTGGGCCAAGAAATAGTGTCTTAGTCATCTGGCAGCGTTGACGAGGGCCAATACTACCTTCTCTATCTGTTGATATCTCAATTCTGTGTCCTGCAGTGCCTTGCTCGTGAAATATACCGGCTTTTGCCCGCCAGGATTTTCGCGGATAAGAACGGCGCTAACGGCCTCGGCGGAGACGGCGAGGTATAGGAATAAGATCTCCTCGGTATCTGGTCGTGATAACACGGGAGGTTCCGATAGAGCTTGCTTCAGGTGGCGGAGGGATACTTCGCATTCCTCGGTCCATTCGAACGCTGCCTCTTTTCGCAAGAGCTTGAAGAAAGGAAGGGCGTGCTGGACGGACTTTGCGACGAAGCGGGATAGCGAGGTTAGTACCCCGTTGAGGGACTGAATGTTCTTTTTAGATGTGGGCGTTGGGAACTCGGAGAATGCCCGGCATTTGTCGGGGTTAGCTTCTATTCCTCGCTCCGTTAGGTAGAAGCCGAGGAATTTACCTGCCCGTACCCCGAACGTGCACTTCTCCGGGTTGAAACGCATTTGATATTTCCTTGCTTGCTCGAAAATTTTGCGGAGATGGGCGACATGGTCTAGTTCCTCGTGGGATTTGACGATCATGTCGTCCATGTATACCTCGAGCATATCGCCTATCTGTTCGTGGAAGACTTTGTTCATTATTCGTTGGTACGTTGCGTCGGGGTTCTTCAGTCCGAAGGGCATTACGTTGTAGTAATAGTTTCCCGATTCGGTCATGAAGGTCGTGTACGTTTTATCGCTCGCGGCCATTGGTATTTGGTTATAGCCCGAGTAGGCGTCGAGGAACGATAAATGTTTAAAACCGGCCGAGTTATCTACGAGTTTGTCTATATTGGGGAGGGGGTAGGCGTCCTTCGGACAGGCCTTATTAACATCAGTATAATCAACGCACATCCTCCACTTGCCATTATTTTTTCGTACAAGTACAACATTAGAGAGCCATGTAGTATATTTGGCCTCGGAAATAAACCTAGCTTCTAGAAGGTCTTTGACAGCTTTCTCCGCGGCCTCTGTCTTCTCCGGGGATTGCTTCCTTCTGCGCTGGGCAACGGCTTTGACGGTCGGGTCGATCGTGAGCTGGTGGCAAGCGACGGAGGGGTCTAATCCGGGCATCTCAGCAGCGCTCCACGCGAACAGATCTGCGTTTTCGCGTAGGCACGCTCTCAGTTGTCTCCTGGCCAGGTCGGGGAGGTCTGTTCCGATCTTCACTCCCCGCTGGGGGTCTTCTCTGAATGGAACGATCTCGAAGTTGCCATCTGGGACAGGTCGTAGGAGCTGGCCGCTGTTGTCGGACTGCCCGCCCGACGGCGTTGGAACCTTGGCGCGATCTTCTTCGCTGAACTGGCTGTCCAGATCAATTGATTCGACCTGGGGAAGTGGTCTTGGATGCTCGGAGCTGCTGGGCAGAGAGTGACGACCAGAGCTCTTGGCTTCGCCGAGATGGTGTTAAGTCCCTTCGATGCTGCTTCAAAGCAGCGACGGGCAGCCTCGATGTCGCCGTGGAGGGTGGTGACCATCCCTTCAGAAGTGTAGTACTTCATTTTGAGATGTACGGTGGAAGGTACTGCAATTAACTCTGCCAGAGTTGGCCTTCCGAAGATGCACTGGTATAGTGACGGGCAATCGATTACCAGAAACTGTGCCTTGATTGCTCGGGTTGTCTTTCCTGAACCGAAGGTTATGATGAGCTCTACGTAACCTTGGGGCTTTGTCACCGCTCCGTTGAACCCTTGCAGGTCGGATCCGACGTATGGAGTAAGGTGAGAGTCGTTCAGCTGCAATGTCTCGAACAGGTGGTTGTACATTATGTCAACCGAACTGCCCTGGTCCACGAGTATCCTGCGGACATCGAAATTCACCATCCTCGCCCGGATAAGCAGCGGGATGCTCGAGTTCGGTGCCCCGCCAAGGAGTTCTTCCTTGTAGAAGGAAATAGGAGCGGACCCTTTGTGCGTGGTGTCCATCGTGGTGACCTCGTTGGAGCTTTTGCTTATCAGTTGGTCGAACCTCCTCTTGACCGAGCCAACTGTGACTTTGTTGAATCCACCCCCAGAGATCACCATTGCCGACGGGAAGGTCTCCCACGGGCTGCTGGCAGCGAGGTATGTGGAGGCGAACAGATCCTCTGGGATGTGGAAGTCTTCTAGTCGGGTCACGGACATGGCGACCTGGACGTTGGCGTCGTCGGAGGGCGGGATTTCCTCTGCGTCCTTTTACTTTCCTGGGCCTCTTGCCGGGGAGCGTCTTTCTTTTTTGTGAACTGCTTCAGGTGGCCGTCGCGAATGAGGATCTCTATGGCATCTCTGAGGTGGATGCACTCTTCCGTTGTATGGCCGTGACTCTTGTGGAAACGGCAGTACTTGGAGTTGTCCATACCTGGCCTGATCGAAAGCTGCTTGGGGAAACGGACTCCCGCCTGTTTGAACTCTGAGTTGGCACACTCGGACAGGATTTTCTCCCTCGAGGCAGTGAGAGGGGTATAATCGTGGAATCGCCCGGAAGGTGCCCTCTGCTCGCGTGTATCGCGAGGTCGATCGTCGCGTCTCTTGTCTCCTCGGCGGGACGTCGAGGGCTCTTCAGCTCTGGACGTCCGGGCACCTTCTTGGTTGCGAGATGTCCGGATTGAGTGGACAGCGACCTTCTCTTCGTACTGTATATGTGATTGGGCTTGGTGGAGAAGTGCATTGAGATTCCTCGGTGGGTCGAGGCCGATGGCTTTCGCGAAATCGGAACCAGGACGTAACCCCTGCTCGAGCAAGAATTTCTTCATGGTGTCGGTCGTTGGCACCTGAACAGCCTCCTTGTTGAATTGTTCAATATAAGCCCGGAGAGGCTCATCTCTGCCCTGCACAATAGCTCCTAGGGACGCCTCGGTCTTGGGGTGGCGTCGTGAAGCAGTAAAGTGACGGGAGAAAATCCTCCCCAGCTGTCTCCACGACGTAATGGACTCCTCAGGCAGCTGTTTGTACCACGTCATCGCTCCCTTACGGAGCGTGGTTGGGAACAGACGACACTTGATGGCTCCCCGTACCCCTCTGTAGTCCAAGAGAGCGTCAATGTTCTCTACGTGCTCGTCTGGGTCGTTGGTTCCGTCGTACGTTCCCAGCGAGGGGGGCTTCTCTAGCCCCTTAGGAAGGCGGGTTGCTAGGATTTCGTGGGACAACGGGCCGCGAGGCTCGTCGTCGCTATCTGAACTTGGCTCTGATGGTGATCGTCGTCTGCGCTCGCGGCGACGGTTTCTGCGAGGTGAGGGCGACCGGGACCGGTCACGAGGTCTGACCGGTGGAGAAGGCCTATCTTGCCTTGTTCTTTTGTGTCTTGACGGGGATCGATCTCGCGGGGAGATCTGGTCGCGCTTGCGAGTGGGTTGTACCTCAGGCTCGTGCCTAGCCACACGGTCTTCCCCGTGCCTGGGCGGCGGGCTTCTGGATCTTCGGGCTTTAGTCCGGGGAGGAGAGGATCTTGGGAAAGACGCCTCCTCAAGGGCTCCTATCCTTTCTCCTTGTTGTAGGATGAGGAGGTTCGTGTGGTTGATAGCTTCCAGAAGGGCTGCCACGGCTAAGTCGGCGTTGGGAGGACTGGGAACTGGCCGGTCTACCGGCGGACTCTGTATGTCTCCTTGCCCCGCGGGAGGAGGAGTTGGAGATGCAGTAGCCCCGTCTTGACGGAAACGGGGGTCAGAAAGTAACAAAGAATGGCCGTCAACGTCCATCTTATTGACGGGGACGAGGACAGCGGTGTCAGCACCTATCGCGGAATTCTGAGCAGCCATACGCGGGCGGATCAAAGAGAGTATGTTTTGATCTTTCGGTTTCCGAGGAGGAAAGAAAGAAGGGGAGAACAAGAAGTTCCCACAGACGGCGCCACTGATCCGAAGTGTTCGAACTGGTCCGCGCGAGCTGGTCGTCAGTGAGGTGCCCGGATGGGTGCTGATCGTACAGACTGTCCGGTTTGTGAGAGAGGAGAGGTGGTGGTGTACCTGCAAGGCACTCTGACGCTCAAGTAAGAAAGGGTCAGAAAAAAGGGGCAAGTACAAAGTATTAGTTCGTAGGGTGAATATTTAATACCTGACCCTCTTAAGTGAGAGGATTTATATAGAGCTCCAAGCGCGTGGCTAACGGTCCTATTTTCGGGGCGAAATAACCGTTTTCCCTAAAGAATCGGTAACTGCCTAAACTAGCCGTTATGACGGGCAGGGTGTCCAAAACTAGCCGTTATGTCGGGCATATGCGTAGTTTCGGGCACCTGCCCATGGCTGTTCGGGGAGCACTGAAGCTGTGTGTGACGGGCAGAATATCCGGGGAGGAACGTTATGTTCCTTGCCCGATAGGAGGGGCAGAAAGGTAACTTTTGCCCTTCTGTGGATTGGACTTAGGAAATTTGGGCCGCTCTGTAGCAGAGGCGGATTGGGCCAATTTTAGCCATTGGTCCAGTCCAGAACAGATTCCACACTCCAAAACCCAGATTTTTCCTCAAATCATCACAGATTATGTTATTATAACCTATAACTATCATGTATACATCAATAACAACAATTATCCCATAGTAAATCATCACAATTCATCATCCCTAACCTCAATTCCTAGGTTTTCCCACAAAACCCCAACTACCCACAACACCTAATCTTTATATCACAAATATTGTAAAGCGATACTCCCCATACCTTAGAGTTTGTTTCTTTCGATCTTTTCTCGAAGTTTCGCCAGAAATCTTCTATTCCCTAGCCTCCCTCTCACTTGTTCTTCAGAGGACCTTTTCCTCTTCCTCGAGAAAAATACGAATAATGAGTTCCTTTCACTATTCTCTCTTAAAATACCCCTAAATGTGCTCTTCCCATCTTACCCCCACTAATTCCCCTCAAATGTCCACTCCGCCCTTAATTCCTCTAATATTATTTAATTTAAATAATAATACATCATATTCCATAACATATGCTATTATTTAATTAAATAACCCAAAACCTCATAAAATCACCGACATCCACACAAATCACCGAAATTCACGAATATAATATTTAAATAAATAAATTAAATATTCTTACGAAATTTGGGACGTTACAACTCTCCCCCGCTTAAATAATTTCCGCCCTCGAAAATTACCTCAAGGGAATAGAGTCGGATACGACTCCCTCATCTGATCTTCAAGTTCCCAAGTCCAACTTTCACCAGCTGGTCCACCCCACAACACCTTCATCAAAGTTACGTCTCTACCCCGCAGTTGCTTCGTCTCTCGACCATCAACACGCACCGGCAACGCTTCCACAGTCAGATTATCCTTCACTTGTACATCATCCATATGAATCACATGCAATGGATCCGGAATGTACTTCCTCAATTGAGACACATGGAACACGTCATGCAAATTAGCAAGTGACGGCGGTAAGGCAATTCGATAGGCTACCTCTCATATCCTCTGCAATATCTGATATGGACCAACGAAACGTGGAGTGAGCTTCCTAGACTTCAAAGCTCGACCCACACCAGTCACTGGCGTCACTCTAAAAAACACATGATCTCCCTCTTGGAATTCAAGCGCCTTCCTCCTCTTGTCATGGTAACTCTTCTGACGACTCTGCGAAGGTTTCATCCTTTCTCGTATCTTCCTAATCTTCTCAGTCGTCTCTTGCACAATTTCAGGTCCGAGTACAGCACTCTCGCCCGATTCATACCAACACAAAGGAGTCCTACACCTTCTCCCATACAAAGCTTCATAGGGCGCCATCCCAATACTAGCATGAAAACTATTATTGTACGTGAACTCAATCAATGGTAAATGGCTATCCCACGATCCTCCATGATCCAACACACAAGCCGTCAACAAATCCTCCAAAGATTGGATAGTTCTTTCTGTTTGACCGTCTGTCTGCGGATGATATGCAGAACTCATCCTCAACTTGGTACCCAAGGCATCTTGCAAACTCTTCCAGAACCTCGATGTAAACCTCGGATCTCTATCTAACACAATACTCGAAGGTACCCCACGTAACTTCACAATCTCCTCAATGTACAACTCGGCTAACTTCTGCATAGAATGATTAATCTTCATCGGCAAGAAATGAGCCGACTTAGTTAATCTAGCCACAATCACCCAAATTGAATCATTCCCCTTAACAGTCTTAGGCAATCCCACCACAAAATCCATGGAAATACTATCCCATTTCCATTCTGGAATCCTCAAAGGCTGTATCATACCTAAAGGCTTCTGATGCTCAACCTTCGACTTCTGACAAGTCAAACACGCATAAACAAACTCTGCAACGTCCTTCTTCATACCTGGCCACTAAAATAACTTTTTAAAATCTTGGTACATCTTTGTAGCACCGAGATGAATACTCAACCTACTTCGATGTCCTTCTTCAAGAATTCTCTTTTTATTATCTGGAACATCTGGGACACATACCCTGTCTCTGAACATCATTATGCCATTCTCACCAACTCGGAAGTCACCTCCGTTACCTTGGTTAATAAAAACCAATTGGTCAACCAACTTTAAATCAGATTGCTGTCCCACTCTGATTTCTTCCAGAATACTACTAGTCAACTTCAACATTCTCAACTTCAAACTGTCAGGAGTTGCTTCACACACCAAACTCAAATCTCTGAATTGCTCAATTAATTCCAACTCTTTCACCATAAGCATCGACATATGCAATAACTTTCTGCTCAATGCATCAGCCACTACATTTGCTTTGCCCGGATGATAACTCAAATTAAAATCAAAATCCTTCAACAGCTCTAACCACCTCCTCTGCCTCATATTCAATTCCTTCTGATCAAACAAGTACTTCAGACTCTTATGATCACTGAACACCTCAAATTTAGAGCCAAACAGATAATGTCTCCAAATCTTCAACACAAACACCACCGCGGCCAATTCCAAGTCATGTGTAGGATAATTTCTCTCATGAACTCGCAATTGTCTCGAAGCATAAGCAACAACTTGTCCATTTTGCATCAATACTCCACCAAGACCCATCTTCGACACATCACAATACACCACAAAAGATTCACTCGGATTAGGAAAAATCAACACTGGAGCAGTAGTCAATCTCTTCTTCAATTCCACGAAACTCTCTTCACAAGCTACATCCCACACAAAAGTCTGACCCTTTCGAGTCAACTGAGTCAAAGGTAATGCCAACTTAGAAAAGCCTTCAATAAACTTGCGGTAGTAACCCGTTAATCCCAGAAAACTTCATATCTCAGTAGCAGACTTCGGAGTCTCCCACTGTAACACGACATCAATCTTAGAAGGATCAACAACAACACCACCACTTGAAATCACATGGCCAAGGAAACTCACTTCCTTCAACCAAAACTCACACTTCGACAACTTTGCATACAACTTCTTCTCCTTCAAGACTTGCAACACAGTTCTCAAATGCTCGACATGATCTTCTTCAGATCGAGAATATATCAAGATATCATCGATAAACACCACCACAAACTTGTCCAAATACTCATGGAAAATACGATTCATATACTCCATGAACACACCAGGTGCATTGGATACACCAAACGGCATCACAGTGTATTCATAGTGTCCATATCTCGTTCTGAAAGCCGTCTTAGGAATATCATCAGGCTTAACTCGAATTTGATGGTAACCCGACCTCAAATCAATCTTTCTGAACACACAAGCACCTACTAGCTGATCCATCAAATCGTCGATTCTCGAAAGTGGATACTTATTCTTGATCGTCACTTTATTCAACTGCCGATAATCAACGCACAACCTCATACTTCCATCTTTCTTCTTCACTAACAACACAGGAGCACCCCACAGAGAAACACTTGGTCGAATAAACCTCTTATCAAGCAATTCTTCCAACTGTTTCTTCAATTCACTTAACTCAGAAGCTGACATTCGATAAGGAGCCATCGACACTGGACTCATACCTGGTATTAAGTCCACTGCAAACTCGACCTCACACTCTAGAGGCAAATCACTGACGTTATCTGGAAACACATCTGGAAATTCACAAACAACCAGTAATTCCACACTCGCAGCTTCACGATTAATTTGCAACGATGCAAACATTGCAAACACCAAAGCTCCATCTTCCACAAGTTCGTCTACTTGCTTAGCAGACAAGAACATCAACTCCCCACTATCATCAACCTTAGGAAACTTTACAGTCTTGTTATAACAATTGATATGAACACGGTTGAACTCCAACCAGTTCATTCCAAAGATCACGTCAATTTGGTGCAAGGGTAGGCACACCAAATCCATCACAAAGCTCTTCTAAAAAATCATCACAGGACATCTCAAACACACAAGGGTAGTAGTAACATAACCATTAGCTGGAGTTTCTATTACCATATTCCCGTTCATATCAGATAACTTCAAACCCAATCTATTAGCACATTCAAGCGAGATAAAAGAATGAGTAGCACCAGTATCAATAATAGCAACCAACTCGATATTATTAATAAAACAAGTACCTCAAATCAGGTTGTCCTTCTCTGGCGCCTCTGCACCACTCAAAGCAAACACTCTGCCACTGGTCTGGGCAGCAGTAGCAGTCTTCTTTGGCTTCTGAAATTGAGTACTGATATGACCTTTCTCACCACAATTGAAATAGGTCGGACCCTCGTCTTTGGAATCAGTAGCTCGATGACCTTTCTTACCGCATCTATAGCACCTCAGCACATTATTGGTACACGCATCAGCATGATGACCTTGCTCGCCACACTTATGACACTTTCTAGAAGCAGGAGCTGCTCCCCCACTTGACTTTTTCCCATCTGAAGCCTTCTGCTTCCCTTTGTCAGTTAATGTTGTATAAGGTTTACCCCTATACTGCCCTTTCTTCTCACTCAACTGCTTGTAGTGAGCAGATCGAGCTCGGCTATCCTCATCGTAGATTCTGTTCTTGTCAACCAGCTCAGCATACCTGCGGATCTGCTGATACCCAATACCCTGCTTAATCTCTGACCTCAGGCCATTCTCGAATTTGAGACACTTAGACATCTCAGCATCAGCACGATTGTAGTGCGGATAGAACATCACCAAAGCCTCAAACTTCGCGGCATACTCCGTCACAGTCATATCTCCTTGCTTCAGCTCAAGGAATTCCACTTCTATCTTGCCACGAGCATCCTCTGGAAAATACTTCCCCAGAAACTCCTGCTTAAACACAGCCCAAGTTATCACAGTGCCAACATCCGTAAGTCTCTGACGGGTGTTATCCCACCAGTCATCAGCCTCCTCTTCCAGCATATGGGTTCCGAACTGAACCTGTTGCTCATCCGAACACCCCATCACTCAGAAGATCTTCTCGATCGCCTTCAGCCACTTGTGTGCACTTGCTGGATCATGCGTACCCACAAAAGTCGGTGGATTGTTCCTTTGAAACTTCCCCAAAGCCCGAAACTCATCAGGAGCTCCACCATTTGGATTTAGCTGCGCCACCACATTAGCAACCGATTCCAACGCATCCGCAATCGCACGGTCGTTTCTTCCAGCCATCCTGCACACCACCAACAAGGTTAGAAGAACTAAAACATCAATAGTGTACACACACTCGTCGACGGACAGGGACAAACATCAAGTAAAAACCTGGTCGGACGGACCAACCAGGCTCTGATACCACTAATGTAACACCCTTTTCTAACCCACGAATAAACATAGCAAAATACACAAAATATCAGAGTAATAATCACCTCAAAGGGTGAACATTTCTCAATAAACTCAAAATAACACAATTGCCCTATACACCAAGGGACTTCCATCAAATTTAAATTAAAAGCCTTCACATGGCAGCGGAATTCAAAACTTCCAATGAAAACGGTTTTCAACAACGTCATAATAATTCAAATAAAACTACATCATCAAATAACACCAAAATAAAGAAACAACATAGTTCGACTCAAAGGACCCCCACCCGATGTTACACTATCAGAGAAAGACCCTCTAAATCGACCAAAGCAAATAAACTTCAAGTCCTCGAAAACGTCCACGGCTAAACCTGATCACCTGCACGTTACCCACGTGGAGGCAACATTCAAACAGGCAGGGTGAGTAATCACAATTCAATATAAATCATATAAAGAAAAGACATCAACAGGCAATAGTTATTTTCATCATATACTACAGCTTCTCACCCTAAACATCATATAAAACATCACATAAAACATCACATAAAACATCACATAAAACATCACATCACCAATATCACTTATATGCAATTATGCATTGCCACCAAGGATGAAATACAACGTCATAGAATGCATGTGGTACCAAATCGTCATAATAATGGACACTAGGCCATCAACCCTCCACAAGGGAGCACGTCACAAAATACTCCAATCCGCACAATGGTATTGAAGCCACCACTGGACCAAAGTCCTAAATCGTCAATAGACCGAAGTCTAAATGCTATGAATGCATGATGCATAACGTCATAATCATCATCATCAACAAAATTTATTAAGTTCATCATCATTCATCAAATATCATGTTATCCACATCGTCATTTAATCATTAAAACATCATGAATCGTCATCTCATAATCGTCAATGTACTCATGGTACTTCACATCATCATTTTGTCAACAAACATCACATACAAACATCTCATAAGCATCAATAATGTCACATCATCATATAATCATCAAAACATCATTTTCATCACATATAACACGTCAACACATAGCAAAAATTCACCACAACATCACAACATCAATATAACACAAGGCTGCTAGTTTTCATGAATTTTAATTCAATAAAAATTATATTTCCAGCTCCAGGTCGCGCTAAGCGCGCCCCACCCGCACTAAGCGCGCTACTCACTGCCTCGAAGAGGCGAGATTCCTTCAGACCGCGCTAAGCGGGCTCTGCGATTTCTGCAGAAAAACCCTGCGATAACAGCACTTCCGTATCTGCGATTCCACACTCTAAAACCCATATTTTTCCTCAAATCATCACAGATTATGTTATTATAACCTATAACTATTATGTATACATCAATAACAACAATCATCCCATAGTAAATCATCACAATTCATCATCCCTAACCTCAATTCCTAGGTTTTCCCACAAAACCCCCATTACCCACAACACCTAATCTTTATATCACAAATATTGTAAAGCGATACTCCCCATACCTTAGATTTTGTTTCTTTCGATCTTTTCTCGAAGTTTTGCCGGAAATCTTCTATGCCCTAGCCTCCCTCTCACTTGTTCTTCAGAGCACCTTTTCCTCTTCCTCAAGAAAAATACGAATAATGAGTTCCTTTCACTATTCTCTCTTAAAATACCCCTAAATGTGCTCTTCCCATCTTACCCCCACTAATTCCCCTCAAATGTCCACTCCGCCCTTAATTCCTCTAATATTATTTAATTTAAATAATAATACATCATATTCCATAACATATGGTATTGTTTAATTAAATAACCCAAAACCTCATAAAATCACCGACATCCACACGAATCACCGAAATTCACGAATATAATATTTAAATAAATTAATTAAATATTCTTATGAAATTTGGGGCGTTACACTGCTAACTTCGACAGATCTCTCATGCTGAAACGACGAAGGAGGCATGAGATATTCTGGTGAAGTATTATGAATGAGGAGAGAAAGTCAAGGTTGTCAAGTTGCAAACCTTGCATCGATAATATGAGTTGTTGTCGATGGGAGAAGACGAAAAAGTTGCAGAATATGTGTCAAAGGTTCGAAAACTCGTCTATCGCATGAAGGGTTGTGGCGAAACCATAACTGATAAGATGATAGTTGAGAAGGTAATGAGAACGTTGACCTCTAACTTTGATCATGTTATCGTAGCTATTCAAGAATCCAACAATCTTGAAACCCTAAAAATGGAAGATTTGGTTGGTTTGTTGGAGGCACATGAGATGAGGATTGTCGAAAGAAAGGGAGTTCAGGATTTGATACAAGCACTGCACGCTCAGACATGGAAAAGGAATGGTGGTTCCAACAAATCCAAAGGCAAAGTCGACAAGACTCAAGAAAAGAAGTCTTGGTCGAACCCTCACAAGAATCAGGTCGAAGATAGAGCTTCTGAATCCTAGAAAAGAGGAGGAGGAAACTATCGAAAGGACAAAGAAGATAAGAAAGGTATGCAGTGTTATAACTATGAAAAGTGGGGTCATTTGGCCAAACATTGTTGGTACAAAAAATACAATGGATCGAAAAAAAGGCAAGGACGAAGGAGCAAACCTTGCACGCCAAGATTCAGATGATTCTGAAGGTGGAATGGTGGTTATGGCTGCAGTGGCAGATAACCATGTCGAATCCGAGATCTGATTCCTCGACTCAAGCTACTCAAATCACATGACTATTCGAAAGGAGTGGTTGGAAGATTTTGACGAGTCGAAGAAGAGCAAGGTAAAACTTGCTGATAACAGTTTATTACAAGCAGAAGGTACTGACAACATAGTTTTTCAACTGAGTAATGGAGCAAAATCTATGAGTAGAGATATGTTCTATGTACCTGGAATGAAGTGCAACCTATTAAGTGTTGGACAACTGGTCGAAAAATGCTTCTCAGTTGTCATGAAAGATGGAGTTTTGAAATTGTTCGACACCCAGAATAATTTGGTCTTGAAATCTCTGTTGTCGACGAACAGGACGTTTAAGATCATGATCAGTTCGACTGAAGTACACTGTCTAAAAACTGTTTTTAACCACAAGGATAGTTGGTTGTGGCATTTGAGGTTTGGACATTTAAACTTTCGATCACTTAATCAGCTGATTACTCAAGATATGGTATCTGGTATTCCAAGTCTTGAGATGCCTGCAAATTCTGTAAAGGTTGTTTAGTCGGAAAGCAATCCAAAAATTCTTTTGTTTCGACTATGCCAATGAGATAATCCTGCATACTCGAAGTTGTACATTCAGATATATGTGGTCCGTTCGAAGAACATACCATTGGTGGAAACAGATATTTTGTTTCTTTTTTCGATGAGTTTAGTCGAAAGCTATGGATCTATGTGATCAAGAGAAAGGATAAAGTATTTGAAATCTTTAAGAGAGTCAAGATGCTTGTCAAAAACCAGAGTGAGAAGAGGATTAAAGTTCTGCGAACCGATGAAGGTGGCAAATATATTTCGAAGATGTTTGAAAAATTATGTGCAGAACATGGTGTTAATCATGAGGTAACTGCTCCTTATACTCCTCAACATAATGGAATTATTGAAAGAAGAAACAGAACCATATTAGATATGGTGAGATGTATGCTCAAGCAGAAGAATTTTCCAAAATCTTTATGGGGTGAAGCTGTTTCGACTGCAGTTTATATCCTGAACAGGTGCCCTACCAAGCAATTGAAGAACAAGGTTCCTGAAAAAGTGTGGAGTGGAAAACGACCATCAGTGAGTCATTTGAAGGTGTTTGGCTCTATGTTTTACAAGCATGTTCCTGATGCAAGAAGAAGGAAGCTTGATGACAAGAGTGAACCTATGATTCTGGTAGGATATCATAAGACTGGTGCATACAGGTTATTCAATCCAATTAATGAGAAGATTGTGTTGAGTCGAGATATTGTGATTGATGAAAATTCTGCCTGGGATTGGAATTCTAGTAATTCAATTAACAAGCCATTGATGAGCTTTGATTTTGACGAAGAAACTAATGAAGTCGAAGTTGAAGGAATTGCTGAGAATCCAGTTGAAGTCGAAGTAGAAGCAGTTGCTGACATTCCCGACACAGAGGTTATGGCTGAAACAAGCCAAAGACCTCGGCGAAATAGAGTTCCTCCGACAAGACTTCATGATTATGAAGTGACTGGTGATGATTAAGTCACACCAGATGGAGAATTAATTCATTTTGCTTTACTTGCAGGTGCTGAACCAATCAACCATAACGAAGCTTTAAAAACTCAACAGTGGAAGTTAGCTATGATCGAAGAGTTACAGGAAATCGAAAGAAACAACACATGGGAGTTATTCGAATTGCTAGCACATACAAAAGCTATCGAAGTAAAGTGGGTGTTCAAGTTAAAACACAATGCTGATGGCCGATAGCAAGACATAAAGCAAGATTAGTAGCCCGAGGGTTCCTTCAAAGAGAAGGACTTGACTACTCTAAAGTATTTGCTCTAGTAGCAAGGCTGGAGACTGTTCGACTAGTAGTAGCATTAGCATGTAACCGAGGTTGGTCGATATTTCACTTAGATGTGAAGTCAACATTTCAGAATGGTCCGTTAGACGAAGAGGTCTATGTCACACAACCTCCTGGTTTGTGATTCAAAAGGAAGCGAGTAAAGTATATAAGTTGCACAAAGCGCTCTATGGCCTCAAGCAGTCACCTAGGGCATGAAACAAGAAGATCGACTCATACTTAGTCGAATTAAGATTTGTCAAATGCAAGTCTGAGTATGGTGTCTATGTTCGGGTTGTAGCACACGATATAACAATCATCTGCTTATATGTTGATGACTTGTTGGTAACTGGAAATAGCTTGGAGAACTTGTCGAAGTTCAAAGAGCTGATGATGAAGGAATTTGAAATGTCGGATCTGGGAAAATTGTCTTATTTCCTAGGCATGGAATTTCAAATGCTGAAGCAAGATATGGTGCTAAATCAAAGGAAGTATGTCAAAGAGATACTCAAGAAATTCATAATGGATCTTGCATCCTCACCCGTCGAACCAAACTTGAAGTTGGAGAAGCATGAAGAGGAAACAAAGTTGGTGTAACTTTGTTCAAACAAATAGTTAGATCTCTGAGATATGTGTGCAACAGTCGACCTGATATAGGTTTTGCAGTCGGATTAGTGAGCAGATTCATGGGTGAACCAAGAGTGTCACACATGAAAGCTGCAAGAAGAATTCTGAGATACGTACTTAAAAGGAACAACAGATTTTGGAATTCTATTTCGACGAGATTCTGAAGGCAAACGAGCAATAGTTAATTTCTTTTCAGATGCTGATTGGTGTGGAGATAAGAAAGATCGAAGAACTACAACTGGCTATTTCTTTCAAGTATTTGGTGCACCGATCTCATGGTGTTCGAAGAAGTAACCTGTGGTGGTGTCGCGGTGAAAATTGGATACCATAGTTATTTGTTAACTAGGATCGCATTTCTAATGTCACCACCGGTCTTTGATTTTATCCAAGGGAAGGGAGAAAAAACCGAATTCCCACAATGCAATGCAAATGCACTAAGATTCTAAGTTTGGGGGTTGGTTATACCTAGGGAAGGTGTTAGCATCCTAGATATATGTAGTACTCTACAGGAACCTCTTATTTTATTTATGTTATTTGTTATTTGTTATATGTTTGCTAAGGGTTTAAGGGTAGGTGATTTATTATTTTTATTCCTAAGTGTGCTCGACAAGATATCGCATCTTGTGCCTACATATCCTGTCAAGAGGGAATCAGAGCACATGTAGTTCCTCATTAAGGATACTAAAATTGTTTTAAAGGTTTAGGAGAGAAAATGAGTCATCATCTTAAGAAAACCACCACAGTTTTAAAAATGTTTGTATTTTGTGGGGTATGGGATTGTATGTCCCTTCTTTGAGATGACTAACATCTAATTCTCTTGTGTGGAGAATTAGGTGGGCTAAAGTTTGATTAAAAAATCAAAATTAAGGGGAGACTAACCTAGGAAATCTATCCTAAGTTATCTAATTGACTTATCTTAAGGTGTCGGTTATGATGCAAATGATATGCACCATGCACAATAACATGGTTATCATGCATGGGATTTTCCCTTGGATATTAATGCGATTAATTATTGTTATTTAGGCGAGGGTGCTAGCAAAGTGATGCTAGACTTGTGTCTTATGATCGGTAGGTTGAATGCGATGCCCAAAGGTGATCGACTTATATGGGTGGAAAATTGGCTCGACGTTGGATCGAGAGTTTTTATATTTTTGAAAGGGCTTAGACAAACAAAGCATACATTCAAATAGAGGTATAGTAAACAGATAAACACGCAAGCGTACACTCGGGTGCGGGAGATTCTAAATGAGTTTTTTGATTTATTGAGAAAAAGAGTTTCGGATTAATTATTGTTATCAAGAAAAAGTTTAAATTAAATATTATTAAAGTTTTTACATAGACAAATTAGATTAATTATAAAAAGAAGTTTAAGAAGTTTTACTTTTTATTATAAAAAGTTTGAATTGAAAAAAAAGTTTAAAATTACAAAAAGTTGAATTAATTATTATATAAGGAAAGCTTTTAAATTAGATTATTAATAAAAGTTTTTTTTTAATTTTTTTTTTAATCTTAAAAAAGATCTTAATTTTAATTATAAAAGTTTTTAATTTTGGTTATAAAAAAACATTAATAAAAAAAAGCTTTAAATTTTAATTATGATTATAAAAATGTTTTAAATTAATTATTATTAAAAAGTTTTAATTCTAATTATTATTATAACAAAGTTAAAAAAAAAGTTTTAAAATTAATTATTAAAAGTTTTAATTATTATGAAAAGAAAAGGCTTTTTTTAGATTAACCAGGAAAGTTTTAAGTTTAATCATTATTAAAAAAAGTTTTGAATTAAATAGAAAATTGTTTTAATTTTAATCATTATTTAAGAAAAAAGTTTGAATTAATTTAAAATAAAGAAAAAGATAAAAAACAAACGGAAAGAAAAAGGAACAGGGGGAGTCCTCTCTCGTTACTCTCCAAATCTCTCGTTCGGAATTCCTCTCTGCAACGATTAGGATTTGAGAAACCCTAACTCTCGCCGCCGCTATCTCTCGTTCTCACTCCCCATTCTCTCATCATCTTCTCTCTCGATCAACAAACATCAAACAAACAAACATAAACCCCACCCCACACAGCCCAATACCCCAGTTTCCATTTTCACTATGTTTCAGAGGTTACAGATTACATGATGATCGATTTAAAGCAAAAGCAAGGAAAAGAAAAAAAACGGCGATGATAGAAAGTGGCTCCACGGATTTCGTTCAGGGAAGAACCTCTTTCATCCCTTTACCTCTTTGTGATTCGTGGTAGGTGTTGCTTTGCGTTGCCCTCCTTTGTCTTCCTTCTCTGGAATACGAGATGGTGATGAGTAAAAAAAAACTTTGAATCTTGTATTTTTTTGGGTTTGGGAATAGTCTGATGATATTGTTGCTGCGCTGCTTTCTCTTCTAACTTCTTTTTTTCTCTAGGGTTTCATTTTTTGTTCCCTTTTCTGATGGAATGTGTCCCCTTTTTATAGATGGCCTATGATGAGATCCGTTGGGAAGTTTTTAATGTTGATTGATACCGTATGATTGTGATACAATTTGATTTGGTCCTGATATGATTTGATTTTCGAGCTTGGAAAGTTTTTGAAATTGTTTGAAATAGTTGGTACGATTTATTTGTGATCTCTGTTCGATATTTTGGGAAAGGGTTGATGCTGGTGATATCCTCGTGATAATGCCCATCAATTTCTTAATTGAAGACGATGAATAAATAACTTTCTGATTCAAAACAGATTTGAGGCCAAAGTCTTTAATTCTTCCTGATTCTTGTTTAATGGTTGTGATTCCTTTAAAAATTTGAGGCATAGACTCTTTACGAACTTGATAAATTGGTTTTGGAAATTTTTTTTTTGAATTTTCTGAACATACTTTGAATGGGTTTGATGGTGTTTGAGGCTTGTTTTGGAAAGTTTTGTAAGGAATACCGTCCATAATTTCTCACATTGACCATGCTTGGACGTGCTTAATACCATTTGATTAATGAGTTGGTAATAAAATCCATATTGAGAATGATTTGTTGTGTTTTCAAACAACTAGTTTCGGCAATAACATTTCTGATACGTGAAGTTCTTCTTGAATTTCCAGGGGACAAAGCCGGTGTGGCCACAGTTCCAATAATAACTCCAGCAGAAAACTCTTCTGAATAATTGAAGTTTGGTGTTGCTGTGGTAGCAGATATAAGAGGTCCAGATTATGAAGCGATGGTTTCAAGCTGCCCCCGATCACTTCTCCAACTGTTGGTCTGGTTAGGTTTCTGTGTATCTTTAAAGTTCATAACTCTGATATTTCTTCGCTTGATTCGGTTTCACCTGCAGGTCCGGTTCAAAGTATTGGTAAAAGATAAAGGCCGACATCATGATGTTTATGCCTACGACGAATTTCTCAATGAATTTGACTCGTGAGCAATCAAGAGGAGTGAAGCAAAAATGCACTGGCTGTAACAATCTTTCGGCAAAAAGCTTCGACGTCGGCAGGGTAAGTTTCTTCTTGATCTTGTATGTTGAAAAATCATTGATGATTAATACTTGGAAGTGTGATACCTCTCATGAATTACTGAATCAGACATGTTAAATGTTTTAATCATGTTTGATTCTAACATCATCTGGTTTCTTGGAACAGTTGGCTATTGAAAAGGGAGGCCTCCTGCTTTTGAGTCCGATACAGGTGAGGAGCTGGGAAGAAAAACCTGTGAAGAGTTTGGTTACCGTTTCTGGCTGCTGATGACCAAGGTCAGCGGCAGATGAGTTGAGTGAGTTGTGGTGGTTGTTATTGAAATGAAGATAACAATAGTGAGGTTATGTTTTTGTGTAGGTGATGGAGATGGGAGATGTTCGGTATGGTATGTTTTGTGAAGCAAGTGTGAATGACGTAGAAAGTTGGTGTTGGTGAGGTAAGCTAGTGATTTCATTCTTAATCATGCTTTTTCTTGTGTCTGAACTCTCATGATTTCATAAGATTTCGTCTCGTGAATTGATGAACTTTCCTTCTTGTCTTGTCATGTGTATCACTGCTGCCGACAACTGAGATTTTGTTGAAGAAGCCGGCGGTAACAGCTTGTGACACGGCCGAACTTCACCGTAAACCATAGTGGAAAGACCTAAGCGTTCTTCAGAAGTCTCGTAAATCTCAAATAGAGATACAAGATGGATGCTTCAAAGTTTCAAGTTCAAAAAGCCTTATACGATCTGCCCGAGAGTCGGATGCGACAACGGCGTCGTCATTAATTACAGTGTCGACAAATTTCTTCTCTGGATACTGGTGGATCTTAGGCAAGGCGGTTCATGTCACCATTTAGTCTTAAGAAACAGTGCCAAATGGTAGGTGGGGCCTTGTATCAATGTGAAGCTTATGTATACATTTTGTATTTTGCTTTGGATACAAACTCTTTGGAACTTGCATGTCACGAGCCTTAATATGCTTTGGATTCGAAAATTGTAAATTTTCCTGGTAAATTGAAATGGTGATGAATAAGTTTTAGTGCATTTAAAATGATGTAAATTCTTATCTTGAATTGTTATGCTTTGATCCGCACTTCGTGACTTGCATTCAAAGTTTTGAATTTCTATGATAGTTTGGAATAGTGCCTTGCATTCAAATCGTGGAAAACCGTGAGTCTTGAACTTACGGAAATAAGAACACGCTAAGGACACTTTTGAACTAATTCAAAAAGATCTCGTCATGAATCTTGTACGTTTTCAAGTTAATTCCTTGAAGAATGGTCTTTGAACTCTTTATAAGATGAAATTCCTTGAAAATAATCTTAAGAACTAATGACAATGGCATAGGACCCTCAGATTAAATTCGAAACCAAATGTCATAGATTGATTTAAGAAGAAAAGAAAACCCAATAGTTCAAAACAATGATGATCATACTCATTCCCTATTGAGACTATGAATTCTTAGCTTGGACTTTGAAGTTTGATTAATCCATTGGATACTCAGTGAACTTGAAGCTGAACATCTCCCATATTTGAGCTTCCTTGGGGTGTCTTTCTTATTGAATCCAATATAAAAAAAAACATCCGTAATTTAGAACACACACATCTCTTAAATAAGGAGCTTACAGAGAGGGGGGGATGACATCTTGTGACACAACCAGTGATCAACCTGCAGGGACCATCCATCACATCAAAGGGGATGAGGACCTAATCTTGTGGGGAGAAAACTGAGGAGTCTTGAGGGCGAAAAAGTTTGGTAATGGTTTTAGGGACTAAAAGGTGAGGGCACAATCTCACAGGAATCCATACATAATTTGCAACAGCTAGAGAAACCTCCACAAACACACACAACACAGCCTTCAGGACCTTGAATCCTCTGCAGCCACACTTATCCTTAAAAGAGAAACAAACAGACAAAGCTAGATAAAGTAGTTAGTTATGCACGAATGATGCCCTAATATGTTATGCAAAGAGCAAAGCGGGGATCTTAGGGTCAAAAATTAGGGTGCGACAGATGCCCCTATTTAAGTTTCTCCTATTCGGAGATATGGAGATTGACATCTTCGTCTCGACGAGATAGGAGGGACTTAAATACAAACATGCACAAATTTTTGGCCCTAAGATGCCGCCAAATGCACATGATATGGTATGAAAATGATATGAAATGCAAGACGGAGATCCTGTGAGGAATAATGTCACAGGGGAAAACTAAGGTTGAAAAGCCGAAACACAGACCTGACGAGGACGACCTAGCAAGCAAGACTCTACGGGGAAAGATTTAACTCCACTGGGGGAAGAGACTACCAACTGATAATCACAGGGTGTCTTAAACATAAGGCAAGAAACCTGAAAGGAAGGATAACTTACTACCAACAGCTGGTAGCCTAAGCGAAGGTATCCCATTGCAATGAAAGGGCGTATATTACCTACTATCACACACGATAGCCTAAGCAGAGGTAATAAACTGGGGAGGAAAGATCACCTACTACCAAACACGGTAGCCTAAGCATAGGTGTCTGACCCAAAAAAAGGTGTGTTACCTACTATCTAGCACATGATAGCCTAAGCGAGGTAAACACAAAAGGAAAGATGACCTACTACCACCACGGTAGCCTAAGCGAGGCATCTGACCAAAATACAGACGTATTACCTACTATCACACGATAGCCTAAGCAGAGGTAATAGACTGGAAAAGAAGGATCACCTACTGACAACTTGTGGCAGCCTGAGCAAAGGCATCCGACCAAAAAAGGTGTGTTACCTACTATCAAGCATATGATAGCCTAAGCGAGGTAAACACAAAAGGAAATATGACCTACTACCACCACGGTAGCCTAAGCGAGGCATCTGACAACAAATACAGACGTATTACCTACTATCCCACGATAGCCTAAGCAGAGGTAATAGACTGGAAAAGAAGGATCACCTACTGCCAACTTGTGGCAGCCTATGCAAAGGCGTCCGACCAAAAAAGGTGTGTTACCTACTATCAAGCATATGATAGCCTAAACGAGGTAAACACAGAAGGAAAGATGACCTACTACCACCACGGTAGCCTAAGCGAGGCATCTGACCAAAATACAGACATATTACCTACTATCCCACGATAGCCTAAGCAGAGGTAATAGACTGGAAAAGGAGGATCACCTACTACCAACTTGTGGTAGCCTGATCAAAGGCGTCCGACCAAAAAAGGTGTGTTACCTACTATCAAGCATATGATAGCCTAAGCGAGGTAAACACAGAAGGAAACATGACCTACTACCACCACGGTAGCCTAAGCGAGGCATCTGACCAAAATAGAGACGTATTACCTACTATCCCACGATAGCCTAAGCAGAGGTAATAGACTGGAAAAGGAGGTTCACCTACTACCAACTTGTGGCAGCCTAAGTAAAGGCGTCCGACCAAAAAAGGTGTGTTACCTACTATCAAGCATATGATAGCCTGAGCGAGGTAAACACAGAAGGAAAGATGACCTACTACCACCACGGTAGCCTAAGCGAGGCATCTGACCAAAATACAGACGTATTACCTACCATCCCACGATAGCCTAAGCAGAGGTAATAGGCTGGAATAAGTTTCAACGATCAAGATGATGATTCAGCTTCCTTAAATGTTTCGTTTAGAAAGAGTAAATACTTTCCCATGCCCCAAGGTTGTACGCCACGGGCAAGTCTTGAAAATAAGTGTTGCGAGGTGGTCCGCCTCGAGCAAAGTCTTGAATTTCCCACGCTCTTCGAAGACATATCATCCTGTGGGAGTAACTTGAATAGTGGATTCACTGGAGATAGCCCTTGTAGAGCGATATTGTTGTAGTTGAAATTTCAGTGGAGTAAATATAATTCTTGCTACGGGAGTTCTCAAATAAAGAGAATGCCTGTAAAGTCTTCAATAAGTTTCTCTGACGGATTTCTAGGGATGATAACATCTGATGGAGAATAAATGGAAAATCTTGATAACTTGCTGGGGATAGACAAACTGTCCTGAGGAGACTGCCATTGGTCGTAGAAATCTTGATAACCAAACTGCTCAAATAAAGAGTTGTGACTTACTGTCTGGCATGTATTCCAAGAAAATGCTGTAATCATTGTTGGAGAAATAATTTATGTCTTCCATAGAGATCTTCAAGTAAACTCTTCTTGGGGAGACAAAGTGCAAAATAAATGCACGCTTAGTTCGGGTTCAACATCTCAGAGATATCCAAAATTTGTGATGGTCAGGAACCAAAGTTCAATCCAGGAAATAACTGGAAAGAAACGGTCAATCAAGAGTTAATCCATTGAGGATTGAACTCAACGGGTTATCTTTATCCAAATATGGAAAAGAAAACTAAAGCAACCATCTTCCACGAGGATCGAGCTCAGTGGGGAATTAGAAAGTATGTGCTTTTTCTGCCTAGGGCTGATGACTCTACTTGGAGGGAGCAGACAAAACCCAGTCACTTGGGGATAAACACAGCCAAAGTGAAAGAACAAAACAAGCAACACAAAAATGCAAGATGCAAGAAAAATGCGCACATGCCATGAATCTAAATGAAAGGATGCCATGTTATGCTTATGCTTATGCTGACAAAACAACAACAAGAAGCAAACAGGAGACAAAAGCAAGCATCTCGATACGGATACTCGGCTAATCTTTGCAATATAAGAAGCATCACTGCAGATGAACGGAAGACCATGTATGGAAACAAGTCCCACTTCATAGCTTCAAACTTTCTCTGGGGAAAAGAGAGCACTTCACCTGGGATGAACATCGTGACTTCACTTAGGATTGTCAAGATGAACCTTGGATTCTGTTGGGAATGAGAAAGATTCACTGGGAACGAATCAAACTCATGATCGAAAAGAATTCATGGGGGATAAAATAAATATCCACTGCGAACTGACGTAGTCTGGATGAAAGTTGTAACTGAATAAAATAAATATCCACTGCGAACTGACGTAGTTTGAATGAAAGTTGTAACTGGATAAAATAAATATCCACTTCATCGGGGAAACTTGGATCAATAGTAGTTGGAAATGTCGGAGATAAAAACTTCGAGAGGATGAAATAAACATCCGCCTTCACTGGTGAAGATTAAGATAGTGAGAAAGTCCAATAAGGAGTGAAATAAACACTCGCTTCGCTGGGGAAGATTGAAATTCAGGAAATTCATTGAGGATTTTAGGTTGGCGACTGGAGAAATCTTGCGTCAAATGTGCCATAACTTCTTGAAGTAGAGGTTTACCGGGGAATAATTGCGACTACCAGAAGCGAAGACTTACTGGGGAGTCGTCACATTACTTAGGATAGAAACAAAGTAGCTCTGTTTTGGTGATCTGCATAGTAGTCACTATTTTGAACAACAGTTGCTGCGAATGGATAAAAAGTAATCTTCACTTCTCGAAACGCTCCAGATCACTTGGTTTATGAGAAGAAGTCATTCCAAGAGGATTTTACAGAAAACTTGGCATCCAACTGTTCCAATGTTTTCAAACTCTTGGAGAGATTTGCCGAATCTCGACATAACTGGCTCGGATTGACTATGATCTTGCATAATAGAGTCCTCGAACTTGTTTTTTAGACTTGGAGAGATTTATCAAATATCGACGTAACTGCCCCAGACTGACGGTATTCTGAGTCTTCAAACTTGCCCCGGCTCAGACTGTGTAAAACAACTTGGAAACAACTTGCCCCTGCTCAGAAAATTCTTCAAGTAACGTGCCCCTGGATATGGTCATCCTTTCGAAATGATTCGTCGTTTAATCATTAGAGTTTCAAGTCTCGAAAGAATAGAGCTCATCATTGATGCTCGTATGCTAGCTTCTATGATGTCAAGCAATGTTAGCAAGCAGAAAAATGTTAATTCTGAAATTGGTAATGCAACACATGTTTGTCTTGAAAATTTTATTTAAAATATTTTTTTTATGATTAAATTACCAATTTTATAAAGCCAACGCGAATTTGAGCATAGCTAATGGGAGTCAGGAAACATCGTCTCATTGAGTATGCTTTTGAAACAAAACGGTGCTTCAATTAGGTCTTTTGAGGGTTGTATCATGGATTGGCTCACGGTTTAAGAAACAAAGGATATAAGGCTCAAAGTTTGTTTGTGCCCACCCAATCTTCGTGATATTTTACTCCGTTTTTTTTAAATTACCCTGCCCTAGGTTAAGAATGAGGGTTTTTTGATTTGGAAGAGAAAACTCCTACTTCAAAGGCTCAAATGGGTTAACGAGGGTCTATCTCCTTATATCTTCGGTGTTTAGGGATTTGAAACAATGCCTCATATCATTAGCGGAGTTTTATTCAAAAGCATACAACAAGAGATCTCGCATTTGATTTCGTCATCCTCCATTCAGTTCTCTGCCAAGGCAAGAGATTGGGCAGCATTGGCATTATAAAATAGCATTTAAAAAAATGAGTGAAACGAATGGATTTCTTCAAAACAAACATTGTTAATTGCATAAATCATTCAAAATAACAAGTTCTTACACGCAAATAACAAATGCATTAACAAATAAAAGCATCACATGCGAAAAGCAGTAAATTAACTAAAGCTTTGAGGAGTCTGTCTCAATCTGAGCTTATGGTTTTCACATTAGGTCTAGAGTCTCAAAAAACAAGACACCACATCGCATTAGCCTTTGTACTTCATGTTTCAAAGGAAAACAGTCTTGTATGTCGTGTCCGGGCGCACCTTGATGGAAAGCACAATGAGCTTCAGGCTTATACCACCACGGGAGATCCTCCGAGATGGGTGGCGGAGCTCGTGTCTGCACCAGATTTCTTTGTATCAAGTACGGATACAATTTCGCATAGGTCATCGGAATCAGATTAAACTGTCTTTGAACACGGTTTTGATTGTTGAATGATAGACGAGCCTGTGGTTGATAAGTGGTGGTGTTGGCGACAAGAGATATAACAACGATATGTTGCGGTCGCTGATACCTTCTTCTAGATCGGCCGTGATGTACATCACTTACTTCTTGCTCATTGCTTTTGAGCAAACCATCTCTGGGATCCTTAGAGCTGTTAGGAATGTTACTGGGAACCATAAAAATGGGTATTGGCGTGACTTCAGAAATCCTGGTCCTTTGAAACGGAGTCTGAGAAATATGAGGAGAAGGTTGACTTCGGGTAGCAATCAGAGTTTCAACCAAAGCATAGAGCCTCTCAACACCAACCCTCAAAGTAGTCACTTCCTTGTGGATTTCACGATTTTCTTGCTCAATGTTATCCATCCTTCCTGCGACTGGCTCGAGTATTGTATCGATGACTCAACTTGTCTGAGAAGAGAAACACGGATGAGAACCTGGAATGCAAAGGAATGCAAATGAAAATGATATGTATGATGCACTAAGATTCATGGAACTCAGCTATTTATAATCATCATTAAAAATGGTTACGGTAATCAATATCTAGAATATTAAAATAGATTTATTAATAACGCGTCGGTACGCCTTACAACAGTCATAACGGAAAAGCTAAATAAAAGCTAATAATGATGGATCTAAGGAGACTCTTCCAACGGTCTTCTTGAATCCTTTGACTTCTTTCTTCCAACTGAGCTTCTTCTAAAATAAGCTTGTCGACGATCAATTTCCAGAGTGGTGACTGATGACTTAGAATGGAATAGGACATCTTGACCTTTCCGTTTATTGCAAAAAATAGCTCATTTCTAATAAACCTTCTTTTGTAGTCATCTTAGCTTGAGTATTGACCGGAGATAGGAAATGAGTTTTTGTCTTAACTTAGTAACTCCATCAGCTGAGGAAATTCTTCAAGGGCAGGTACCAATTGATAACCAGGAAAACAGTAGTAGAATGGAGATAATAACTTCCCATATCTGGTCTCGATCCTTTCTTTATCTGTCAGCAAGGTCTCTAGTCTCCTTAGATCGTCCAGGTTATGACTCTTGTAAAGGTACTTCAACATTTTTTTTAGAGTCCATGATATCTTTATGATGTTTATAAACAAGACTAAGTTCCATGAGTCTTTATGATATGATGCTAATGAATGCAGGGATGCAAACACACAAAGCACACACAAGCAATCCAACAGACAAAAAGTCCTAGGTTTGAAAGGTCACAGCATGGAGCCAAGGTCTACCCATCCCAATAGAAGTGCACTATAGTTTCAAATGTACCTGTCGAACGGGTTCTATAAAGTTCCCAAAGTCTACAACCAATCTTTCAGATATTATCGATTTTCTAAATCACTTGGTGGTCAATAAGATTCTCAAGAGAATCTCATCTGAGTGTAGTATCACGTAGTGACTATTGTAGAAATAGACTCCCGCATAGTCCCCGCACTACATCCTAATATGCCAAGTTGGATTAAAGGTAACTACGGTCCCCAGTCTCGATGGCCTTTAGTTCGAAATAATAACGTCTTCACGAATAGACTCGTTGGACAAAATTAAATTTGAGAGGGCCTAGACTGAGTGGTGAAGTCTCAATTCAACTTCTTCAGGAATCGACTCCCTCAAAGTATCCTTGAATTCTCGCCGTTCCTATCATAATTTTCACTCTAGTCCGGGTGTAGGACTTTGTCTCACCACACAAGTAATAACCCAAGCAAACATAACAAATACAAATATATAACAAATACCATAATTAAACAAGTTAAGGGGAACCCTCTTATGAGATTTCCCCAGTGAAGTCGCCATTTCTGTCGCAGTGAAAATTGGATACCATAGTTATTTGTTAACCAGGATCGCATTTCTAATGTCACCACCGGTCTTTGATTTTATCCAAGGGAAGGGAGAAAAAACCGAATTCCCACAATGCAATGCAAATGCACTAAGATTCTAAGTTCGGGGGTTGGTTATACCTAGGGAAGGTGTTAGCATCCTAGATATCTGTAGTACTCTACAGGAACCTCTTGTTTTATTTATGTTATTTGTTATTTGTTATATGTTTGCTAAGGGTTTAAGGGTAGGTGATTTATTATTTTTATTCCTAAGTGTGCTCGACAAGATATCGCATCTTGTGCCTACATATCCTGTCAAGAAGGAATCAGAGCACATGTAGTTCCTCATTAAGGATACTAAAATTGTTTTAAAGGTTTAGGAGAGAAGATGAGTCACCATCTTAAGAAAACCACCACAGTTTTGAAAATGTTTGTATTTTGTGGGGTATGAGATTGTATGTCCCTTCTTTGAGATGATTAACATCTAATTCTCTTGTGTGAAGAATTAGGTGGGCTAAAGTTTGATTAAAAAATCAAAATTAAGGGGAGACTAACCTGGGAAATCTATCCTAAGTTATCTAATTGACTTATCTTAAGGTGTCGGTTATGATGCAAATGATATGCACCATGCACAATAACATGGTTATCATGCATGGGATTTTCCCTTGGATATTAATGCGATTAATTATTGTTATTTAGGCAAGGGTGCTAGCAAAGTGATGCTAGACTTGTGTCTTGTGATCGGTAGGTTAAATGCGATGCCCGAAGGCGGTCGACTTATATGGTGGAAAATTGGCTCGACGTTGGATTGAGAGTTTTTATATTTTTGAAAGGGCTTAGACAAACAAAGCATACATTCAAATAGAGGTATAGTAAACAGATAAACACGCAAGCGCACACTCGGGCGCGAGAGATTCTAAATGAGTTTTTTGATTTATTGAGAAAAAGAGTTTCGGATTAATTATTGTTATCAAGAAAAAGTTTAAATTAAATATTATTAAAGTTTTTACATAGACAAATTAGATTAATTATAAAAAGAAGTTTAAGAAGTTTTAATTTTTATTATAAAAAGTTTGAATTGAAAAAAAAGTTTAAAATTTCAAAAAGTTGAATTAATTATTATATAAGGAAAGCTTTTAAATTAAATTATTAATAAAAGTTTTTTTTTTATTTTTTTTTAATCTTAAAAAAGATCTTAATTTTAATTATAAAAGTTTTTAATTTTGGTTATAAAAAAAACATTAATAAAAAAAAGCTTTAAATTTTAATTATGATTATAAAAATGTTTTAAATTAATTATTATTAAAAAGTTTTAATTCTAATTATTATTAAAACAAAGTTAAAAAAACAAGTTTTAATTATTATGAAAAGAAAATGCTTTTTTTGGATTAACCAGGAAAGTTTTAAGTTTAATCATTATTAAAAAAAGTTTTGAATTAAATAGAAAATTGTTTTCATTTTAATCGTTATTTAAGAAAAAAGTTTGAATTAATTTAAAATAAAGAATAAGATAAAAAACGAACGGAAAGAAAAAGGAACAGGGGGAGTCCTCTCTCGTTACTCTCCAAATCTCTCGCTCGAAATTCCTCTCTGCAACGATTAGGGTTTGAGAAACCCTAACTCTCGCCGCCGCTATCTCTCGTTCTCACTCCCCATTCTCTCATCATCTTCTCTCTCGATCAACAAACATCAAACAAACAAACATAAACCCCACCCCACACAGCCCAATACCCCAGTTTCCATTTTCACTATTTTTCAGAGGTTACAGATTACATGATGATCGATTTAAAGCAAAAGCAAGGAAAAGAAAGAAAAAAAACGGCGATGATGGAAAGTAGCTCCACGGATTTCGTTCAGAGATGAACCTCTTTCATCCCTTTACCTCTTTGCGATTCGTGGTAGGTGTTGCTTTGCGTTGCCCTCCTTTGTCTTCCTTCTCTGGAATACGAGATGGTGATGAGTAAAAAAAAAGCTTTGAATCTTGTATTTTTTTGGGTTTGGGAATAGTCTGATGATATTGTTGCTGCGCTGCTTTCTCTTCTAACTTCTTTTTTTTCTAGGGTTTCTTTTTTCGTTCCCTTTTCTGATGGAATGTGTCCCCTTTTTATAGATGGCCTATGATGATATCCGTTGGGAAGTTTTTAATGTTGATTGATACCGTATGATTGTGATACGATTTGATTTGGTCCTGATATGATTTGATTTTCGAGCTTGGAAAGTTTTTGAAATTGTTTGAAATAGTTGGTACGATTTATTTGTGATCTCTGTTCGATATTTTGGGAAAGGGTTGATGCTGGTGATATCCTCGTGATAATGCCCATCAATTCCTTAATTGAAGATGATGAATAAATAACTTTCTGATTCAAAACAAATCTGAGGCCAAAGTCTTTAATTCTTCCTAATTCTTATTTAATGGTTGTGATTCCTTTAAAAATTTGAGGCATAAACTCTTTACGAACTTGGTAAATTGGTTTTGGAAAGTTTTTTTTTTTAATTTTCTGAACATACTTTGAATGCGTTTGATGGTGTTTGAGGCTTGTTTTGGAAAGTTTTGTAAGGAATACCGTCCATAATTTATCACATTGACCATGCTTGGACGTGCTTAATACCATTTGATTAATGAGTTGGTAATAAAATCCATATTGAGAACGATTTGTTGTGTTTTCAAACAACTAGCTTCGACAATAATATTTCTGATACGTGAAGTTCTTCTTGAATTTCCAGGGGACAAAGCCGGTGTGGCCACAGTTCCAATAATAACTCCAGCAGAAAACTCTTCTGAATAATTGAAGTTTGGTGTTGCTGTAGTAGCAGATATAAGAGGTTCAGATTATGAAGCGATGGTTTCAAGCTGCCCCCGATCACTTCTCCAACTGTTGGTCTGGTTAGGTTTCTGTGTATCTTTAAAGTTCACAACTCTGATATTTCTTCGCTTGATTCGGTTTCACCTGCAGGTCCGGTTCAAAGTATTGGTAAAAGATAAAGGCCGCCATCATGATGTTTATGCCTACGACGAATTTCTCAATGAATTTGACTCGTGAGCAATCAGGAGGAGTGAAGCAAAAATGCACCGGCTGTAACAATCTTTCGGCAAATAGCTTCGACGTCGGCAGGGTAAGTTTCTTCTTGATCTTGTATGTTGAAAAATCATTGATGATTAATACTTGGAAGTGTGATACCTCTCATGAATTACTGAATCAGACATGTTAAATGTTTTAATCATGTTTGATTCTAACATCATCTAGTTTCTTGGAACAGTTGGCTATCGAAAAGGGAGGTCTCCTGCTTTTTAGTCCGATACAGGTGAGGAGTTTGGAAGAAAAACCTGTGAAGAGTTTGGTTACCATTTCTGGCTGCTGATGACCAAGGTCGGCGGCAGATGAGTTGAGTGAGT
Organism: Lathyrus tuberosus; assembly: GCA_022829125.1. Lineage (NCBI taxonomy): Eukaryota > Viridiplantae > Streptophyta > Magnoliopsida > Fabales > Fabaceae > Lathyrus > Lathyrus tuberosus. The sequence continues at coordinate 5,322,047 of JALAZF010000384.1, forward strand.
GATGGTGATTGTTATTGAAATGAAGATAACAATAGTGAGGTTATGTTTTTGTGTAGGTGATGGAGATGGGAGATGTTCGATATGGTATGTTTTGTGAAGCAAGTGTGAATGACGTAGAAAGTTGGTGTTGGTGAGGTAAGCTAGTAATTTCATTCTTAATCATGCTTTTTCTTGTGTCTGAACTCTCATGATTTCATAAGATTTCGTCTCGTGAATTGATGAACTTTCCTTCTTGTCTTGTCATGTGTATCACTGCTGCCGACAACTGAGATTTTGTTGAAGAAGCCGGCGGTAACATTTGTGACACGGTCGAACTTCACCGTAAACCATAGTGCAAAGACCTAAGCGTTCTTCAGAAGTCTCGTAAATCTCAAATAGAGAGACAAGATGGAAGCTTCAAAGTTTCAAGTTCAAAAAGCCTTATACGATCTGCCCGAGTGTCGGATGCGACAACGGCGTCGTCATTAATTACAGTGTCGACAAATTTCTTCTCTGGATACTGGTGGTTCTTAGGCAAGGCGGTTCATGTCACCATTTAGTCTTAAGAAATAGTACCAAATGGTAGGTGGGGCCTTGTATCAATGTGAAGCTTATGTATACATTTTGTATTTTTCTTTGGATACAATCTCTTTGGGACTTGCATGTCACGAGCCTTAATATGCTTTGGATTCGAAAATTGTAAATTTTCCTGGTAAATTGAAATGGTGATGAATAAGTTTTAGTGCATTTAAAATGATGTAAATTCTTATCTTGAATTGTCATGCTTTGATCCGCACTTCGTTACTTTTAATTTTGGAATCCAAACTTGTAAAACTCCAAAGTTTTGAATTTCTATGATAGTTTGGAATAGTGCCTTGCATTCAAATCGTGGAAAACTGTGAGTCTTGAACTTACGGAAATAAGAACACGCTAAGGACACTTTTGAACAAATTCAAAAAGATCTCGTCATGAATCTTGTACGTTTTCAAGTTAATTCCTTGAAGAATGGTCTTTGAACTCTTTATAAGATGAAATTCCTTGAAAATAATCTTAAGAACTAATGACAATGGCATAAGACCCTCGGATTAAATTTGAAACCAAATGTCATAGATTGATTCAAGAAGAAAAGAAAACCCAATAGTTCAAAACAATGTTGATCATACTCATTCCCTATTGAGACTATGAATTCTTAGCTTGAACTTTGAAGTTTGATTAATCCATTGGATACTCAGTGAACTTGAAGTTGAACATCTCCCATATTTGAGCTTCCTTGGGGTGTATTTCTTATTGAATCCAATATAAAAAAACATCCGTAATTTAGAACACACACATCTCTTAAATAAGGAGCTTATAGAGAGGGGGAGGATGACATCTTATGACACAACCAGTGATCAACCTGCAGGGACCATCCATCACATCAAAGGGGATGAGGACCTAATCTTGTGGGGAGAAAACTGAGGAGTTTTGAGGGCGAAAAAGTTTGGTAGTGGTTTTAGGGACTAAAAGGTGAGGGCACAATCTCACAGGAATCCATACCCACTTTGCAACAGCCAGAGAAACCTCCACAAACACACACACACACACACACACACAGCATAGCCTTCAGGACCTTGAATCCTCTGCAGCCACACCTATCCTTAAAAGAGAAACAAACAGACAAAGCTAGATAAAGTAGTTAGTTATGCACGAATGATGCCCTAATATGTTATGCAAAGAGCAAAGCGGGGATCTTAGGGTCAAAAATTAGGGTGCGACAGGTGGCATTGTCATCGTGTGAAGCAGAATATATAGCAGGATCCCATGCTGCATGTCAAGCAATTTGGATCAGATCAGTACTTGTAGAAATGGAGGTCAAAGTGAAGAAACCTCTTGTGTTGCAAATCGACAACAAGTCAGCCATAAATCTAGCGAAGAATCCAGTTCTGCATGGAAGGAGTAAGCATATCAAAGCTAGATTTCACTTTTTGAGGGAAATGGTAAATCGATGTGAACTTGAAGTTAGACATTGCTCAAGTGAAGCACAGTTGGCCGATATTTTCACCAAAGGATTGAAGATTGACAGATTCCTGAATTTGAAAAAGAAATTAGGAATAGTTCAGATTGAGTATGACTAGCGTATGTTCGACAACTTGGATTATGGGGGTGTGTTGAAATATTATATTTGATTTGATTAGATTTAATATTTAAATATAATTCAAGTTGTGTTAACTCAATCCCAGTTAGTGTTGTATATAAATAGTCTCAGTTTGTATCATTATTTGTACAATTCAATAATACAAATCTTTATTTTCTTATTCTCTCTCTATTCTCTTTTCACTAAAAGTGTCTCACGCACTAACAATATTTACGGATCATTTTAGTAAGTTCATAATATATTTTCACGTTAAAAAACTCTTAATTATAGCCCATCACGTTAATTATTTAATTTAATTATACATAAAGGCAAGCAACTAACAAACATACAATAGGAAATTGGTCATCGGTCTTGACTCACTAACATGCATACTATAGCTATTGCAGATTGGTAAGTTTGATCAACCTTTATTATACATATCTAGATGCCTAATCTCCCTTCACATGGTGGCTTTGGAAACTTTTGTGCTATCCATATTGGCAGATGCAGGTCCTTCTAAATCTTTTGAGTTTGGAGATGTCAGGCCTTTTAGATCAAGGAAAGTTGGTCTGTATTGTGTGATGTAAGGTTGATTGGTTTCATGTTTACTGTAGGTAGCTATGTACGGTCCATTGGATTCTTTGGGATGTGTCATATACCACGCGGCAATATAATCTGGATTATTGGATTTATGTTTACCATAGGTCGTTATATAAGGTTTGTTGGAGTCGTGGCTCTGAGTCCTATACCCGGTAGTATAATCTGGTTGTTTGATTTCATGGTTATCGTAGCCAGTTAGGTAGGGTTCATTAGAATATTGAACATGAGTCTTATATCCGGTAATGTAATATGATTTCTTAGTATCATGGATACCGTACGAAGTCAGGTAAAGTTCATTGGGACCGTGGATACGAGTTTTATACCCATCAATGTAAGGTTCTTCATTTGAATCCACTTGTTTGTGATCTCGCAACTCTACCTTCAAGTCTCTTGCATTGATGCCCTGACCATTCTAAAAATAATGTCAATGAAAATATTAGTGGTCAAATAAATCAATTATATATATATATATATATATGATTTATCTGCAAGGACTTTTAACAATAAAAATATTAATGCAAGTATTTTCTCTTACAATTAAATCTAAAGATTACATTCAAATTATAGGAAAGAAAATATCATAATCAATATTTAAAGTTGACACAGTTAAGTCTTAACTATAAATGGAAATTATCCTTACGGTGGTATCATTGCAAACTAGCAAAAACAAAGTATATGATTGAATTAATTACCATAAAGAAGAAAAGGAGTAAAGTAAGAAACTGAAGTGCTATTGTACGATCCATCTTTGAGTATTATGAAATTTTTACAAGAACCTTGAACCTCCTGATCAATAACTAGTGAATACCAAATGTTAAGAGATAGCACCTCCGCGAGGCTTTCATTATAGGCACAATTGAGGCTTTAAAGAAGGTGCTATCGTCATTTCTTTCGTATTGGAGATATCACATCATATATCTTAATATTATTAATAATATAATATAATTACTTGCTTACTAATACAAGGAAAGCCAGGAATTAAATAGTCCAAGGTCCAACCTTATCTGTAATACTCCCTCAAGATAAGAGTGGAAATTTTCAACGGTGCAAGATCCCGTTTTTTCTCCCCGAGAAAAGTTTTCTTATTGTGAAATGAATAATGGGTTAATTGTAATTTACCCCCCTGACATATGAGTGAGTTTTGATTTACCCCCTCCATGCCTTTAGGCAACGGTTTTTTTGAAAAAATCGTTGCCAAAACCTGTCTATGGTAACGGTGGAGGTAAACCAAAACACGCTCATATGTCAGGGGGGTAAATCACAATTAAGTCATGAATAATTTAAGAGGAGTACTAGGAAAATGGATGGCAGCTTTACAAAATTATCTAGAATCAAATTATTTGAAACTTTGCATAGAAGAAAAAGGAAATGACAACATTTTTCCTCTTCAAAGGGCCACACAAGTATTTTTACAAGAACCTTGACCTTCCTCAATACTTAGTGAATAACAAATGTTAAGAGATGCCCTTTTTAAACATGTTATGCATTGAAGATCGACTTAAAACATAAACACGACAATAATTTGCGGCAAGAAGGTATTCCGCTTTAATTTGCGATAGATTATTGTGAAGTTGTTAAAATATTTCTAACAAATGATCAAAGAGATGGACGGACATATCAAGGTTTGTTTATTTTTAGACTACAAGTTAAAAATAGAGCATTTCTTAATACACCATCTATGTTTCTTAGGCACCATGCGAATTTTCGTTTTTGCTCCCTGATTTTGGATGTGCAAATCTGGACGCACTAAATTTTTGAAAAACGTTGATGTTTCGGATGTGCAAATCCGAAAAAATTCCTGATCTACAGATTCGGAAAATAGCAGAACTTTATTTTTTTTTTTAAATTAGTTTTGTTGGTTGGCCGCATATGTTAATATATTGTTGCAACTTAATATACATTCGAAAACATTCATATATAAAATAAAATAATATATATACATAATAATACTTCTGTCAAAATACAGTACATAAATGTAATAAAAATAGAATACATCAAACAAAAAACTACTGTGTATGGCAAAGGATCTGTCCTGGCTCCCCTACTCCTCTGTCCCTACCCGCCGTTCTGGCTCGATGTCTGAAGTACTGAAGTGCCCCCCGAGCAATCTCAATAATCCTATCAACGACAAGTCTTCCACCATAGCCCTCAGGGAGGTGACCGTCCGCAATAGCCTGCCGCACTATCTCCTCTATCTCACGATGGCGAGGTAGGACATTCTGAGTATGATCCAACTGAGACTGCCGCTCCTCTAATATCTCCTGATGAGCAAGTCTCGGTGGCGATCCCTCAGCAGTAGGCACCATACTTGGGTGTGAGACGGTATAGAACCACATGATGTACCCGGCCGCAACGCTCCAGTCTCTCGGCGCTCTGGTCGCCCGAGCCTCTTCCGGTACCAAGTGGGAGTGGAAGTTAGCATATAACTCATCCATCTGCACGCGGGTCAAGCCTAGAGGAGTAGACTCATGAGACATCCTGGGGACCGTCTGCGTGTAACCGAATTGACGCAAGACGCGCTCCGGCAGGTATCGAGCAGTAATGGTTAAACTGCATGCCAACCATCCTAAGAACAGCAAAACCTCATCGAACAGGCGCGTCACACGGTGATCGTCATAGGCGTCATAAAAACCGTCCTCAGCAGCCATCCGATCAAGATAAACTCTGTAGGGGTCGGGCGCCTGGTTCCCTTTGAGCAGGAGAAAGGCAGCACCACTCGACATATCCTCAGTGTACCCCACGACACTCCCCCAACCAGTAATCTTGGGAAAGTGTTGTAATATCCACACCTGAAATGGAAAACATAACATCGGTGTCAAACATTATAATGAATATAGAAAGAAAAGAAATGAAAAAAAGACTTAGAATATAAGATTGTTACCACGTATAGTGTACAACTCCCTACCACAGTCTTGGCTGCCTAGAGGCAACCATCTGAGAGCCTAGCATAGGTGTATACCAGCATAGCCGCCCCCCAGTTGTACACATGGATCTCTCTGGGATCCAAAAGGTACCTGAGGTAAACGATATCAATGTAGGTGGCGCTGGTGTCCACAAACAGCTGTGTGCCGAGAAGAAACAGATAGTAACATCTCAGGGCACGCTGCCTGTGGATCTCCACCTCAGCTGGATCATCTGCTGCCCGTCATGCCTCTGTAAGCTCCTCACGAAATCTGCGTGACAGAAAGGAGAACCGGACGTGTGCACCTCTCAACTGGGTCACCTCCGCAAGTGCATCATCTGGGGTAGCCCCAAGCTCTCAGCCAGCATCTCTATCGCGTCCACCTTCGACATCTTACCGTGACGAAGAAGGGTACCCGTGATCGGTAGATGTAAAAGGCACGCGATGTCGTCGAGTGTGATCGTTAGCTCGTCGTACGGTAGATGAAATGAGGATGTCTCAGGGTGCCATCTCGCGACAAAGGCCACCAGCATACCATACATGATCTGGGTATACCCAATCCTAGAAATGCCTCCGAGACCAGAGGTAGCAAGTGCAGACGTGAACCACTCATCCCCTGGCAGCGCCGCAATCATGTATATAACCTTTCCCCCATGGTTATAGAACTTCTGGGAATCCTTCTCCTGAAAATTTCCAAATAAAACAATGTTACAAATGAACATATTTTCAACAAAAATAATTCTATAGCAAGACATATCTGGAAGTATGCTCAGAGTACCCCACGAGTAGGGACATATTAGACGGTCCTCCGGGGTAACCGTCCAGCTCATCGAAATCGTCATCGACGTCACCACCCTCATGTGTTGGGTGATCACCCTCAAGAACAGGAACAGGGGATGAAATAGGAGCAGGTAATGGAGCTGGAGTGTCCCGACGACGCCTGCGTGCGGGCTGGGACCCTGATGAACCAGCAGTAGAAACCCGACGTCTCCGAGATGTAGAATCGGCGGACGAGGGAGTGGCTTGAACTTGTGATGTGGAAGTGGCCTGAACCTGTGATGTGGAAGGTTGTGGTGTAGGATGTGGTGTAGAATGTCCCTCAGTTGTATGGGCTACCCTAACTCCCTCTGCGCCGGAAGCCTCGGCTGTAGACTGCGTCTGCTCACATTGGACAGATGCGTGCTGAGCTGTCCGTCCATGTATGATACGATCGTCTCTGCCAGCCATGTAATCTGCAAAGCATAATAAATAAATTAGAATTTTTTAAAAATAATTTAAAAAAAAACAAACCCAAAAAAAACCAAGTGTCTTCCGGATTTGCACATCTGGAAGTACGCAGAATATTTAACGTTGGGTGTTTTCGGATTTGCACATCCGAAAGCATTCAGAAGATTTAACGTTAAAATCCTTTCGGATCTGCACATCTGGTACGTATTTTCAAGTTCAAAAATAGAAGCCATGGCTACTGTACCATGGAAAAGGGCATTTTAATGTCTTGATCGTCCGTTTGAAACAGCAAACAATACCTACATTGTCTCTAACCTATGTTATTCATACTACCTAACAATTTCTACACCTAAATGTCTACCCTAAATAGATTACTAGAAAATAACTTTGAAACTCTAAAATTTGAAAACTTACCGATTAAATTGAGATACAGAGGATTTGGAGTGTCTTGATCGTTGTAGAAGTTGCTCTGCGCCGAACTCGAGTGAAAAAATTCGAGATTTATGGGATTGAGAATTTGAGAGTTTGAGAGAGTCTGGTGTTTGGAATATGAAAATGTAAAGAATGAGGGGGAGGAAGAAGGTCTGGCGCGAATTAATAAAACATTGTTCCGGATCTGCAGATCAGGTAGTTTTCCGGATATGCATATCCGAAACGCATCAACGTTTTTTAAAAAATTGGTATGTCCGGATGTGCACATCCAAAATCAGGGGGGGAAAAGAAATTTCACGTGGTGCTTAAGAAACTTGCGTGGTGTATTAAGAAATGCTCTAAATATAAAGATGAAATTTATAAAGAGTCTTGTATATATAAGGAGTAGTTATCCACTATCTATCTGAGGTTTCTAAGCCACATCTTCTCCTACAAATAAATGGCTTTGTGAAGAGTATTATCACCACATCTAAGAGAAGCAATCCAATAGCTCGAAATAGAGTGTTAATCTCTTTGAGAGATAGACAAAAACTCTTGTTTTCCTCAATAGTTTGAAGAGAATTGAGAGATACTATATATCATTTGAGTTGAGTCAGATTGAGAGATATTCTCTTGTATCAATAGAACTTATAATTCTACCTTTCTATAGTGGAGATATTTTAATGGAGTATGTCTCATGGTTTTCCCTTCTCACGTTGAGAGAGTTTTCCACATAAAAATTATTGGTGTCATATACTTTATTCTCTTTATTTTTTTGTTTTTGCATAGTGTTTTAGTGCACGTCTAGGAAAGTTCTGGATAGGGAAAGATTTGGTATTTAAGTCTGTCTTTTGAATCACATCTCTTTCTTTGGATGTTACATGGTGCACGATATTCACAAACTCATTTTTATTCTATTTTTCTTTTAGTATATGACACTAGTTTCTCTAATTGAAAATATAGTGTCTGATGTAACTCAAGATGGAGAGTTCTATTACTCATGATGGAGATATATTCAAGCTAACGAATAATAATTATACATATTGGAAGTCGGTGATGAAAGACTACTTATATTGTAAAGACTTGCCCGAGTTAAACACTTAGAACGATAAACCAGGCAGGCCGACCGACAAAGTCTAGAATATGGAAAATAAAAAATAAATAGTTGTGATTCAAAAATAAATTGATCAAAGCTTGTTCGATCATGTATTAACTTACACTAACGTGCATCAATTATGGACATAGTATGTGTTAAAAATCAGTTTTTGACATTTTAGTTGTGGTAACGGGTTACGAATTTTGGCGTAACGGATTATGGAGTTAAAAACTAAAGGATTACTGATATCGGGCTCGTAATCAGTTACGACATTTTGCGTAACTGGTTACGAAGGCATATTTTGGCTTTTTTTCTTCAGGTTTTTTGTTAGTTTCAGCTTATTTTGTTAAGCTGTTTTGTTATCTCCAATCATTTTATACTTGTTGTATATAAGACCTTGTAATCTCCCATTTATCGATAATTCCAATTATTCTTCTCACCCTCAATTACTCTCTCTATTGTTCTCTCTCAATTTCTTAACTTCATCTTCTCCAAATTAACTCAATTCTCCATTAATTCACCATTAGAGATTGTGTATGTTCTAACATTTGGAATCTAGAGCACTGGTTAGGACCCATTTTCGATGCAACAATGAGTACCGTTTCCAACGATTGAATTCCCACCAACCTTGAGATTCTTGATTCGAAGAATTATGACAAGTGGTCAAAGCAAATGAAAGTTCTGTTTGGGTATCAAGAAGTTCTTGAGATCATCAACAATGAAGTTACACCACTTGGGGATGAAGCTACAGATGCTCAAAAGGCTGCATTCAAAGAAGAAAAGAAGAAAGATTACTAGACACTCTTCTTGATTCTTTCTTGTGTCGATGGTGACAACTTTGAGAAAGTTGACGATTGTGCGTCGATAAAGCAAACTTGGAAGATGTTGGAGAAAGCTTATGCAGGGGTTGTTAAAGCTAAAGTGGTGAGGTTAGAAACTCATAAGAGGACATTCGAGTTAACGCAAATGGAAGATAAGGAGACAATCAACAATTATGTGACGCGTATTACGCGTTTGGTGAATCAAATCAAGTATTACGGAGAAACTTTTTTGGAGCAGAATATTGTGTCGAAGATTTTGTGTTCTTTATCGTCAAGATTCGAGAACATTGTAGTGGCTATCGAAGAGTCGAAGGACCTTGCGACGTTGAGCAAAGATGAGCTTCAAAGCTCTCTTTAGGCTCATGAGCAAAGGATGTATGAGAGAGGAAGCGATAAAGTTGAAGCGGAGATTGCTTTGCAAGCACTACTTAACGAGAAGAGTAGAAGATCGAAAGAAAAATGGATTTCGAAAGGGAAGCAAAATTCTCAGAATTTTAGTGGAAATGATCCACAAAATTTGAAGGTTTTGATGGTACAAAAGGGTGAGAGAAGCTCCAAAGATAGTGATCAAGGCAACAACTTCAAGAAGTTTGACAAGAGTAGATCGAAGTGCTATAATTGTCATAAACTCGGTCATTTTGCAAGAGATTGTTGCGCGAGACCAAGGGAGAATCAAAGCGATGAAGCTAAGGTTGAGAGGCAAGAGGTAGATGATGAAAATATGCTCTTAGTTATGATCACGAGGAGAATTATGGCATTAAAGAGGTGTTGGACAGCAGCATTCGTAGCTACAAGTTATGGGACAACAGCTGCAACAGTTCAAAAAAAATGTTGCAGAAACGCGTTCGAAGCAAAATGTATTGATTACGGTTTGAGATGGAGTCCAAGGCAACAATGAATGATACTTGGATTTTGGTTATTCAACGCATATGACGGGTAGAAATGATTGGTTTGTGCAAAGGTGCCAGTGATGTTTTGATCAAGAAGAAGAATGGTGGACATTCTATGATCAAGGATGTTTTGTATATTCCGGGAATTAAGTGTAATCTCTTGAGTATTGGTCAATTTCTTGAGAGGGGTTACAAAATTCGCTTAGAAGACAAGATTGTTAGTTCTGCAGCTATGCAGTATGTATGTTGGTTAAATTTTGTTAAAACCTTTATGTTAGCTCTTATGTCACTGAAGGTGTTTTAACATGTTGTATGTGTATCTGCCATAACAGGTTTGTTGCAGGTTGTGAAATGTCAAGTAGGATGTCTTGACATGTTGTTCTGCACTAACTGGTTATGTTCAGTTTCTGTCATATTAGTTAAATGTCAAGCTTGATCTCTTGACATGTTGTGCTGCACCTACCTAGTATGAGTGCATGATTGTAATGGTGTGACAGAGAGGTCATGAGCACTTCACTGAACCTGAATGTTTAAGGTTATGTGACGTGGCTGTCTTTGGAATGTCATGACAGAACATCTTGATATGGTACAACAGGTACTGCTTCTCTGTGATGGTTAATCAAGATGTCAAAGGAGATATCACAACATCATTGTCTGTTATAGCAGGTGCTGCTATTGTATATCTCTTGACAGATTTGATTTGGTCTGATGAGATCTTTTTGGATATACTTCATCATTATACACAGGTAAAAGAGATTAATTAGAAACAAAGTGCAGATTTAATTGGATTTCATAAAAAGGATCTTGGAGACTTTTTAGGAAACTATTTTGAGATTTGTTCCTATTTTTATGGAGAAGATCTTGCAGCTGAATTAAAAAGTGAAGATTTAAAAGATACATAATATCCTGGAAATATTATGTATCCTTTGTGGAGCTGATTTAAAGGTCTGGAAGATTCAAGTTAAAATCAAGAAAAGATTGAGTATTTAAATATGGAGATACTTTAGGAAGATTTGATTGAAGACCTATTAAGTAGCAGAAGTTTCTGCTGATTTGTAGCAGCTGTTATGCTGTGGTTTGAAGCCCAAATCCAGTTGGGAAAAAGTTATAAATAGAATACTTGTAACCTAGAATATGTACGGGTCCAAAATGTAGATCATTAGGGTTTGTGTGAAATTGTGAGCCAATCTGGTACTGTTTTGTACTTAGAGTTTGACTGTTTAGTTGAGTTGTATTTGTCAATCATACATGAGCTTTTAAGCAATGATGATTGTGTTTCTTGAAGTGTGTCTTCTACTTTTCTGTGATTGAAGAGTTGTTGGAAATCAAGCTATTGATGCAGTGGCTGAGGTGTTGATGGCTAGACATCATTGTGATGATTAGAAGTGAGATAGAGTCTCTTATCTAGGGTGGACTTAGGTAGAAGGGTCATTGGGTAGTGATTAAGTGAGAAGATCATCAACGGGTGTGTTGATTATAGAATCTACAAATTGATACTGCTGATAGTGAACTTCCTTCCTGGCTTGGTATGCCCCCAGATGTAGGTTGTTAGACCGAACTGGATGAATAATTCTTGTGTGCACTTTACTTTTCAGCAACCTCTTTAATTGTCTATATCTTGTTTATGTTGTTGATAACAGACCAGATGTCTCGACATGTTATGTGACATCTGGGTCTGTCATACCAGAATTTCAATTGGTATCAGAGCAGGCATCCTGTTCGTTTTTCTGGGTGAGATCCTAGGGAAGATACTTTGCAGTTTGTCCAATTGTGGCTAAAAAGGGAGAGAAGTAAGTAGTAGTAGTAGTGTTCCTTGGTTGTTTCCTTGAGGGGAAGTTGGTTGTGTTATCCAAAGGTTGTATGTATATTGCTTTGTCAAATATGGTTAAAAAGGAGGAGAGTGTGTGATTGCATGATGTGCTGATATCTGATGCCACTAACTGATGATATGCTAACTGGTGAGCTAGTGTGAGTGGCTGTGTGAGGTTGTAGTTGAGTGTTGATCTGTTGTTGTGAAGTTTCTGCTGATGTGTGTGTGACTGTGCTAACAATCTGTGTTGGTCTTCTGATTATTGGTTTTAGCCAAAATTTGTCAAAGGGGGAGTTTGTTAGTTCTGCAGCTATGCAGTATGTATGTTGGCTAAATTTTGTTAAAACCTTTATGTTAGCTCTTATGTCACTGAAGGTGTTTTAACATGTTGTATGTGTATATGCCATAACATATTTGTTGCAGGTTGTGAAATATCAAGTAGGATGTCTTGACATGTTGTTCTGCACTAACTTGTTATGTTCAGTTTCTGTCATATTAGTTAAATGTCAAGCTTGATCTCTTGACATGTTGTGCTGCACCTACCTAGTATGAGTGCATGATTGTAATGGTGTGACAGAGAGGTTATGAGCACTTCACTGAACCTGAATGTTTAAGGTTATGTGACGTGGCTGTCTTTGGAATGTCATGACAGAACATATTGATCTGGTACAACAGGTACTGCTGCTCTGTGATGGTTGTTAGACCGAACTGGGTGAATAATTCTTGTGTGCACTTTACTGTCGTACCTCAAAAAATACGATCCTCGGGATGGACGCGGAAAAAACTATTCGAAGCAGAGTCGCCACCGAACTTTATTTATCCCAAAAGAGGGAAAGGAAAATACAGATAAAACCTTTAAAGGGATAAGAAAATGGTCATCGCAACCAAATTCGGGTTCGGGAGTCGGTTACGCAAAGAGAAGGTATTAGCACCCTCTACGTCCGTTGTACTCAACGGGAACCTCTTGATTCGATTCGGGAGATAAGTTAGCTTGGTTTGTTTGTTTTCTTCAAAGGTAAAAGGATTTTGTGTTCTAGGGGGAAATGGGTGATTTTTTATTAGTGTGCTCGGCAAGGATTGAGAACCCTTGGGCCTACGTATTTCCTCGTGCAATGGGAAAGTCAGAGCATTCGTAGTTCGTGGGACTACGGTTGGTTGGTATTTTTTAAACGAACGAGTGTTTAATTTGCATTCTAACGGCTAAACATTGGCTTGTCGGCTTATCGTGGGAGGCTGAAGCACGAGTTCATATGCGCGAAAGAATGGACTAAACAATGTTCTTTTTGTGAAAAGTTGTTTGAGTTGGATTAAGTGTGTTAAGGGTTTGATTGAGAAAAAGGTTTGATTTGAACGTGTTTTAGGGTTTCGTCGCGTAAGAAGTATTTAATTTGTTAAGTGTTTTAGAGGGAGAACGACGACTATTCGATAAACGAGACGTCGGCCTCGCAACCAATTAATCGGGGCATTACTGAGATGCTAGATCTCAACGACACCTTTTTCATTCTATTAATTACGAAATCGTATTTGTTGGACAATTGGCTTACTTGTCCATATAATTAGAACGAGTGTTTTGAGGAAGAAAGTTCGGAATGAACACAACCCAAAGCGTGCGCCCTAAGAGCGTTCATTCAAGGGCCCAAGAGATGCTAGACCTCAAAAGTCCACTACTTTCTCAATTTGATTTAAGAAAAAGATTTGAATTTGATGTGTTTTAGATGCGTTAATTGAATTAGGGTTTGAGTAAGCTAATGACTAAGTGTCTTAAAAGGGTTGAGAGTTTTTTTAAGTCTTAAATGGAAGACCGAAATGAACACAACCCAAGGCGTGCGCCCTAAGAGTGTCATTCCAAAACCCAAAGAGTGCTAGACTCTAAAAGCCCATTACTTCCAATGATTAATTTGAAATGGTTTAGAAACTTGACTTACATATTTTATGAGAGTATTTTAAGTATTAAAGCGTCGATTATGATCTTAAGAAAGTGTTTTAAAAGATTGAACATTTTAATTGAATTGAATGTCTTAAGTATGAGAGTTTAAGTGGATCAAGTTTTTTAGAATGAAAGACGGAACGATCACAACGCAAGGCGTGCGCCCCAAGAGCGATCGTTCAAGGACCCAAGGAGTGCTAGACTCCAAAAGCCCACTACTTCCATAATTTAATTGAGAAAATAGATTTTTAAATATTAATCTAAATATTTTATGATTTGATTTAAGAAAATAATTAATGATTAGGCAAAATTTTATGATTTAATTTGATTTGGAAAAATTATTAGGAACCTAACAAAGTGCATTTTAATTTAATTTAAGAGAATTATTTTTTAGTTAAGAAATTAATTAGATTAGGTATTTTAACTTAGGAAAATATTGTATTTTTTTTTTAGTAGATTAAATATTTTAAGTATTTTGAAATGATTAGGAATTTTTTAGATTATGATTAAGAGTTAATTATATTTTGCCTAAGCATAGATTAATTGTTTTAAGTATTTTTAATAAATGAAAGACGGAATGAACACAACTCAAAGCGTGCGCCTTAAGAGCATTCATCCAATGACCCAAGGAGTGCTAGACCCCAAGAGCCCACTACTTTCATATTTAATTAGAAAAAGTTAGAAATATTAATTAGAATGAATTGTGATTTTTTAATTTAGTTAAGAAAGTATTTTATGATAATTTTGGATCTAGAGAAATTGGATTAATTAAAACATTAAGTAATAATAATATAAAATTAGAAATTAAATTAGTAAATAGACTTTTTTTATTTTCTAAAAAAAAAGAAAAATTATTAAAGGTTCTTTTTTATTTTCTCTTATTAAAAAGTATTATAAAAAAAACTAAAAAACAAAGTGGGCCAGACGCATTAATATTGGGGGTGCAATCAGGAATTTTCCCTAAGCCCATTCAATAGAAGCCCACGGGGAGAAGGTCTATCATAGACCATGGTCAACTTGTTTGACCGCCCTAACGAATCTGGGACGTCTGATCAAGATAGGATCAGAGATTATTCTATATCCAAAGGCTGATAATAGCATGCATACGGTAGGGGAGTATTGCACACGCGCGTACAATAAATAATGGGTGACCGGTGACATATGTCACCGGTGGATACGACCACCCCACCACCTCACTTTCACTCACGTAATAAGTAATGAAAATGAAAATTAACGCTTCAGAAACTCATTTTGTTCCTCTCTCTTCTCTCACGTCTCTATCTCTCTCACGTCTCTCTCTCTGAAACACCTCGCCGGAAACCTAAAACGGCCGGAGAAGCGGCAGCGCCACCGTCTTCTCCGGCGAAACCCACCCCAAAACCTTAAATGATCAACACAACCCCCCCTATTTTCCCTTCCTCTACACGAATCTGACCTTAGATTTCCCTAAAACGGTCCCAAATTTTCGAATCGAAACCAAACCTAAACTTAAACCTAACTTCAAAAACAAACCAGAATCCAATCATTCAAGTAAAATCAAGCAAAAGCCTTACTAAAAAATCAACAACAAACAAGGATTCGTGAGAAAGAGCTTAAAATGAAGGAGAAAAGGGCTTAAGTGATATACTAGTTAGAGGTTCCTTTTGAAGTGTCTCTGTGTGTAAGTAACTTCTTCTTCTTCGATTCCTTCTGTGCGTGTTGTTGTTGTAGTGAGTGATGTGAGAGGCTTAGCTCGTCTCTGTCAGAATTTCAGTGTGAAATTCTGTAGAGATTTAGGATGAGAGCTTTTAGGAAATTAGGGTTTGGGGGTTCCTTGTGCCGCCGTGTAGTTTTTTTTATTTCTCTCCTCCTTTGAACTGACGAATATACCTCAATTTATAGTGGAAAATTAGGGTTTGAAGTTTGAAAATGAGCTGAAGAATCTTCAATTTTGGTATGCCTGTCATCAACCTTATTGATGCTAGAAAAGTTTTTTCCATTTTTATGAATCTGTTGTTCTGTTGCACTTTGCTGCTGCACTCTGTTTTACTTCATTAATCGCTGCACTCTGTTGCTGAATTTTGTTTCTGTTATTTTTTGAACTTTCTTGTTTACTTGTGCTTGGAACTTCTTGGTGGTCCCATGATCCTCTTCGTGACAGAATTTTAATTGTTGTGTTTTCAGCATGTTGGCGTGAGGTGGCAAAAATGACTTCAAGACGGTATTGATTCGGATGGCAAGCTAAGGTGGTGGAAAGTAACAGTTTTGCTACGTTCTTGGCCTTGGACATAATAATGGCGGCTTGTGAGTGAACCATGTCGTTCTTTTTTCCATTATAAGTTTTGAGCATCACGTGATGTTAAGACTGGAGGATTTGTGTTGTAATTGTAATTTCTATTTTGTTGTAATGAACATTGGCTGATGTGTTTTTATGAAAAATGAAAAAAAAAGGGTAGCCAAAGCTAAAAGTTTTCGTGACACTTGTTTTCTCAATTGGTGTAACAATGAGTAATGTTTTTTTATTTCTTGTAGAACATGGCATAACATTCTAGTCATGGGCCTTGTAACAAGTATTTGGAGCTTTTTTCTGGATCTCATGTGAACTTAGAATAATATGGACGTTGAATGTCGCAATACTTTTTGCACCCTCCATATTAATTTTGATCAATTCCCAAACTTTGAATCCTTACTTTTAAAATTTAATAAAAACTTGGTACCAAAAGTGAACCAATCTTGTACTTTTGAAAAGATCATGATGAACCTCAAATATTCTCATTGAACTTTCTTGGACAATGACATGGATCCGATGAACACGTCTTGAAATAAAAAATTCCAATGTACTACATCACGCCTTAATCGCCTTTGGTTTGACCCTTGATAAATGAAACAGGACATGGACTCGTCTTGAATTTGAAATAAATCAGAGCCTTGAAACTACAAAAATCCATTATTGAATTCATTCTTGAACTACGCCATTTGAACTTGGAACTTTGATGACCTGACTTGATACCCACAAATAAATCACAAACTTAGGCAACAGGAAAGCGCCATATGTTTTTTTTGAATTTCCTGGATAACTGTCAGCGGATGGTAGTACAGAAAATATATACAAGGTAGGATAAATTTGGGGTATGACAGATGCCCTTATCTAATTGTCTTGAATCCGAGAAAATGAACTGCTGCATGGCGTTCATTTTTAGGGTAGAAGCCAATTAGATATAAGAAGATCCCAAAATTTGTCTGACAAAAGGTAAAGTGTTATGGAGTGAGAGCTGATAGGATGAGGTAACAATGTTCAAATTGAACAAAATAACTAGAGGCTCTTTGGGTAGTCGAAGCAATCCCTTATACTTTAAGGTTCTTCGCGATACCAAAGTAATATTTCTGAAGGCGCGAGATTCTCTGGGTTGTCGAAGTAGTCCCTTATCCGTTAAGGTTCTTCAATGATACCAAAGCAGTATCTCTGAAGCCAGACGATTCTCTGGAATGTCGAAGCAGTCCCTTATCCATTAAGGTTCCTCGATGATACCAAAGCAGTATCTCTGAAGGTCGAAGATTCTCTGGAACATTGAAGCAGTACCTTATCCGTTAAGGTTTCTCAACGATACCAAAGCAGTATCTTTGGAAGCAGAAGATTCTCTGGAATTTCGAAGCAGTCCCTTATCCGTTAAGGTTCCTCAACGATACCAAAGCAGTATCTTTGGAAGCAGAAGATTCTCTGGGACATTGAAGCAGTACCTTATCCGTTAAGGTTCCTCAACGATACCAAAGCAGTATCTTTGGAAGCAGAAGATTATCTGGGACATTGAAGCAGTACCTTATCCGTTAAGGTTCCTTAATGATACCGAAGCAGTATCTTTGGAAGCAGAAGATTCTCTGGGACATTGAAGCAGTACCTTATCCGTTAAGGTTCCTCGATGATACCAAAGCAGTATCTCTGAAGGCAGACGATTCTCTGGGTCGTCGAAGCAGTCCCTAATCCATTAAGGTTCCTCGATGATACCAAAGCAGTATCTCTGAAGGCAGACGATTCTCTGGGTCGTCGAAGCAGTCCCTTATCCATTAAGGTTCCTCGATGATACCAAAGCAGTATCTCTGAAGGCAGACGATTCTCTGGGTCGTCGAAGCAGTCCCTTATCCATTAAGGTTCCTCGATGATACCAAAGCAGTATCTCTGAAAGGCAGAAGATTCTCTGGGTTGTCGAAGTAGTCCCTTATCCATTAAGGTTCCTCGATGATACCAAAGCAGTATCTCTGAAGTAAATTTGTTGAAGAATAGTTGAGCAAGATTCCTGTCGGAGGAAATGTGCTGACTTTGCAGGGGAAAGCTCACAAGAAACTTTCTATGGTATCCTCTGCTTGGGGAGTAAGAATAGAAACAGCTGTTCGGGGTTGTCATTGTCAACTGCCTGGCTGAAGAATGACTTACTGGGGAATAGAATTCCTTGAGCACGTGCGGGGTATCTTCTCTTTGATGGAGTACTGGCCAAGATGCTTGTGAATTGATCCTGGATCCTGTTATACTATGTTGGGGATGGATATACCATGCATTGCAAAATGCACTGAAACACATGCTAAGATGCAACTGCTAGAGAATCTAATGCACGTATGATATGATAGTGCTTGATATGATTATGTAATGTTATGCTAGCATGTCATGCATATGATGATGCAAATGATCGGGCGCGTTAGGGATAAGTTTCCTTGTCGAGGGTATCAACAGGGATTGAATTTGGTAATTGCCAAATGAAATTGGACTTTGGTTATTTTGGTGTTATGAGGATGCCAACGGCGGTGGACTTTTAATGGTTGCCAATGAAGACTGGACTTTGAAGGAGATTTGAAGATGCCAACGAGTGTGGACTTTTGAGTAGTTGCCAATAAAAGATTGGACTTTGGGTTTTATGGGGATGGTGAGAGTGTTGGACTACTCGACTCCTTTTGAGCAAGCCAAATATGACTAGGGAGTGTGACTTCCCCTGTTGAGCTTGAAAGATTCATTGTTGGAGATTATAGTAAGTACATTCCTATTAAGCTACACTGCTTGTGGTGAAGAGCTAGAACGACTGACAACTGATTTGATGCTTTCATGTGGTGAAATTCTTTTGGAGACTATCTAATTCCTTTTAGTTCTCCCAACACCAAACAAATTTTATCGTTTTCAAATATTATCTTTATTAACCGAAGTTTCAAAGCACAGTTTATAAAAAACAAAATCAATTTGCAAACAAACAGGTAAAGTAAAAAAAATTAAATGAGCACAATATGGTGAGAAATCTCTCTTTGTATTGATTTTCTCCCATGATGGGTAAGTACGTACAAGGATGCAATTCCTTAATGAGGTAATTGCGGTGCTAGAAAAAACATAATGGCAATACAAATTAATGAGGTTCCATTGAGTTTCAACACTGCTATGGTCCCTATGACTTTGATAACTTCAACACCTTGCTTCGTAGGAAGACGGCTGGGTTGATTCCTCTTTTCAGCGGTACATCGAGATCAAGTGGACGTACGTACTAGATACTTTGCCTTGGAATCTGTCCCTAACTTTTACCTGGATTGCCCTTTCGGGTTTTCAATCCACCGGGACGCCTTTTTTTGCCTGAACCGCCCTTTCGGGTTTTCAATTCAGCGGGCCTATATCTTTTATTTTATCCCTAATTTTTGCCTGGACTGATTTTGTTTTTTCAGGTCCACCGGGATTGCCATTTTTTTGCCTAAGTCACCTTTTCAGGTTTTCAACTTAGCGGCTTTATTATTCCACTTTTCTAGGCGTAGTATCGCTTAACGTACTCTGCATTCACCGGGTATGGTAATTCATCACCGTCCATAGTTGCGAGCTTCAAGGTACCACCGGAGAATGCCTCTCTTACAACATATGGGCCTTCGTACTTTGGCGTCCACTTGCCCCTGGATTCATTATACATGGTCATGATCCTCTTGAGCACCAAGTCACCTTCCTGGAATATCCGGGGATGCACTTTCTTGTCAAAAGCTTTCTTCATGCATCTTTGATAGAGCTGGCCATGGCATATTGCTGCCAAGCGTTTTTCTTCAAGAAGGTTGAGTTCATCAAACCTCGTCTTCACCCATTCTGCCTCATCAAGCTGAGCTTCCATCAATACTCTCAATGAGGGGATTTCGACTTCTATCGGAATGACCGCTTCCATGGCATAAACCAATGAGTAAGGAGTTGCCCCTGTTGAAGTTCGCACTGAGGTACGGTAGCCGTGCAGCGTAAAAGGTAGCATCTCATGCCAATCCTTATAAGTGACCACCATTTTCTGAATGATCTTCTTAATGTTTTTATTGGCTGCCTCAACGGCTCCATTCATCTTGGGTCTGTATGGTGTCGAATTATGGTGCTCAATCTTGAAACTAGCACACAATTCATCCATTATTTTGTTGTTGAGATTAGACCCATTGTCAGTGATGATACGGTTAGGCACTCCATATCTGCATATGATGTTGTGTTTCAAGAAGCGAGCGACCACTTGCTTGGTAACGTTCGTATACGATGCAGCCTCAACCCATTTGGTAAAGTAGTCTATGGCAACCAATATGAAGCGGTGTCCATTTGAGGCCTTTGGCTCGATCATCCCAATCATATCTATTCCCCACATGGAAAATGGCCATGGTGAAGTCAAGACGTTCAAAGGAGTGGGAAGTACATGAATCTTATCAGAGTATATCTGGCATTTATGGCATGTTCGGGCATGATGGTAGCAATCAGCCTCTATGGTAAGCTAATAATAGCCTGCTCTCAATATCTTCTTTGCCATAGTATGCCCATTTGCATGGGTACCAAAACAACCTTCATGAATGTCTTTCAGAATCTGCTCAGCTTCATGCTTTTCCACACATCTGAGTAGCACAGTGTCATGATTGCGCTTGTATAACACATTCCCATTGAGGAAGAAATTTGATGCCAATCTGCGCAAAGTTCTCTTATCCACCGCCAAAGCGCCCTCTGGATATTCTTGTTTTTCCAGATAACGTTTGATGTCATAGAACCATGGCTTTTCATTTGACTCTTCATCGGTAGCCAAACAGTGAGCTGGCTCTTTAAATCGCTGTAGATCAATATGCGGCCGATGGTTGGGCCATGTCAATTTATACATAGAAGCCAAAGTTGCCAGAGCGTCTGCCATTTGATTTTCCTCTCTAGGCACATGGGTAAAAGTGATATCATCAAATTTGGGAAGGAGCTTTGCCACGTAATCTCGATATGGAACTAGATTGACATGTTTGGCATCCCAGTCACCTCGAATCTGATGTATTACTAAAGCAGAATCTCTGAACACATCAAGAGTCTTGATTCTTAAATTGATGGCTTCTTCCAATCCAAGTATACAAGCTTCATACTCAGCCATGTTATTGGTGCATGGAAAGCAGAGCTTAGCTGTGAACGGTAAGTGGAAATTCTTGGGTGATGTAATTACTGCCCCAATTCCATTTCCGTGAACATTTGAGGCACCGTCGAACATGAGAGTCCATCGCTCCCCTGGTTCGGGCCCTTCATCTGGACCTAGCTCTTCATAATCTTTTAGTACCATTATGTCTTCGTCTGGGAAATCGAACTTCATGGACTGATAATCATCCACCGATTGATGGGCAAGATGGTCCGCCAGTATGCTACCCTTGATGGCTTTTTGAGTGACGTATTGAATGTCGTACTCGGACAAAAGCATTTGCCATCGGGCAATTCTGCCGGTGAGAGCAGGTTTCTCAAAAATGTATTTAATGGGATCCATCTTGGAAATCAAATAAGTAGTGTGGGTCAACATATACTGCCTGAGACGTTTGGAAGCCCAGGCTAATGCGCAACAAGTCTTCTCGAGTAAGGAATACCTTGTCTCGTAGTCATTGAACTTCTTGCTGAGGTAATAGATAGCATGTTCTTTCCTTCCCGTCTCATCTTGTTGCCCCAACACACAACCCATAGAATCATCAAGTACAATCAAGTACATAATGAGTGGCCTTTCAGGAACAGGCGGTATCAGGATCGGTGGTTCTTGCAGATACTCTTTGATTTTATCAAATGCCTGTTGGCAATCATCATCCCATGCAATTGACTGATTCTTTCTTTGCAGCTTAAAAATAGGTTTGCAGGTGGCAGTAAGATATCAAATAAATCTGGCGATGTAGTTTAATCTTCCCAGAAAGCCGCGAACCTCTTTCTCTGTCCTAGGCGCATGCATATTTTGAATTGCCCTCACCTTATCAGGATCCACTTCGATTCCTTTCTGACTTACAATGAAGCCCAACAATTTTCTAGATCGTACCCCAAATGTGCACTTGTTGGGGTTGAGTCTCAGTCTAAACTTTCTCAATCGAACAAACAACTTTTGCAGATTGATCAAGTGCTCTTCTTCGGTTTGAGACTTGGCAATCATATCGTCGATGTACACTTCAATCTCTTTATGGATCATATCATGAAAGAGCATTACCATTGCACGTTGATACGTTGCCCCAGTATTCTTAAGTCCGAATGGCATCACCTTATAGCAAAAGGTGCCCCATGGTGTGATAAATGTGGTCTTCTCCATATCCTCTGGATCCATCTTAATTTGATTATACCCAGAAAATCCGTCCATAAAAGAGAACACGGAGAACTGAGCTGTGTTGTCAACCAATACATCGATGTGAGGTAATGGGAAGTCGTCCTTAGGACTAGCTCTGTTCAAATCTCTGTAATCCACACACATGCGAACCTTTCCATCTTTCTTCGGTACCGACACAATGTTGGCAACCCATTGTGGGTACTTTGCTACTGCCAGGAATCCAGCATCAATCTTCTTTCGGACTTCTTCACGAATTTTGAGAGCCATATCTGGATGGGTCCTTCTTAACTTTTGTTTGACAGCATGGCATTCCTCCTTGAGTGGTAACTTGTGTACAACCATATCAGTATCCAACCCAGGCATGTCTTGATACGACCAGGCGAATACGCCAGCGTACTCACGGAGGAGCTTTATCAACTCGGTCTTGACCTCAATTTGAAGAGATGCACCTATCTTTACTTCTCTTCTGTCTTCCTTAGTACCCAGGTTGATGACTTCAATGTCTTCTTGGTGCGGCAGGATGACTTTCTCCTCTTGCTTGAGCAGCCTTGCCAACTCTTCAGGGAGTCCACAATCTTTCACGCCTTCCTCTTCAGCTTGGTAGATTGGGCAATCAAAGTCGAATAGGCCTGTAGCAGCGTCTATGTCAAGGACCTCGATGGTGTTTCTGCATGTTCATGATTTATGCAGTTTATTTAAGAAAGTGTGTGTAGGAAAAAAATATTGCCATTTATTGTAAAGTAAAAAGAATGAAAGAAAGTGAGCGAAAATTGAATGCAAACTGAAATTCATTAATGATAAACGAAGTTTGAAAACATCAGGTGGCCCATACAATGCTCCACTACGCCTTGGGAAGAGCGTAGGGTTTTTGATAAACAGTAAAATTATGTTTGGTGTGTGAAAAATTGAGGGACTTCAATGGTCTTCCAATTCTGGAGCTCTTCACCAGGCCTTGCTTGTCGGATCCAGGTTGCAGAAGCTTGCTCATCAGCAACATGGTCTTCAATGATCATTGCTACTGGAGAATCAAAGATGCGGCCAACACTTATGAAAGTCTTCTCAACAGGAGGGAATTGGTTTCCATTGTATGGAACAAAGGCTGAACTGCGGGATGGCTGATAACCTAGCCCAAACTTATTAAGCTTTTCAGTAACTTCAACCACCTTGCCCCAACCTTGGGAATTTCCCTCTTTCACCACAGCTTTAGCTTCCTCGTACGAGGCCATTGATGATCTTAATTCTTGATGCTCTTGTACTCGCTGCACAGCCAGTGTACTCACCACCTCAAAGAACTGAAAAGGGGTCTCAACCATTTCACCTTCGACATCAATGTAGCGGAACGACGTCAAATGACTTACTAGAATGTCCTCTTCGCCACCTATCACAACCATTTTATCATTGGAAATAAACTTCAACTTCTGATGAAGAGTGGACGTAACTGCCCCTGCCGAGTGAATCCAGGGCCTTCCTAGCAAGCAACTGTAGCCAGGATAAATGTCCATCACTTGAAAAGTAATGGAAAAAACAGTAGGTCCAATCTTAATCGGTAAGTCCACCTCACCAATAACCGCACGCCTAGATCCATCAAATTCCTTTACTATGAGAGTACTTGGCCTCATGATTACCCCATTCACAGGCATCCTTTCTAGAGTTAACTTTGGGAGCACATTTAAGGAAGATCCAGTATCCACCAAGACTCTAGATATCAAAACGTCTTCACACCTAAAGGAAATGTGAAGAGCTTTGTTATGGTTTTTCTTTTCAGCAGTCAGATCGTCATGATTAAACCCCAGAAAGTTGCCGGTAGTGACACTGGCTATCACATCATCGAATTGCGCTACAGTGATATCCTTGGTAATGTGTGCAGCACTCAACACCTTCAGTAGGGATGATCTATGTGCCTCGGAACTGAGCAACAAGACGAGTATAGATATCTTGGTAGGAGTTTGATTCAGCTGGTCGACTACCTTGTAGTCGCTCTTCTTTATAATTTTCAGAAACTCTTCAGCCTCTTTTTGTGTGAATGCCCCTCTTGGAGATGACAACCCTTCTTGTAATTCAGCGTTCGGGGTTTCAACTGGTACAGCAATCGCCTTACCTTTGTCATTGTTTGGCGCATCTACGGGTTTTGCTGCAAAGATTCGACCACTACGGGTCATCCCGCTTGGTCCGACTACAGCGTCACACTTAGACTCAGGAACGTTACCAGGATACTCGATAGTTATCGGAACAGGGCGCACTGGCCTTGACTTGTTAACATCTGCCTCATCAAACTGAATAACCAACGGTGCAGGACGAACTGGTCTTTGTTGGAAAACACTAGCCCCATCATATTCAATGATTACCGGAGCAGGACGAACTTGCCTTTGTTGACAACCTTCAGGTGCATCATACTGAAGGTTAATGACAGCCACACTTTGTTCTCTTGCATCCCGACGTTCAACCTGAATCACACCTTGATCAAGGAATTTCTGCAAATGTTTCTTAACCACCTCATCAGTTAAATTATCAAGCTCATCTTCAAGGATCATCCCACATCTCTTCAATTTTTCTCCTATAACCGCCATAGGAGTATGAATATTTTCAACCCTCGTAATCAATCTCTGGTAGTTGCCTTCTTCTATAGCGTTAACAGACGGTCCTCCATGCGAGAACATGGGATTTTTTTTAACATTAGCGCCTCGCTGAGTGAAAGTAAGATCTTTGGACTCAACCAAATCTTGAACTCTGTTCTGGAATGCATAACAGTTTTCTATAGTATGGCCGGGAGCACCCTTGTGAAACTCACAACGGGCGTTAGCATCATATCCGAGAGGATACGGGAAGACTGCTGGTCTCAAATCCCTGAGTTTTAAATGCCCACTCTAATACAGTTGAGAAAAAATCTGGCTATACGGCATTGGCACAAGATCGATATGCCTTCTTGGTCTTGCCTGCCTCTGTGGTGAGGCATTCTGATATTGCGGCGGAGGAACATTCTGATAATTCGGCTGCTGAGCAGGTGGTTGAAGTGGGGCTTGTGCAACTGCAACCACTTGCTGATACGGTATATTCACTAGGGCTCTACCCCCTCGTCCTCTCATGACAACATTAGTTTCTTCATCCTTCCTCTTCACAAAAGGCTTTTTAACTCCGCTTGTAGAAGCAATAGCAGCTTTCTTTTTCAACTGGCTCTCGATTCTTTCTCCTACTGACACAATCTCAGCAAAGTTGGGGAAGCTAGATCCCATCATATGGTCCGAATACTGAGGCTGCAAAGTTCCCATGAACATATCCATCAATTCTTTGTCCAGCAAAGGTGGTTGAACACGAGAAGCCAATTCCCGCCAACATTGAGCATATTCTTTGAATGACTCATTGTTGCGCTGAGTCATATCTTGTAATTGAGTACGGTTTGGCGCTAAATCAGTGTTGTACTGATAATGTTTGAGGAACGCCTCAGAGAGATCCCTCCAGGTATTAATCTGTCTCTTCTCTAGCTGCATGTACCATTCCAGCGATGCCCCACTGAGGCTATCCTGAAAGTAGTGAATTAGAAAAGGGTCGTCCTTAACATGGGCAGCCATTTTGTGACAGTATGCTCGCAAATGAGTCTTAGGGCAGCTAAGTCCCTTGTATTTGTCAAACGTCGGCACTTGAAACTTATGAGGGATTACCAGTCCAGGGACCAAGCACATGTCGATAGCATCTAAGCCGGGAGTTGTCTGAACCTCCAAGGCCTTGAACTTCTCTTCTAGTACGTGCAACCGATCAGCAGATGGATCGGATCCAACAAATTAAAGAGGTGGAGGTGGTACGTTGAAGGCATCAACTTGCTCGTCCGCATCGCTCATAGATCCATGATGAGCCGAGTGTTCCGATAAGTCTATGTGATCAGGAGGAGGGATTCCCTTAACTCCAAAAGTGCCTATCTTTTCAACCAGCTTCTTGGCATTAGCCACTGTTTCAGCATCTTTCTCTTTCCGGGCAAGCAACATCATAGTTTCCAGTAGCTGATCCATTTTAGCCTTCAGCGAATCGATATCATTCCTCATTGTGTTCTGGTTCTCCTCGATCTGTTCCAGCGTCATTTTTAAGTTTTGGCGTGTCTCGTACCGGTGTTGAGTAGTCAGGTTTTCTATTGGAGAAGTGGCAAAGTGTATGAGTTTATGGTTTTCAAACGCACATGGGATGTGAATGCAAAATGCTTTTATGCTTATGTTTTATGCTTTTTATGTATTACTTTTAGGGAATCATTCGTAAAGTTGTTGTTAACAAGCATTCAAAATAACACGAAGACAAGAACATATAGGAAAACTAAATTCTCATTCATCCATTAAGTCATTACATAATTCCAAGGTACCAAAGTTTTAACTAACATAAGCAAAATACAAATAACAAGAAAATAAGATGATTTTCTTCAAGCTGTAGGCCTTCGTGCTTCACGCTCCTCAAGTTCTTCCTTAAACCTCTTCAGCATTGCCTTACAAAGGCAAACAAACTCCATAATAGCCTGAGGGGTAGATTCTTCCAGTGCTTTGTATGCATCCCTATGCTTCCAAATCAGGTCTTAGCCAGCCAGTTACAAAATTCGATCAAACCGTTGAGTTTGTTGCGGTACATGTCTCGGCTGTCCCTCAGGATAATCATAGATCGCTCAAAACCCTCATAATCCTGGAGCACTTTTTCCCTTTCTACCAACCAAATGGCCTTGTCCTCGAGAATAGCCCTCATCTGATTCTACTGATTTTCAACGACCTTTTTGACACCATCCAACTCCCTTCGTAACGCATCCCAATCATCAGCTCTGACCCAGGTTGTCCTCATAGATTCTTCCTTAAGCCGACGTTCTCTTGCTTCAGAAGCTCTTGACAAGCGTAGGTCGGCACTTAGTTGTCGAACTTGCGCTCCTATTTCTCCTCTGAGTTCTTTGTTTTTCTTAGTGGCACAGAGCCAAGCCCTTTCATTTTCCACACTTTTCCTGAAAGCTTTATCCAAGTCTTCTTTAAGCCTATCTAACGCACCATCAGCTTGGTTAAGACACACCTTAACCCTCTTCTTTTGGTGCTCCTCTTCACCAGCTCTCTTTCCCACTTCCCCAAGCTGATTCTTTTTGCGCTCTAGCTCATACTTCAGATTATTTTTCTCATTTGTCACTGTTTGCAGCTTTGATTCCAACTCTTCGTTCTCTTTCCTAAGTTGGGCTATTTTGGCTCTAAGACCTTCCACCTCTTCCCAAGAGACGGGCACAAGCTGTGGGCTAGCGGGCCTAGGAGGATCCTCAATGGAGAAAGGATGTTTGACCATCTTAACCCTTTCTAGAACCCATGGCTGATACAACACTCTAGGTGTTCCATCCCTTTTTCTCAACTCGGACCCCTTGGTATGAACCTTCTGCCAGAAGCGTACAATCTTACAAAGTAGTGAAGGATCTTTAGTACCCCTGTCATGAAGACTCATTTCTTCCAACTCTTTGTCTTCAGGCCTTCTCAACATAGGGTATTCAAACTGTCGTATAGTTAGTATATGATTGCATCTTATACACCCTTTTGACCCAATCAGCGGCACATTGTTAAAGCTCCCACAACTCATAATGATCTCATCAACATCCAGCTTGTGGGGATACCATGTGATATTCATTTCAGAGAGGGACATTAGCAACTGAGCCCATTCCCCACTATTCAAATCAGGGACGATGGCATGGCGCTTGAACACGTGTGAAGTGAGCCACTTATACAGGAGAGGAATACAGAATGTCAGCACTGAACCCTTCCTTTCATGGCGGAGATGTAAGTTATAGAAGACATCAGCTAAGAGTGGATAAACCGGGCTTTGTCCTTTTTTCCAAACAGCCCAAAACACGCTGATGGAGGCAGAGTCAATGAAATCTTCAAAAGGAGGGAAGAGCACAAGCCCATATATGAGGAGAGCTAATACGTTCACCAGAGCATCCCATTGCTTACTCTTCAAAAACCTTATTGCTTCTTTTTCCAGAAAAGTGCTTCGGAAACCAAAGAAATCTTCTCTCTTTTTCCAACCAGTCTTGACCGTTGGAATAGGGATTTGGAGGGCCTCGGCTAGCACTTCTTTCTCAGGTGTCTGGCCAATCATAGTGTATGGTGCCTTACCCTTCATGGAGAAACCCAAAAAACCTTCAAATTCTTCAATGGCAGGAGTCAAGTAGAAACCTTGGAATAGAAAGCTTCTCAGTGGGTGGGTTATAAAACTGTGCTAGAGCCGTGATGGCAGGAACTTGCACATTGACAGTAAGGAGATCAAGAACCTGACCAAATCTTCCTATTAGAGTTTTCTTGAAGAGAGGAGGCATTTCTTTCAAACAGTTCATCACAACGGTAGTATCTGGCATGATAACTTTCAGCTGCAGAGTTTTCCTTTTTCCTGAATCCATGGTCACTTTGAATGCAAGGTAAACAGTAGATACAAATGATTCCCTAAAAATAAAAAGTTTTCTTTTGTAAGTCATGATGTATATGTGAATGATTATGAATACGTGATGTTGGATCCAGGTTATCACAATTAACTCCCCATTCCTCATAACAGGTAGGCTTTATAAGGATAGTTCTAGATTCTTTACCCATAAACCCACTCACAGGATAGCTCCTACGTTGATGGATAGGGTTCCCAGGATCACGGACACTAGTCGCATCAACATCCCGCAACAGGGTAGCTGCATTGCGACGGGGATACGAAAAGGTCTATCCTGAGTGTAGTCTTCATGCTAGGCCCACGAGAAGCGAGTCCTCGGAGACTAACACTAACGACCACCGAGATAGAAACTGGTTCTAAGAGTGGTTCCCAGAGTCACGGACCCTTCATGAATCAAGTCGTGCGACAGGCTAGCTGCGTTACAACCAGATCTACGAACAGGTCTACTCTAGGGGAAGTTTTCATGCTAGGCACACAAGGAGCGAGTCCTTGGGGGACTAACACTAATTACTTCCAAAATCTAAACTATGTGTTCTCTCTTCTTTTTCCAAGACTCGGGTATAGAGCCTTACTTGTGATACCATCCCAAAATCCAACAGACAAGTATGATAATCAACATAAAATAAAGAGAAAGCGATATAAAGCAAATAAAGAAGTAATAAGAAAAAACAAACAAGAAATCAAACAAGCGAAGCTAACACTCTTGAATCGAGTCAAGTTAGGCTTGACTCTCTCTAGCATAGGGCAATACGATGTCACATGTCCCCAGCAGAGTCGCCATCTGTCGTACCTCGAAAAATACGATCCTCGCGATGGACGCGGAAAAAACTGTTCGAAACAGAGTCGCCACCGAACTTTATTTATCCCAAAAGAGGGAAAGGAAAATATCGATAAAACCTTTATAGGGATAAGAAAATGGTCATCGCAACCAAATTTGGGTTCGGGAGTCGGTTACGCAAAGGGAATGTATTAGCACCCTCTACGTCCGTTGTACTCAACGGGAACCTCTTGATTCGATTCGGGAGATAAGTTAGCTTGGTTTGTTTGTTTTCTTCTAAGGTAAAAGAATTTTGTTTTCTAGGGGGAAATGGGTGGTTTTTTATTAGTGTGCTCGGCAAGGATTGAGAACCCTTGGGCCTACGTATTCCCTCGTGCAATGGGAAAGTCAGAGCATTCGTAGTTCGTGGGACTACGGTTGGTTGGTATTTTTTAAATGAACGAGTGTTTAATTCGCATTCTAACTGCTAAACGTTGGCTTGTCGGCTCATCGTGGGAGGCTGAAGCACGAGTTCATATGCGCGGAAGAATGGACTAAACAATGTTCTTTTTGTGAAAAGTTGTTTGAGTTGGATTAAGTGTGTTAAGGGTTTGATTGAGAAAAAGGTTTGATTTGAACGTGTTTTAGGGTTTCGTCGCGTAAGAAGTATTTAATTTGTTAAGTGTTTTAGAGGGAGAACGACGACTATTCGATAAACGAGACGTCGGCCTCGCAACCAATTAATCGGGGCATTACTGAGATGCTAGATCTCAACGACACCTTTTTCATTCTATTAATTACGAAATCGTATTTGTTGGACAATTGGCTTACTTGTCCATATAATTAGAACGAGTTTTTTGAGGAAGAAAGTTCGGAATGAATACAACCCAAAGCGTGCACCCTAAGAGCGTTCATTCAAGGGCCCAAGAGATGCTAGACCTCAAAAGTCCACTACTTTCTCAATTTGATTTAAGAAAAAGATTTGAATTTGATGTGTTTTAGATGCGTTAATTGAGATAGGGTTTAAGTAAGCTAATGACTAAGTGTCTTAAAAGGGTTGAGAGTTTTTTTAAGTCTTAAATGGAAGACCGAAATGAACACAACCCAAGGCGTGCGCCCTAAGAGTGATCGTTCCAAAACCCAAAGAGTGATAGACTCTAAAAGCCCATTACTTCCAATGATTAATTTGAAATGGTTTAGAAACTTGACTTACATATTTTATGAGAGTATTTTAAGTATTAAAGCGTCGATTATGATCTTAAGAAAGTGTTTTAAAAGATTGAACATTTTAATTGAATTGAATGTCTTAAGTATGAGAGTTTAAGTGGATCAAGTTTTTTAGAATGAAAAACGGAACAATCACAACCCAAGGCGTGCGCCCCAAGAGCGATCGTTCAAGGACCCAAGGAGTGCTAGACTCCAAAAGCCCACTACTTCCATAATTTAATTGAGAAAATAGATTTTTAAATATTAATCTAAATATTTTATGATTTGATTTAAGAAAATATTTAATGATTAGGCAAAATTTTATGATTTAATTTGATTTAGAAAAATTATTAGGAACCTAACAAAGTGGATTTTAATTTAATTTAAGAGAATTATTTTTTAATTAAGAAATTAATTAGATTAGGTATTTTAACTTAGGAAAATATTGTATTTTTTTTAGTAGATTAAATATTTTAAGTATTTTGAAATGATTAGGAATTTTTTAGATTATGATTAAGAGTTAATTATATTTTGCCTAAGCGTAGATTAATTATTTTAAGTATTTTTAATAAATGAAAGACGGAATGAACACAACTCAAAGCGTGCACCTTAAGAGCATTCATCCAAGGACCCAAGGAGTACTAGACCCCAAGAGCCCACTACTTTCATATTTAATTAATAAAAGTTAGAAATATTAATTAGAATGAATTATGACTTTTTAATTTAGTTAAGAAAGTATTTTATGATAATTTTGGATCTAGAGAAATTGGATTAATTAAAACATTAAGTAATAATAATATAAAATTAGAAATTAAATTAGTAAATAGACTTTTGTTATTTTCTAAAAAAAAAGAAAAATAATTAAAGGTTCTTTTTGATTTTCTCTTATTAAAAAGTATTATAAAAAAAAAATACTAAAAAACAAAGTGGGCCAGACGCATTAATATTGGGGATGCAATCAGGAATTTTCCCTAAGCTCATTCAATAGAAGCCCACACGGAGGAGGTCTATCATAGACCATGGTCAACTTGTTTGACCGCCCTAACGAATCTGGGATATCTGATCAAGATAGGATCAGAGATTATTCTCAATCCAAAGGCTGATAATATCATACATACGGTGGGGGAGTATTGCACACGCGCGTACAATAAAGAATGGGTGACCGGTGACACATGTCACCGATGGATACGACCACTCCACCACCTCACTTTCACTCACGTAATAAGTAATGAAAATGAAAATTAATGCTTCAGAAACTCATTATGTTCCTCTCTCTTCTCTCACGTCTCTATCTCTCTCACGTCTCTCTCTCTCTGAAACACCTCGCCGGAAACCTAAAACGGCCAACCCACCCCAAAACCTTAAATGATCAACACAAATCCCCCCTATTTTCCCTTCCTCTACACGAATCTGACCTTAGATTTCCCTAAAATGGTCCCAAATTTTCTAATCGAAACCAAACCTAAACGTAAACCTAACTTCAAAAACAAACCAGAATCCAATCATTCAAGCAAAAGCCTTACTCAAAAATCAACAACAAACAAGGATTCGTGAGAAAGAGCTTAAAATGAAGGAGAAAAGGGCTTAAGTGATATACTAGTTGGAGGTTCCTTTTGAAGTGTCTCTGTGTGTAAGTAACTTCTTCTTCTCCCTTCTTCTTCTCTGATTCCTTCTGTGCGTGTTGTTGTTGTAGTGAGTGATGTGAGAGGCTTAGCTCGTCTCTGTCAGAATTTTAGTGTGAAATTCTGTAGAGATTTAGGATGAGAGCTTTTAGGAAATTAGGGTTTGGGGGTTCCTTGCGCCGCCGTGTAGTTTTTTTTGTTTCTCTCCTCCTTTGAACTGACGAATATACCTCAATTTATAGTGGAAAATTAGGGTTTGAAGTTTGAAAATGAGCTGAAGAATCTTCAATTTTGGTATGTCTGTCATCAACCTTATTGATGCCAGAAAAGTTTTTTCCATTTTTATGAATCTGTTGTTCTGTTGCACTTTGCTGCTGCACTCTGTTTTACTTCATTAATCGCTGC
This sequence comes from Lathyrus tuberosus, assembly GCA_022829125.1. Lineage (NCBI taxonomy): Eukaryota > Viridiplantae > Streptophyta > Magnoliopsida > Fabales > Fabaceae > Lathyrus > Lathyrus tuberosus. The sequence continues at coordinate 5,354,782 of JALAZF010000384.1, forward strand.
ACTCTGTTGCTGAATTTTGTTTCTGTTATTTTTTGAACTTTCTTGTTTGCTTGTGCTTGGAACTTCTTGGTGGTCCCATGATCCTCTTCGTGACAGAATTTTAATTGTTGTGTTTTCAGCATGTTGGTGTGAGGTGACAAAAATGACTTCAAGACGGTATTGATTTGGATGGCAAGCTAAGGTGGTGGAAAGTATCAGTTTCGCTACGTTCTTGGTCTTGGACATAATAATGGCGGCTTGTGAGTTAACCATGTCGTTCTTTTTTCCATTATAAGTTTTGAGCATCACGTGATGTTAAGACTGGAGGATTTGTGCTGTAATTGTAATTTCTATTTTGTTGTAATGAACATTGGCTGATGTGTTTTTATGAAAAATGAAAAAAAAAGGGTAGCCAAAGCTAAAAGTTTTCGTGACACCTGTTTTCTCAATTGGTGTAGCAATGAGTAATGTTTTTTTAATTTCTTGTAGAACATGGCATAACATTCTGGTCATGGGCCTTGTAACAAGTATTTGGAGCTTTTTTGTGGATCTCATGTGAACTTAGAATAACATGGACGTTGAATGTCGCAATACTTTTTGCACCCTCCATATTAATTTTGATCAATTCCCAAACTTTGAATCCTTACTTTTAAAATTGAATAAAAACTTGGTACCAAAAGTAAACCAATCTTGTACTTTTGAAAAGATCATGATGAACCTCAAATATTCTCACTGAACTTTCTTGGACAATGACATGGATCCGATGAACACGTCTTGAAATAAAAAATTCCAATGTACTACATCACGCCTTAATCGCCTTTGGTTTGACCCTTGATAAATGAAACAGGACATGGACTCGTCTTGAATTTGAAATAAATCAGAGCCTTGAAACTACATAAATCCATTATTGAATTCATTCTTGAACTACGCCATTTGAACTTGGAACTTTGATGACCTGACTTGATACCCACAAATAAATCACAAACTTAGGCAACAGGAAAACACCATATGTTTTTTTTGAATTTCCTGGATAACTGTCAGCGGATGGTGGTACAGAAAATATATACAAGGTAGGACAAATTTGGGGTATGACATTTACTTTTCAGCAACCTCTTTAATTGTCTATATCTTGTTTATGTTGTTGATAAAAGACCAGATGTCTCGACATGTTATGTGACATCTGGGTCTGTCATACCAGAATTTCAAAGATCTTGCGCGTTGTGGATGCAAACGGTGTTTTGATCCTTAAGGCTCCTATGGCTGCCAATAGGACTTTTAAACTAGAGTTAAAAGTGATTAAGCATAGGTTTTTAGCTACAACGGCAAGACGGAAGATTGGTTATGGCACTACCGTCTTGGACATCTCAATTTTCGTGATCTTGACGCATTAAAAAGGGATGGTATAGTAACCGGGTTGCCAAGAATCAACATTCCAGCTGAGATATTTAAAGAGTGTATGCAAGGGAAGATGCACAAGAGTAATTTCAGCAAGGATGCGGTTCATAGGACCAAACATCACCTTGAGGAGGTGTATTCCGATGTGTGCAGTCCAATGCAAGTCGATTCGTATGGTGGCAATAGGTATTTTGTCACATTTATCGATGATTTTAGTAGGAAACTATGAATATACCTAATCAAGAGGAAGGATGAGGTATTTGATGTGTTCAAACGATTCAAGTCCATGGTTGAGCGGCAATGTGGTCACAAGCTCAAAATTCTCAAAACGGATGGTGGATGTGAGTATACCTCGAATGAGTTTGGGAAGTATTGTGATGAAGAAGGGATAGTGCGTGAGATTGTGCCACCCTATACGCCACAACATAATGGTATTGCCGAGAGGAAAAATCATTTGATAATGAACATGGTTCGAAGCATGATAAAGGGTAAAGACTTGTCGAAGGAACTATGGGGTGAAGTCGTTTCCACAATCGCCTTTTTGTTGAATAGGTGCCCTACAAAGAAGCTTGATAAGGTGACTCTAGAAGAGGTGTGGTCGGGATTTAAACCAAGCTTAAGCCATTGGAAATTTTTCGGTTCGATGGCATTTCGACACGTTTTGGGTCAGCTCTAAAAGAACTTGGACGACAAGGGTGATATGATGTTACTCGTTGGTTATCATCCTACTGGAGGTTATAAGTTATTTGATATTGCAAATAAGAGGATCGTGATTATCTGTGATGTTGTGGTCGATGAGCTGCGAAAGTTTGACAGTAGAAGAAAAATTGATGATGCAGGCCCCGTAACGGGTTACAGCTTTTAGCAGGTTATGCTAAAAGCTGTAACTGGTTACCATGTGTATTTTTGGATTCTAAAGCTGCTGGAACTGGTTTTGCAGAAGGTGTAACGGGTTACGAGAATCCTGTAATCGGTTACAGGCTGGAAAATCAGAAATTTTCAGAATCCTGGAGGAGCAGAGCAACAACATGTCGAAGCCGTAAACAAAGGAAATGTTAGACGACCAACAATGCAAAGAGTTTTTCCTCAGAGACTCTAAGAATGTGAAGTATTCCGGGATAACGAAATCAATGATGATGGTGATTTCATTCACTTTGCGCTTATGGCCGAATCCGAACCAGTGAACACGGAAGAGGCTCTAAGCGATTCAAAGTGGATTTGTGCAATGGAGGAGAAGCTGAAATTTATTGAAAAAATGGTACTTGGGAATTGGTCGATTTACCGCTTGGAAAGAAGCTAATTGGTGTGCGATGGGTTATAAAGTGAAGTCAAATCCCAAAGGCGAGGTGATCAAGCATAAGACTCGATTGGTTGCAAAGGGATTTTTGCAACATGAAGTTATAGACTTTGAGGAAATGTTTAAATCTGTGGATAGGCTTGAAACCATCCGAGCAGTTGTTGGCATTGCGAATAACAACGATTGGGCGATATATAAAATGGACGTCAAATCTGCGTTTTTGAATGGTCTACTTGATGAAGAGGTTTATGTTGAGCAACCCCTGGATTTGTAGTAAAGAATCAAGAGATGAAGTTCTATAAATTACATAAAGCTTTATATGGTTTGATACAAGCTCTAAGAGCTTGGAACAAACGCATTGATGACTTGTTGATATTGGTTTCAAGCAGTGTGTGTGTGTCCGAACACGAAGTTTATGTAAGATTGGACGTAAATGATGGTGTGATCATTCTTTGCTTATATGTAGATGATCTATTGATTACCGGCAGCTGTGAGAAGAGTATCTCTAAGTTCAAGAGTGAACTTATGGATGAGTTTGAGATGACGGGCCTTGACATTATGACGTATTTCCTTGGCATAGAGTTCCATAAGTCAAAAATGGGACTGCTCATGCATCAAAGGAGATACGCTCTTGAGATCTTGAAGAGGTGTGAAATAGAGCATTGCGGTGCTGCCATTACACCATGTGAGGCAAGGTTGCAGCTGTCCAAAAGTGAGGATGAGCAAGATGTGGATCCAACGCAATATAGAATATTGATTGGATCATTGCGGTATTTGTGCAATACGCAATCGGACTTGGCATTTAGTGTCGGTATTGCTAAGAGATTCATGGAGAGATTGAAAGTGTCTCACTTGGCAGTAGTTAAGAGAATCCTTAGATACATCAAAGGAACTCTTGGTTGTGAAATTCTCTTTCCCGCATCAGATATGGGCCGAAAATGCGATTTACTTGGTTTCACCAATTCCAATTGGTGTGGCGATAAGGATTATAGAAAGTCAACGACTGGATACATCTTTATGCTTGGTAGGACACCAATCTCTTGGTGTTTGAAGAAGGAACCGGTGGTAGCACTCTCGTCTTGTGAGGCCGAGTACATTACAACTTCGTTGTGTGTATGTCAAGCTATGTGGCTCATGAATCTATTGAAGGAGTTGGGTAGCAATGAGGGTGAGGCTACTACACTTCTGGTTGATAATGTTTATGCAATAAACCTTGTGAAAAATCTGATTGCACACGAAAGAAGCAAGCACATAGAGATGCAGTTTCATTATTTGAGCGAGCTAGTGAGTGAAGGCAAGTTATGATTGGGATATTGTTGAAGCGTAGACCAAGTTGCAGATTTATTGACCAATGGGGGTAACAAATGAGGTGTTCAAAAAGTTGAAGAAAAGTTTGAGCATGCTGGACTTGGAACTACTGAAATGATATGGTGTGTTGAAAATTAGTTTTTGACATTTCAGTTGTGGTAGCGGGTTACGAAGTTAAAAAACTGAAGGATTGCTGGTATCAGGCTCGTAATAGGTTACGACATTTTGCGTAACCGGTTACTAAGGTATATTTTGGTTTTTTCAATTTTTTGTTAGTTTCAACTTATTTTGTTAAGCTATTTTGTTATCTCCAATCATTTTGTACTTGTTGTATATAAGACCTTGTAAGCTCCCATTTGTGGTTATTGCCAATTATTCTTCTCACCCTTAATTACTCTCTCTCTCTCTCTCTCTCTCTCTCTCTCTCTCTCTCTACTGTTCTCTCTCAATTTTTTAATTTCATCTTCTCCAAATTAACTCAATTCTCTATTAATTCACCATTTAAGAGTTTGTATGTTCTAACAGTATGAACCATTCATCCAAAAAAAAGATGCCCAAAAGAAAGCTCACCTTGTTAGTCGGTTGGTGAAGTTGGAGTATTCTGACGGTCAAAACATGATCGAACATTTAAATACCTTTAAAGATATTTTAAATCAATTGACGAAAACTGAAATGAAGATAGTGTTAAATGTTAATTGAAAACACGTATACTCTTCAATCTATTGTTTAGCAGTTGGGACACTCCAGTTCTATCTCTCAATAATTCTACTCCCGAATGAAAGCATACCATGGATTTTTCAAGTTGGGATTGTTCATCTTTATTAGATTGACCATAATAAAAAACATAAGACAGAATCAACGTTGTATTGGCTTCATATGGCGAAAATGTATTTCTTATTAGAGAAAATTATTATCTAATTTTTCAATTTGATGGCTGGATTTGAATAATTGAATCAAGAGCATTCTTTCACATTACTCCTTATGAAGTATTTTTTCTTCCTACTAAAAAGGAGATTTCAACACTATGAAGATGTGAAACCATATCACAAGTAAGATCGTTGAAATCGGTGAAGTAACCATTGTTATAGATAACAATGGGAATAAACCTTATCTCAGTTGGAAAGTTAGATGATATTGAAATTTTAAATCAATTTGGAGGTGGTATATAGAAGTTTGGTAAAGGAAACATGATTGGTTCTCATGGTAAAAAGCAAGGTTCTTGTATATTAGGCAAGGAAAGATAACTAAGGGAGAGAACAATGTTTCTCAAGACTCATGCAATGAGTCGTAGCACAAACGATTAGACAACATGATTGAGAAAGGTTTGGAGATTCTTGATTAAGACAATCATCTAAACATACAACGGAAAACACTTAAATAATGTGAAGATTGTATAACAAGAAAGAAACATATAATATCTTTTAAAATATCAAACAGTGCAAGAAGAGGAAAGAGAATTCAAGACCTTATTCACGCAGATGCGTGTTCACCATCTGAAAAGTCCCTTGGTGGTGCTGGATACTTTATTAATTTCATTGAAGATAACTTGTGGAAGGTGTGGGTGTATCCATTAAATATGAAAGATCAAATTTTCATATTTATCAAAGAGTTCCATGCTTATGTAGAACGAGAATCTTAAATAATCTAAGTATTTTTTAGAGCTGATGATGGTGGGGAGTAAACAAGTTCATTTGTGGATTATTACAAGACCCATGGAATTATACATGATAAAGAACCTTTTAAGATTAGGTGAATGGTTTAGATAAAAGGATACCAGACTGAAGTTGCATTGCCTTTGCCTCCTTAGTTTATGATGTGATTGCATGTCTTTTATGCTTTTGGTTTTGTTTATATTGTTAGAATAATGTCTACACCCAATCAATCTTTTTTCTTCAAAATTATTGTGAAAAATGTGTAGTGAATTAAGTCAAGGTTCGTTAATTGAAGACGATTATTCGCACGGGGAGCTCTACAGAAGTGCCCAAATAATTGGAGAGAGAGAAAGTCTACACCCACTCAATCCTTTTTCTTCTATAGGAGAACCAACTTAATTCAATTGATTACCATGTTTTAATAAGGAAGACGGGGATTTGAATATGGAGCTCTACAGTAGTATCCAAACAGTCAAAGAGATAGAAGGTCTACACCTAATCAATCCTTTTTCCTTCAATTTTTTATTGTGAAAGGATTAAAAAAAAAAGGAACAACTTGATGTTGGATCAAGAGTTTTTTTTCTTTTGAAAGTTGATTGATTTTAAGTTAGAAATTAACTAAGATAACAAAACAACTAAAATGAAAACGATAAAAATAAGCATACAATACAATCCAAGAGTAGGGAAATAATATGGTAAAATAAAATAAGCGACAAATATAAAATCACGCAACAAATAAGCAAGAGCATTCAAGGTATGGCAATTAATTAAACAACTTAAAAATAATTTAATTAATGAATGAAATTAATTAATAAAGGATTAATTAAAAATCAATTTAACTAATCAACCAAACTAATTAACCTTGATTGAAATGATTAATTAATTAAACTATAATTAATTCGTTCAATTAAACAAATCAAAAGAAAACAAAATGAACAAAAAGAAATAAAAGAGAAAAGAAATAAATTAGAATGGAGGTGTGGATTTAAATGGATCTTGTAAATAGAAAAGAGGCCAAGCCCAAGACAAAGGGATCTTAAATACAAGTCAAAGGCTGAATTTGGGATGGGTTATGCGGCGCATGTAGAATGTTGGATCGAAGTCCAAGTCAATTGATCCCATGGTCATACCGCTGACACTTGGATAAGTGAAAAGAAAAATTAATAAATAAATTAAAATAAAAGAATTTAAATTAAAAAAAACATTAAGGGTATGTTTGTTTGAGGAGAAGTTGGGAAGAGAGAAGTTAGTGAGAGAGAAATTGAAGAGAAATACAAAACTTCTCATGTTTGGTATGCAGAGAAGATAAAAAGAAAGACTGATTTTATGTGGGTCCCATCACTTTTTAGTTTCTTCGCTGAATTGAGAAGAAAGATAGAAGAGGCGTGATTTATTTTTTTCTTTCCAATATTACCCTTTTAATTATCACGGTTATTATATAGCTCGTTTCATTCCACCAGTGCCAACGTGTTTGACTGTTCTATTATTTTGCTGCAATTAAAGCTTCCGTTTATTTCAGATGGTTTACCCATAAAGCATAAACCTAGTTTTGATCTTGTATTCAATTAACTTAAATCAGTTTTTTATTGATAAAATTCTAAATATAAAAAATGAAGGTATGGGTGATATTAGATATGAAAAGATCAAATATGATCTTAATTTCACTTGCTCAGGAAATCTTTTTATTATATTAAATAATAGTAACTTATTTCAAAAAAATTATACAAAGGATAAGTAATTAGCTAGTATTATTGTAAAAAGTTAATTTTTTTTCTTTTTATATAAAGTAAAGTTTTAGTTAAGGATATTTTTGTCATTTTAATATATTAGTATACTTCTCTCTTCTCTATTTCTTCTTTTTTTCTCTTATAACAAACAATATTTTAAATCTTCTTAATTTCTCACATCTTTCTCTCTTCTCTTACTCTCTCTTACCTATTTCTCTCTTCTTACTTTCTCTTCTTAGCCAAACAGACCCTAAAATTAAAAAGGAAAAGAACGAAAGAGAGAACTCAGTAATCTCTTTCATCTTCGTCTTCTTCGCTCCCTTTCTATCACTTGGCGGAAACTCGCCACCGCAAAAACTCAGTCTTTCACCCTCAACCTAACTCTAAACTTCAAATTCTTAGAATCTTCAACAATCCTCTTTAATTTCAGATTTTTCTCATAAGCACTAAACCTAAAATGTTAAATTAAAAGGCATGCACCAGTTGTTTCGAGTAAATAAGCGAGGGGTTTCAATCCGCATGGCACAATGATCACACCGGTATCAAAAAATCGAGGAGAGGATGGAAATTATCAACCTGATCGGAGTTAATCTGACGGTTCTGTGACTCTGACGGCCTTCAGGTAGGCTTAAATCTCTTCTTCTTTTCCGTTTCGCGATTCTGGCTGGGTTGGTTGTTGGCTCAGATTTCTGTTTGCATGTTATTGAGGGGTATAGATCAAGATTAATTAGAGTTTCAATTTAAAACTCTAATTACTTCGAGATGAGCTTTGAAGTGAGGTAATTGTAGAGTGATTTTGACATAGTGAGTTTATGGTGATAATTGTTGATGATGAGTGAAAAAGATGGTTTATTTATAAGAGTCAAATGTTGAGAATTCTATTGAATTTAAGAGGGAAAATCAGTTAGAGTTAAGTGATTCATGGCCTTTGCATTGTGATATATGTTGGAGGATTAAGAGAGGTTGAGATTGGATTTCAATTCATTTGGGACTGTGTTAGTATAGAGGGTAAAATCAGTGGAAATTTGTGTTTGTTCAAATTAAAATTATTTTTAGACTGCGTTTCATTTGGTTTTTTTGAGATTGCATTTCATTTGGTTTACTTGAAATTGTATTTCATTTGGTTTTGGGATTGAATTTGAGATGCAATTTGAAGTTGGTTTTGTGTTAGTTTTGAAGTTTCATTCGAGGTGAACTTAATTTTGAATTTCACTAGGTTGTGTTTGTTTGCAGCTGTTAGACGTTGTTGCAGTTTGTGTGGCTTATTCACTTTCACTTCCAAAGCTCTTAACACCCAACACAAGAAGCGCTTATTCATCAGAATCGCTTTGATCCAAACCCATCAAAACAAACTTCCTCACTTTCGATCTTTCATCAACGAATAAGTTCATAATTAACCTATCTGCTTCTCTTAAAACTCATTACAAAAACGCTTTCAAAGCCTTTTTTAGGGTTAAATGTTTGCAAATAGATGGAAATCGAGTTCAGTGATCAGTTCAGGGAACTTGTGCAAGCAGGGAAATACATTGATAGTGCGTATTAGGAACTTGTAGTGAAGGACATTCAAGAAGCTTCCAAACTATTTGAAAAAATTTATGATCAAATAGATGGTGGTGATGGTTATGTTTCTGTTGAAGTATCTCCTAGTCTTGCTAATGATACTGAAGGAACCATATAAGCTGCAAAATGGATTCATAAATTAATTTCTCGCCCCAATTTTATATTAAGATTCTAGCTACAGCTGCTTGTGTCCCCGCGATAAAGGAAGTGATTGCCAATTGAATAAGTGTTAACGTGACTCTGATACTCTCTCTTGAAAGATATGAAGCTGTAATTGATGCTTACTTGGAAGGTATCAAGGAATCTAGTTTAAATGACCTCTCTAGAGTCACCAATGTTGTCTCTTTCTTTGTCAGTCGAGTCGACACTCTCATTAACAAAAGCCTTGAGAAAATGGGTACTTCAAAGGCCCTTAATCTACGTTGAAAGGTAGTAGAAGCCTAATCAGCACTGGGTTACCAACTTTAATGAATGCCATTTTCTGGTCCAAGGTGGGAAGCTCTGGTTAAAATGGAGCCAAGAAGCAAAGGCTCATTTGGATTTCTACCCGTGTTAAAAATCCTGCCTACCATGGTGATGCCTACCTTGGTGATCGCGACTTTACGAGCCTATCGAAATATCTAACTTTAAGTATACAATCTATCATGTAGTTTTAAAAGATATCGAAACGACAAGGACTAATAATCAATCTAATGTTATCCAATTGGTACTATGTAAAGCTAAGGCTAGTGATTACTTTGTTTGGATGGAATTAAAACGAAAACTAAATTAAGGATTAAGAAATATATCAAGAAAGAGAAACCGGAATATGGATTCTGTGTACCTCAGGGACTCTGTAAATTATTGGCGTTAATTTATGGTTAAATTGCATTCCATAGAAAATATTAGTTTAAAGACTCTATCTCACACTCTCGCGCTATTGATTAAAGTCACACTTCCTAACCATGAGATTTTGCTCTCGCTCGCCCATTTTAATTAAGAAGCATATTTTGAAGACTAATTAGATTCCAATTGATACCTAAAGCGCTCTCACTGTATTTAGGATCAATGTCCAGTTTCCACTATCCGATCCAATTCTCACACTCTCGCACTATTGACTCGGACCTTTATTTGCTTTTCACTCTCGTGACAAAACCATATGCATTAAATTTGGAAACTAAAGCAAAAACAGAATTTAATAAAGTTTTACGCTGAATTTCATCACTGAGTCCCGTCGGAAACGACGGTACTCACATACCGGACTCAAATGCGTTTAGCTGGACATGGAATTAAATTTAAACAAACTAAATACGACAATAGCAGATAAAAACAGCATGGTAGACAATACGGTAAATAATAACAATAAATAATATATTAAAACTTGTAGAATTTGAATAAAAGACGAAAATACTTGAAATAACACGAACGGAAAAATAAGCTTTGATTATGCCGGCAGACTTGCGATCCAAGAGTACAAAAACTTAATACTATGGATGTGATAATCTCTCAATGTGAGCGATTATCACTTTGAAACATAAATTTATGCTTAAAACTAAAAACGGAAGAGCTTCCGCGCAATACTTGGATGCTCAAAACTGAGGAATCTATCACTTATATAGAGGTCTGGTGCTTCAAAATCGTCTCCCAACGTGCAGAATAAGTTGAGAAAAAGTAGGGAAATGGGGGAGAGTCAATCACAATGGGCCTTCATGTATTCTGCTTCTGGACCTGAATGACGACTACCATTATGCTCATGGCGACCGCCATGAGCTTTAAGTGAGCATGTGACGTGGCAGGGTGCAATGGCGAATGCCATTAGGTGATGGTGAACGCCATGCACCAGGAACATGGATTTTTCTGCATTTTCCTCTTCTTCTTGCTCTTTTTCCGATATTTTTCATAGACACTCCATAATCGAACAGTTCTTGAAATGTAAACAAAACAAGACATAATACTAACAAAATATGATAAAATGACATAAAATGACATGCGAATCGGGTCAAAATACACGATATGTTTTCACGTTATCAAACTCCCCCACACTTAGACCATTGCTTGTCCTCAAGCAATCAACCAACATGTTCAAAGAAATAAACACGACTTTGAAACATAGGCACAATGAGACTCTAATCATACGCGGCTGTTGTGACTAATGTTAGATTGGTAGGTACTAACTATCAATACCAAGGATACCATAATGACACATATCCGTAACTCGCAGTTGAAAACTCTCCGCTTATGCAAACTAATATGAATCATGCCATTATAACTCAACCTAGGTTCTTTGTTCTTTTTCACCCCTTTTCATTCAAGCGCAATCACATTGAGCCCATTATCCTTGCACATACATGGTAAGTAAACCTGTTAGTGTCTAAGGATCTCATTACTGGTTCATTCTCCCTTTTTTTCTTTTTCTATATCCATTGAACTTTAAGAGTCCGCTCCATTAGGCTAAATGGTCGGTTGAGGACCACCCAACTTAGAAGGAACATATCTCATCATTCATTTTTTCTCTAAGCAGTCTTTTCATTTAGCTCGGAGATCATACACATATTTGCATCGGTTTCTTACTTAGTGTGTGCTTGAGGATGGTGCTGACTGCTAGTATAAACTACTTAGGGGCTACTTTAAAAACTAGAGCTTAAGGTCTTGGCTTAATGGGTATTCAAATTGATATCGCATAATTAGGGAGTTTAGGGTATTAGGACGATATCGATGTTATTGAAACTTTCCCAAGCCTTTCTAACATAGTTTATACAGCCTATATACTCTCAGAGTATCGTGCCATGAATCAAAGAAACAAATTGTTGGAGGTTAAAATTTTAAAATTTTCAGGTAAATTCAATAATAAGTGAAAAAAAATATCATGCATCAAGACTCGACAACACATGACTTGACCAAACACGCAAACAATTGAAATACATAAACTGATTTAAGAAAAGGAAATCTAACTAGAAAGCAATTAAAATTAAAAAAAAAATGCGATAAAACTTCTCCCCCATAATTGAACCAAACATTGTCCTCAATGTTTTAGTACAAAGTAGAAAAAGAGTGATAACCTGGGTAATCAGCTCAGCATCGGCCACGACCTCGTGCTCGTCCAAAGCCGCCTCTGCCATGCATAGGGTGTGGTACACCCACATGATGCATCCACTCCAGCATATTTGTCATCCCCACACGCAATCCCGTCATCTGCTCGATCAGGTCTCCCATGTTGTGCTCAGTGCGCTCAGCATAATCATGTTGCTGCTCCTGTATCTGTTGAATCACGACCATCATCTCATTTTTCTGCGTCTGCATACTCCTAAGCAACAGTTCACGCTCAGCGTCGACATTGTTCCAGTGTCGCAGCTCAGCAAGGACGTCGTCAAGAGCGGTCCTAATAGTCGTGTAATCGTACTCTTTGCGGGACTGATCTCTGACTGAGGTACCTGGAAAAGAATTTGCAAAGCTCTATGTAGTGTGTGGATGTGTGTCAGTATCGGGAGGATCATGCTCCATAGAATCAATATCATCATCAATGGTGTTACCCTCATTAGTCTGAATGTTGACGTTATTGCCAGGCTCTGGGGCATGCAGATCATAAGTCCAGTTGTTCCTTACTCGCACATCAATGCGTGCGAAACAAGGTAGAATAACACTCTTAACAGCTCAGTTATTAACCATTAGGTGATACCTACCGTCTGGTTTATTCTTAACTAAGCGCATACTACGGCAAGCATCTAAATCCAGAAAGGGTCTAGTAACTAGCAAGTGGCTCTAGTGTGGTCAACTCAGCACTTAGGTCCAATACACAGGCTATGGATGTTATTATCCCTCCAATGCAAATAGGACCGGCGACCCTAACGCTAACAGGTTGTAGACGTGCAAGCAAGAATGGTGTAGGGTTTACATGTGTCTGTGTTTGTGCGCAATGCAAAAAGTAAAGTTTTTTCGAATTCACTCTCTCATTATTCTCCCGGCCAAAGATGGCGTTAGCTAAAATTCAATGTACATAACGAATGGCCGGGTTGTGGATAGTGGTAGCTTTTAGGTCTTACCAATAATTGGTTGCCTCACCAATGAGTTGTTGCCAGAATCGGAAAGCGTCCTCAGTCTAATCGCTCTCTAAAGGCCCTTCGCAAGCCCAATCATCCCCATGCGGGAATTGCAGCAGGGCAGCAAGCTGGTCTTATCTAAACTCGTAGCCTCGGTTAAACATTCTGAACCTAACAGTTCCTGAGGTGCGTTGAGTGCCTACCGGTGTGTAGTAATTAAACGAACTTAAAAATTCATAGGTAAGCCTAATATATGTAGGACTTGTTAAAGCGCAAAAGTTTGTTATTCCTAAATTTCTCAGCATCTAATTAACACTAGTTATCAAGCCTAAACTACACAGAGCGTATTCGTTGGCATACCTCATAGGCGTGACCTCATGATTGAACAACTTCATGTAACTCGTTCTTTGTGCTTCTCTTTCTACGCCTTCCCCAAAACTAATTCCCATGAAGTTTACCTCTAACCTTCGTGCTCTAACGACTCTAGGAGGCATTGTGGAGTGAAGAGTGAGAAAAAGGAATGGATAGAAGTTATGTGTGATAGAGAATGAGTGAGAGTGCAATGTCTAGAATGATGGTTTTAAAGGAAATTATAGTGGTGGATTGGAAGGTTGAAGGTTATAGAGGTAGTGGGAATGGTGAGTTAAGAGAATAATGATGAGGGCAGTTAAGAGGAATGAGAGAAGTTGGAAAAATGTGGCAAGGGGTTTAAAAATGTAATTCTGCCACTATACTGATATGGCGAACGCCATTATGCTAATGGCGAACACCATTAGGTTTAAAACGTTAATATTCAAATTTCATGCCAATGGCGAATGCCATTAGCATTTTGGCGAACGCCGTTAGCTTTGGGTGCGCAAAAATTTAATTTAGACATGAAAATGATTATTTTTAAGTGCTTCATTGGTTATGCTAAGGCCAAAAATTATGTCAGGCTCAATAATTTAGCTCGTGGCCTTAGGGAAATCAATCAGGATATGAATTAAAAGCATAAAGTAAAAACAAAAGATAAATGAAAAAAATTGAAAAAAGAACATTAAATAATAACGGAACTGAAAATTGTATTGAGAAAAACGAAAAAAATCGTGGGTTGACTCCCACACAGCACTAATTTTACGTCGGTAGCTCGACGAAGAATGTTAAAATAACTAGAAAATTATAAAATCCTAATTAGAAAGCATGAAAATTCTAAACAAGAAAGCAGGAAAAATACTTCCTCCCCCACACTTAAACAATTCAGTGTCCTCAGTGTCTAAGCATAAGGTAAGAAAAAGGCGGTAAAAACTAAATATAATTTGCCACTACGACTTCTGATAGGTGGGAAATGTATTCTTATGGAGTAAATTTCTTAGAAAATATGATCAAATTATTCATTATTCACGTCCATGAAACCAAGGGAATCCACGTGCAAAGTAGTGAGCTCTCCTCTAAGAGTAGCAACTTCCGTCCTGAGGGCGTCAATTGCAACGGTGTGATCTATAGGAGGTACGACGTGAATAGTAGAGGCGAGTGAAGCAGCATCAGAGAGAGGGGCATGACGGTTTTCATAGGCTTGAGCGGTATCAGGTGGAGTAGGTGACTCACTTTGACCTTCCCAGTCATAAAGCCAGTTGTTTCTATTGTGCACACTAGTGCTATCATGGTTTGGCAATGTAAAATGATACACCACCTCATTATTAATCAACAATTCAAACTCTTGAGGTCCTAGATTCCTTATAAGGCCACGGTTAAAGCAGAAAGAAATGTGCATGGATCGGATACCTCCTAAGGTGGTTAAGCGGTTAAGGGGATATCTTAGTCCAATAGCTGAGGCAATCATGGTAACCAGACCTCCTATAAGGATAGATCCATGGGTGTCTCGTGCAATCCAGTTTAGACTGGCTAGCATAAAGGTTGCAAAATTCACAGGTCTGGGCTGGGAAGCACAAAACATAATAAACAACTCATCTCTGGACACTAAGGTGACGTTCTCTTCTTTCCCAAAAAGGGTGTGAGCTAGGATCTTATGTAAATAGCGAAAGCCTGGGTTATGGATATGAAACTCTGGTAGCAGATCTCAGATGTCCTGAGTTATGTTGAGACATTGATCTCTGCTTCTCTGAACAAGGGCAGAAACAAGAACCTTCAAAACTGTAAACGTTAGTAGATGGATAATATGATCATGGAGAATAAAAGATATCACTATTGTTCACAACACCAGACCAAATATCAACACTACCACAAGTATGGTTTGTGTCTCCAACTAGAATTTGATAATTATTTGGATCGCATACTCTAGTTGTTTTATTCAGTTTTGCAAGTGGACATAAAGAACCAAGCGGACATGTTATCATGCAAGTTAATCCTCAAGAACAAAAAAAACCTTCACAACATGGTTGACAGTCACTGATTCTAGAAGGATCATCCTTTGTATCCTTTTTTAGATAAATTCTCTAATCTGCACTACAACTCTAACCAGACTCACAACCAGAAACCCATGAAGTCAGGTTGCAATTTTTGTTCGATTTTATACAACTTGCAGATGTGCCTCTTTCTAAGAAAAACTCTGAAAGTAGTTCCTTATTTCAGCAGTGATACAAATTTTATAAGTAAAATCACCTTTTTTCTGAACACACGCCTCCATAAAATCCAATTTCCCCTTAAAATTAAAGGCTTATTCCCAATCTTTATTCACATCCTTTATGCAGAAACCTAAATCTTCTTTGATATCTCTTGCCTTAGCATCATACTTCTGCAGTTGCATGATTTTGGGAGCCTTGTAAAGTGGTGAATCACATAATGTTTCTGCAAGGCTCTTTTTTTTTTTTTTCTTTTTTGGTTTTCCTGAAAGTATACTGATGATGTATATCATAATGTGTATATGGTATGTGTATGTAATGTAAAAACAATTATTTGAATTAATTAATAAGATGCAATTTGTTTTATTTGATTTTATTATATTAAAAGTTAATTAAAACAATGCAAAACCAATATCTGAAATACAAATTTAGATATCAAAGATACAAGTTTATTGAACTTTTGATATAAAATGGAAAGGAAAATAAATGCAAAATTCAGACAATGCAAATGAACTTTGAAACAATTGCAAATGAATTAGCAACAAAAGTCAACAGAGTCAAACTTTGAATTTTTTACCTTTATTCTAAAATATGCTGATGAATGACAATGATACAGATGAACTATGAATAAAGAACTTACTGAAAAAAGTCAACTCTTGGACAATTTACCTCTAATTCTCAATCAATCATAAATGACAATTATGCATTTCAAAGACACGGATGACATTAAGTACTCTTGCCTACTCATCCATATTGATCTCTTAATAATGTAATGAAATAAATGATGGAATGTATGATCAAAGGGAATGCATGATCAAATGGGATAACCATGTTATGTTGATGTTGTGAAAAAAAATCAAGGTACATTTTAGGGTACGATAATCACAACTGCTTGATTAGAATCACAAATTGCGTGTTTCAAAAGAGAGAAGAATTTATTTTAATGGGCTTTATTTCTGTGACTCTAATTTGATCATATATCCTCGTGACTCAAATCATGTGATTTTATCATAAATTGTGTGACTCGAATCACACAAATGGATTCTCATATGTTTTTGCTTCTTGATTCAAACCACTTGATTCTTTGACTCAAATCATATCACTTGTTTATTACTCAAACCATACACCATTTGTAACTTATCTTGAGAACATATAAAATATTTTTTCCTTCAAGACCTTTCACAATGTTGAAAAACATACACTTCAACTATTGATTTGAAATTTCACAATACACTTTTTCTATTAATTTCAAAAGGATATTGAATTGGTTATGTGTGTTTTACAAATTCCATTTTCATGTGGATATAATATCATACTTTGAGATGGGTGGTTATTGAGGAGAATTGTTTATTGTGTTTATCATTTCTTTCAATATTTTTTTAGAGTTTCAAAGGTTTGTGAAATTCAGTTTTCTAGATAACAAAATGCCAGACACAATGTTGTAACAATTTGTATGACATGTATAATATGTAACTGGTAGAATAAGGAAGAATATAAATAACACAGGAACTGGTAACCCAGTTCAGTGCAAAATTACCTACATCTAGAGGACGTTAACTGAATCAAAGAAATTCACTCTTAATAGTCAGAAGTACAAATTGGTCTAATTTGAATTCTCCTAGTTTAATGCTTATTTTCATAATACTACCCGTGAAATTTGATTAAGGGATCCCCCTGAAACTAAGACCCCTCTTACTTTCACTCAAGCACCCTCCCAAGTGTTTGAACAATTACAAAATATATAAATGATGAAACTGTAATACAACTTAAATACTCTATTCTCCCCGCTTAGAATTAAGACTCAAGAATAGAGTATTACACAAAACTCAAAACAAATTAACACGCCTAACTTTTTCATCGAAGTTTCGTGTCTTCACAATGGAAAATGCCTCTTTAAATAGAAACCATGGTCCAACTTCAACACACCCGTTAGGGTTTAGGTTTTGAATGCGGTTAGACTTCTCAAAATGAAAGAAATCAATATTCAATAATGTTGATTGTAAAACTTTAATTAACTAAATCTTGAACAAATTAGAATTTCTCAAATTTAATTTTGCCAATAGAGATTTGAAATAAACTTTTCTTAATCCAAAACACACAAAAAATTCAAATCCATGATTATCTATAAAAGGAAAAAATCCTTAAAAGTGTGAGAAATATTCAAATCAGCTTGCGAGTGAAGAAAACTTGAGCGAGACAAGACGTCTCACATAATGAAGGACATTATGCTTAACATTTTGTTTTTTTACTGAAGTGTCTTGATCACATAGAGACAAGATGTCTCACATCTTGGCAGAACATTTTGCTTCACATGCTGCCTATAAAATGTTGTCAATCATATGTAATATATAAAAAAACTCCCCTTTTGGCCATATTTTTAGGGAAATACAACATGCAAGATATTATACACAATCTTACATACATTCTTCAATACAAGTTTATCAAAGCATCGGAGTGCACCGAAATTAAACAAAGAACATGTTAACTACGAACACATAATCTTCATGAGTAACCATATGCTTGACAAAAAAATGAAGGACCATTTCTTCAAGACAAGTTTATCAAAACATCATAGTGCAACAAATCTAAACAAATGAAATGTTAACTACAAACACATCATCTTCATAAGAAACCACATGCTTGATAGAAAATTGAAGGACAAAAACAAATATAAGTTCAACAGAGCATGCATTCATCTCCTCATATTTTCCATAAACAGACAAAGGGAGGTGATATAATATCCATCTCGTTAAAGGAAGCCATAAGGAACAACCAAACACAGGGATAAAAGAACCATTATCCAACCCATTAAGGGATAACACATCATCAGAGCAATGGACCCACACAGGGGTAGAGAAAAGATACCAGAATTCTTCCATACAAATGGTGTAAGTATTGAGTGCACAACATAAGAAGGGGTGAATTAGGCACTTTCAAATTTTATAGTTTTTAGAA
Source organism: Lathyrus tuberosus (assembly GCA_022829125.1). Taxonomy (NCBI): domain Eukaryota; kingdom Viridiplantae; phylum Streptophyta; class Magnoliopsida; order Fabales; family Fabaceae; genus Lathyrus; species Lathyrus tuberosus. The sequence continues at coordinate 5,373,229 of JALAZF010000384.1, forward strand.
GAGTGTATCTTTATTTTACTAGTTTGATGTTGGGTTATGAAAGCTGTAAAGTGCGGAAAAATAAAGAACACATGAGGTTTATAATAGTTCCCCTCACAATCTGAGAGTACATCTAGTCCCCTTACCACTGTGAGAGATTTTAATATTGTTAGAACTTTGTACAACCCTATACCTAGCTTCTATACACGAGTTTCTAACTAAATAAACAAGGCAAACCACCTCGTGATTTTATAACATAGAAAAAGAAAACAATCCTTTCTTTTTTTTCCAAATCTCTTGTTTCCAACAATCCTCGACAACAAGGTACTGATTCAAATATCTGAGTTTTTGATAATAAGTTTGAAGAAATAGCATTTTTATCAATTACAAAAATTGATCTTACCTTTCAAGTAAAAAAAATCACAAAGTATATTACACAATTAATATGCAAAATGGAACCAACTTCATAACCCCTTCCTATCACAGCCTTCTACGTCAACTGATATTTCAAATTTTCTCCCCTCTGCTAGCTTGCATAACCCTTCTGCTCCTCTATCTTCCTCTACCTCTCTCTTTGCCCTCCCTTCTTATCTCTTCTGCTTCCTCTCTCTTCTTATTCTTCTTTCTCATTTCTTCATTTTCTTCAACAAAAATATTATTGTTATCCTTCTTTGCTTAGATCTACGAAACACCAACGATTATGTTGTTGTTGATATTTTTTGTTGTTGTTGCAGGTTTCGTTAAACTAGACCTGGTTGAAGTTTGTTGTCGTCGTTTTCACAGTTTATGTGAGTTTTTAACTTTCTTTTTTCATCTCTTCACCGTGTTACTCATTTATTTTTCATTCATTTCGATTTTCATGTTGTTCTGATTTCAATTTTAAGTTTTTTATGGTTTATTGTAAAACTATTTGCCACAATGAAATCGGTTGGAAACTAAAATGGGTAGGTTCTGTAATTTTGTTTTAGCCATGTTTCACCACCAACATTCGATATGTGTTTTCCATTGTTGTCATTGGAAGCATTTATTCATTTTGAGAGTCTTATATATTTATTTTCTTCTACAGAACTGTCTGAAGATTAATTGTTTAATGAAATATGCCAAGATGCTATAGATAGATTAAGTGGAAAACTGAAGGAAACAAACGGGAAGAGGGAACTTAGCAGCGCTATTGCATCTGTCTCTACACAATCAAATTCATCTGTCATGTCTCATAATAGTTTATAATGCATAGTTCAATCTCTGTAAATTATTACGGTCCAATCTATCATGAAATTACAGACATATTATTGTCCCAATTAACACTGACCTCTTCATTGTTTCTCATGTTGTTTCTATATTCTCTTTGCATCCCCTTCATTTTTGTTGTCACTCGTATCAATGGGGGATAACCTTGCATTTCTGTAGACATCCGTTACGAAACCCTAAAAGATGTCGCTTCGTATCTACTAAAAGCTATGGTTTTAGATCTTGAAGGTAAAACATGTTATATCCGTAACTTCATTTCTTATTAGTTTGGAAGTTTTTTAGATTTCTGTGGTTGTTGCAATCCCAACAGGATGTGATTGTGAACTTCGGTTTTTTCGATTTCATTAATGCTTCTTTTTTGTATTAGCTTAAAAGTTGAAAAGTTGAATATTCTTGGGATTAGATTTAGGTTTTTTGTATGATAGATGTCTAAATGCTTTTATTTCGTGAATATTTAATTTATGATTCATTTTTAAATCACCCAATCAATAATATGTCTAATGCTACCGCTTCTGTTACATTTTGAGAATATTATCTTGCTCTTTCAAATTTGATGTGGTATCTAGCATTGGACATTAGCGTAGAGGGCAATATAAATGCTTTTTCAGGATTTCCCTGGGTTCAATATAGATCTTTCAAACACTATCTTTCTGGGAGGGTGCTCAAAGTGTACTGAACTTTTTTGTTTGTTTCATTTTAATAATTATTACATCTGAGGAAAGAATTTAGCAGCGAAGTTGAGTCAACAATTGCAGCAATGCAAGGGATTTCGACTACTTTTTGTTTGTAATATCTATATATGTTTCTGCAGGTTCATGAGGAAAAGTTTGCAAACTATGAAAGATTCAATGATGAACAAGTTATAGATGGAGATAACTCTGACGATGATGATAGGCTTGATATTTTTGATGAGCAAAATATTACACAAAAGAGGGAAAAGAGAAAACGTCTTGATCTTGCTGCCACACTTGAACATATCGAGAAAAACTTTGTCATTACTGATCCATGACTCCCTGATAACCCCATTGTAAGAAAATAAAGGATATATAATAAGATTGATTATTTGTGATTATGCCATATATGAATATGAATATGATGATATTATTCTTATTTATTTGGTTTTTCAGAATTTGCATATGATAGCTTCTTAGAGCTTACTAAGTATTCTCGTGAAGAAATATTGGGAAGAAATTGTAGGTTAAATATGTTTTAAGACTCTATAATTCTCTTGAATTTTTCTATGTAAGTAATATTTAAGGTTTTTGCATTATGACAAAATTTCATGGTATTTACTTATTTATGCTATTTGGTGATGTAGGTTTCTACAAGGACCTGAAACTGATCCCACAACAATGAATACACATGTTTGGATAGGTTAATTGTTAGATGTCAATCATGATATATTTGAGTATGAGTTATTTGGCATTTTTCATGACTTTTCATGTGGAATAGGTTGATTTTAGTGTGAATTGATGTTGTTATGCATTATTTGAAATATACTTGTGGTGCTTGTAATTTGTGTGCTAAATGTGCAGAAATAGGAGTGAAAAGATCAAAGTTTGAAGACCCAAAGAAATAGTGCAAGCTGCCAAAGAATTGAAATCAACAACAGTATTCGCTAGGTGAGTGTTGGCGAAGGTGCCAGCGAAGGTTCGCCTAGCGAACGTCAGCGAGCATGCCAGCGAGATGGTGGCAGAAAGTGTGCAAAACTTACAGTAGGAAAACTGGGTAAATTCGCTGGGCGAGTAGGCCAGCGAATGCTCGCTGATATGCTCGCGGGGCGAATGTGCCAGCGAAGGGTGGCAGAAACTTTCCATTTTGAAAACACCCAAGCTTCGCTGGGCGAAGGTTGCAGCGAATGCTCGCGAAGCGAATGTTTTGGTTCGCCTAGCGAACCCACGATAATTCTGAGGGGCGGTTTAAGTCTGAGGCACTTAAATGTACCATATTTTTGGGCATTCGCTAGGCGAATGAAAAGCTTCGCTGGGCGAATGGTGCTGTTTGGAAAAGTGTATAAATAGAATTGTTACTTTTTGGAATGGGGATCTTGCTCATTTTTACATTAGAATTAAGTGTTTACAGTATTTTGTTCAGAAAAGCTTGTATTTTCATTGGAGAAGCTGATTTTGCATCCATTCTCGATTATTCGTTGTGGATGCTCATTCATCTCCTCTCTTTACTTGTCATCTAAGCTACCATGAGAAGTGGTAGCTAATCACTCAATGTTGAGGTTAGAGGTAGTTGATTCTGTTTTTATGTATTGATATTGATCTCTTGTATATGAACAAAGTCTTTGATCAATATAGATGATGTTGTTTTCTCTTAATGATCCATTTGTGAATTGTTTTTCTCTAGACATAGACTTTACAACTCTTGACCTAACAATTTCATCTCTTAAAAACCAAACTCTAGACATAGATTTGGGATTTGCTATTCGCATTGTATTGATCTTAATGATCGTTGCTTAGATTGTTAGCGTGAGACATCATCTAACGGTCTAAACAACGGTACTCACGATTCCGCTTTAGACATAAACGTAGTCGGGAGGATACGCGGTTATATTGGTTGGAAACTGAGTTCATATGCTTGATTAATTGTTTATACATGAATAGGATTGATGAAACCTAACCTTAACATGCTTTTATAAAAATCTTTGTGACCTAATTAATCTTTGCTACAAGTGAATGATAACAACAAGTGAAACTTTTGAAAACCTTAACTTAGAATATCACAACTATTGAACGGCTAGCATCAAATATCCGACAATCCCTGTGGAGACGATAACAAAAACCCTCACTGATACTATATTCTAACAAATTGGCGCCGTTGCCGGGGATTGTTAGTTGATATTGCAAGCATTGCGATAGTTGAGTTATTGTAAGCTGTTACCGCTTTATCTTGAACTTGTTAATCTGTTTGTTTAGTGTGCAGACTTAGTTTATGCGAGGGAAACTACCGGCGGACCAACTTCTATTCGATCCTGAGATTGAAAGAACCGCTCGTAGAATCAATAGCCGAACTAGACGAAGGAGGCAGCTAGCGAAACAGAGGCGAGAACAAGAGGAAAGTACATCTGCACCACCACCATTTCCACACATACTTCCAATTATGGAGGGAGATCCACCACCACCACCACCACCTGCTTCTAGGCCTTGTACAAACAGTCCGAGGCATAATGCTCAGTTCGCCCGTCATGCAAACAACGGTCGTCATGCTGAGATGAAGACCGGAATCCTCCAACTGTTATACCAAAGTCCCTTTACGGGTATGGATCATGAAGATCCTTTCACCCATTTAACAAAATTTTATGAAATCGCTGGAGCGACGGGTGCGCCGGAAGCAGAAGAGGAGTCTCTGTTTAAGAGACTATTCCCGCATTCTCTCATTGGGAAGGCCAAGGAATGGTACCTTGATCAGTCAACTGCCATCATGACTGATTGGAATGCTTTGGAAGAAAATTTTTTGGAAAGATTCTTTCCGCACACTCGGTTCATGGAAGCGAAGACCGCTATAGCTGTATTCACACAAGGAGCTAACGAATCTCTCAACGAAGCTTGGGAGAGGTTCAAATCAATGTTACGAAAGTGCAAAGGCCATGGTTTCGATGAATTGTCACAGATTCATATATTCAGAAATGGGCTGCAGCTAGTACACAAAACCTTGTTGGATGCCACTGCGGGTGGGTCTTTGTTAAGCAAAACTGCTGCGGAAGCCACTGCTATCATTGATAAAATGGCCTTGAATGATCATCAAGGTAGTCACAATCGTGGACCTGCTCAACGAACGCCGGGTGTATTGGAATTAGGAACAAGTGACGCTATCCTTGCACAAAACAAATTGTTATCACAACAGGTTGAGCTGTTGACAAAGCAAATGTCTAAGCTGCCTCAACAATTCAAGGAGATGCATGAATCTTCAAGTAAAAAGGTGCAAGTGTTAGTGTGTGAGTTATGCAGAGGTGACCATTTGACCGGTTATTGTCCTCCGGTTGTGGAGGAAGCAAACTATGCGGGAAATCAAGGTTACCAACCCCGTCCTCCGTATCAACAAGGCAACCAAGGTTACCAACAACGTGGTAACCAAGGTTATCAACAACCATGGAGACCGCAAGAAGCCGGGCCATCAATCCGTCAACCTTACCAAAATTACACCCAACCTTCGCAAGCTCCCGTTGGAAATTCAAAGATGGAAGATACTCTAACACAATTTATGCAAATATCCATGTCTAATCAAAAGAATACAGATGCTGCGATAAGGAACCTCGAAACACAAGTCGGGCAATTATCTAAACAATTGGCCGATCAACAAAAAGGTCCCTTTACGGCAACTACTCTTCCAAATCCGAAAGATTGTAAAGCGATTATTACAAGAAGTGGACGTGAGATTGACATGAATGTGGGTAAAAGAGTAATGGAGGAGGTTGTGGTTGAAAAAGAACATGTGAGTGAGGAATTAGAAGTAGAAAAGAATGTCGAGGGTGTTGTAGTTGAAAAAGAGATAGAAAAAAATGAGAGAGAAAAAAAAGAGAATGAGAGAAAAATTGATAATGAGGAAAGAGTGAAAAGAACGAAAAAAGGAAAAGAGCCGGTGAGTAATATTCCGATACAACACTTACCTTATCCACATGCTCCTACGAGGAAAGATAGTGCAAGGCATTATACTCGGTTTATGGATATTTTTAAGCAGTTGCAAATAAATATCCCATTTTCCGAGGCCTTGGAACAAATGCCCAAATACGCTAAATTCATGAAGGACATCCTTACGAAGAAGAAAAGATACACAGATCAAGAAACTATTATGGTGGATGCGAGTTGTAGCGCAATCATTCAACGGACTCTCCCTCGGAAAGAATGTGATCCGGGAAGAGTTACATTGCCGGTTACGATTGGAAACATGTATGTGGGCAATGGGTTGATTGATTTGGGTTCTAGCATCAACTTGATACCATTATCGATTGTGAGACGCTTAGGCCATATGGAATTAAGGTCCACTCAAATGACTTTGCAACTCGCCGATAAATCCACTACCCGTCCTCACGGTGTAGCGGAAGACGTGTTGGTCAAGGTGGACAAATTTTTGTTTCCAATTGATTTTGTTGTCATTGAAATGGATGAGGATGAGGATGCACCTTTGATTCTTGGAAGGCCTTTCATGAAAACTGCCCGTATGGCAATTGACATGGACGATGGTCTCATGAAAGTGAGAGTCCAAGATGAAGAGGTTTGTTTTAATCTTTATGATGCAATGAAGCACAAGAAGGATAAGGGTGATTGTTTTCGAATTGATGTAACGGAAGAGGCAAGTTCGGGGGTGAAAAATCAAATTCATGTCATTGAACCATTACAAAGAGCTTTAGATGAGTCCTTGGAAATATTCTCGGTTGAAGAAGAACAAGCTTTAGAAGAGTGTTTATTAGAACTTGAAGCTTTGGATGAAATGCAACCATGGGAATATGAAGAGGAGATTCTAAAAAAATTAGTTAATGATGATGAACCACCCAAAATTGAATTGAAAATGTTACCTTCCAACTTGAAGTATGCTTTCCTTGATGACGGAGGGAATAAACCGGTGATCATAAGTAATATTTTGTCTGAAAATGAGGAAAACCGATTAATTCAAGTGCTGAAAAAGAATCAAGATGCAATGGGATGGACATTGTCCGATCTCAAAGGCATTAGTCCCTCATATTGCATGCACCGTATTTTTATGGAGGAGGATTTTAAACCGGTTGCTCAACCTCAACGCCGCCTTAATCCAATCATGAAAGAAGTGGTCAGAAAAGAAGTGGTGAAAATGTTGGACGCCGGAATGATTTACCCTATTTCCGACAGCCCGTGGGTTAGTCCGGTGCATGTGGTGCCAAAAAAAAGTGGAATGACGGTGGTTCGAAATGACAAAAATGAGCTTATTCCAACAAAGATTGTTACCGGGTGGAGGATGTGTATCGACTACCGTAGGTTGAACAAAGCTACGAGAAAATATCATTTTCCTTTACCTTTTATGGATCAAATGCTCGAACGTCTCTCCGGTCAAGAATTTTATTGTTTTTTGGATGGTTATTCGGGTTATAACCAAATCATTGTTAACCCGGATGATCACGAAAAAACTGCGTTTACATGTCCGTTCGGAATCTTTGCTTATAGAAGGATGCCGTTTGGATTATGTAATGCACCGGCCACTTTTCAGCGGTGTATGCAAGCTATCTTCGCGGACTTGATCGAAAAGACAATCGAGGTCTTTATGGATGATTTCTCAGTTTTTGGGCAATCGTTTGATTTGTGCTTGAAACATCTGGATACGGTGTTGGAGCGGTGCGTGGAAACTAATCTGGTTCTTAACTGGGAGAAATGCAACTTCATGGTTAAAGAGGGAATTGTGCTCGGTCACAAGGTGTCTTCAAAAGGCCTAGAAGTTGATAAGGCTAAAGTGGACTTAATCGAGAAATTACCACCGCCGATGAATGTCAAAGGAATACGGAGCTTTCTTGGACATGCCGGGTTCTACCGGAGATTCATCAAGGACTTCGCAAAGGTCGCGAAGCCATTGAGCAACTTGCTTGTCCAAGGTAAGGTTTTTGACTTTGATGAGTCATGTCTTTTTGCTTTTAATTTTCTGAAAAACAGTTTAACAACTTCACCGATAATCGTTGCACCAAACTGGAAAATGGATTTTGAATTAATGTGCGATGCTAGCGATTATGCGGTGGGGGCTGTTTTGGGACAAAGAAAAACGAAGGTTTTCCACGCTATACATTATGCGAGCAAGGTGCTAAATGAGGCTAAAATTAATTATGCGACAACTGAAAAAGAGTTGCTCGCCATAGTGTATGCGTTGGAGAAGTTTCGTTCTTATTTGATTGGTGCGAAAGTCATCGTTTACACTGACCATACCGCTATAAGGTATCTTCTTACCAAACCTGATTCTAAGCAGAGGCTTATTAGGTGGATCCTTTTGTTACAGGAATTTGATCTTGAAATTCGTGACAAAAAGGGATCCGAAAATTTGGTAGCAGATCACTTATCTCGTTTGGTAAACGTTGAGGTGACCAAGAATGAATTTGAGGTAAAAGAGGAGTTCCCTGATGAAAAACTTTTTAGAGTGCAAGTTAGACCGTGGTTCGCCGACATGGCTAACCACAAAGCCACCGGATTGATACCGGACGGTCTAACGCACCACCAAAAATGGAAAATTTTGTCTGATGCCAAGTCATTTGTATGGGATGAACCCCATTTATTTAAACTTGGTGTCGACAACCTCCTCAGAAGGTGTGTGTCAGTGGAGGAAGCCACGAGTATTCTGTTGCACTGTCATAACTCTCCTTACGGAGGGCACTTTAATGGGTTGAGAACGGCCACTAAAGTCCTACAATCGGGCTTTTATTGGCCGTCCTTATTCAAAGATGCGCATGCGCATGCCCTTAGTTGTGACAGGTGCCAGAGAAGCGGTGGTATTTCACAGCGGCAAGAAATGCCATTACAAAATATGTTAGAAATCAAAGTTTTTGACTGTTGGGGGATCGACTTTGTCGGTCCATTCCCATCTTCATTTTCTAATGAATATATTTTGGTCGCTGTGGATTATGTTTCCAAGTGGGTAGAGGCGATAGCTTGCGCTAAAGCCGATGGAAAAACTGTGGTAAAATTTTTGAAGAAAAATATTTTTGCACGTTTTGGTACTCCTCGAGTGTTAATAAGTGATGGAGGATCTCACTTTTGTAACACTCAGCTTGACAAAGCTTTGGAGCAGTATGGTGTGAAGCACAAGGTTGCTACACCATATCATCCACAAGCTAATGGTCAAGCAGAGGTATCTAATCGTGAAATTAAACGGATTTTAGAGAAAACTGTTGCAGCCTCGAGAAAGGATTGGGCGAATAAGCTTGATGATGCTTTGTGGGTGTATCGGACCGCTTTTAAGGCTCCGATCGGTCTCACACCGTTTAAAATGGTCTATGGTAAGAATTGTCACTTGCCGGTAAAGTTGGAGCATAAGGCGTTTTGGGCCTTAAAATTTTTGAATTTTGATCCAACTCTAGGGGGGGAAAGAAGAAAAGTACAATTACACGAGTTGGATGAATTGCGCCTTCAGGCGTACAATTCCAATAAATTGTATAAGGATCGTGTCAAGTCTTACCATGACAAAAGAATTGTCATCAAACATTTTGAGGTCGGACAGCTGGTCTTATTGTTCAATTCTCGATTAAAATTGTTTCCCGGAAAATTACGATCTAAATGGTCCGGACCTTTTCGGATTGTGGAAATCAAGCCCTATGGAGCAATTGTAATTGAGGACACAAAGTCAAAGGAAAGTTGGACTGTCAATGGACAGAGGCTGAAAGTTTATCTTGGAGGAGATTTCGAGCGGAATCCCGCCATTGTTCCCTTCCGCGATCCGTGAGATTGCGGTGGGCCGTCGAGCTTAGCCGACGTTAAACAAGCGCTGGTTGGGAGGCACCCCAACATTGTAAGTATTTCTGTTATTTCTGTTTTGAGAATGTTTAGATATCACACTAATGCTTAAAAAAATTGTGGCAGTTTGGAAAATTTTTGAAAATTTTGGTCTTGTTCGCTGGTGTTCGCCTAGCGAGCTGGGGCGAGCATTCGCTGGCCTTCGCTCCGCGAACCCAGCGAGGCAGACCAACCCAAGTTCCTGCCATATCAGAAAAAAATGGATTGTGGGTGGGCCACCAAATTGGGCCCAAGACCCACTTTGAACTCAGAGTAGAGGGGGGAAAAACCCTGGCCTCTTGACCTCATCATCATTTCCCTCCGTGTCATTCTTTTCCTTTCATTTCCTCTTGTACACTTCAACACTCATCTCCTTCTACTTTCCAATTGCCCTACTCCACCATTAACAGTGCGAAATTCAGGTTTGTTTACTCTTTACAATTTATTTCTGTAAGCATTGTTTATGTTCTTAAGTGATCAATATGGGTTTGGTGAAAAATTGGTATGCTCTGTCATGTTATTTTTGTCTTGCATGTTAGAAACTACATAAGCAATATGACTAGAGTGGTATTTGAAATTAGGAGATGGGAGAGGGACTGTTTGTAACTGTGTTTTTCTGAAAAATCGTGCCTTCGCTGGTTCGTTCGCCTCGCGAGTCTGCGCGAGCATTCGCCAGACTTCGCCTAGCGAGTCTGGCGCGAACAGAGGCAGATTTTTAATTTTTTGCTTGTCAATGCAGAGCTCTGGCTGGTTGTTTTTAGTTGCTAATAATTATTAGTAATAATTATGGTTTGTAGTAAAAATTTTTTTGTTTCGCTTTACTAATAATTGTTGGTTTTTAATTATAGTAGTAAGTGTGTTTTTGTATGTGTTATTTTGATTTTTCTTCTTTAATGGTGGAACTTTGGGAAGTAGGTTGGACTCTTGGGATTAAAGAGAAATTCCTCCAAGATGTGAGGGCGATGATAGTACCGTAAGCATTGTGTTGCGACAAGGTATATCGTTACCTTGATTCAAGAATTTTTTTTATGTCTTAGAATTTTGTGTCTTGGGCAAGTGTAAATGTGTTTCTTGTTACAACTTCTTTTGAGTACATATGTCATTTTAGGATCTGAAACTAGTAAAGTGAGAAGCCTCAAAATTGTATTATATGTCAAGGAGTGTTGATGAATGTTGTCTTTATTTTTAATTCATGCCTTATCTTGTGATCGTGTGATTTTGTGGAAGTAGGAGAAGTGATCAAGGCAATTTTTGTTAGTGAGCACAACTATGCCCAAATATTAATTTACTTGTGAGTAGTGAGCATTCGGTAGCCCCTTTGAGCCTAAACAGTTTAGAACTCAATTGAATGATGAATTTGCTTTATGTACATAATTTGCTAGTTTGGTTCATCATTGAATTTAGTGAGTTTCTAACATTTTCTTCTTGAACCTTTGTAAATTGTTTATTTTGACTTCCTTGCCCTAAAAAGCAAAGAACATTCACTTTAGGTGGAGTTGAAAATGAGTTGGGGAGAGAATAAAAAGGGAAGATAGGTGCATTACTCCTAATTATGAAAAGAAAACATTTTTCAAGCAAGCATGTCAAAAGAAGAGTGTGAATATATTATACAAAAGAGAAAATGCTTGCTTGAACGAGAAAAAAAAAATAATAGAATCAAAGAGTGTGCACGGTAGTTTGTGAAGGTGGAATGACAATTTGGTGAAATGAAGTGTGTTGTGTAAATATGTACATAGTGAATGTTCTTTTGCGTCGGCATTTTCGTTTCAAAGACCTTTAGAAATGTCCCTTTTTTGTTCACCCGACCAAGCTACAACCCTTGAAGTCCTTAGTGATCTTTTACTTCCATAATTTCTGTTATGATCATTGAGATATGATATGAATTGCTTAGTATTGCATCATTTGTCAAGTGAGTTTAATTGTCCCGTGCTTGTATGCGCATTTGCCTTCAATCCTATTTCGAAGAGGAGTGTAGAATGACATGTGTATGATAAGTTAGTTGTCTCTTGAAGCATGGTTGAAATTGTTTAGGAGTCAAGTTCTTGTACATGATTGGTTCTTGAATTGTGTAATTGATGCATTGTTGTGATTACTGTTTAGCTGAGCCATTTTCGTATCTTGGTTGGATTTAATCCTCAAGCAAATCCTCGTGAGAGGCATACTTTGCTTGAGGACAAGCAATGAGTTAGTTGGGGAGAGTTTGTTAGATGTCAATCATGATATATTTGAGTATGAGTTATTTGGCATTTTTCATGACTTTTCATGTGGAATAGGTTGATTTTAGTGTGAATTGATGTTGTTATGCATTATTTGAAATATACTTGTGGTGCTTGTAATTTGTGTGCTAAATGTACAGAAATAGGAGTGAAAAGATCAAAGTTTGAAGACCCAAAGAAATAGTGCAAGCTGCCAAAGAATTGAAATCAACAACAGTATTCGCTAGGCGAGTGTTGGCAAAGGTGCCAGCGAAGGTTCGCCTAGCGAACGTCAGCGAGCATGCCAGCGAGATGGTGGCAGAAAGTGTGCAAAACTTACAGTAGGAAAACTGGGTAAATTCGCTGGGCGAGTAGGCCAGCGAATGCTCGCTGATATGCTCGCGGGGCGAATGTGCCAGCGAAGGGTGGCAGAAACTTTCCATTTTGAAAACATCCAAGCTTCGCTGGGCGAAGGTTGCAGCGAATGCTCGCGAAGCGAATGTTTTGGTTCGCCTAGCGAACCCACGATAATTCTGAGGGGCGGTTTAAGTCTGAGGCACTTAAATGTGCCATATTTTTGGGCATTCGCTAGGCGAATGAAAAGCTTCGCTGGGCGAATGGTGCTGTTTGGAAAAGTGTATAAATAGAATTGTTACTTTTTGGAATGGGGATCTTGCTCATTTTTACATTAGAATTAAGTGTTTACAGTATTTTGTTCAGAAAAGCTTGTATTTTCATTGGAGAAGCTGATTTTGCATCCATTCTCAATTATTCGTTGTGGATGCTCATTCATCTCCTCTCTTTACTTGTCATCCAAGCTACCATGAGAAGTGGTAGCTAATCACTCAATGTTGAGGTTAGAGGTAGTTGATTCTGTTTTTATGTATTGATATTGATCTCTTGTATATGAACAAAGTCTTTGATCAATATAGATGATGTTGTTTTCTCTTAATGATCCATTTGTGAATTGTTTTGCTCTAGACATAGACTTTACAACTCTTGACCTAACAATTTCATCTCTTAAAAACCAAACTCTAGACATAGATTTGGGATTTGCTATTCGCATTGTATTGATCTTAATGATCGTTGCTTAGATTGTTAGCGTGAGACATCATCTAACGGTCTAAACAACAGTACTCACGATTCCGCTTTAGACATAAACGTAGTCGGGAGGATACGCGGTTATATTGGTTGGAAACTGAGTTCATATGCTTGATTAATTGTTTATACATGAATAGGATTGATGAAACCTAACCTTAACATGCTTTTATAAAAATCTTTGTGACCTAATTAATCTTTGCTACAAGTGAATGATAACAACAAGTGAAACTTTTAAAAACCTTAACTTAGAATATCACAACTATTGAACGGCTAGCATCAAATATCCGACAATCCCTGTGGAGACGATAACAAAAACCCTCACTGATACTATATTCTAACATTAATATTACTTACTTCAATTTTCAAATTCAATTGTTTCTACCATTTTTAGATGTTAGAGTAATTAGTTTTTGATAGATTCAACTTAATTTCAATGTTTGTGTTGAATCAAAATGTTGAATAAGGAAATCTGCAATTTTTTATTGTTTTTAAATTTCCCGGTCTGATGCCAATGTTGCATTCTTTTTACATAGAATAATAAGAGTTTGTGGTTTTAAGCTGCAAATAAGCTGCTTATCCATAATTGTTTTCTAATTTATGTCATTTTGCAACGTAGGAAGTTTTGGTGATTTAGTTTTTAATTTTTCATTGTTTACTAATAGCCAAAACATCATGTTAATGACCCTGATTCTAAAGCAGTTCTGCTTGAAGAATTCCCCACTTTGAAGTTAAATCAAGAGGCTTTCAATTTCGTTGAAGATACACAGTTATGTTCTTTTTATTAATTGTGTAAGTCATAGAAAATGTTTGACTCTGTCATCAACACAAGAAATTGTTCTCAAGTGTCACTGAGCTTGGTTTTGCTGCTGCTCACGATTCTCCATCCTTTCAATCTCAAGAAACTAGTGATTTACATAATAACAATCCGATTGCAGAATCTTCTGGTACAACATGTATTATATGATTCTGCAAAAAATTTCTCAATTATATTATATGTGAAGAATCAAGTGGCTTCATAGGCATTGATTTGTTTTATTTCGTAACTGTTGGAATCCTATAGGTTTAAGGCACGAGGAAATGCTATCATACTCCAATATCATATGTAGAGCAGAATCTAATGGAAGTTCAAATGCACCGGAGAAAAATGACTTGGGAAAAAAGGGAAAGAAAACATATCAAGTTCTTCTGTCAACAATTGGCGGCAGGCGTTATTGATTATTTATTCTATATATTACATGTATTTTACAGTGAAATTACTTGTGTGGAGAAATAAATGTTTTCAATGGTACATAATCCATGACACTCCAGTCAAATGTTTCTAATTGTCTGTATAATCACGTGTTATCCCAACTTAAGGATATAGCCAAATGAACGAAAAAATGAAAGATGATTTAAATAGTAACTTTCATTTATCTGGTAGACTGTAACGTGAATAATGAAAGATTATTTGAATATAACTTTCAGTTATCTTATCAGTAACTATCCTTTTTAGTGAAGGAGTCAAATGCGTTTTTTTTTAACTGTAATATTTTTCTTCGGTTTTGCCCTTTATGAGAATGCAGGTCAACAATGTAGTTTGGCAGCCAATGGCCATTAGTATCAGTTATCTAAGGCTATGTTTGGATACAGTAAAACGAACGGAGCGGAACGGAGTGGAATGGAGTGAAACATAGCAGAATGGCATAAATATAATATTCCATTGTTTGGGTATTTCATAACGGAACAGAGCAATTTTATCATTCCGTTCAAATTGGAAGGTACAAAAAGTGATGAAAATGGATGGAATGCACTCCACCCGATTCCGCTCCATTCCATCCATTTTTAATTATTCCAAACAATGGAATTTAACTTTATTCCATCTCAATCTATATCATTGTATTCCATTCCATCAATCTAAACATATTCTAAAATTTGAATTGTTTTTCTTTTTTTTATTATTGTTGTTAGTATAAATATAATTAATGCCAAATTGTTTGGTTGGGGTTCGAATCATTTACAAATGTATGGTGTAATAGTAGAAAAAAAGAAAAACTGATTTAAATATAATGTTGAAATATAATGTTACAAGTTTCTTTGTATGTCTTCATTTGTACCTATGTTATTTGGATTCCTTTTTAATTTTATTAAACTTGTGCAACAAGTATATATTTTATATATTTAATAGATGAAATTTTACACTTTTTTTTACCAATTACAAAATTTAAACACATTATTTAATAATTAATGTTATAAAAACTTAAACACATATTTATGTTATGAAAAAATTTCCAAAACAATTGGTGTGAATAATTAAAATTTTAAAAATTGTCTCTAAATATTAATAAGAGATTGAAAACATTATTATGTATTAAAACATAATTAATTATATAGTATTATTAAAATAGTAAATTAAAAAATTATAATATAATATATTAGTTGCAAGTAAGAAGGGAATATTATAAATTTCAATAAGTATTTCTAAGTATATAAATTTCTTTATAATGGGTATGTACTGACAGTGTAAACTAATTTTACATTGTCATTCAATAGGAATATATTAATATGTCATGTCATACCATTAACTTAAAATTTACAGTCTAATGTGGCAAAAAACATGAGGGTAATTGGTTGACAATGTAAAATTATTTTACACTGTTAGTGCATACCAATTAAATTCATATTTTTAATTTAAAAAAAAATTAACTATAATTCTTTAATAACTTTTAAATGATAATTATACGGTAAAACTTGGACATAGAGTAGTTATTATCAGCAGCGACTAAAAAGCCTACTTTTTAGTTAATGAAAATGTTAATATACTTTATTTTGCCAACAAACTTCACTATAATAGAAGAATTTTGATACTATTTTTTTTACCAATTTATAATTTTAACACATTATTTATGAAGAAACGTTTTAAAATTAAAAAAAAACACACTCACAAATATATATATATATATATATATATATATATATATATATATATATATATATATATATATATATATATATATATTTCTATAATGTAACCAGTTACACCTGATGGAAAATGTGAAAAATAGTTTATAATATTTGAAATATAAAACCATTTGTTTCTAAAAGAGATTTTAGCTTAGAGATGAAAGGTTCATGAATGTTAGTTTTGTGGTAATACACAAGGCTAAACTGTAACTTATACCATAATAATGAGAACAATCTTCTAAGGTCCAATGTTATCTTGACAGTTTTCTTGTGATCCAAGTCTTGTTACCATAAAGCTTTGAACATAGAGCATTTTCTCCTTCTTTGATAATTCACTTAGTTCTTGATAGATATATTTGGCTTCATCAAAACACAAAAACAATGTTGGAGAAGCATGTCTTCACAAATGGCTTACACGATAATTAACCAAACGACCAAAAAAACTTCATCATTCATCATGTTGTTACTGTGCTTCATTATCGGAGACATATTCGTACTCCACATTTTCAACATCTTCACCACGAGCATGTTCATCATTTTCACCTAATGTTTCAGAAACAACACCTTAACCTAACGCTTGAGAGGTGTAAGACATAAAAACTATACGATTAATCATTTTAATGAGGCCATCAACCTTAATCTTTATTGTTTTTGAGGTAGTAATTATCTTTTGAAAAGTCATGAACACTTGCAAAAGCTCGTTTATAATATATCATCTAGTAACCCCTAACATGGGTAGGACTTCTGGAAGATTAGCACTTGCGAATGAATCTGCTTCACCAAAGTTTGGAAGGTTGGGGAGAACAATGTCCGAGACAATGTGTAAATAAAATCTAAGGACTAGGAGAAATATCAATAATATCTTCAGCATTTAATATATATGGGTTTTTGTTTAACAAATATTCGACTTGTTTCTGAATTTGATCAAATACATACTCACCCAAATTAAAGGAAGCACTCATTCCTATCTAAATGAGCAAACTATCAAGGGATGGTGTGATACATACACATGGTTGGTAGGAGCTCAATTAGCTATTTCTATTTTGTTTAGGATATCATACTTCACTCTCATACTTGCTATAGATAGTAGACCTTTAGCAAACCAATCATCATAAACATTCCTAGTTATCACATGCGTTATCATCTTCATAGAGGGTATACGGTAAGTTGTGATGTGTTTTACTCTTCCCAGATATTCATTCAGGATAGCTAGGGATAAACAAAAGCAGTAACCACACATGTGAACCTTCTAAACTTGTTGCTTTCTACATCATTTAACTCTTTTGGACAGTTCACAATAAATTCTTTAACCAGCTTCAGATAGAATAGTCTAATATTAGACACAATCTTTATGAGTTGTGCATCTTCTAGTAGTTATATAATTTCATACCACTCCAAGGCTTCCTTTGACGATTCTCTCATGTGCAATGCGCCTGTGGTAGACATATTTGTTAGGGGGAGATTTCTACTAGGAAACATTGAACATTGTGAGACACACCTTTGTGAGAGACACACCACATACTCACCTAAAACCTTAAGGTAATAGGTGAGTGGGTTCTCCCACTTATAAATCCTCAAGTCACCACATTCCTATCCAATGTGAGACTATTTCATTTCCTCACTTACTCATACTTGCTATATTATTCCAACACTCCCCCTCAAGTGTGAGTCCACAATGTTCCCTTTTTTTTATATATACTTTGTACCGCCGTTGACACATCAAATACACCTCTTCCTTGGGCGTTTCAATTTCAACGGGACACCACTTCCTGGAATTTTCGATACACCTCGGTCCCTTTCTCGAACCAAAGGCTCATGATATCATTGTTAGGGGGAGATTTCTACTAGGGAGCATTGAACATTGAGAGACACACCTTTGTGAGAGACACACCACATACTCACCCAAAACCTTAAGGTGATAGGTGAGTGGATTCTCCCACTTATAAATGCCCAAGTCACCACATTCCTATCTAATGTGGGGCTCTTTCCCCACTTACTCACACTTGCTATATTATTCCAACACTCTCTTTCAAGTGTGAGTCCACAATGTTCCCCTTTTTTTTATACTTTGTACCGCCGTTGACACATTAAATACACCTCTTCCTTGGGCGTTTCAATTTCAACGGGACACCACTTCCTGGGCTTTTCGGTACAAGTAAGCCGGTCCCTTTACGAACCAAAGGCTCATGATACCATTGTTAGGGGGAGATTTCTACTAGGGAGCATTGAACATTGTGAGACACACCTTTGTGAGAGACACACCACATACTCACCTAAAACCTTAAGGTGATAGGTGAGTGGGTTCTCCCACTTATAAATCCTTAAGTCACCACATTCCTATCCAATGTGGGACTATTTCATTTCTTCACTTACTCACACTTGCTATATTATTCCAACAATATTTCCATTTCAAAACACTTTCTTTAAAGTCGAGTGAAACGTTATCAAGGGGCACTTCTAGAACATTGCCAAGTAATTGCTTACCTCTATCCACCTTCTTACTCTTTATTTTCACAAGAACCAAAATTTCATCTGAGTTGACAATGAAATCTTCCTCAATAACTCCACTTTTAGAACCTTTTTCCTCTTCCGCACAAACGTCTTCTTACCTGCATGCTTTTTAGTAGCACTTTCTTTTATACGAACCTCTTATTCTTTAGAACACCCCCTTTTTCTTAGAGGATCTTCTTTTCTTGCTTGGTGTCGTGGAAATTTTGGTCTTGTTCTTCTAGAGCTTCAAAAAAGATTTCCTTTTCTTAACCTTCTTCTTAGATCTTTTTGCAGACTTTGTTGTTGTTTCACTATCATTAACAGTAAGAACAACATCGCCAATATTGTCAATGATCGTGTCACTGACATCATTATGGACTCTAGCATCTTCAAGATTTTAATTGATGTTTGAGACATCTTTCTCAACATCATTTTGGATTGGAAGCTCAGTGTCCAACATGGCCTTCAGATAGTCAGTGACATCTGTTGGAACATCTTCAGTGGTAATCTCAGCTTCCTTGTTAACATCAGCATTGTCATTATCTTATTGCCTTAAATCTTAACTTAGGTTTTCTTTGCTTGCCTCTAATTCATCCATTAGGTTAGTTTATTTAACCTCTTAAGTACATTTCTCACCTTCCTCTACACTTGCATCAAAACCAATTTCTTCATGATTAATTATGTTAGAAAGATTATCTTCCAACTCAATTTCTTATGTCTGTGGAATTTCATCAAAGTTGTTATTGACATCCTTGTTTCCATCATCCTAACTGATACCAACTTCTTCCTCCCTAGACTCATCATCTTCTAACACATTTTTATTCACTATGTTTTCTGATAGTTCCTGGATTGGCTGAAATTTTGGTAAAACAAAGTATATTCAATGTTGATGTCAAGGTGCTGATGTTGCAACATTGAAGTCTTAACACTGGGTTGTGTTAAGTAGTTAAGTGATGAAGTTGGATGTCTGATGTCACACAGGTGATGTTGTAACATCAGATCTGCAGAATTAACAACATCAGGATATGTTGTTAGGGCACGCGTGTTAGCTGGAATTGTGGAGAGTGGTTGACTCATTGGATGAGAATATCTTGGGATAGATATTTTCTGTTACATGGGAGATTTGATTGCAGGTCTGTTGGAGAATTAAAAGGTTGAAGATTTAAAAAGATTTTGGGGATAAAATCTGTTTTGAAGATTCAGTTTTAATTAACATATCTGATCAAATATTGTGACAAGTCCAAGCCCAATTCAGGAGCTATATAAAGCGCACAAGACCAAAGGAAAAAGTACAGAAATACAAAGAGAAGATCAAGAGCATAGGCTGAGTGTCTTGAGTATTTTGTACGAGTTGTATTTACACTATTCTAGGGTTTGAATAGGTGTTGAGTTTCTGTCCTCTCTGAAGCTGTGAAGCAAAGAGAGTTGTGTGATTTGATCGAAGCTAGGAAGTAAGGTCAAGGGTACTCAAAGTGGTTTCTTTGAGTGTTTGTAAGGGATTGAGTGGTGTTCTCATACCTAAGTGGTTTCTTAGGTAGGAAGTCATTAGTAGATTATAAGTTTAGTAGATTGTCAACGGGTTGTTGAGTCTGTAAATTATATCTACAAGTAGTGAATTCCATCCCTGGCTTGGTAGGCCCCAGAGTAGGTTGGTTGTAACCGAACTGGGTCAACAATTCTTAGTGTTATTTTACTGTTATTGCTGTCCATTGTGCAGAGTGTGTTGTTGTGACATCACACCTTAACATCACACGTCTGATACCAGAATTTCAATTGGTATCAGAGCAGGCATCCTGTCTGTCTCTGGGTGAGATCTAGGGAAGTTACTTTCTGGTGAAAAGATGGACAAAGAAGTTGGAGGATTCGTCAACAGACCCCCTATTTTGGATGGATCCAATTATGACTATTGGAAGCCAAGGATGACCACCTTCTTAAAATCCTTGGACAGTAGGGCTTGGAAGGCTGTTATTAAAGAGTGGAAAGCACCTGTCATGTGTGAGAAGGATGATGCTGGCAAAGATAAAGAAGGCACCTCTAAGCTAAAGCCTGAAGAAGAATGGACCAAGGAGGAAGATGAGCTCGCCCTTGGAAATTCCAAAGCTCTGAATGCAATCTTCAATGGAGTGGATAAGAATATCTTCAGGTTAATTAATACCTGTGAAGTTGCTAAGCAAGCATGGGATATCTTGCAGGCTACTCATGAAGGAACATCTAGAGTCAAGATGTCAAGACTTCAGATTTTAACATCAAAATTTGAAAGCCTGAAGATGAAGGAAGATGAGACTATTCATGATTTCCACATGAGTGTTCTTGAGCTGGCCAATGCATCTAGTGCTCTTGGTGAGAAGATGTCAGATGAAAAGCTTGTGAGGAAGATCCTTAGGTCCCTACCTAAGAAGTATAAGATGAAGGTTACTGCCATTGAAGAATCACAAGACATCAGCAAGATGAGAGTTGATGAGCTCATTGGATCTCTTCAAACCTTTGAGCTTGGGTTGAATGAGGAAGAACCAGAAAAGAAGCCAAAGAGTATAGCCCTGGTGACAAATGGTGAAGAAGAGAAAGAGAAGAAATCTGAATCCCAGGAGGATCTGTCTCAGGCCATAGTGATGTTGGAAAGACAGTTCACCAAAGTATTAAAGAGAATGAATAATAACTCCAGGCCTAATGTCAAGAACATGACTTCTGACACCAGCAAGAAGGATGAAGAGAAAACTGCCCAAGATAAAGGAGTGCAGTGCTTTGAGTGTGAAGGGTATGGACATGTCAAGAAAGAATGTCCCACCTTCTTGAAAAAGCAGAAGAAGGGCATGACAGTTTCCTGGTCTGACTCTGAAAGTGAAAGTGAAGGCGAGTCAGCAAAGCATGTGAGAGCTTTAATAGGAGCTGTGGTTTCTGATGATGATTCTAGTGATGGAGAAGTAACTTATGAGGAGTTGGAATCTACCTATCAAGAGTTGTGTTTAAAGAGTGCTGAGATTTGTCAAGAAAACAAGTGCCACAAGCAACAAATTTCTCAGCTAGAGAATGAAAAGACTGATCTGGAAAATGAAGTGGTGCTAGTTAGAGCTCATCTTGTTCAAATGACTAAGTCTGTCAGGATGCTGAGCTGTGGTACAGACACACTCGATAAGATCCTTCAGTCAGAAAAAGCTGCTGGAGACAAAGCTGGGATAGGTTATGTGGCTGAGGATAAGGGAACTTCAGAAGGAAGCACTTCAGGTTCAAAGAAGGAAGTGTCACAACCTTCATCTCAACATCAGCCAAAGAAGCAGGATCCTACCCCTAAGAAAGCTGATGTTTCACATCCTAAGAAGATTGAGAAGAAGACTGGTCCCTATCAGAAGAGAAAGTAGCCACAGGGAGCTAGTCAGTATATGCCCCCACAATACCATGAGAGCATGCAAGCTGCTCAGTTCAAACAGCACATGTCTCATCAGATTTCTCAACATCAGGACAACTGGTATGGTTATAGTTATGGATACACCAATGTTGTTCCTTATATATATGGAAGAAGAAAGCCACACCATTATGGGAGACAATCAAGGAAACAAAATTCTCAGCCGTCTTATGGGAGAAGATATCAACATAATAGATGGCAGGGCAGTTATGGTAGGAGGAGATCACATTATGGATGACAGCACAAGCAATCTCATCATGGCAGAAGATTCAGAGATGAAAGGGTGAGATTCTATTACTGTGGAAGGTTTGGACATATGCAGTACGCTTACTACAAGCTGCATGGATACCCTCAACGTCAAAATAGATGGAGAGAGCACAAACCCAGAGTTGTTAAACAATGGGTACCTAAGGAGAAGGTGAAGTGCTTATTGGCTCACATGGGTGATAGAGAAGGAACATGGTATTTTGACAGTGGGTGTTCCAAGCACATGTCTGGATGTAGATCCATGTTTGATGATCTTAGACCTTGTCCCTCTCATGAGGTCATATTTGGCAATGGAGGAAAAGGTGTTGTTGCAAGAGTTGGGAAAGTGCAAGGTGATGGTAGACCTGAACTTGACAATGTTATGTTTGTCAATGGCTTAAGTGCAAATTTGATCAGCATAAGCCAGTTGTGTGATGAAGGGTACAAGGTAAACTACACTAAGCATGAGTGTGTGGTTTCTGATGAGCATAATCAGATTATTATGAAGGGTGCCAGAACCAAAGACAACTGCTATCAGTGGACCTCTCTTGAAGGAGATTCAACTAGTGATGTTGTAGTTGATGTTATAACATCAAACTATGATATCAGAATGCTGAAAGGTCACTCAGAGTTAATGAGTCCTGATGTGAATTATTTAAAAGGAAAGTCTTTATGGAGGGAGAAAAATAGTAATTGGTCTTTAAAGAGTATTCAAAATCAGGCGCCTTACTATATTGGTACTACATCAAGACTTACCAAAGCATTTTCATCGCAACGTTTCATCTCCCTAAATCTCAACAGAATAGAAAGTTTTCCTCCAAACCTAGTCTGTCACAAAGGAACAATGTCTGTCCCTTCCATGAACTCTGATCAGGTACGAACTAGGGTTTCTCCCGAAGAACTAATTTCTAGTGCGCTTCCCAAGTCAGGTAACCCTAAACCCTCGACCACGGTGAATAAACCTGAAGCTAGGTCATCATCCTCTCAAGCTGTTGAGGAGAAGTTTGATGTAGACAAGCACTTGGAACAGATTGCCACCAAAATCCTTGAGAAAGGGATACGGGTGAAAGGGATTTCTGTCCCTTTAAGGCAAATGCCTGCTGAACAAGTCGACCCTCAAGGTGAAGACATAAACTTTCAAAGACAGGCCCTGAGTCAAGAAGCTGAAGGTGAAGACCCTAATAACACTGATGTCAGCTTGGATGTTAGAACATCGTCCCCTAGGAATGAAAGCCACAGGGGTAAAGGAAAGGAACCGGTTGAGGTTATAGAGATTGAGGACTTATCTGATGATGATAGAATTGGAAAAAGGAAGGATAAGAAAAGGACTTCAGTTACAGACTCTCCCAAGTCGTGGAGCAAAGGTGCCAAGTCTGGAAAGAAGAGGAGAATCAGGGAAGAGTCAGATTCTGAGTGTGATGCTCAAGACATCAACCCTGCTTCAAATCAAGTGCCTGATAACATCTCATCTCGCAGTGCCAGAAGTGCATCCTTGTGGAAGTGTGTAAGCCTAAGAAAGATAGCTCTGGAAAGAGAGGTAGTAGCAAAAGACTTAGAGTCTACTAAAATTATAGACCTAATTAAGCTTGCTGGTCTCATAAGGACTGTGTCAGGATTGACTAATTGCTATGATAGACTGGTCAGAGAATTCATAGTTAATATACCTGAATCGATAAATGACAGCAAGAGCCGAACTTTCAGAAGAGTTACCATCAGGGGCAAGTGTGTCTGGTACTCTCCTGAGATGATCAATGTCTACTTAGGAAGAAATGAGGAAGATTATGGGGAATTAGAGGCCTCCAACAATGTTATATGCAAGGAAATCACTGCTGGTCAGGTAGATGTTTGGCCCGTAGAAGGAAAGCTGTTAGCCAGTTTGTTGAGTGTCAAATATGCTTTTCTGCACAGAATAGGTATTGCCAACTGGGTTCCTACTAGTCACAAGACCACAATTTCTGTTGAATTGGGGAAGATAATTTATGCAGTTGGGACAAAGCAAAGAATTGACTATGGATCCTACATCTATGATCATACTATTAAGCATGCTGCTACAAATACTGTAAAGATGCCCATTGCTTTTCCCTCTCTCATTTGTGGGATTGTCTTGTCTCAACATCCTGGAATTCTACATCATTCAGATGTTGCTTGCAAAAGGAAGCCTGCCTTATCACTCCATCACAAGTTGAAACATGTTCCGTACAGTGTCAAGACATCTGCCTCAACATCACAACAGTTGCCAGCCAGGACTGGGTTGATTACAGAACTAGAGGAGGCTTGCAAGGAGTTAGATGAAGTCATAAGAGTTAGTACTGAAAGGAAACAAAAATTTGAAAGACTTGTCATGGCTCTGAGATTGGCAACAAAGGAAGGTGAAGCTGTCAACACAAGGAAGGATGTTATTGATGAAGACGATAATGATGATCTCAGCTCTGAAGACTCAAGCTTTTAATGATTGCCTTCTATTTTAGTAGGGTTAGCTTTATTTTCTGTAGCACTTAATGTGCTTGGTTTTGTAATTTGAATATTGTGCTGTTTTATGCACTGGTTATGTTTTTAGTTTCCTTCTATGATTTGTTTTGCCTGTTTACTAACTGAGAGGCTAACAATGAGAGCTAGGGTGTACTGACTATAGTTAATAGGGCTTCTTATAGAAGTTTGCCTAATTGTGGCTAAAAAGGGGGAGAAAATAGCCAAGATAGTCAAGAGTATTATTGCCATATGCTGCTAAAAGGTGTTTAGTTGAAAAGTTTGTTGCTGCATTAAGGGGGAGTTTTGACTGAACTTGTGAAGATATTTTGACATTTGAAGAGTGCAGCCAAGCAGACATCTAGGGGGAGTAATGTGCTGCACATTGTGAGCTACTGAACAGCTGTGGTGCTGGTTCATGTTTTAGAGGGGGAGCACCAATTGGCTGTTGTCAATAATGAAGATGGTGCTGCAGCAGATCAAGTGATGAAGACCTTGAAGATTATCAAACTGCTGCTGATTGAGAGTTTCAAATTTCTGAAGTTTATTCCGCTGCTGAAATCTCTGAAGGTGCAGAATGCAGAAGTTGATTGCAGAGTGCAGAAAGTGTTTTAGCCAAAAATTAGCCAAAGGGGGAGATTGATAGTTCCTGGATTGGCTGGAATTTTGGTAAAACAAAGTATATTCAATGTTGATGTCAAGGTGCTGATGTTGCAACATTGAAGTCTTAACACTGGGCTGTGTTAAGTAGTTAAGTGATGAAGTTGGATGTCTGATGTCACACAGGTGATGTTGTAACATCAGATCTGCAGAATTAACAACAGCAGGATATGTTGTTAGGGCACGCGTGTTAGCTGGAATTGTGGAGAGTGGTTGACTCATTGGATGAGAATATCTTGGGATAGATATTTTCTGTTACATGGGAGATTTGATTGCAGGTCTGTTGGAGAATTAAAAGGTTGAAGATTTAAAAAGATTTTGGGGATAAAATCTGTTTTGAAGATTCTGTTTTAATTAACATATCTGATCAAATATTGTGACAAGTCCAAGCCCAATTCAGGAGCTATATAAAGCGCACAAGACCAAAGGAAAAAGTACAGAAATACAGAGAGAAGATCAAGAGCATAGGCTGAGTGTCTTGAGTATTTTGTACGAGTTGTATTTACACTATTCTAGGGTTTGAATAGGTGTTGAGTTTCTGTCTTCTCTGAAGCTGTGAAGCAAAGAGAGTTGTGTGATTTGATCGAAGCTAGGAAGTAAGATCAAGGGTACTCAAAGTGGTTTCTTTGAGTGTTTGTAAGGGATTGAGTGGTGTTCTCATACCTAAGTGGTTTTTTAGGTAGGAAGTCATTAGTAGAGTATAAGTTTAGGAGATTGTCAACGGGTTGTTGAGTCTGTAAATTATATCTACAAGTAGTGAATTCCATCCCTGGCTTGGTAGCCCCCAGAGTAGGTTGGTTGTAACCGAACTGGGTCAACAATTCTTGGTGTTATTTTACTGTTATTGTTGTCCATTGTGCAGAGTGTGTTGTTGTGACATCACACCTTAACATCACACGTCTGATACCAGAATTTCAATTTCAATATCAATATCCAAAATAGGACTATCCACGAGATTCTCTAGAATAGGTTTCTCTAGAACATGTTTCTCAATTTGAACCTTATCAATATCGTTCTCGTTTTGAGGATTATCGCATGCATTCATGGTTTCTAGGATTTTATTATTATTCTCAAAATCATTACTTCCAACATTTGTTACCTTATTACTAAGTTTAGATGCTATAGAAACAATCTTAGAAATAAACACATTTTCAAAAACACTAACTTTGGGAGATTCCGAAGATTTCAAAGACTAAATTTTGCCAGTGTCGGATAACACGACTTGGAGTGGAGAAAATTCTAGGACATCATCTCATGCTTGTCTTAAACTTTTTCTAGAGGATTGATCGCCTCCTTCATATCTTTCGGAACCTTTGTGACATTTTCTCTGCCTTTCTTGTTACACCCGACACGATCAGAGGAGCACGATCACTGATTTTCTTAAGCTTCTTCTTCCAAATATACTTTGGTTGTTTAATGGAAGGGGGACCTCCAGACTGACCATTGACCATCCTTCCAATCAAAACACCCTTCATTTTCACACCATGAACATTGATTATAGGTTTATCTTCTTCGGACGATTTATTACTTTCTTTACATTATTCTTTTTTTCCTCCGGTGTTGGTACCTTGACGTGTTCCTATAATGTTCAAAAAATAACTGGGTTGAAGATGAACAGTTAGAGTTAGGGTTAGATAGAGGAGTTTAGAGTCCAGAGAAGATGAAAGGTGATAGATGAGAGTGTAGCGGGAAAAAAATAACATAAGTGATAAATGAAATAGTTTGAATACAAAGCATTTTAGTACTTCCATTGGTCCATACAATATTCCTCATATCTTTCTTGAAATGTAGAGGATATAAGGGACAAGATTTCGGCTCATTTACTCTTCAACCACCTTAGCATTAATTTCTACAAATCTTCCATCACACACAAACTTAAATAACTCCTTTATTTTTCAAATTGTTTTGCATCCGAGGCTTTAGTGAAAATATCTACAAGTTATTTTTTTATTGACATATGATCTAGAGTAATTACCTTATCATCCATAAGTTCTCTAATAAAATGATATCATATATCAATGTTCTTAGTACGACTATGTTGAATTGGACTATTTGAAATATTAATAGCGCTCATGTTGTCATAGTATAATATCATAACATCATGAGTGACATTGTACTCTTTCAACATTTTATTCATCTATAAGAGTTAACTACAACTACTTCCAGCAATAATGTATATAGCTTCAGCAGTGGACAGTGAAACACAATTCTGCTTTTTGCTAAACCATGAAATGAGATTGTTTTCCAAGAAGAAACATCCAGCTGGGGTATTTTTCTATCTTCACCATACCTTCCCAATTAGCATCATAATATCCAACAAGAATGGAATTAGTATCATAGAAGTACATGATTACATAGTCACAAGTTCCATTTATATATTTGATGATCCATTTGACTTGTGTAAGCCTCATTTTAGAATTGGCTTGATGGCGAGCATACACACCTATAGTGAAGGCGATGTTAGAACGACTCACAATGAGATAAAATATACTTCCAACCATACTTCTATAGATACTTTGATCAATAATCACTCCTTGATCATCTTAAGTGAGTTTGATATGAGTGGAAGAAGAAGTACGTTTATGCCTTTCGTTTTCATGGGAAATTTCTTGACAATGTTTTTAGCATACTTTCTTTGAGACGAAAAGATGCCATCTTTCACTTTTTTAACTTGGAAACCAATAAAGTATGTAAGCTCTCATACCAAGCTCATTTTGAACCCAAATTGCATTTGTAAGACGAAATGTTATACCATTTTGCTTGACATTCCTCCAACGAAATGTTTTTTAACTTGTATTTTCTCTATCATGAATTTTCCTCTTCTTTCTTGATAAATAGAGTTTTTTAAAATCCTCCTCTAACATAGAAATTACTAGTGAAAAACTCAGTGAGTCATTTATACGAACCTCTAGGAGCTTGTTTCAACCCATATAGCGCCTTTTTAAGCATGTACGCATGATCTAGTGAACTAGGATCAATGAACCCGTTAGGTTGTATAACATAGACTTCCTCATTTAATAATCCATTCAAGAATTCAATTTTAACATCCATTTGATACAATTTGAGTTTTAGAAGATAAGATATTCCAAGTAACAATCTCAGCTTCAAGGCGAGTAATGGAAGATTCTAGCAAGTGTACTAGTCTCGTCGAAGTAATGAAATAATTTGTCTCCACAATGAAAACAAGGAAAAATATGATTTAAACTAAATAATTAGGGGGTTTCAACAGTTCTTTGGTATGAAAACTAGAACGAGAAAATTAACAGAGTAAAGTTCGATGCGGAAAGCCGATTAGATCTTTTTATCAAATCCCCTAATTATATCTGTTGATGAATTATGTACCAAATGAATTAAAATTAAGGTATAATGTCACTGAAAATTAACAAGCTCAGTGTATTGAAATCATTGGTGTATAACTCACTAATTTACACAATAATTTCCTAATTCCTTAGGCCAATACTAAGTTCGTTAAATCATACATTTCTAAGTTCGTTAATTCAAAAGCCACAACTTATTATTACCTTTTCCTAGTTAATTACTAAGTTGAATAATTTTCCTAATTTGGATCAGTAGACTTATAGTCAATAATCTCTACTCATATGATAACATTTTGTGCATTCGTCAACACAAAACAACATTAAGCACAAGAACAATTAAATAAAGATTATAACATAAAGGAATTCAAATAATATCAAACACTTATATGAACCAACATAGTACAATTCGATACATCTAAAAGACCTAATCTAGAATAACTTAGATACTCATAGTGAAATAAACAATTACCATGAGTTGATCAGAAGTATACATCAAAATAAATGGAAATATATGCTTTCAATTGACTTCAATGCTCTCAAAATCATCCACAAAAGATCTTTGACTGTCACTTTATATCTAGGATTCAAAACCTAAAAAATATCTCCACTTTTTCAATTTAAAGATGCAAAATGTGTTAGAATTTTTTGCATCATTGTGCCCATGATTACATCATTGCGGCCGCAAGAAAAACAATGGCAAAAATGGTTTTTTTCTACTTTTTTTCTTCAATATTTTCAAATCCACTTTTCTCATTATTTTGCAACTTTGTTCAATTGTTCCACATATTTGCTTGGA
Organism: Lathyrus tuberosus; assembly: GCA_022829125.1. Classification (NCBI taxonomy): domain Eukaryota; kingdom Viridiplantae; phylum Streptophyta; class Magnoliopsida; order Fabales; family Fabaceae; genus Lathyrus; species Lathyrus tuberosus. The sequence goes on from JALAZF010000384.1 coordinate 5,402,514, forward strand.
GTTTGCTCATTACTCCACCGATTACGTCAAAAATACTTGCAAATATTACGTAATGATAGAGTGTCATCACAACCTCAAACTTACTTTGTTGCTTGTCTTCATCAAATGTCGATCTCTGAGGAAACTTCAATGTTAATCACTTTTGTTCATTCTTATTCTGGTGAATCAGTTTTTCTTTTTCATACTTGCATGGGTAATATAGCAAATAAAGACTAAAAGAAACAACAATAGCAAACTGATTCATTAATTCTAAGAAAAGAGAAGTAAAAAAGGGAAGAGCATTCTTGAGATATAGCTATTACTCTTCCTTGGATCATAGTACAAAAGGGAAATAAACTTTAATAAAAACTCAAATTGAAATAAAGCTAAATAACATTGATTCGTGGGTTGCCTCCCACAATTCACAAATTTAAGGTCCTTAGCTTGACCATTTGTTTCTCAGTTAGGGTGGCATATATGACACAAAAAATACAACATCCTTTTTCTTTCTTTTATTTGGTAGGAAACTCATGAACTTGAGGTATTAATGATGTTGCTTCAATATCTTCTTTAACTTGAGAGTAGAAAACATGGCATAAAGGGAATCTAATGTTTTATCTATTTTTCTCTTCCATCTTCCTTGTTGCTAAAAACAAATTTTGGGACATTATTTTGTTGAAGATTTTCTTCTTGGATATTTGCATCTAGACAAATTTTTGAATCCAAAACTAGATCATCTTCATTTAGAATTCTTGTCTTTTTCCTATATTTATTTTTCACCTATGATTCTTCTATTCTTAATTCAGTTTTTTCATCTAATGGCATGCATTTTTCTTCTTGTTTATTTTCAACTCCTCCTTCATTGAATATTTCCCCTTCATCCTTGATCCATCTATCAACTTCTTCATCCCTAGGATTATCCAATGTATTCCCACTAAAACCTTCATTTGATCGAGCCTCCACTTGTTTAGATAAACTAGTAACTAACCCGTGTCTACACACGGGGTACGTTTTTGGGTGGGATATGGTTTTGGACGCGTATTTGTTTGCAAACTGTCATAAAAATAGGAAGTTGAAAAAAGAATAAACTTAACAATAATAGTAAATTTAAGTTGAAATAGTAATACATGTAGAAGATGAAAGGTAAACAATAATATCAAGAATAATATTATTTAAAAAAACTATTGAAACTTGTATTAGATAAATTAATTGTTTAAGTTTTTTAACAAATAAGACAATTATGTTATAAGAGAGAATACAACTTTTAAATATCTACTCAATCTTTTTTAATAAGCTCCCTTAATCTTTTTCACATATTTGAAAAAATGGTTGATAAATTTCTATTATTTAGTGATCCACTTGTCCTCTACAATTCTGGAAGACACCAGTGATCCACCCATAAGACAATGATTCAAAAAATATATATATGCAAGAAAAAAATGTACCAATTGATTGTGAATTTTTTTACTACAAGTTATTGACAAACCAGATGTAAGTTAGCATCAACATAACCTTGCATGTGTTAAACAAACATATTTTGAGTAAAATACATAAATCATCGAATACGAAATGAAAACAGTTTCATGATCTCATCAGCGTGAAGAGAATAACAATGAAGAAAGTTAACAACAACAGAAAACCAGATCAAGTACTTATCAAAGTGAAGGTCGAAGAATCACCTGGATTTTTGGCGGCGGAGCTTTTTGGACCGTCGATAATGGTATCACAGTGCTATGAAGACTCTTGTACCAATTTGGTTTAGGGCTTGAAATATAATCTTTCATCTACAAAAAGTAAGTTGAATTTTTTTACTAACCAAAATTTCTCATCATTCAATGAAAACATGTTACTCTTATTGACATATTATGTATTCTCAATAGAATAAAAAACAACATACGTATAAATCTAGGATTTGAGGTCCAAATTCCGTGTAAAAATAAAATGCTAAACATTTCCAGTATCCAATAACCCCAATTGCATAAAAATATAACCTTTTTAGGGTTTCAGTATCTAAAAATGAAAAACCCAAATAATCAAACCATGAAATTCCGTAAAATATACATAAATATGAAGAAGCAATAAAATACAACCAGTATTTTGTAAGGAGATTTGCAAACATCATGAACAACTACCACGAAATCTTCTTCAAAAACAAAACAAAAGTTAACAAAAACAGGATGAAGACGAAGAACAAAAATGACGGAAGTAGATATGGGTGAAGGTAGAAGAAGCAACCTTGAAGTCGTTCACAGTGTGAAGGAGATGAAGAAGAATAACAGGTGAAAAATAGAGTCATATATGGATCAAGGTTAGAGTCGGAGAGAGAAAGCAGATGAAAAACTAAAGTTTTGGAGGAATTTGAGGAAGTATAAAAGGCATTGGTAGAAGAGAAAAAGTTGGAATCAATAGTTTTTTTTAGCCAATCAGTGTTAACCGATTGACAACATACCAAAAAGTGGAAGAAAATAGAATAAGTAATAACCATGTTTGTTCAATAGTACAGTTTGGTTGCAAAAAGTATGTTTTGGACACAAATTGCCCTCATTTTGATTATGTGTCATTTTTAAAGGGAATGGAATCTAAAAGATTTCTAAAACATTGAATTTTCTTATATTATAGATGCCCAATTTTATTTTCAATATTCTTCATGGTTGCTTCAATGTTCTTGTTTGATGCTCCAATGTCCTTGTTGGATGCTTCAATGTTCTTGTTGAATGCTTCAATTTTTGAGCGTATTGCTTCCAAGTTGCTTTGAGTCAACATGAATTGGTTCATAGTCTTTTCTAGAAGAGATTACTTCTTTGACGGCGGATCTTGAGGAGCGTCTTGGTTAAAATTTTGAATTTGAATCTTACTCTAGTTAAGAATTGAGTGATCATCCCGTCATGCATTATATGTGTTGAAGTAAGGGTCTGGCTATTGATAAATGCCCTCATAATGCGCCTCTTCGACGTATGGTACACAATAGACACTGGCGTGACTTTCACAATATAAATCACATCGTAAGGTCCTGACTGGATTAAAATTAGCTTGAGCTAGAGTTGAAGCCTTTATTTACTTTGATAAAGCTTCGAGTTTTAATAACAGAGTATGTTGAAAATCAAGCTTCATCATACATGTCTTCCTCTACGTAGCATACATAACTAGAAGAAAAATACATCAATAGCACTGAACTAGACAAACCTAAATAAGAACAGAATAAGAGTAGAAAATAAAATTAAAATTAAATACTATACAAAATTTAAAACATCGCACAAATATTTCCTTGTTGAAATTATTAACAATCCCCGGAAACAACGCCAAAAAATTAATGGACAATTCTAGCAAGTGTACTTGCCTCGTCGTAGTAATAAAATAATTTGTGCGAATTAAAACTAAATAAAACAAGGAAATAAAAATGCGCTTTAAACTAAATTATTAGGGGGGTTCAATAGTTCTTTGGCACGAAAACATGAACGAGAAAATTAATGGAGTCAAGTTCGATGTGAAAAGGTGATTAAATCTTTTTATCGAATCCCCTAATTATACATGTTGATGAATTGTGTATTAAATGAATTATAATTAAGCTATAATCTCACAGCGAAACAACAAGATCATTGTAGCAAATTCCTTGATGTGCAATTCATTAAGTTACACAATAATGCCCTAATTTTTAAAGCCAATTCAGAGTTAAATCAGGTGTTTCTAAGTTCGTTAACTCAAAAGCCACAACTTATAATTACATATTCCTAATTGATTCCTAAGTTGAATAATTGTCCTAATTTGGATCGGTAGACTTACGGTTAATAATCCTTTTCATGTGATGTCACTTGAATTACTGAAAAACTCTTAACACGCCACCTTAATTCAAGTGCTCTAAGTCTTCCATGCCCATGCTCGTCTTCAACCTTTTAAGCACTTCATTTGTGACTCCCTTAGTCAACAAATTAGTAACTTCACTTTGACAATATCTCATTCTCAAACTTCCTTCACTAACAGGTTCCCTCAAGTAGTGAAACCTCATCTTAATATGTTTTCTCCTCCCATGTGCAATTGGGTTCTTAATAAGATTAATCACTGAAATGTTATCAACCAAGAGTGTAACAACATCACCCTCATTCCTGTCCAACTTCTTCAATAGAATCATTATCACATGACTTGGCACACACTTAATGAAGTGACAATGCACTCTGCTCGTTATCAACAAGTCATCTACATATAGATAAACGATAATCACTCTTTCACGTGTATCCGTCTTCACATACACGCCATGCTCGGATACATATTTCTTGAAGCCAACCTCCTTTAGGAAACCATCGATTCTCTTGTTCCAAGCTTTTGGAGCTTGCTTTAAACCGTACAACGCTTTCTCTAACGTTTAGAACTTTAACTCTTTGTTTCTCACAACAAATCCTGGGGATTGTTCTACATACATCTCTTCTTCAAGCGATTCGTTCAAAAATGAAGATTTAACGTCCATTTGATAAATGGACCAATTCTTTTTATTTGCAATACCAACAACTAGCCTTATGGATTCAATCATAGAAACCGGTATGAATACCTCTTCAAAGTTTATGCATTCTCTTAATCTTTTCCTTTCGTTGAAAGTTGACACCTTTAGGGTTCTATTGTTGATTGTCTTTGACATTTGTAGAGACATTATTCTCGGGACTCCCATCAAATCTTCTCATGACCTTGTTAAAGCTCTTAGCTAGCATATCAATGGACTCGATCGTATTTTCATCAACATCGTGTTCCAATTAATTCATCAACTTTGATTTTGAAAACATCTTGAGCTTCTTCAATGAATGTAACCTTCATGTCCAACCTCTTGGCAAGAAATCTTAAAATTTTTCGTACAAGATTTTTTCCATACATCTTTTCACTAAGAGCAAAGGACAACGGAGTCAGAAATTGAATTAGAGATAGTTTTGTCCTCTCGCATGTACAGGTTTTCAAATTTTGTTGTAAAAAGTTGAAGTCTTGACATACGAACTTAGGATGTACCTTCATTATCACCTTCAAAAGTCTTTCAAGCCTACTTAGTACTAGTGCAAGTATTGATGATCCTGGAGATATTCTTATCAACTTAATTATATATGAAATTAAGAGCACATGATTTTCCAAGCGCATCTTCGTATTTAGCAGCTGATCAATCCTTTTTAGGTTTCACAATTTCAGTGTTATCTTCAGCTATTATCTTTGGCGTTGTCCATCTTTTTATAACTATTTTCCAGGTCTTGCTATCCATTCACTCAAGAAAAGAAACCATGTGAGCCTTTCAATAGTCCTAATCCATACCATCAATAATTAGGGGACGATTAACAGATCCTCCTTCTTTGACATTGTCCATCTTTAAAATAATATATAGGAACCCTTGGAGCTCACCCAACTAGAATTGGGTGTCTGCTCTAATACCAATTGAAATTTTGTTCGATTAACGACAAGATGCCACACAAAATGTTGAGACAATATGTGAGACAATATGATTTAAAAGAAAGAAATGAAAAATAAAGAATTTAAATAATGCAGATAGTTGTTAACCCACTTCAGTGCAACGTCGCCTACGTTTGGAGGGCATCAACCAAATGAAAGGAAACTCACTAAGTTAATAGTTAATAGTACATATAGGTATCTGAACTTTCCTAATTCAGTGTCCTTTTCCTAATACTACACGTGAATTTTGACCTAAGCTCCTCCTAAATTTAAGACCCCTCACTTTCACTCAAACACACTCCTAACTGTTTGTAAGAAAGTAATTATATGTGGTATGACTAAAATCACAATTACATACAAAATACTCTATCATTTTAAAATATGAATGGCCCTAAAGAATAGGGTATTACACTGAAAATACGAAGACTCGTTAAAATAATATGGCACACTAAAAGATTTAAAAGGTGTCTTTAAACAAGGAGAATCATCTCCTTAAATAGCAAACACATCAAACTAAAAATAAAATACACACCTAGTAGATTTTTGCCAAAAGCTAACTGAATCAAAAAACCGCAACATCAATCTTCTTTATTAACATCAAATCTAAATCTTTTATGAATTCAAATCCAATTAAATATTTTGCAAAGAGATCTATGATTTAACATAATCTTTACCAAATCCATTCAAATTAAAAAGCATTTTTTAAAAACACACTTTTAATAAACCCTCTAATTGAATTAAAAAGGAAACGAATTTTGAAATAAAGGCTTGAAGCAATATTCAAATAGATAAAGTAACGCACACCAGAGTCAAACATAGACAAGTTGCCTCACACTAAATGATGACATCTTACTTAACAAGTTTTCTACAAAAATTATCCAATCAAATGTAATAATACTATTGAACCAAATCCCATTAAGAGAGAATATGGTTAGGAGAAGAGTGGTTCCTTTATCATGGTCAGTGCTTTGTCCTTTAAGTGAGGAGGATATGAAGAGTATTGTTCATGTGTTTCTTCATTGTAGGTTTACATTAGAGGATTGGGGTGACATGTTCAAATGGTTGGGTGTGATCCTAATTAAACCATAAGATTTATTTTTCTTCCTTTGCGATGTGGGTGGAGCTAGGATTTGGTATAAAAAGGTTCGAAGGGAGCTCATTTTGATTTAGCATGTAGTTATTTGAACATTTCAGATGGCTACTAATGACTGTATTTTCAATAATGGATAATGTTCAAGTCCTTTTCCTGGCAATGGTTTCTAGGTAGTTTGGCTTTAAATCAGTGTCTCACTAGAGTTTGGTTACAACGACTCTAGCTAACCCTAATGTTTTTTTGGTCGCTCTTGTTCAACCTCAATACTTGGTTCAAACATGGAGAATGTAGCAAATTCATTAGTTGTGAGTGGGAGAAACTTTCTGTAGAGGGAAGAGGTGATTACATTCTGTGTGAGAAAATAAAGGCATTGAAAACCAAATTGAAAACTTGGAATAAGGAAGCGTTTGGCTGGATAGATTTGCAGGTGAATAATCAAGTTGATCGACTTAACGAATTGGACAAGTTGTTGGTTGAGAAACAGGGAGGTTTAGTTGACAACATAGTGGAGGAAAGATTTCGAGTGAATGGAGATATTTGGAACAATCTTGAATTGAAGGAAGGTATGTTGAGGCAAAAATCAAGACAATTATGGTTAAAGGAGGGGGATCAAAATACACAATACTTTCATCAAGCCATTAAAGATAGGCATAGAAGAAATTCCTTATCTTGGTTATTTCGTGATAATGAATTGGTAGAAGTAGTGGACGACATTAAGGCTAATATTCATGATCATTTTGCCAAGTTTTATTTGGAACCTGATGAAGCCAGACCTGTTCCGGAAGGCGTCTCTTTCAGCAGGTTGAATGCGGAGGAAAGGGATAGTTTAGAAATTCCATTCTCAGAAGATGAAATAAAAGCTGCGGTTTGATCCTGTGATGGTAATAAATGTGCGGGTCGTGACGGATACACATTGGAATTCTTTAAGAAGGGATGGGAGGTTTTAAAGCATGACGTATTTTGCTTTGTTAAGGATTTCTACAGGAAAGCAAGATTGACAAAAGCTTGCACAGCTTCGTTTCTACCCTTGATTCCAAAGAATCCGAATCCTCAAGCTCTGGCGGAATACAGACCTATATGTTTGGTGAATAGCTTGTACAAAATTTTGGCAAAATTGTGGGCAACGCGTCTCAAGAAGGTTGTTGATAAGCTGATCTCTCCTAAGCAGTCAACTTTTATTGAAGGACGTAACATCTCCAACGGAGTTCTTATAGTCAATGAAGTGTTGGACCTGGCAAAGAGAGATAAAAGGAGTTGTATGCTGCTGAAAGTGGACTATGAGAAAGCGAACGACACGTTAAGTTGGAATTTTCTTCGTTATATGCTTAACATTATGGGATTTGGTAAGAGGTGGTTAAGTTGGATGGAGAGTTGCATCTTTACGAGTACCATGTCGGTGTTGGTTAATGGGGGGACAACCAAAGATTTCTTCGTGAAAAGAGGCTTGAGGCAAGGCGATCCATTGTCGCCATTTTTGTTTGTAATAGCAATGGAAGGTTTAACAGGAATAATTCATAAAGTGGTGGAGCTAAACCTTTTTAGAGATTTTCAATATGATGGTGAAGATTTGGTGGACGTTCTTCAGTTCGCAGACGACACAATAATTTTGGGAGAAGGATCTTCTGAAAATCTTTGGTGTTTAAAAGCTGTTATGAGGGGATTCGAGATAATGTCGGGTCTTAAAGTTAATTTTTGTAAGAGCAAGTTGTATGGTGTGAATATTGATGATTGGTTTCTTAATGGTGCTTCCAATTTCTTAGCTTGCAGAGTTTATTGTCTGCCATTCAGATTTTTATGAGTTCTGATTGGTGATAGTCCAAGGAAGAAATCGATGTGGAACAATTAACTGATGTCCGTAAGGAAGAAATTAGCGGAGTGGAGAGGGAGGCAACTATCTTTTGCAGGCAAAATCGTTTTAATCAATTCGGTTTTGAATGCAATACCGATTTACACTTTGTCTTTTTATAAAGCCCCATCTTCTGATTTGAAGGAAATTCGTCGCATTCAGAGTAGATTTTTATGGAATGGAAAAGAAGGCAAAAGATCTATTCATTGGGCAAGCAGGAACGATATTTGCAAACCGAAAGAAATGGGAGGTCTTGGCATTAAGGATGTAGATTTAATTAACAGAGGTTTGTTATTGAAGTGGAAGTGGCGTATTTTGAAGGATAAAAAGGCGATATGGCAAAAGCTTCTTCGTTTCCGTTACGGGAACATTGACATAAAAGTCACAGCTGGAGGATTGGAGATGTTGAGAAAGAAAGACTCGATATGGTGGAGAGACATAGTCTTGAACAAATTATCAAGCCAACCTATCTTGGATTTCTCTAAGCTTTTTCTTTGCAGGATTGGCGATGGAAAATCGACGTCTTTTTGGCACGCAAATTGGTTGGCAAACCAATCTTTGAAGGATGCTTATCCTTCCTTGTTCGAAGCTGCAGATTCGCATAACATTTCTGTCCATGAAGCTAGTAACTGGATTAATAATGTGTGGATTTGGAACTTTCCTAAAATTGTTAGAGGATGAGATGATCTGGAGGATGTTACGAAAGCAGATTCCATGGACGAGTTTCTTGGCAGTAGTCCCTCGCAGGATATCAAGGATGATTTCGTATGGAAGCTCAACGAGGAAGGTGTTTTCACAGTCAAGTCCTGTATCAAGGCTTTATTGGCTGGTTTAATTTCCTCTTGGTCTCAATCAGAGAGGAAGGCGCAGAGATTCTTGTGGAAAATTGCAGTGTCGTCGAAGGACTTGTTTTTTGGGATGGAGATTCTTAATCAACAGGTTACCGACTAAAGATCAGCTAGCTCGAAGACGGATTTTGATAAATCCGAGAGAAACGGTTTGTGCATTTTGTTTTCATAGCGAAGAAACTTTGTTTCAACTTTTTTCTGGCTGTAGTCGTACTTTTATTTTGTGGGGAGAAACTGTCGATTTGGATCGGTGATGACATAAACCTGACTATTCAAGACTTGATGGTTTTCCCAAAGATGTATTTCAAGGTGAATAACAAAAATGACAGGAATACGGTGGGAGTGATATGGCTGGCTTCGGTGTGGAGTATTTGGTTGATGCGCAATGACATTCAATTCAACGATGCTGTTTTTAGCTTTGAAGAATGCATGTCGGCAATCATCCTTGGGTCTGGATGGGTTTAAAGAGTAATCACTCTTCTTGTATCAATTTTCATGATTGGCATACTGCCCCTATCTTGTGCGGTAGGAGATAGCAGTCGCTAGTTTTTCGTTTGTATTTCCGGAGTATTTCTCCTACTCTATTAATACATGATTGCTTATTAAAAAAACTATCATGGTTTCATTCCAGATAGTTTCTTCGTGTTTGTTTTTTTGGTTTATCGCTGTTATTATGTTGTTGCAGGGTAGTGATGCTGGCTTTTTTCATTCATTGATATTATTGATTGTTTTGATATTTACGGATAATTTTAGTAAGTTTCATACTTAGGATTATCTTGTACTTAAAGTACATTACTTTGCATATTTACTTCTTGCATATTTTATGCACGAAGTTATAGTTCATAATATATTTTGACATTAAAAAAAAATAAACACTTAATTTTAGCCTGCCACATTAATTATTTAATCTAATTATACATAAAGCAACTAACAAACATACAGTTAGGAAATTGGTCATCATCAGTCATCACTCACCAACATGCATGCTATAGCTATTGCATATTGGCAAGGTTGATCGACCTTTATTATACATATCTAGATAGCTCATCTCTCTTCATATGGTGGCTTTTGTAGGCTCCACGGGAACCCACAAAAGATGGTTTACAGGAAAAAAGTGACACACAGGAGTATTCTTCCCAGCCTTAATTCCAAGCTGCCTAAAGACAATATGATCTGGGTTCCAATCAGATGTATCCAAATGACAAATGCCAAGAGCTTCCATTTTGTCACCATTCTCATCACCAACAAGCGTGACTTTGAACACTTTAGTCCCTGTAGATATGTAATGGCAATAGTGAATGGCATAGGGATAAGGTAGGGGATGGCAAGCTACCCATTTGGGAGCATGGATATCATGTGATACTTCCAAAATGGTGTACTTCTGTAGAGGGGTAGCTGTAGGTGATGGCTTGCTGGTACTGAGAATATTATGCTTGGCATCTGAACCAATGATTGTGTCAACGAATTCGAGCATCGACTCTAGAGAATTGGCACAGATCTTTGTCTCTCCAGTAATGGTTTCTCCTTCGCATTCTTCAAGTGTTCCTCTCATGGATTTGGCTTGAGTTGAATCTTCAGAGATTGAGAAGAGTTGTAGAACACTTGGGAGTTGTGACTTTGAGAGAGGAATGGAGTCGGCCTCTTTTTTTGGGAGGTAAGGAGAAACCTCTTGGACTGGAAATTGGAGGGTCATTACATTTCCAACATGAATATCATCCAAATTGAAAAATCCTGTCTTGAAAGCGTCTGTGCGATCCATATTGGGAGATGCAGGTCCTTCTAGATCTTTTGAGATTAGAGATGTGAGGCCTTTTAGATCAAGGGAAGTTGGTCTATATTGTGTGATGTAAGGATGATTGGTTTCATGTTTACCGTAGGCACCTATGTACGGTCCATTGGATTCATGGGCATGAGTTCTATACCCGGTAATGTAATCTTGTTGGTTGAGTCCACGGTTACCGTAGTTAGTTATGTAAGGTTTGTTGGAGCCGTGGCTCTGAGTCCTATGACTGGTAATATAATCTGGTTGCTTGACTTTATGTTTACCGTATTGGGAATTTGGTCCGTATTGTGTAATGTAAGCTTGATTGGCTTCATGTTTACGGTAGAAAGTTGGGTAGGGTTCTTTGGAATCTTGGGCATGAGTCTTATATCCGGTAATGTAATCGGATTTCCTAGCATCATGGTTACGGTAGCCAGTTAGGTAAAGTTCATTGGAATCTTGGGCATGAGTCCTATATCCGGTAATGTAATCAGATTTCTTAGCATCACGGCTACGGTAGCCAGTTAGGTAAGGTTCATTGGAATCTTGAGGGTGAGTCCTATATCCGGTAATGTAATCGGATTTCTTTGCATCATGATTCCGGTAGCCAGTTACGTAGGGTTCATTGGAATCTTGGGCAAGAGTCCTATATCCGGTAATGTAATCAGATTTCTTAGTATCATGGTTATTATAGGAAGTCAGGTAAGGTTCATTGGAACTGTGGATACGAGTTCTATATCCGGCAATGTAAGGTTCTTCATTCGAATCCACTTGTTCGTGATCTTGTAACTCTGCCATCAAGTCTCTTGCCGTGATGCCCTGACCATTCTAAAAATAATGTTAATGAGAATATTAATGGCTTGCCAAATATATATATATATATATATATATGTTTTATCTGCAAGAACTTTTAACCATAAAAATGTTACTGCAAGTATTTTCTCTTACAAATTACAATTAAATTTGACTGAAGATTACAATTTACAATATTCAAAAGAAAAAATATAGAAAAGAAAATAACATAATCAATATTTAAAGGTGACGAAAAAACATTATTTTCTCCAAATCACACAGTTAAGTATTAACTATAAATGAAAATTATCCTTAATGTCGTATCATTGCAAACATGCAAAATTAAAGTATATAATTGAAGTAATTACCATAATGAAGAAAATGAGTAAAGTAAGAAACTGAAGGGGTAGTGTATGAACCATCTTTGAGTATTGTGAATGAGTTCCACTTGAAGATACGTAACCTTTTTATAGGCGCTATTGAGGCTTTAAAGAAGGTGCTATCGTGGTTACATTTATTGGAGATCTAACAACATATATTTTAATATTATTACTACAATGAGTTGCTTGCTATACTAGGAAAGCCAGGAATTAAAAAGTATAACATAGCACAGTGAGTGAAGTCCAATCTTATCTGTAATACTCCCTCAAGATAAGAGTGAAAATTTTCAACATGCAAGATCCCGTTTTTTCTCCCCGAGGAGAGTTTTCTTATTGTGAAATGAATAATTTAAGAGGAGTACACACAACTAGTGAAAAACAAATGTTAAGAGATGCCTTTTTTGTTAGATCTTGTGTTGGGGATTCGTTGCTAAATATGAACCAGAGAAAAATGACGAAGACGGTACGATGAAAATTGCACAAAATAATTCCAAAGCGTGTGTTTACACTAAGTTTTAGGTTCGATTCACCCCCACCATTTACGCAAATTGAATGCAAAACGGTTAACTGACGAATCCCCTTCAGGATACTTTGTAAACCTTAACATGAATCACATTTTCACATTAAGCATATCGATCAACGATATTTTACATAATAAAGTTCCATTATTTATTCTTGTGCACTAGAAAAATAAAAGAATGACTTAGATATAATTTTTGCCACTTGAACCAAATAATTTTTGTATGTATTTTATGGCTGACAAGTATATCTATTTATAAGAAAACTTGTACCGATTGATGTGGAGAAACAATGTTTTATTTGATTCCAACATGACCATTCACGAACCATTGTAATCAATCACAACAAACTTTTCCAGGAAAAGGTGTGTTGATCTAGTGGATGCATCTTTTGACCACGCACCTTATCACAATAAGGTCTTTGGTTCAATTCTAGAGAGTTGCAACTTTTGGCCATTTATTTTGGTAAATTAACCATTATTATTTATCAATTTAATAATTTGGAAATTTCTCAAACAATCCCCCACCATTTTCAAAATATATCTAAATCCATTATTCAGGAAATTCATGGTTTCAGATAAAGGTATCTTACGATTTGAACCAATACTTAGTAAGTTAAGTTTTCACTCATCCCCGAATAGGTTGGTAGACAAGCTTTGAACCAATTATTCATTAGAACAAACGTGCATAACTCACACATGAAATCTCGGTACCATTGATCGAATTATTAATATGACACATTTAATAAGACCTTGTGTCTCTTATCCTTTTCATGAGAATTTAAGAGTCAAGCTCTTGAACTCTATGAAGCGGCACCACTTCATTCTCATATAGATAGACTATATCAGAAATGCATCCATAATTATGCATTCCAGCACACATATGTTATATGTCTATTAAGAGGAAAACCTCATCCTACCACACTTATTCTTATGGTCCAAGTACTTTTACCCCTTGGGATGTATCTATCATTGAGTACTTCAATCACTCTAATAGTGTACTTTCACCATTGAACTCAAGACTTAATATTAATCAAGTGTGAGTTGAGTTTCCACTATTGATGATTAAATAGATATGGGCTTGTTCCACATCCCTAATGATGTCTTCATTATATTTAATTATATCCCAAGACATCATATCTTTGTCAATTCTTTCGTCAAAGAATTGCAATATTTTTCAAAACTTTAATAATTTTCGAATATTCAATTTTTCAACTAATCATGCATATGATTACTTTATGTACTCTTGATAGTATTTTCCATCTATCATCAAATCATAACACTTTTAGCACATTAGTACAATTATCATATACAAAGTATATTTATATTTTTGATAGTTTTGACAAACTATCACCATGACACTTTAGTCATTTATTTTGTCATATACACAACTTTTATGTCATTCTTCGTTTACCAACCTTTTGTTCTTCTTACTTTTGAATTTATTATTCTTTTGAAGTGTAGGACATTCATTTTTAACATGTCCTATTTCTCCACATTCAAAACTCCATTCCTTTCTCAAGAATTTATGAATTTCTTGATTAGAGCATCATCTTTAAAAATACGATTTGTGGTTTGAATTTCACCAATTCTTTAAGAATCTTCCTCACGAGATTCTTCAGTTGTCGAAATCTCAAATTTCTTATTTTCCGTGATAAGAACCTCAAAGTTCCACATCTTAGTATTCAATAGTTACATTAGACTCTAAACTCAGAAATTTATATAAGTCATGATTCATCTTAAGATAATCTTTATATGACTTAATTATAAGTCTCATTGAATACAAAAAATTCACATAGCATTCAAATCAAAGTTCAATTATAATTTGAAATCATCAACTTTTAATAAAAATGACAAAGTTCAGCAAATAGATTAAAATAGTATCATTTATTAAACTGGAAAAATTGAATTTTAAAACTTTAATAGATTTGACTTTCATATTCCGTATAATTTTCAATACTGCCCAATAAACCATAAAGCGTTGTATATTTACAGAATCACTTTTCATTATGCACTTTTTTCAAGTTACTTTCTATGAATTGTAATTGAAGTAGTGCATCGTTTCAATTGCTTACATATTTTCAAACTTCCTGTAATACCGTACCACACCAAATCATGATATATACTTATGTTAAAAAAAAAATAAACATTCATATTATAATATATACATCATGAATTATATATTATTTAATCTTTCATCCCAGAAAGAAGTACTAAAGATAATGCAATGATGTTGTTTTGTTTGTACACACAACAATACATGATAAACAGGCAGCGATAATTTTTGAGAGAAAAATTATACACGCATATATAACACAATATAAAACATATTAATATGTGACATACTGTATATATATATATATATATATATATATTTTTTTTTTTATGAGAAACAATAAAACGTACTGGAATTCTTGAGATGAATTCTTCTTTAAAATTGTATACTTTAACATTAATTATAAATAAAGTATGGATCAAAATTGAAAATTGAACATAAAGATTGTTAGATCTTGTGTTGGGGATCTGCTGCAAAATATGAACCAGAGAAAAATGACGAAGACTGTACGATGAAAATTGCACAAAATAATTCCAAAGCGTGTGTTTACACTAAGCTTTAGGTTCGATTCGCCCCCACCAATTACGCAAATTGGATGCAAAAGGGTTAACTGGCGAATCCCCTTCAGGATACTTTGGAAACCTTAACATGATTCGTATTTTCACATTAAGCATATCGATCAACGATATTTTACAGAATAAAGTTCCATTATTTATTCTTGTGCACTAGAAAAATAAAAGAATGACTTAGATATAATTTTTACCACTTGAAACAAATAATTTTCGTATCTATTTTATGACTGACAAGTATATCTATTTATAAGAAACTTGTACCGATTGGTGTGGAGAAACAATGTTTTATTTGATTCCAACATGACCATTCACGAACCATTGTAATCAATCACAACAAACTTTTCCATGAAAAGGTGTGTTGATCTAGTGGATGCACCTTTTGACCACGCACCTTATCACAATAAGGTCTTTGGTTCAATTCTAGAGAGTTGCAACTTTTGACCATTTATTTTGGTAAATTAACCATTATTATTTATCAATTTAATATTTTGGAAATTTCTCCAACAATCCCCCACCATTTTCAAAATATATCTAAATCCATTATTCAGGAAATTTCATGGTTTCAGATAAAGGTATCTTACGATTTGAACCAATACTTAGTAAGTTAAGTTTTCACTCATCCCCGAATTGGTTGGTAGACAAGCTTTGAACCAATTATTCATTAGAACAAACGTGCATAACTCACACATGAAATCTCGGTACCATTGATCGAATTATTAATATGACACATTTAATAAGACCTTGTGTCTCTTATCCTTTTCATGAGAATTTAAGAGTCAAGCTCTTGAACTCTATGAAGCGGCACCACTTCATTCTCATATAGATAGACTATATCAGAAATGCATCCATAATTATGCATTCCAGCAAACATATGTTATATGTCTATTAAGAGGAAAACCTCATCCTACCACACTTATTCTTATGGTCCAAGTACTTTTACCCCTTGGGATGTATCTATCATTGAGTACTTCAATCACTCTAATAGTGTACTTTCACCATTGAACTCAAGACTTAATATTAATCAAGTGTGAGTTGAGTTTCCACTATTGATGATTAAATAGATATGGGCTTGTTCCACATCCCTAATGATGTCTTCATTATATTTAATTATATCCCAAGACATCATATCTTTGTCAATTCTTTCGTCAAAGAATTGCAATATTTTTCAAAACTTTAATAATTTTCGAATATTCAATTTTTCAACTAATCATGCATATGATTACTTTATGTACTCTTGATAGTATTTGCCATCTATCATCAAATCATAACACTTTTAGCACATTAGTACAATTATCATATACAAAGTATATTTATATTTTTGATAGTTTTGACAAACTATCACCATGACACTTTAGTCATTTATTTTGTCATATACACAACTTTTACGTCATTCTTCGTTTACCAACCTTTTGTTCTTCTTACTTTTGAATTTATTATTCTTTTGAAGTGTAGGACATTCATTTTAACATGTCCTATTTCTCCACATTCAAAACTCCATTCCTTTCTCAAGAATTTATGAATTTCTTGATTAGAGCATCATCTTTAAAAATACGATTTGTGGTTTGAATTTCACCAATTCATTAAGAATATTCCTCACGAGATTCTTCAGTTGTCGAAATCTCAAATTTCTTATTTTCCGTGATAAGAACCTCAAAGTTCCACATCTTAGTATTCAATAGTTACATTAGACTCTAAACTCAGAAATTTATATAAGTCATGATTCATCTTAAGATAATCTTTATATGACTTAATTATAAGTCTCATTGCATACAAAAAATTCACATAGCATTCAAATCAAAGTTCAATTATAATTTGAAATCATCAACGTTTAATAAAAATGACAAAGTTCAGCAAATAGATTAAAATAGTATCATTTATTAAACTGGAGAAATTGAATTTTAAAACTTTAATAGATTTGACTTTCATATTCCGTATAATTTTCAATACTGCCCAATAAACCATAAAGCGTTGTATATTTACAGAATCACTTTTCATTATGCACTTTTTTCAAGTTACTTTCTATGAATTGTAATTGAAGTAGTGCATCGTTTCAATTGCTTACATATTTTCAAACTTCCTGTAATACCGTACCACACCAAATCATGATATATACTTATGTTAAAAAAAAAATAAACATTCATATTATAATATATACATCATGAATTATATATTATTTAATCTTTCATCCCAGAAAGAAGTACTAAAGATAATGCAATGATGTTGTTTTGTTTGTACACACAACAATACATGATAAAAAGGCAGCGATAATTTTTGAGAGAAAAATTATACACGCATATATAACACAATATAAAACATATTAATATGTGACATACTGTATATATATATATATATATTTTTTTTTTATGAGAAACAATAAAACGTACTGGAATTCTTGAGATGAATTCTTCTTTAAAATTGTATACTTTAACATTAATTATAAATAAAGTATGGATCAAAATTGAAAATTGAACATAAAGATTGTTAGATCTTGTGTTGGGGATCTGCTGCAAAATATGAACCAGAGAAAAATGACGAAGACTGTACGATGAAAATTGCACAAAATAATTCCAAAGCGTGTGTTTACACTAAGCTTTAGGTTCGATTCGCCCCCACCAATTACGCAAATTGGATGCAAAAGGGTTAACTGGCGAATCCCCTTCAGGATACTTTGGAAACCTTAACATGATTCGTATTTTCACATTAAGCATATCGATCAACGATATTTTACAGAATAAAGTTCCATTATTTATTCTTGTGCACTAGAAAAATAAAAGAATGACTTAGATATAATTTTTACCACTTGAAACAAATAATTTTCGTATCTATTTTATGACTGACAAGTATATCTATTTATAAGAAACTTGTACCGATTGGTGTGGAGAAACAATGTTTTATTTGATTCCAACATGACCATTCACGAACCATTGTAATCAATCACAACAAACTTTTCCATGAAAAGGTGTGTTGATCTAGTGGATGCACCTTTTGACCACGCACCTTATCACAATAAGGTCTTTGGTTCAATTCTAGAGAGTTGCAACTTTTGACCATTTATTTTGGTAAATTAACCATTATTATTTATCAATTTAATATTTTGGAAATTTCTCCAACAATCCCCCACCATTTTCAAAATATATCTAAATCCATTATTCAGGAAATTTCATGGTTTCAGATAAAGGTATCTTACGATTTGAACCAATACTTAGTAAGTTAAGTTTTCACTCATCCCCGAATTGGTTGGTAGACAAGCTTTGAACCAATTATTCATTAGAACAAACGTGCATAACTCACACATGAAATCTCGGTACCATTGATCGAATTATTAATATGACACATTTAATAAGACCTTGTGTCTCTTATCCTTTTCATGAGAATTTAAGAGTCAAGCTCTTGAACTCTATGAAGCGGCACCACTTCATTCTCATATAGATAGACTATATCAGAAATGCATCCATAATTATGCATTCCAGCAAACATATGTTATATGTCTATTAAGAGGAAAACCTCATCCTACCACACTTATTCTTATGGTCCAAGTACTTTTACCCCTTGGGATGTATCTATCATTGAGTACTTCAATCACTCTAATAGTGTACTTTCACCATTGAACTCAAGACTTAATATTAATCAAGTGTGAGTTGAGTTTCCACTATTGATGATTAAATAGATATGGGCTTGTTCCACATCCCTAATGATGTCTTCATTATATTTAATTATATCCCAAGACATCATATCTTTGTCAATTCTTTCGTCAAAGAATTGCAATATTTTTCAAAACTTTAATAATTTTCGAATATTCAATTTTTCAACTAATCATGCATATGATTACTTTATGTACTCTTGATAGTATTTGCCATCT
Organism: Lathyrus tuberosus; assembly: GCA_022829125.1. NCBI lineage: Eukaryota > Viridiplantae > Streptophyta > Magnoliopsida > Fabales > Fabaceae > Lathyrus > Lathyrus tuberosus. Next base: position 5,421,633 of record JALAZF010000384.1, read on the forward strand.
ATCATCAAATCATAACACTTTTAGCACATTAGTACAATTATCATATACAAAGTATATTTATATTTTTGATAGTTTTGACAAACTATCACCATGACACTTTAGTCATTTATTTTGTCATATACACAACTTTTACGTCATTCTTCGTTTACCAACCTTTTGTTCTTCTTACTTTTGAATTTATTATTCTTTTGAAGTGTAGGACATTCATTTTAACATGTCCTATTTCTCCACATTCAAAACTCCATTCCTTTCTCAAGAATTTATGAATTTCTTGATTAGAGCATCATCTTTAAAAATACGATTTGTGGTTTGAATTTCACCAATTCATTAAGAATATTCCTCACGAGATTCTTCAGTTGTCGAAATCTCAAATTTCTTATTTTCCGTGATAAGAACCTCAAAGTTCCACATCTTAGTATTCAATAGTTACATTAGACTCTAAACTCAGAAATTTATATAAGTCATGATTCATCTTAAGATAATCTTTATATGACTTAATTATAAGTCTCATTGCATACAAAAAATTCACATAGCATTCAAATCAAAGTTCAATTATAATTTGAAATCATCAACGTTTAATAAAAATGACAAAGTTCAGCAAATAGATTAAAATAGTATCATTTATTAAACTGGAGAAATTGAATTTTAAAACTTTAATAGATTTGACTTTCATATTCCGTATAATTTTCAATACTGCCCAATAAACCATAAAGCGTTGTATATTTACAGAATCACTTTTCATTATGCACTTTTTTCAAGTTACTTTCTATGAATTGTAATTGAAGTAGTGCATCGTTTCAATTGCTTACATATTTTCAAACTTCCTGTAATACCGTACCACACCAAATCATGATATATACTTATGTTAAAAAAAAAATAAACATTCATATTATAATATATACATCATGAATTATATATTATTTAATCTTTCATCCCAGAAAGAAGTACTAAAGATAATGCAATGATGTTGTTTTGTTTGTACACACAACAATACATGATAAAAAGGCAGCGATAATTTTTGAGAGAAAAATTATACACGCATATATAACACAATATAAAACATATTAATATGTGACATACTGTATATATATATATATATATTTTTTTTTTATGAGAAACAATAAAACGTACTGGAATTCTTGAGATGAATTCTTCTTTAAAATTGTATACTTTAACATTAATTATAAATAAAGTATGGATCAAAATTGAAAATTGAACATAAAGATTGTTAGATCTTGTGTTGGGGATCTGCTGCAAAATATGAACCAGAGAAAAATGACGAAGACTGTACGATGAAAATTGCACAAAATAATTCCAAAGCGTGTGTTTACACTAAGCTTTAGGTTCGATTCGCCCCCACCAATTACGTAAATTGGATGCAAAAGGGTTAACTGGCGAATCCCCTTCAGGATACTTTGGAAACCTTAACATGATTCGTATTTTCACATTAAGCATATCGATCAACGATATTTTACAGAATAAAGTTCCATTATTTATTCTTGTGCACTAGAAAAATAAAAGAATGACTTAGATATAATTTTTACCACTTGAAACAAATAATTTTCGTATCTATTTTATGACTGACAAGTATATCTATTTATAAGAAACTTGTACCGATTGGTGTGGAGAAACAATGTTTTATTTGATTCCAACATGACCATTCACGAACCATTGTAATCAATCACAACAAACTTTTCCATGAAAAGGTGTGTTGATCTAGTGGATGCACCTTTTGACCACGCACCTTATCACAATAAGGTCTTTGGTTCAATTCTAGAGAGTTGCAACTTTTGACCATTTATTTTGGTAAATTAACCATTATTATTTATCAATTTAATATTTTGGAAATTTCTCCAACAATCCCCCACCATTTTCAAAATATATCTAAATCCATTATTCAGGAAATTTCATGGTTTCAGATAAAGGTATCTTACGATTTGAACCAATACTTAGTAAGTTAAGTTTTCACTAATCCCCGAATTGGTTGGTAGACAAGCTTTGAACCAATTATTCATTAGAACAAACGTGCATAACTCACACATGAAATCTCGGTACCATTGATCGAATTATTAATATGACACATTTAATAAGACCTTGTGTCTCTTATCCTTTTCATGAGAATTTAAGAGTCAAGCTCTTGAACTCTATGAAGCGGCACCACTTCATTCTCATATAGATAGACTATATCAGAAATGCATCCATAATTATGCATTCCAGCAAACATATGTTATATGACTATTAAGAGGAAAACCTCATCCTACCACACTTATTCTTATGGTCCAAGTACTTTTACCCCTTGGGATGTATCTATCATTGAGTACTTCAATCACTCTAATAGTGTACTTTCACCATTGAACTCAAGACTTAATATTAATCAAGTGTGAGTTGAGTTTCCACTATTGATGATTAAATAGATATGGGCTTGTTCCACATCCCTAATGATGTCTTCATTATATTTAATTATATCCCAAGACATCATATCTTTGTCAATTCTTTCGTCAAAGAATTGCAATATTTTTCAAAACTTTAATAATTTTCGAATATTCAATTTTTCAACTAATCATGCATATGATTACTTTATGTTCTCTTGATAGTATTTGCCATCTATCATCAAATCATAACACTTTTAGCACATTAGTACAATTATCATATACAAAGTATATTTATATTTTTGATTGTTTTGACAAACTATCACCATGACACTTTAGTCATTTATTTTGTCATATACACAACTTTTACGTCATTCTTCGTTTACCAACCTTTTGTTCTTCTTACTTTTGAATTTATTATTCTTTTGAAGTGTAGGACATTCATTTTTAACATGTCCTATTTCTCCACATTCAAAACTCCATTCCTTTCTCAAGAATTTATGAATTTCTTGATTAGAGCATCATCTTTAAAAATACGATTTGTGGTTTGAATTTCACCAATTCATTAAGAATATTCCTCACGAGATTCTTCAGTTGTCGAAATCTCAAATTTCTTATTTTCCGTGATAAGAACCTCAAAGTTCCACATCTTAGTATTCAATAGTTACATTAGACTCTAAACTCAGAAATTTATATAAGTCATGATTCATCTTAAGATAATCTTTATATGACTTAATTATAAGTCTCATTGAATACAAAAAATTCACATAGCATTCAAATCAAAGTTCAATTATAATTTGAAATCATCAACGTTTAATAAAAATGACAAAGTTCAGCAAATAGATTAAAATAGTATCATTTATTAAACTGGAGAAATTGAATTTTAAAACTTTAATAGATTTGACTTTCATATTCCGTATAATTTTCAATACTGCCCAATAAACCATAAAGCGTTGTATATTTACAGAATCACTTTTCATTATGCACTTTTTTCAAGTT